>CM062808.1:964684554-965884554 GCA_031772625.1 Pinus tabuliformis
ATGGCTTCTATCTTTTCTGATATGCCTCTCTTACTGTGATATTCTACAATACTCTTAAGCATATGCAATAGCTTTGATATGCCTCCTTTGTTAACTCCTCTATTAACAGACTCTTGCTCATGGCTTGGCTATCCTGATGGCCTTGCTCCTGTCTCTTCATGGATCATTTAGTATCTAGAATATTGCCATATTGACATCAATGACAACCTAGGTAAAAATTTGGGCACGAGACTTACAATAAGCCGATAAGGGCGTGGACCTAATAGGGTTTATAGACCCGATTTCATAGAATTTGAAATTTGGGAATTTTGGAATTTCAATGTATTTCCTGTGTAAATGGGTTTTTGGCCATTTCTCCATGTGACTTGCGATTTGCGATAGGAAGGCAGACCCTACGGGATTATGGACGTGATTCTATAAATTTTGAGTTCCAACATAAAAGTGTTTTTGGGCTTTTTCTGTGTATTAGTGCATTTCCATTATAAAACCGAAATACAAAGGAAATGACCCGAAGCGATAAAGCCAGACCTGAAAGGTTTATAGATGCGGCTTTATATTATTTGTGTTTCATGGTAAGTGGGATTTCAAGCGGGCCTTAAGTAGTAACTGGTATTGGATGGGCTCTGCCCGATCCCATATACTGGCCAACACATGGCATGGCACAGGAGAGAGAAAACTACCTTTTCGAGTAGGTAATCTCCGTGCATATAAGCTACCCGAAATGAATGTCAGCCGTTGGATCAGAGATCAGGCAGATCAATGGTGGGAAATACAAAGGAGCTTGCAACAACCATAAAAGGCAGATCCGATATGATTTTGTGCATGATCCTATAATATTTGAAGTTCAAGAAAACGTTCAATCATGTGCTTTTGTCAGTTTTTCTTGTGTATTTCATTTTTGGCTATTTCCGCAAGAGGAAGGCGAAATGGTTGGGTTTCCCTGTGCCCATCGATTCACGACAATAACAAACTGATTCTTTTGGGGAAACACATGGTTTTCCATGATGGAGGATAGTAACCGATGCACTACAAAACACAGAGAGCATGATTGACCAGGGGTCACTGGGAGATTGCTGAAGGTTGCTAGAAGATTGCTAAGGGGCATTTTTGGAGGTCGAGCGAACCATTGATGCATGCATAGGCTGAGAGAAGTTGCACAAAACTAGAGGGTCGATAGTAGCAAAGAGAAGAGAAGTAGAGCTCAAGATGGTTGCGCAAAACCAGAGGGTCGACACACTACAACAAAACCAGCGATTAGCGTCCCTTTTTACTTCTTTTTTTGCATCTAGAGCCCATTTTTGGTGCTATTTGCATCCATTTATCAAATATGGTGCAAAACTTGACACAAAATTTGCATCAAGTTTTGCACCAAATCTTACACCAAGTTTAGCACCAGGTATTGCGATAGGTTTTGCACCACGTTTTGCACCAAATTTTATGCCAAGTTTTGTGTCATCCTTTGCACCAGGTTTTGTTCCAGGTTTTGCATCAATTTTGGCATCTATTTTTGTTTGACATACTTTTGCATCCTCATTTGCATCCACTTTTTGCACCTACACTTGCATCAACTTTTGCATCGACTTTTGCATCCTTTTTTGCATCCTTTTTTAAATCATTTTTTGCATCCATTTTTTCATCCATTTGTGCATCACTTTTGCGCCAAGTTTTACATCAAGTTTTGTGTCTAGTTTTGCATATAATTTTGCATCTACTTTTGTTGCATCCACTTTTCCATCTTGTTTGGCATCCATATTTACATCCTCTTTTGCATCTATTATTGTACCCACTATTGCATCTAATATTTTTGTGCCACAATTGGCGCCTAGTTTGGCACCTCGTTTTGCACCCACTTTTGATTATAATTTTGCATCCACGTTTGCATCCTCATTTGCATCTAGGTTTTCATCAACTACTACATCTATTTTTGCATCCCTTTTTGTATCCAATTTTGGACCAGGATTTGCATCGGGTTTTGTGTCTCGTTTTGCATCTACTTTTGCATCGACTTCTATTGCATCCACTTTTGCATACAATTTTGCATCCACTGTTGCACCCATTTTAAATTTCACATTTTGCATCCCTTTTGACATCTTCATTTGCATCATACTTTGATTCTTTTTTTTCATCTATCATTACATCCACTTTTGTTATGCCATAATTTGCACCATGTTTTGCACTCACTATTGTATCCACGTTTGCTTCCAATTTTGCATCCATGTTCACATCCTCTTTTACATCAAATATTGCATCTATTTTTGCATCCACTTTTGTGTCAGGTTTATGCATTGGGTTTTGCATCTCGTTTTGTATCTACTTTTGCATCTACTTCCATTGTATCCATTTTTTTCATCCAATTTTGTTTTGCCTGTTGCATCAATGTTTGCTTCCACTTTTACATCCATTTTTGCATCTTATTTTGCATATTTTTTTTCTATTGTTACATCCACTTTTGTTGCACCATATATTGCGCCTACCATTGCAACCACATTTGCTTCCACGTTTGCATCCACATTTTCATCCTCTTTTGTGTTCAAGTTTGCATCAGATATTGTGTATGTTTTTGCATCCCCTATTGTATCCACTTTTGTTTCATCCATTTTTGCATCTACTTTTGTGTTCGTTGTTGCATCCACATTTGTTTCACCACAGTTTGTGCCAAGTTTTACACCTACCATTGGACCCATGTTTGCTTCCACTTTTGCCTTCATGTTTGCATCCAAGTTTGCATTGACAACTGCATCTACTTTTGCATCCACTTTTGTGTTAGGTTTTTCATGTTGTTGTGCATCTACTTATGTTGTATCCACTTTTCATCCAATTTTACTTCTATTGTTGCCCCCATTTCTATGTTCGCTTTTGCATCCCTTTTCCAACACTCATCATATTTTTTGCATTGATGATATTCCTTATGGCATTGACAATTATGAACAATTGATGACAATGTCAATAATATTGACAATGATGAAAATGAAGATGATGGCAATGACATGAATTGTGATTATGATGATAAAGACGATAGTGGTTACAATGACATTAATGATGATGATGGCAATGATTATGATGATGACGATGCTAATGACCTTGGCGAATCTTCCCAATTTTAGATGTTGTCATTGTCATAATCATAAGCATTATCTTTGGTGTCATCATCATCATTTTCATCTAGGTCATCATAAAAAACAATAATGGCTTGAATGATGATGATGATTACAACAATGTTGATAGAAATTACATTAATGATGATGACGGGGATGATAAAAATGACAATGACGATGATAATGGTGGTGATGATGATGATCATCGATCATCTCTCAAAAAATAGAGTTGTTATTTCTCTTACGTATATCAATGTGTCCTAAACAACCCTTTTCTAGCACTGATCACATTTTTTGGGTTGATGATATTTATTACAACGTCTGTAATTATAAACAATTGCAAACAATGTCCATAATGATGATGATGATGGAGCTGATGATGATGGCATGAATGGTGATTATGATGATAATGTAATGATGGCAATAACGATGACAAGGATGATGGTGATGATGATGACAATGATTATGATAATGAGAATGAACAATTACTAGTTTCACTACCATCTTCTGGATACATATTACTATCATACTTTTTAAATTTTCTGTCTCTCTTGAGGTATCTTACTATAATGGTGTTGTCAACACTAGAAAGATATCTTGTTGTAATGGTGGTTCTAATGTTAGCACTAGCAAAGTTTTTGTTAAATTTTGGTTAAAAAAATTTGATTTATGCAATTATTTTGACAATCTATGTAAAAAAGTAAATAACATCCAATTATTTTGACTGTAGTCCCATTGATTATCATGAATTCACCAGTCTAAAGACCATTTTCTACATACATATTATTATTAA
Organism: Pinus tabuliformis; assembly: GCA_031772625.1. NCBI lineage: Eukaryota > Viridiplantae > Streptophyta > Pinopsida > Pinales > Pinaceae > Pinus > Pinus tabuliformis. The sequence continues at coordinate 964,688,443 of CM062808.1, forward strand.
ACTTTTTGCATTATATCCCTCTTATATCTTGTTGTAATGGCAGTATTAGCACTAAAAAAATATCTTGTTGTAATGGTGATGTTAGTATTAGCACTAAAAAAATCACTAAATTTTGGTAAAAGAAAGTTTATCATTTATTTATTTTTAATTTGGGAAATTTTTGTTTTTAATTTTTTTGTTTTTAATTCTATTTTTATGCAGTAATATTTTTTTTGGTTGAATTTTGGTAGTAACTACTTTTTGGTCGAATCATATGTATTAACCATGTTCTTTATGCTACAAGTCTAATTGTTGGGACAAAATTGCTCTTTCAAATAAGTTGCAAAAGCTATTTTACATCCATTGTTGCACCCATGTTTACACCCACTTTTACATCCCTTTATGCATCCTATTTTTCATCTTCATTTGCTTCTTTTTTTGCATCTATCATTACATCTACTTTTGTTGTGACAAAATTTGTTCCATGTTTTGCACATACTGTTGTACCTACGTTTTCTTCCAATTTTGCATCCATCTTCACATCCTCTTTTGCATAAAATATTTCATCTATTTTTGCATCCACTTTTGTGTTGGGTTTTGCATCTCATTTTGTATCTTCTTTTGCATGTACTTCCATTTCATCCATATTTTGCATCCAATTTTGTTTCTCATGTTGCACCCGTGTTTTCATCCACTTTTACATCCCTTATAGCATCTTGTCTTGCATCTAAGTTTGCATATTTTTTTGTGTCTATTATTACATCCACCTTTTTTGTGCTATTATTTGTGCCATATCTTATGCCTATCATTGCAACCCACATTTTCCTCCACTATTGCATCCATATTTGCATCCTCTTTTGTGTCCAAGTTTGCATCAAATATTGTTTATGTTTTTTGCATCCCATTTCGAATTTACTTTTACATCCACTTTTGATTTGTCTAGTTTTGCAACTAATTTTGTGTTCACTATTGCACCCATGTTTGGCCCATGTTTACATCCCTTTTTTCATCCAAGTTTTCCTCCTTTTTGCATTCAAGTTTGTGTCCCTTTTTTTTTACATTCATTGGAGTATCCACATTTGTTTCACCACAATTCATGCTAAGTTTTATGCCTACTATTGTGCCCATGTTTTCTTCCACTTTTTCGTCCATGTTTGAGTCCTATTTTGTGTTCAATTTTGTATGAACCATTGCATCTACTTTTTCATCCACTTTTGTTCAATTTTTCTGTCTTGTTCTGCATCTACTTATGTTGTGTCCACTCTTCATCCAAATTTACATCTATTTTTACCCCCATTTTTTTGTTTACTTTTGCATCCATTTTCCAACACACATCATATCTTTTGCATTGATTATATTTCTTATGACATTGAAAATTATGAACAACTGATGACAATGTCAATAATTATAACGATGATGATAATGAAGATGATGACAATGACATGAATTGTGATTGTTATGATAATGACAATGATGATAAAGACGATGGGAGTTACAATGACAATGATGATGATGCTAATGACCTTGGCCATTCCTCCCAATTTTTAAATGTTATCATGGTAAAAATCATAATAATTATCTTTGGCGTCATCTTCCAAGTCATCATCATCTGATCATCATTATCATTATTTTCATCTTGGTCATAATCAAGAACAATAATGGCATGAATGATGATTATGATGTTCATGATGGAGATGACAAAAATTATGATAAAACTTATATCAGTTATGATGATGGGGATGATGACAATTATAATGACGATGATAATGGTAGTGATGTTGATGATCATCAATCATTTCTAAAAAATAAAGTGGTTATTTTTCTTTCATATATCATGTGTCCTAAGGTTGGTGATATTTCTTATGATACCTATAATTATGAACAATTGACGACAATATACAAAATCATGATGATGATGATGATCATGAAGAAGACATGAATGGTGATTATGATGATAATGAAATGATGACAATAATGATCACATTGATGGTGGTGATGATGGCAATAATGAAGATGATGACCCTCCCTCTAAACTAGCGAGGTACTCATAATGAGAAAAAAAAGTACTCTCAAGTTGAAATATTCATATAAGAAGGGATCTAGATTGATAAGCATCAATGATGATTTACATCATCATAGCCAAAATTTTCAAAATAGTAAGGCCTTGACTAACAAGTTTATCTCTCCATTAGATCAGAGCATAATGTTGGGAGGCATAAATTTGGACACCACTGCCTTTCAAGGCACTTACCCCACCAAGATTTTTACCAGGTATGTCCTCACATGATCATTTCCTAATCCACTATCATAATATTTGACACCAGAAAATGTCAATCCTCATGACTATTCTTATCTTGGATTAATGTACTTGACTTATGGCGATTAGTCCTAGTCAATGTCCAAATTCTCAAAGAATATTGGTCCCAGATGTTTATCCAATCCACCATTATCCCTACTAGTGCCTTTACTAGGCTTACGATTGTTAATCCTAGCCATAGTACATGACACATGGATAACATGGTGTCTACCCTCACTCCCTCTCAAATAGGGAGGAAACATCCACAAGCATAAGATTTTCTCAAGAATACCCATCATTTTCGTAGAGAATAACATCATTAATTTGTTTTCATCACATGACGACTTTATGATTAAGCATTCATAGATTTGTGGCAAAATATTTCCCCTTTTGTATTTCTGATGGAATACAATAAAAAAGTGAAAGCCAAAATCATTAAACATACACTATATTGATTTATCTAAGTCTAAACTCTAAGGTTGAAGTGAAAATTCATGTAAATCTTATATCTATGAGTTGTGCCAAACTTATGAAAACCTTATTCCCTAAGTCCTATATATAAGAAAATGAAAAAGAAAGAAAAATAAGGGCCAATAAATGGTAACTGTAGAAATTTTGAATAATTTAACACATATTCAATGGAGATTATCCTGATCATGTACTAATGCGGAAAACATACACAATACATAAGCTCCTCTACGTTGATCAAGAATATAGCAGCATCAATAACAATAAAACATCAAGAGCATTCACACATTAACACAGTATGTATCACGGGGAAAGCATCTCGCTAAAAACCCCACACTATCTGTATATTAATGATTGAGTCATGTAACATTACACAGCATAATACTTCTCACAAGTATCTCCACCTCTGTTACACACAATACAGCTCAGATCTGATCTCCAAATCTCTTCCACTGCTTGCCTGCCTCCACTGCTCAATACCTGCTCAAGAACTGATGAGAATTGCTTCCCAAACTCGATTTTCACCTGCAAAATAGTCACTCACTCTTTGTGGACGTGAGCAAAGGCTAAAATGCGGGCCAAATACGTGAGCAAACTCATTGGCATACTCAATCCTTTGATTGTGCAAGATCTGGTGCACAACTATAGTCACAACTGATAGCAATCTGATTCTCTACCACCTGTCCCTGTTGAACTGAACATGCACTGACATGCAACTGAGTTAACTGATGTATTCTTTAGTTGTATTATGAGTTAATAATTAGTTTAACAACTCATCATTAGTCTATCTGCAGTTAGACTAACTACAACCAGTTTAACTAAGTTAAACTGAACACAACTCCATCAACTGTACCTCCAGTCCACTAAACTCAACTCACTTGAGTTCTAACTGAAGTCATGCATGCAACAACTCAACTGACTCATAAGAAAAACGAATTTCCTTCTGACAGCTGCATGTGCCACTTCCGTAGCTCAAACTGAAGTGCTCCAAGAGAATAAGATTAAGTTTATAGTCCAAATATTATTGTGAGATAATAATATTTGACTTTTCTATTTTTGACAGCCAGTCTAAAAATAGACTTGATCACTCACACTGTGATCACTCACACTTTCATCAAAAATAGAAGTCCATCTATTTTTCCCAACTTGATCAATCATCCATAAACATAGACATGATCCATATGTCTAAAAATAGACATAGTCTAAAAATAGACTTGCGCCAAAAATAGCCTGCGGGCCCACTTAGTGAAGGCGACTCTTTTCACTAAGCTCCATCATCTTGTTGCAATCTCAACACTCCCTCTCGACAAGATATGGATTATCAACAACCCCTATCCTGCCTCGGTGGTACTCGAATTTGCTCCTAGTGAGAGCCTTCGTCAGAATATCAGCATCCTGATCCTCCGTTGGAATGCACGAAAGTAACATGATCCTCCGCTGCACACAATCTCTGATATGATGGTACCTGATGTGCTTGGACCCGAAAAACCCAACCAGGATCATCCTCATCCACACAGATCTCTGCTTCCTGCTGTACCAAGAAACTACTGTCGATCCGATACTGAAGACCCCTCCTGATGTGCTCTTTCTGTCCGTTGGGCTCCCTGCCCAATCTGCATCCGTGAAGCCACATAGATTCACCTCATCCTCCTGTATGTACCACAAACCATATCCCGATGTGCCTCTCAAGTGGCTCAATACATGCTTGCCCGCCTTCCAGAAGAGCTTGGTAGGCTTAACCATAGCTTGTGAAAGCTGGTTAACTGCATAGCATATATCAGGTCGTGTATTGACCAAATACATCAGCGACCCCACCAACTGTCGATAAACAGTGGCATCCACTTCTTCTCCCGAAGTGGCATCCTCCTTCCTCCAACCTCCAGGAAGAGGAGTATCAATAGGCTTGCAGCCATGCATGTTGAACTTCTCCAGTATCTCCCGAGCATACTTGCCCTGAGAAACAAACAGTCCACCACTACGCTGCCATATTTCCAATCCTAGGAAATAGTGAAGGAGGCCCAAATCCTTCATCTCAAACTCTGTAGCAAGATCCTTCTTGCATGACAGTATCAACAGCTCATCACCCGTTAGAATCAAATCATCAACAAACAGTACAATGATAAGCAACTTACCCTCCACCACAATCTGGTATAGGTTCGGATCCGCCTCGCTCTTGGAGAATCCAAGTCCTGTGAAATAGCTGTCTATCCGTGTGTACCAAGCACGTGGTGCTTGCTTCAACCCATACAGCGCTCTCTTGAGCTTGCACACATGCGACTCGCTGCTGAAGACTTCAAAGCCTTCGGGTTGCTCAATGTACACCTCCTCCTCAATGACTCCGTTGAGGAACGCAGTCTTCACATCCATCTGATGAATGTGCCATCCCATCTGCGCTGAGAGAGCAAGAATCGTCCGTATGGAAGAATACCTTGCGACAGGTGCAAAGGTCTCCTCATAATCGATCCCCTCAATCTGTGAAAAGCCTCGGGCAACAAATCTTGCCTTGTACTTCTCCACACTCCCGTCAGCTGCTTGCTTAACTTTGTAGATCCATCTCGAACCTACCACTGATTTCCCTTCCGGTCTAGGAACAATCTCCCATGCACTGTTTCTGACAATAGAATCATACTCTTCCACCATGGCGTCTACCCATGCGGGATCCTCCACAGCTTCCTCGAAAGAGGATGGCTCAGTCACAACACACTTGCTCATAAGATCCATGTATCCAGTGTACCGATCAGGTGACTGTCTCTGCCTGCGTTGGGCTGTAGGTGGTCCTACAACTTTCTCTGCATCTTGAGCCAGTCGCTCAGCTTCTGTCAAGCGCTTTCGCCCTCTAATGGTTGGCGCTGCATGAGTGGTCTCTTCCACTCCATGAACCTCGTCCTGTGGCTGATCCACGTCCTGAAGCTCATCCTTAGGAACTAATAGCTCCTCATCTGCATGCAAGTGTAGCTCCCTCTCAAGCGAACACTTCATGGCTTTCTCCTCCTGAAATTTTATATCCCGTCGCACAACAGTTTTACCACTGTCTGGCAAATACACACGATAGTTGTGGGGCGTATCAGTGTACCCCACAAATATCCCAACCTCTGCAGTCGGCTCCAACTTCTTTCTGGCATCCTTCGTCACATGCATGTAAACGTTAGCACCAAAAATCCTCAAATGAGAAAGATCAGGCTTCTTACCAGAATAAGCCTCCTCGGGTGTACTCATGCCAAGTATCCTATGAGGACAACGGTTCTGCACATAAACTGCTGTATTGCATGCTTCCGCCCACAAGTGAAGGGGTAGGCCCTGATCATGCAACATTGCCCGTGCAGCACCCACAATCGTTCTGTTCTTCCGCTCAGCTACCCCGTTCTGCTGTGGGTTATGGGGAGCTATGAGCTCTCTACGAATCCCTTCTGCCTTGCAGAAATCCTTGAACTCGTCCGAGATGTATTCACCACCATTATCGCTCCTAAGAGCCTTCACCTTCTTCCCCGACTCCTTCTCGACCAGTGCTTTGAATTCACAGAACTTTGAATATGTCTCGCTCTTCTTCTGCATGAAGAAGATCCAGCACTTACGAGAGAAATCATCAACAAAAATCACATAATACCTGTGTTTTGCTGTCGAAGCAACTGAGAAAGATCCACACACGTCTGTGTGAATTCTCTCAAGGATCGTCGTGGCGCGACTATCCTTCTCGTGAAAGGTGGCTTTCACAAACTTCCCCAAAGTACACCCCTTGCATTGATCTGACTGCGCAAGTGTGCCTTTAGGAAGCCCTGTAGTGATCTGCTGCAGTATCTTCAAGGCTCCATGGTGAAGGTGACCCAATCTCCTGTGCCACAACTCGCCATCATCCCGGCTCACCAATCCTTCTGCCTTGCCTGCCATGGCTGCGCATCCATCTACATGCAACTGATAAAGGTTCCTCACTCGAACCCCTATCTTCCGGGTCTCACCAGTTGTCTTGCTGCGCAGGAAGGCCTTTCCCTCGCTGAAAACAACATCATACCCATTGTCTTCTAACATCGCCACTGAGATGAGATTCTTCTTCAATCCTGGAACATGCATGACTTCCTTCAATACAAAGGGTTTACCAGACTCCCTCTCAAAGGAAATGGTATCGATACCGGTCGCACTGTATCTACCATCATCGCCCATCTCGATGTGCACTCCAAGATCTTTGTCCTCCAGATCAGAGAACAAATCTCTATCTCCCGTCATGTGAAAAGACGCACCACTGTCCAGAAACCACACTGATCCCATCACACTTGAAACCAAGCATGCGATCAATGAAAAATCAAGCTCAAACTGAGAAGCTAAAGCCTCTCCCCCTGCAGATCCAGCAGCTTGCTTGTTCTTCTTCTTCTGCAGACAATTTGTGCCATAGTGTCCATGCTGGTGACAGTGAAAACACTTCACCTTGGACATATCCTGCTTCTTGCCTTTCGCACCAGACTGAGAAGCTTTCTTGCTCTTCCCTTTCTTTGCTTTGGCAGCCAAAGCGCAATTCTCTTCATCAGATACCTTTGATGAAGATCCATTCTCACCTTTATTGTTTCTGAGTTTATCCTCGAGCGCCAGGTCGCTCTTGCTTTGGAATAACATTTGCAATCCGTTGAAAGACATTTCAACAACACTGCTGCAAATTCGAATTCCACCAGCAACCAACTCAACTGCTTCCGATCAACCCTCGCTTGATATCCTGTAAAAATCTCTTCTACAAATCAAGCTGCTCTGATACCATGTAGAAACTTTTTCTACAATTATCTAGCTCTGATACCATGTAGAAATTTTGAATAATTTAACACATATTCAATGGAGATTATCCTGATCATGTACTAATGCGGAAAACATACACAATACATAAGCTCCTCTACGTTGATCAAGAATATAGCAGCATCAATAACAATAAAACATCAAGAGCATTCACACATTAACACAGTATGTATCACGGGGAAAGCATCTCGCTAAAAACCCCACACTATCTGTATATTAATGATTGAGTCATGTAACATTACACAGCATAATACTTCTCACAAGTATCTCCACCTCTGTTACACACAATACAGCTCAGATTTGATCTCCAAATCTCTTCCACTGCTTGCCTGCCTCCACTGCTCAATACCTGCTCAAGAACTGATGAGAATTGCTTCCCAAACTCGATTTTCACCTGCAAAATAGTCACTCACTCTTTGTGGACGTGATCAAAGGCTAAAATGCGGGCCAAATACGTGAGCAAACTCATTGGCATACTCAATCCTTTGATTGTGCAAGATCTGGTGCACAACTATAGTCACAACTGATAGCAATCTGATTCTCTACCACCTGTCCCTGTTGAACTGAACATGTACTGACATGCAACTGAGTTAACTGATGTATTCTTTAGTTGTATTATGAGTTAATAATTAGTTTAACAACTCATCATTAGTCTATCTGTAGTTAGACTAACTACAACCAGTTTAACTAAGTTAAACTGAACACAACTCCATCAACTGTACCTCCAGTCCACTAAACTCAACTCGCTTGAGTTCTAACTGAAGTCATGCATGCAACAACTCAACTAACTCATAAGAAAAACGAATTTCCTTCTGACAGCTGCATGTGCCACTTCCGTAGCTCAAACTGAAGTGCTCCAAGAGAATAAGATTAAGTTTATAGTCCAAATATTATTGTGAGATAATAATATTTGACTTTTCTATTTTTGACAGCCAGTCTAAAAATAGACTTGATCACTCACACTTTCATCAAAAATAGAAGTCCATCTATTTTTCCCAACTTGATCAATCATCCATAAACATAGACATGATCCATATGTCTAAAAATAGACATAGTCTAAAAATAGACTTGCGCCAAAAATAGCCTGTGGGCCCACTTAGTGAAGGCGACTCTTTTCACTAAGCTCCATCATCTTGTTGCAATCTCAACAGTAACTCATGTATTCACTCCCTCTTTGGAAAATATATGAATATATACACTCCTAGTCACACTTGATCACATGTATGTGATGGTTAAATCATGAATTCTTCTTTTCTCCTTGCATTTTCACTTCATCATTTAAGCACCTAATTGAGGATCTAAGGAATGTTTGTTTCCTAAAGATTTCATGTCTACTCTTGGTTTACTTATGTCACACTACTGTCAATTTATGTGACAGAGTGAAATACATAAGTTTGTGGAGTTATTATAGAGGTGTATTGAGTTCGTAACCACACACGAATGTATTACATCTCATTGATCCACATGTGTGGGTTGGAGACTCATTTCTTGACAACTTTAATGGAGACTACTTTGTGGCTTTAATGGTATAGCTTACAAAATATCTTGTTAAACATTTCGATTCATTCTTTCTTTTCCTCAACACACTTATAATATTGAAGTCACTCCCAACAATCCATGGAGATGGGGAGTATAAATTACTTGTGCTAGAAATAGAATTGAGAAATAGAGGTTTTCCATTTGCGATATTGGAGTCATAGACATTGGACACATGGTAGTAGTCTTCAATGTCAATTAACTAAAATTGTATTGTCATAATGAGAAAAGAGGTAAACATATTGGTAACCTTGATGTCTTAATCATTTCAAATAATAACCATTCCACCCAAGTATCTCTAAGCATCAATCACTACTACTTGGAAATTCCTCCCCCATTTTCTAATTATATGAGGTTGAACCTCACTTAATATTTTTTCTTCTTATATCAACATTATTTATGGGTGCTTTGCATACCATTTTTCTTTTAGGAGTTTGTTTTCGCTTACTATTGACGCCCCTCATGTTCCAAGACTATTTTCATAAAAACTTTACATAGAAAGAAAGTATAAAGTGACTAAAAAGAAACATATCTCAAGATTTAAGTGCTTGGACAATTCCACTTCATGACTCCTATATTTCCTTAACCTGGGACCAAATGGTGAACTTGATGGCCTTAAGGGAAATTGATCAATGAAAATCTAAAAAAGAGGTGATTTTTGACTTTATCACATACAATTTAATATACTAAAAAAAATATCCATAACAATTTCATCAATCAATGAATTATTAAAAAAAATATCCAAAACAATTTCATCAAGCAAAGAATAATTGCATTATAAAATACAATCTATAAACATTTTGGGAAAGTTTTGCTAAAACATGCTTAAAAATCAGCATATTTAATATTAATATTTAACAATAATATGGACAATAACACATTTTGATAAATTAAATAACATATTATCAAGCCTAAAAAATGTCACTAACTGAAAACCACAAAGCATGCAACTAATGGAAGTGACCACTCAAGGCCACCACAAGACAATTAATCTATTAAGACCAAGATTAATGGGGACAAAGATCTATAAAGGACAAAGGAAAACCTATTTTAACTTTATTGTTTTATTAGCCTGGTTCAAGATGAACATTTCAAGATATCATGAAGAACATAATTAGTTTTATTGCATTAAGAAAACCCAAGCACATTCTATAACTTAGCAAGAAAGAGATGTATAACACCCATCTCAGCAACCCGACACATGACATTAAGTTACTTTACTATATATAATTTAAACTCCTATCATAAAATCACAAATTTAGCATGAATGGAATGTTTAAAATCCATTTTTATAAAAAAAAAATATAATTTTTCTTATAGAAAAATATACCAAAAACTAAATATATTTTTCTAGAAAAAAAAAATACTAAAACTAAATATATATTTAAAAAAAAAATAAAACATAAGCAAACTAGAATTTGAATTTGACATTCTTGGTCACTTTTGGAAACATATGGTGGAATGTAATCTCTTTATCCTCATCTTTAGCTTTTTCCTAAAAAATAAAAGCATACAAAAGTGGGAAAGAGCCATAAAGCATGGGGAAGCTTTTTCCTAAGCACAAAAGCATCTAAAAAGTGGAAAATTCCTTTTTTATATGAGGAAACATTATTCACCCAAAATTTTTTTCCCAAATTGAACTAATGAGGAATTTTGGAAATCTTCATAGCCTCCACTTTCCTATATATTAGAGGCTTGGCCATTGAAAAAATGATGGGAATTTTGTATTGTCACGCTCTTGAGATCTGTCTTGAGAGGGAGAGTTTTGGAGCTATGAGTTGGGGGAGGTGATGTTGCAACTATATCTGATTGTTGTAACTTTCCTCCAACTCCTTTATTCATATAGATCAGTTGTTCTTCCTTCCATATGTTTCTATTCATTCTTTACTTCTTCTATTTAACTAATGTATGCATGGGTTTTTGGTTTATATTTATTTATTCAGTAATATTTATATGTTTTTTATAGTTTTGATTATTAAGATATTATGTTGTGAAGGTTGCTTTATTCTCTCTCTTATGTGTAGGACCAAGCTTTGGAGTTAGCTAGGAGCGCTTCTTGGCTATACGAAAAACTCCAAGAAGACCTGCATGCGAGGACTCACAAGAATTCATTCTCTTTTTCTTAATCTATACTCTACATCTTGATCTACTAAGAATCCTAAGCCTTAGAACAACCTTTCTCTTAATTGGTTTGTCCTAGGTTTCTGAGATAAACTGAGAGGGTTTTGTTTTCATCTAATCATGCATTAAATCCTACAGCAAAATGATATTTAGAAAATTTAATATATTTCACTATGTAAATGAACTTAGTAAAATGAACCCATAGAGGTGGTCATAAATGGAAATAAAAGTAAAACTCTAAACAAGAAGCCAAAAGTGGATTTAACCATGGATGAAAAATTGGGAGTAGAATTGGATGTTAAACTAGCCATCAAAACAATATGCAAACAATGACACAAAAAGGTTTTTAAAGTAAAATTAAAAAAGGGTGCAACACTAGACACAAAGAAGGGAACAAAATAGGGCATATGAAAGGATACCGAATTGGGTGCAAACAAGGATGCAAAAATGGACACCAAAATGAGGATGCAAAGAATGGTGTAAAATTAGGATGAAAAAAGGATGTAAGAAAAGACACAAAACAAGATGCAAAATGGGACTAAAAAATGGTGAAACCAAGGATGTCAAAGATGATGCATAACTAGATGAAAATTCCAACTAAAATCTAGGTGCAAAATGAGATGCAAATGTGGACACAAAATGTGGTAGAAAAAAGGATGCAAATTTGGAAGCCAAAAAGGATGAAAAACTAGATACCAAAAAGGATGCAAATTTGGACATAAAAAATGGTGCAAAATTGGACACAAAAGAAGAAAAAATGGTGCAAAAATGGGCATAAAAATGGCTCAATTTTGGATGCAAATTGAGATGCAACATTGGATGTAAAATGATGCAACAAATCATTCAAAACTTGGTGCAAAAACAAATGCAAAAGTAGATGAAAAAATGGCTCAAAAGTGAACGTAACAATAGACACAAAATGGGATGCAAAGGTGGATGCAATATATGGTTCAACATAGGATGAAAATTTAGATGCTCAAAAGGATGAAAAATTGGATGCAAGAAATGGTGTTAAAAATAATGCTAAATTGGATGCAACAAATGATGCAAAATTAAATGCAAAATATGGTGCAAAATAGGATGCAAAAAAGGGAGATAAATAAAATGCAAAAGTGGATGCAAAAAATGGTGCAAAAATGCATGCGAAATTTGGCACTAAATCAGATTCAACATATGGTGAAAAATTGGATGGAAAAGATGGTGTAAAAAAAGGCAGAAAAATTGGCACAAAAATAGATGTAAAAATAAGTACAAAATTAGAAGCAAAAGATGGCATAAGACCAGATGCAAAAATTGGCACAAATTGGATGTAAAAAAAGGCGCTAAATAAGATGTCAAAGATGGTGTAAAAATCGATGCAAATTATGACACAAAAATAGAAGCAAAGAATTCCACAAAAGAGGAAGCAAAAAATGATGCAAAAATAGATGCAAAAAAAGGCACAAAACTAGAAGCAAAACCTGTTGTAAAACCAAATCAAAATCTTGGTGCAAAATATGATGCAAAAAATGATGGAAAATTTGGCGTAAAAAAGATGCAAAATTTGGTGCAAAAAAGGACGCTTTAAAAATTGTACAATAGAGCCAGATTTAGCGCCAGGTTGCTCATCCCAATTGAGAAAAAAATGCACTAGAATCTGGTGCTAAATCTGGCGCAAATTTCTTGTTTTGTTGTAGTGACAACAACAAAGAGCCAAGAGCCAGATCCAGGGATAAGATGGTGTTCTAAGACCATTGTTTCTGTGTAATCCAATGGAGTTGAGCATGGAACTTGTAAAAGAACTTATGCCATAATTCCAGAGTGCCTAGTCAAGTTGAATAGAGCTCAAAGGGATGTAGCCCAAAAGTTTTGGGTGAACTCCACATTAATATTGCTGTTATGTGTGTTTTTTTATTTGCCGCATTATTTACTATCACATGTGTTTAAATATCAGCACGAGCAACAGAACTTAAAGCACTTAACAGTTATAGGCAAACCTAAGCATGCACCTATTTTCAAGCACTTTTAATTCCGCAATTGGTTAATCACTAGATCTGGGGAATATATCTATATCTATATATATATATATATATATATATATATATATATAAGCTTTGGAGTGGGAGAGGTTCTTGTAAGTTATACAAGAAGCCTTTAGTGCCCCATTTTCAGATCATCTAACCCCATGAAACATATCTTTAGTCAGCAAATCACTGGGGAAAAATACTCGAAGTGAATTGTTACATTCAAGAGTTTGATTTGGATTTTGTTGTTGCCAAGGCTAAGAAATCATTGAAATTCATTAAGTTAATGTCTTCTTTACCCAAAGTTGATGAGAAACCTATGTCCAAGGACTCATTCCTTTATGAATCCTTATTTCTCATTAGTTCATGTGATCCATGGTAGGGGGATGTCTTACTCTATCTTTAAACTCAACGTTTTTTATTTGATTAATCTCATGATGAACGTCGACATATATTACATCAAGCTAAGAATTATGTTATTTGTTGATACTCTTTATGGCCATGGAGTTGATTCAGTATTGTGCTAATTAATCACTCATGTGGAGGCTAAACAATTTTTTCCATTCTAGATCATGTGGCAATCATCTATCTGGGTTTGCCACTACCCAAAATATTTTGTGTGCCAAGTAATTTTTGCCATCGATCTTTAAATATTATATCATAGTGGTCTATAAGTGCCACCCTTTTCAATTCTTCACTAGAAAGATATATGATCACCCTGTGGTTGTTGATGGACCATTTGCAAATGGGGCTTAGATTTCATGTAGTGTATGCCAACCTCAACCAATAAACACTGCTACATCATCCTAATAGTGGACTACTTTACTAAGTGAGCTAAGGATATGCCTAAATTCTATAATGCTGGCACCACTATGGAAATATTGATGTTCAACCATATTATTACTAGGTTTGGGGTACCCAAGGTGATCGTGACTTAAGCACTATTGTCATTTTTGGAATAATATGATGATAGAAATAGTTTCTAAGGTGGGGTTTTTCCAAGAACACTCAACCCCCTACTATCCCCAGGATAATGGGAAAGTAGAGATTATGAATCGTATCTTGAAAAGCATGCTCCAAAGGATAGTAGGGAACCATAATTCCACCTTATGGGCCTATCAAACCTTACTAAAGACTACCACAGACTTGACTCCTTTCAAACTGGTTTATGGGTGGAGGTTGTATTACCCGTTGAATGTGAGATTCCATATTTGAAACCAACCATATAACTGTTACCTAACAATTTCACTGAAGAAAAGCATCCCCTTCATTTGGATTATCTTGAAGAACAACATTGCTCTCCTGTAATAACTAGTCTCTACATTTTTCTTATCTCATTCAGATAGTTTTGTAGAATGATTTAATAATAGACTTGGAATGTTTGACAGGTTAATATAGATTCATGGGGTCTTCACTAAGTGAACCCACAAACTAACAAATGCATTCAAAAGATATTAACGAATACCCCTAATTTCACTAGATGATAAATAATCAAAATATCATCAAGGGAGTGCATATCTAGGCCATGGTGTGCATATGTCAAAATTTAACTTAAAATGGCAATAATAACTAAATAGAAATTGCATTGGCATGAAATTTCTAGAATTTCTTGAAAATGTCAAAAGAACCAAGAAAGCTATTTCATAGATCATGTTTGTGGAATTGGAGATTTTATTGAGAAAATAATATATTAGGTATTTTTATCCATGTGAAGCATTCCATCCTAGTACATTTTTATTATATTCTATATTTATCATGCATTTTTCTTATCCATATCAACTTGATTTGCAAACTTTGTCCAAGAAGCTAGTTTTGATGTAGTAATAATAAGTTTGTAAGGTTTGAATTGAAGGTATAACACTATGGGAAGGTCTGAAAGGTCATGAAAAAAACTCATCAAATTGAATTATTGATTTGATTTTTTATACAAGGTTGATACATGTTGGTCAAGTTAATTGCTTAATAATTCCAACATAAGCTATCGACTAGGATTCCATACAATTTGAGAGTCTACACTACATGTGAAGATTTTAGGACATGAGTAGGCTTCCTAATCTATCCTAGAAGATGGAAATAAAAAATGATTCATATAGAAATTAAAAATAGGAGACGTTTTCTATCTAGGGCATCAATTTAGAGTCCCCTTAGCAAGAATTCCCACTTCTACCAAACAACGATTTAAATTCAAGAAAGGAAAGGGAAAATAAAGAGATATGGTGATCATTGGGGTTGCCTATAGAGATCCTATTTTAAATGACATAGACCTATCACACTAGCTGAATCAAATGGTTAGACAACTAGGAGGGTTACAATGCCTAACATTTTGCTTAAATGATTGATCTCCTTCCTGAAAACATTAAAAATGTAAGGAAAAAAACATATATTGATCAAATCAATAATTAAATGGTATATCCAACCAAGCTACAATCCCTTTGTCCAAATAAAATAAGAGAAACTAAGCTATACTACATTATAGAAAGGAAAGGAATGGGGCAGCATGGACCGAGTTGGTGGGCCCTCCCAACTAGTGCCACATTGCCTATGAAGCTACAAAATCAAATTTTATTTACATCACCAATGATATCAACACCAACAATCAACATTTGCATTATTCCAACAATGATTTGAGAGTTACATAATTGCCATCAACATTTTCAAATGATCAGATTTTGAAATATAAAGATTGGGTAAGCTCTTCTCTGCAATCTACTCTCTTTTAGATCTACATATATCCTTAAAACAATATAAATAATAAAAGAACCCCTAGAACTCCCCTCCCTTCTCTCTTCCCATACATTTATATAAAGAGTGAGAGGGATGAATTTGAACTAATTCATCCAAGTTTGAACTACTATATTATGGGAAGATTACATGATATTGTATGTTATGCATTATTGGTGGATCCTGGTTGAAGAAAAACCAAATATATGATTACATATGATTCATTTAACATATAGTCATATGGGAATAAGATGGAGTTGGTTACTTTGCTTGCTATTTCCTTTGTTTGGGATGCAATTTGGGAGCATCCAAAACTAGAAATATCCCTTGAAATAACCACATGTAGCTCCAATATCACACATTTTGTGGAAACCACTTAAATATCACCTTATTGGGTATGTTATGGAAAAATACCATGTCTCATATTTCCCACATTCTTCTTTATTTCTTAAGAAATCATGCCCAAAATTAGTCACTCGAATTTTCCTAACACAACTTGTTTGAATTGTTGAACATGACTTAGAGACTTGTGGAATCAACTTGGGTAAAATATATATAACAAGAAACCATGTAATCAACTCTAGGAACATAAACCATGGTTCAAAATTTCCCCTTGAGTTGTGTAGATATGCCAACCTTGGAGGTCCGTTATAGGGACAACTTAGGGGCTATAGGAACTAGGCTAACAAATTCTTCATTGGCAAAATTAACTTAAAACTCATTTAATTCATTAGAGATTTAGGAATTGATAAAAATAATCAACTTTACCTCTATATATGCATGCCAAAGGGTTTTGGACTTAAAGGGGTAGAATGGTAAGATAAGATGAGAAATATGCCCTTATGAGGGTAGGATAGGAGTGGTAAAATATCAATTGTGATTTAAAAATGTGACAAAATGGGATCCCAACATCTCCTCCACATTGATGTATTTTCATATCCTCATGAAAAATAAATACATCATCAGAAATCTTACAATATCTACTAAAATTTTCAAATTCCCCCTTGCCCTCTTTCTCATAAAAACTACAGTTCATTGTAATATATCCAATTTTAGAAGGCTATATATCATCTCAACCTCTGAATCTACCCAAGAAACACTCTTATGTGTGTGTTTGAGATAGTTCTGGAATTTTTAACTATAGTGATAACCCACCTCATCATCAAGAAAATTGGCATACATCAATTAACTATCACATTCAAGTTTATTTACTTCATATATAACAATCTAAGTTTTTTCCTTTTTTTTAAGCTTGGCAAGACTACATCTTCATCATGTCCAATATATCACCTAGATCGAGGCAGGGAATTGAATTGGTGACTTCACATCAAGGAGTGCCTTAACAGAGCAGCCGATCACCATCTATCCAAGACCCCATGGAAATAACAATCTAAGTTTTATGCACAACCAAAAAGTGTATATTATCCTATTGAAATTTCACTCACATTTCTACCTATGTTTCCATCAATACCATTTTAGTAATAGCCTTCTTTATAAACATAGATCTTGGAGAAGATAAGGTGAGATAATTAGTCTTAAAGTTTTTCATCAAGTAATACAACCTATAAAATAGTAGCCTTTCCCTAATTGATGGCGGGATGAAGTTTTCCATAAATTTCATAGTTGTGAAAGAAAACACCATTTTCATATGTACACCTAGGACAATCCCACACACAGGAGCACATAAGGAAGTAGTTCGAATAAGAAATATAAAATCCCAATCCCTAGTTATAATAACATAAGTAGGAATAATCAAAGCCTTAATAAGAGCTTTGTTTCCACTATCTTGGAATGTTTTGACTACCTTTGGATAGATTGTAGTTTTTGAAATTTTGAAATGCACCTTGGATTCGCTAATGTCATAAGTTCCATTTATAGGGATTAATGTTGATAGTATCCCATAACTCCCTATTTTTTTCTCTTATAGTTTGTCTCCACATTCAAAAGGTGTAATTTCATTCGTGTCTCATTTTCTTCTTCTAACTAGAACTGAAGGGAATTCCTCTTGTTTGCAAATACTTTTTCTTGTGCCAATGTTGTCACTAGTTTCTCTATCAAGCTGCATATATTATCCTCCTACTCCTTTTCACTTTGTGCTAGTCAAGGTTGATGAGATAGGTTATGCTGCATGATTATCAACTTTTGCTCTAGTTTTATTAACTTATCTTCCCACAATTTCAAATTGTTTCTCTTGTTTTCTAGATCCTCTAACTTCACAGTTATCAGCAAAGATAATAGAGAGAATATTGTTCACTATCCCTCTTATTTTCATCTACAGGTTCATTATTTTCTCTTTCTTGAAGTAAAGCTTGTGATTCCTCTATTTCATTTCTTTGATTCCTCCAAAACTCATCAACATCCTTCAACTTAGAATCCAATTGATGCACTGCCTTAGATTTTTTAGTAATTTTCTATTATGTAGCTACGATTGCTTTTCCATATGTTTCATTTTCCTCTTGTAATGATGCCTCCATTTTCTTTTTTTGCACTCAAGTAATAGAGTGGGTATGGAGCTCAAGCATGAGACCAAAATTATAAGTTTTCGTATGTGTATGAAAATGGGCTAAGCTCTAAGGAATGAATTTCCTCAACAATTGGAGAGTGCATTGTAGAAATGTCCCTTTTGATCTAATTTTTTCAGATATTCTTTCTCTCAAATGAATTTTGGCAACAATGTATTGGCCACCATTACCAACCACATTAACATTTCCTCCAACCACATTGACAACCCAAGCCAACAATCATCATGGCAGTAGAAAATGATGATTTTCTTTAGGCATATGCTTTGGGTTTTCTCATCATTCTTTGCCAACATCCATATGACATGCTAAAAGATAATAGTATAACAAGAGAGAGTTATGGATTCCTTATTGTTGAAACCAAATTCCTCCATGACTTTCACTAGCAAGGCCTTACAAATGGGATAATTCAAGTAGGTCATTGGAATTATGAACCATTTAAACTCCTTTCTCACATAAAAGACCAAATATCTAGGAGGAACATCTCCGGGATACACTTTTTTAGCAATCGAATTTTTTGGTTTAGGTTTCCATAATTGATGCCATCAATGGTAATAAGGGATTCCTTGTAGGCATTGATGAGTTCTTTCCATTTCTTCACTATCTGTCACATGTGCACAATCTAGTGGATCTTATTGGCCTTGCTTCCTTTCATTTTGAATCACCTTATCAATTGGAAAATTCCTATCAAGCAAACTAGTAGTATTATTAGAAGGTTTTGGAAGAAAATTATGTATGATATTTTTTCATGTCCAACATTTCGGGTGGACACACTACCCATCATTAGTGACTAGAGAACTTGTTGAAGATGAAACCAATGTTGTTGAGCCTTAAATAACTGTGGATTTGAAGTAGCATTTATAGGAAAATAACATATTCAAATGTCAAAATATAATAAAAGTTCCAAAATTAGCCATTAGAGGGAACATGAAAGGTTTGAATGAAAAATGAAAACTATTTAAAAGTTGAAAAAAAATTAAAACAAAAAATTAGGTCAAAGGTCAAAATTTAATTAATAAAAATTATGTTGAAATATGGCAACAAGTATATTCCAATTTAATTTTTCCTTGAATTAAATTGTGAATTAAAATCGAATTTAGTCTTAACAACTACTTGGAAATAATTAATTAATTTATTTTAAATTAATTAGTTGGAGAAATTCAAGTTAGAAGTCTTTCTGAAGTCATGCAAGAGCTATCCCTTAAATTAAGGAGATAAGATTGAGTTATATTTGAGTTGTAATTAGTTAACTCAGTTTACCGAGTTAAGTCAAGTTAAATTAGTTCCAAACTGTTTCAGGAACTAATAGTGAGTTAAAAGTCAGTTGATGCATTAATGCACTCAACTAGTGCTACTCCAATTAACTGAAGATTCCCTCATCAGAAACTCATGCATGTCTATTCTAAGAAAGACCAGGTTAAGATTAATGTTCAAGGATAGTGTACTATCAGTTGCATGTGTTTTCTCATGGAGAAAACTCATGCATGCAGTCAAGAATTCATCCTTGAGGATTGCGCAATTTTGAAGGTTTGTTTTTCCACTTGGTAATAGGCTAATCATCCACAAGGAACAATGCAAGGAAATAGGAGCTTGGAGGGCAGAGAGGAAGGCTGGAGAGAAGCCAAGATTGCCTGTGAGCATCTGTGAGGATTGTACTAAGAGCTAGTTAGCTGTGAGAGCTAAGGCTTTGTATAATTCCTATGTCTTTCCACCATGTATGATAGTACAATAGTGTGGGGTTTTTATCTGAGACTTTCCCCAATGTATTTTCATTTGTATTGTGCCATTGATTCTTCTTCTTCTGGTTATATTGTTCAACTCAATATTTAAGCTTTCAAAAATTGATAGTAGAAGTAGGTTATAGTATTCTGCTTTGATTTATATTGCATTATCGGGTTAACCTATCACATATTTTCTACATGGTATCGGAGCTGTGAACAGTATATTGAGAATAGAATTCAAAGTTTGAAGTTCGGGGTTGCAGGTGCAAATTGAATTCATATCATACTTCAAGGTTGGCCAATGGCTTTCTATGGATTGAGACTCAAGTATGCCTTGGAAGGTAGCTCAAATTACATAGCATGGAAAGATAGAATGGAGGATGTATTAGAAGACAATGGCTTGAAGGAATTCATTGATTAAGAAATCCCAAAGCCAGCTTCAACTAATGCACAAGAGTTGGCTGAGTGGAAGAAGTGTGTGGTGAAGGCAAGATGGATCATCCTTGAGGGAGTTCAAGACCATATTGTCTCAAGTCTCCATGGGAAGGATACTCCATTTTCAATGTGGAAGACATTGAAGGACATCTACGAGAACAGTAGCGACTGGAGGAAATTGGCGCTCAAGGATAAGCTTCGAAGAATCAAGATGGAGAAGGGTGATACTATTTTGACATATCTGAACAAGCTAACCACCTACAGAGATGAGCTTGGTAGTGTGGGAATAACCACTGCCGATGATGATATGGTGATCCTCGCTCTACTTGGTCTTCCAAAGAGTTGGAATAGCTACCAGGACTCTGTGAATGGAAGGGAGAAACTGTCGGATTAGGAATGACTGTGGTCGAATCTTATGCAAGAGGAGATCAGGAGAAGCACACGAGATGGTTCTTCATCCAAGAATGATGATGAAGAAAATTTGGCCTTAGCAAGTAAGGCAAGGAAAGGGAAGGGGAAGGCTTCCCATTTAAAATCGAATTCTTCTCATGGAGGGAAGAAGGGTGACATGTCTAAAGTAATATGCTTTAATTGTCACAATATGGGACATTATGCAACTAATTTCCCATTGAATAAGTCCAAGAAGGGATCCTCAGAAGGATTGGAAGGTAAGACATTAGCCTCTCAGTTCGAAATGGACTTTACGCTCGTCGCATGCATGGTGTCATCGATGATGAGTTGTGTCTGGTATATTGACAGTGGAGCCTCATTCTACATGACCACTGATAAAAATTTATTCAGTGCCTTGGAGGAGAAAGACCTCAAGATGCGCATAGAGATGGGTGATGATGGAAGGTATAGTTTTTTATGAGTGGTCATGGTTGCTTTTCAGAGGGAGCATGGAGCTCCTTTCAACTTGACAGATGTGATGTATGTGCATGGACTGAAGAAGAACTTGGTATCAGCCATGATGTTGGAGGAAAAAGGATATGATGTTGTCTTCAGTAAAGAAAAGGCATTCCTAAGACACATAGCCACGGTTTAGACGAAGATGATAGAGATTCGGGTGAAGAATATCTATAAACTAGAGGTAGATGATTGTGCAGCATTGAGTACGAAAGCAGAATTGGTGTAAAGCCAAGATATTGGCGAGTTGTGGCACAGGAGGTTGGGCCATTTGCATCATGGGGCTTTGAAGATAATGCAACAGATATCTACAGGACTTCCCAAAGGTAAACTTGAGAAAGTTGACACATGCAAAGGTTGTATCTTGGGAAAGTACACCAACTCTTCCTTTCATGACTGAGATAGTTGAGCAGAGGCTATCTTAGAGTGAGTTCATACTGATTTGTGTGGACCATTCTCGATGAGATCCATAGTGAAGCAAAGGTATTATGTGATTTTCGTTGATGACTATTCTCGTAAATGCTGGATTTATTTCATGCAGAAGAAGGACCAAACTTTCACAAAGTTTTGTGAGTTCAAAGCTTTGGTCGAGAAAGAGTTAGGGAAGAAGATCAAGGCCTTGAGAAGCGACAATGATGGAGAATATGTCTCTCAAGAGTTTAAGGACTTTTGTGCAGCGGAAGGAATTAAACGAGAGTTGACGGCACCTCATAACCCACAAATGAATGGGGTGGCTGAGACGAAGAACAAAACTATTGTAGGGGCGGCACGGGCAATGCTGCATGACCAAGGCCCACCACTTCACTTGTGGGCTGAGGCATTCAACACAATGGTTTATTTTCAGAATAGAAGCTTGCATCACATACTTGGGATGAAGACACCAGAGGAAGCTTTCTTCGGTAAGAGACCAGATGTGAAGAAGACACCAGAGGAAGCTTTCTCCGATAAGAGACTAGATGTGGGTCACTTTAGGATCTTTGGCTCATTGATATATTTCCATGTGAAAAAGGATGTACAGAAGAAGCCTGAGCCAACAACAGAGTTGGGGATATTTGTGGGGTACACTGATACACCTCACAACTATCAGGTGTACTTGCCTACCAGTCAAAGGACAGTGGTTCACAAAGATCTCAAGTTTGATGAGTAGAAGGCCATCCGAGTTTCCCTTGAGAGGGAGCTCCAACTATAGGCAATGGAGGAACTGTTGGTTCCTAAGGGGGAGGAGCCTCAGACTAATGTGGAACAGCTACATGCAAAAGTTCCAGGAGTTGAAACATCCACTCAAGCAGAGTCTTCCAGAGATGGACAAAAGCGCACAAGAGAAGCTGACAGATTTTTGGAGGATGCAAGAGAGAATGTGGGAGAACCATATTCTTAGCGCAGACAGAGGAGGTCACCTACGAGGTACACTGGATACATGGCCCTTGCTGGGGAATGCGTTGAGACCGAGCCATCTTCCTTTGAGGAAGCAATGTAGTAGTCGATTTGGATTGATGCTATGGTGGAGGAGTATGACTCCATAGTTCGTAACAGTGTCTGGGACGTGGTTCCGAGACCAGAGAACAAGTCAATTGTGAGTTCCCATTGGCTTTACAAGGTAAAGCAAGCCACTGATGGTAGTGTAGAAAAGAATAAGGAAAGATTTGTTTCCCGTGTCTTTTCACAGGTCGAGAGGATCATGTTGCTGCAGTATATTTTGACAGAGGATCAAGATGCTGACATTTTGACAAAGGCATTGTCAAAGTGTAAATTCGAGTTCCATAAAGACAGGATTAGGGTGGAAGATAATCCCTTTCTTGTTGAGAGGGAATGTTGAAATATGGAAACAAGAATATTCCAATTTAATTTTTCCTTGAATTAAATTGTAAATTAAAATTGAATTTAGTCTTAATAGCTACTTGGAAATAATTAATTAAATTATTTTAAATTAATTAGTTGGAGAAATCAAGTTAGAAGCCTTTTTGAAGTCATGCAAGAGTTATCCCTTAAATTAAGGAGATAAGATTGAGTTATATTCAAGTTGTAATTAGTTAGCCTAGTTTACTGAGTTAAGTCCAGTTAAATTAGTTCCAAATTGTTTGAGGAACAGTGATTTAGCAGTCAGTTGATGCATTAATGCACTCAATTAGTGCTACTCCAATTAACTGAAGATCCCCTCATCAGAAAATCATGCATGTCTATTCTGAGAAATACCTAGTTGATATTAATGTTCAAGGACAATGTACTATAGTTGCATGTGTTTTCTCATGGAGAAAACTCATGCATGCAGTCAAGGATTCATCCTTGAGGATTGTGCAGTTTTGAAGGTTTGTTTTTCCAGTTGGTAATAGTATAATCATCCACAACGAACAACGGAAGGAAATAGGAGCTTGGAGGGTAGAGAGGAAGGCTAGAGAGAAGCCAAGATTGCTTGTGAGAATCTATGAGGATTGTACTCAGAGCTGGCTAGCTGTGAGAGCTAAGGCTTTGTATAATTCCTATGTATTTCCACCATGTATGATAATACAATAGTGTGGGGTTTTTATCTGAGACTCTCCCCAAAGTATTTTCATTTGTATTGTGCCATTGATTATTCTTCTTCTAGTTATACTGTTCAAATCGATCTTTAAGCTTCTGTAAATTGATAGTAGAAGTAGGTTATAGAATTATGCTTTGATTTATATTGCATTATCGAGTTAACCTATCACAGTTTTTATACAAATTAAAATAAAATAAAAGGTCCAAAAGTAGCCCTCAGAGGGAATGAACATTATTTAAGCATTATTGAAAATGAATATGAAAATGAATATTGAAAAAGGAGAAGTAATTACAACAAAGGCCAATGGTTGTTTATCTACTAGACAATAACTAAATATCAACGAAGAAAACTAACACCATGGCAAATTGATGAAGAATAAATCACCAAAAGAGCTCATAATGAAAGCTATGTAAGTGGAACCAAAAATTTCCAAATCCAACCCCTAAGGAATTCCATTAAATCCTTAAAATTGCTCTACTCTAGTGTTCCCAAGTCACAAAAAGGTTTGAATATGTTCAAATTGAAGCCTAAAGGGCATATATTCCTTAAAAAGTTGAAGCTAAGTCTTGCATACAAAACCTCTAAATATACATCACTTGTTCTAAACAATTTCCAAGTCCTTGAAACTGTAAGATGAGCATCATGCCTTCACCTTATTTGTCCAGGTAAGAGTCCTATATGATATGTTGAAAACATTTAGATAGGTAAAAAAAATCCTCTAGTAAATCTATGTGGATCAAAATGATCCACCTCTTTAGGAATGTTGGAGCCATTTGCATCATTCTCACCATATTCAAAATAATTTATTTGTTGTATTGAAAACAAAATCATGCACAATTTGAGTTTAAGAAAGCTTTCTAAACATATATAGTTTCATGCTTGTAATCAATTGCTACATTTGCATCAATAACGTAAGCAATTTTTTTAATTTCTATCCCAATTACTTCACATAAGACTGTTATTACTTTGCAATGAGCTTAGAGATATATATAGGCCACATATTTGTAGCAATAATCTTGTTTTTAGGAACCCAATTAGCACAAGCTACCTTCAAAAGATTCCACAATTCTTGAACCAAGATTTCTTCATGGAATTCTAGACATAAGGGATTTGGGATATAATGGTTGTAAGATGGATGGGAAATGGTTAGACTTATAAGCATGGTGTAGCAGTGGTAAATGAAATCAGGTAGATAGATGAGTAAAACGGAAAACATATGAGAAGTTACATATTAGTAGATCTCCTTTATCCCCAATAAATCAAAGAATTAAAAGTTTTTTTACCTAAAAATTGTTTAATTGCTAGTACTCACTAAGATGACTATTGGATTCGAGCATATTGAAGCTATGAAGATCAAGCTTAAATTGAATAAAGACATAGATCTTCAAAACCCAAGCTGTGATTGGAGAAGGTTGGATCTACTGGAGTAAATAATAATGCTGATAGAGAATTATTGCTATTGTAGTGTACTGATGCTTGAGCTACATTCATGCTTAAAAATTCTATAAATGCTAAAACTAACTGAAATCAAAAGGCTGTAAACTAATGCTTGAGATTGGATGCCCCCCTTTTTACTATTACCACATTGTTGCAAATTGATGTTAGAATTGTGAGCTAAATAGTCTTTTCCATAAACCCACACCTAACACAATTATCTTTATGTGAATAAAATTTGTTGAAGTTGAACATAGAAATGAATCATTGGATTATCGACAATGGATGTCA
This sequence comes from Pinus tabuliformis, assembly GCA_031772625.1. Taxonomy (NCBI): domain Eukaryota; kingdom Viridiplantae; phylum Streptophyta; class Pinopsida; order Pinales; family Pinaceae; genus Pinus; species Pinus tabuliformis. The sequence goes on from CM062808.1 coordinate 964,714,164, forward strand.
TTAACCAATGCAAGACAAATCACCATTGATGTCAATGAGTGTCAAGGTGTGAAAGTGCATTCCAATAAGTATGAATGCATATTTTGAAGTTGAGTCACTTCCAAGATCTAGAAATCATGATAGTTCAAGGTATTCCCTTATTGTCAATGAGGAAGTCTACAATTGATGTGTGAAAAACACAAGGCACTCAAAATATTCTCTAATCTTTGTCCCAAATAAGGTGTTGGAATTGATGGGACAAGATATATTGGAAGGTGGGACTTAAAGAATCCCACATTAGCTAACTCAAGCATATAACCTAAAATATTTGAAAAAACATTAGAACCAACATAAACTTATAGAATTTATTGTGAATCTTTCCTTCCAGTTTCCTATCTTTCAAGCAAGACTCATGTTTAGTTTTGCCAGATACCTAGTTTCAAAACTACAATTATTTTTATCTTTACTAATTTATCATTATAATATCCTATCATATTTTTAAAAAGAACATTCTCCTTCAAGTGTAGGAGTATTCCAGTGAAGCCATATGCATAACAAGATAACAAACATATTCATACTTGGGTTTGAGAAATAGGATTCAATATATACCAAAGCACGAGAGACTAAATATTTTTAATGATATGATTTCAAGAATCATTGAAGAGGAGAGTGGTGTTCTAGCCTAATGATTGCATGGAACCAATGGTCATTGTAGTCATGATATATATTGTGGGTTTTTCTTGTCAAAGGAAATGCTACTAAAAAAAAGACTCTGAATTTTGCCAATTGGTTTCTGATTAGAGTTTCAGGCTCGTGCAAATTTTTGGGAAAATGGTTCTATATGCATTGGTAGGTAATATATTAATAATGATTTTATTTTTTATTTTTATAAATTTAATTTTATAAAAAATATAAAATCATATTTTTTTTATAAAATGATTTATTTTTAAAAAATAATTTTATGCAAAAATAGGGGCTAGCAAACCTTCAATTTAAAGGAACATTGAAAGTCCATAAAGCATCATATTCCACCAACCAAACAATCCCAAGTCAAGCTACCACTCCACATATCATGCAAGGTGCCAAGCCAAGGGAGAAGCCAACAGATTGCACTACGCAACTCTATGTAAAACAACTCTCGGTGTATATAACCACTATGGAATCCTTCTATTTAGTCCATGTGGGATATATATCCCATTCCCACTATTAGCCTCGCTGGAAAAGGGACCAAAAATGGATCCATATATGCTCTTAAAGTCTCCAAATTTGCTTAAAATCACGCCAATGAATCCAAAAATGCTCTCGAAATCTTCAAGATTTGCTCAAGATCATCCAAAGGTAAAAATAAGTGCAAGAGGAGAGCCCTTGGAAGGGCATAAATACACTATCATGAGGCAAAAACACTCCAAAACCATGAAAAAGCCATAAAAAATAGTCAAAGCACAACAACTATTAGATCTGTTCAATCAATAGCCTAGATCTAAGCAGCAAATCGCAATCGGCAATGCAGATAGGATGACTTAAAGAAGGGGCACAAGACACCGCCGATAGGCGATCTTCGATGATCGGATCGGCGGGTCGCATACTCCATGTTATATAAAGAACTTTGGCTTGGGCGATATGGGATTGCGACATCGTCGCATCGCAATATCGCAGTGGAGCAGCGGCAAAGGGTGGGACCTTTACAAATTCATAAGAATCGATGTGATAACATTTCAGGTCCATTGTAACCTAATTTTCAATGCATTTTCAATGTATTTCGTTATATAACGAAATACAAAGGGGAACTGGGCAATGTTGATAACGATGTTCGGGTCTGGGAAGTGAAATATATAATATTTGAAGTCTGCCAAAGGCCATTTTCATGTGTTTTCAGAGTTTTCCAAGTGTAATTCAAAATACAAAGGAAGCAAGGGACCACGCCACTTGTGATAGGCGACAACAATCCAAAGGGTGGACTCGATGGAGGAATAAACCATTTTTGAGGACTTTTGAAGTCTGAAAAGGACAGAGAGGGGTAGGATTTCTCAATGTTGCTGTGTTTTCTGTTTAAAACAGAAACAATCATTATTTTCAGCAGAAGTCCACAATATGGCAGTGTTGTTCTGTGTTAACAGAAAGCATGCATTGCTAAACATTTGAAAGGACCAGAACACGTGCACCTTGCCCAAAACGAACAGAATCATCAATAGCCAACAAAGCTCATCAAAACAAACATCATGGGGCATCTTTGGCACGAGAAATCTCCCAGACAGTGCATCAAACTACCTAAAGGTGGTTATTCCTCTGTCAGAAGGAGAAAACCTCCAAGCCATGCTTGCCTATTCAGGGAATCAAACAGTTAAGGGACATAAAGGATAGATTAAGACTTCGAGCCCTTAAGAGCCTAAGAGCATTGTAAAAGGCCTATAAAAGGCTAGAAACTAAATGTAACAAGGGTTCAACTTCTAGAGATTACTGATACTTTGTTCCTTCAAGCTTCTCATCTCCATTCTAGTGAATACAAGCTTCTTTTGTTGTTATATGTTCAATGTCCATTCTTCTCCTCTATTCTAAGCTTGCACTTGAATAGTTTTTTCATGTTTTCTTTTGTGTCTAAGGCCAGATTAATGTCATCTTATCTCTGCTTTGATAAATTAGATTTGCAAGCTTCTTTTACTTCCTGTAGCTAGCCATTCATATGTGTTTATATATGCATCTGCTGGTATAGGTGGTATTCTTCATCTATTCATTGAATTTACAAACTATTGAGCATTAATGGTCTAAAGCCTTGTAGAGCTGAGGGTTTTCATGCATTTCTTGAGTTAAAAAACAAAGTTGAAATGGTTATCTAGCTTGATCCAAACCATCATTCATTCCAATAGTTCAGAGAACAATATTGAAGATTATATGTTACTAGGCATCTCTGATCTGCAACGTAGGAGAGTTTCCTGGAGTGATAACATAATTGGCACCATTGCTGGGGAGAGGAAACTGAGGCTCAGCTTCCCTGGGAAATGACACAGATCCAACTTTGATGATAAACAAAGTTTAGGAACTTTTTTGGTTGTAATCATCTATCTGGTGACTCTACTAGAGGTCAAACCTCTTGGCAACTCCACTTCAAAGTTCTGGCTCATTTTGTGAGGCATACTTGGAGAAATCATCAGAAATCACAAGCTGACCTAGTACCTGACCCTGAAAAAATCATCAAAGAAAGAAAGGTATTGCAAAAAGGAGCATTAGGTTCAGGTAAACCTAAACTATATTCTATATCTCTTCAAGAAAATCCTGTAATAGAACAAATACATGTTGAGAGTATAGCATCTAATACTAGCAGTGAAGAAAAACTCTCAGAGATTCATAAAGCTCCTTATTCTTTAGGTCCTCCTTTTGTTGTAAGCCCAAAAGAAACCTCACCTCCTATCCATCATACTCCTTTAGTTTCGTCAGTCACTCCTTAGCCCTCTATCATTCAGATTGCCAGTAATCTTATAGCCACCACAGCTATGGTAGGTCCACAAGCACCCACCAAAATGGAAAGAATCATAGCTGCTAGGTATGGACCTCTAATACTGCCCACTCCTTTGAATGCCATTACTACTAGAGAATATCAGAAATATAGGCCTAAGTTCACTGGGACTGAAGGTGTTATAGTTGAAGAACATCTTGAGTCATTCTATAGCTACGCTGGTAACCTGGACATTATTGAAGATGATGTGTGGATGAGAGTCCATGTCCAAAGCCTAGACGGAGAGGCTAGAAAATGGTTCAGAGAACTAACCCTAAGATCTATAGCAAATATTGAGGCTTTAGATGATGCATTCCTGAAGCATTAGGGGGACAAGAAGGATCTCCTCTACTACCACACTGAGTTTGGGAACTTAAAGAGAGAAAATGGTGAGTTGCTATCTGATTTTAATAAGATGTTTAATCGTATGTATAGCAAGATACCAGCTGAAGTAAAACCCACTACTACCTCTGCTAAACTCACCCATGCTAGTGTTTTTGATTCTGACTTCTGCCTATTGTTGAGGGAGAGGAAATGTGCTACTTTGGCTGACATGCAGGATGCAACCTTGGAAGTGGAATCAAACATCATGGCTACTAAGAAGCTCAAGGGAAATCTTGATAGAAGAAGACAGAGGGGCGAGTCTTCATCATCTTCATATCTCAGGATAGATAAAATGACTAAAATGATAGAGTCATTAGCCTCTGAAATCTCCAAAGTAAAGGTTGAGAAGCACCTTAGGAATGGGAGAGTTCCTAACACCTTTGCTCCTAGAAACCCAAATCCAAATCCATATAGAAGAACTAATGAACATTTGCAGATTTTGCAAAGAAGAAAAGATGCCAATGAAGACCAAAGGGTGAAGACCCCTTTCCAGAATGTAGTCAAAGAAGAAGAGCAATTTGAAGAAGATGATGAGATCCATTGTCTGGAAGACAAAGGCAATGCCTCCTTTTTGACCTCAACTGCCTATGAAAAGTCATTATTCAATGACCATATTAACCAAGAACGGGATGGTGAAGCTATTCTACAAACTGTAGATCAGCAAAGATATAATCTGAGGTCAAAGATAAATAATGCCAAGGAAACTCTTGTTCAAAGAGCTGCTGTCCCTATAGTACAGCAAGCTAATAAGCAGAAGAAACCCACAATTGATCCTATCATCCTCAAGGCTCCAGCTCATGAGGTAAGAGGTCTTGACAAGTCTCCTTCTCCTTTCAATTTTCAATTAGAAATTCAGAAGCTAAGAATACCTATGCCTCTGATTGAGCTAGTGAAGAATGGGTCCTTCAAAAGATCCATCCTCAAGGCCCTTGATCCTAAAGCTATCCAAGCCTCCACTGACTATGTAAATCTGCAAGATGACAAGCCAGCTATTATTCTCAGCCCAATGATTGAAAATTGTGAAGACAGCTCCCCATCATTCTATGTCTCTTTGACTATTCATGATAAAATCCTTACAACTACCCTATGGACATTGGAGCCAGCCATAATCTAATGCCCAAGGCCGTCATGGATGAATTGGGTCTTGACATTACCAAGCCTTATCATGACTTTTTTTCTTTTGACTCTAGAAAAGTAAAATGTTTGGGATTAATCAAGGACCTAGCCATCACTTTGTCTTAGCTGCCCATGAAAAGCATGATGATGGTTATTGTGGTAGCATATGTACCCCCCAAGTTTGGCATGTTACTTTCTAGAGGTTGGATCAAGAGATTAGGTGGATTATTACCAAATGATCTATCCTATGTTATTGTCCCAATTTTTGGAGGTGAGAACAGGAGATTATACAGAGAATCTTAGTTGGCTTATATCATCAACGATGAAAGGAATCCCACTAATCATCCCATCTATGCTATTGACATTGATCTTGGAGCCTGTATTCTTCATATTGAAGAATCCCAGTTGGCCTCCACGCAGCGTAAAAAATCAGTTTGCCAGATCGCTGAGGAAGAAGGCCCACAGATTTGGGACAAGTTCTTTGATGGGGCTTGCTCTAACGAAGCTGCAGGGGAAGGTGTAGTCCTTGTGTTCCCCACACATAAATACATTCATTTATATTTCAAATTAACCTTTCAGGTCACAAATAACATAGTAGAGTACGAAGCTTTGATTTTGGGCTTAAGCACTACTAAAGAAATGGGCATAAAAGGCCTAAAAGTGTTTAGAGATGCAGACCTCATCATTCAGCAGGTAAATAAAACTTTCCAAGCAAAGCATCCAAGGCTGAAAGCAAATAGAGATGAGGTGTTTAGTTAATTTAGTGTCCTAAATTTCTACATAAATTATCAATCCGAGTGTCGTAAACTAATGAAGTGTAGTTCACTATATGTGCTAAATAACCCTTTCTTACCTCACTATTTTTAAGTTTATTTTGTTTTGGGGTTTTTCTCTTTTGATTCCTAGAGTTCTACAATGTAATTGAAATCTTAATCTACTATTGAAGTGAGAGTCTAAAAGTGCTTTTTAGGCCAAGTTTGGAAGTGGAGTTTTCAAAACAAGAAAGTGAAGACAAAGCTTATCTTCTTGCTATTGTAATGGTTTCCAAAATATGAGCTTAAAAGACTCTTAAAATTGCTATCTACAAAATCAAAACTTGGAATGAGAAAATTGCAGTGCAACTATCTCTATCAAACTGAGAATGAAATACTGGAAGCAAAACTACTTCTGTTGTCTATTATACTTGCAAAATTAAAGTCTCTTGAACTACTACAATTAAACTAAAGGCAAAAAAAAACTGAAACTACAACAATACTATTTGTGACTCTAAATCAAGTAATCTCATTTATAAACATAACACTTCGCCAATTAGTTTGAAGATCAATCGTCAATGAAAGGCTCTAGAAATATTAGCTTATATCATGAAAAAATGGCATCAAACTATCTAACTCTAAACTAATGAACAACAAGTAATCTCATTTATAAACATAACACTTCGCCAATTAGTTTGAAGATCAATCATCAATGAAAGGCTCTGGAAATGTTAGCTTATATCATGAGAAAATGACATCAAACTATCTAACTCTAAACTAATGAATAGCAAGTAATCTCATTTATAAACATAACACTTCACCAATTAGTTTGAAGATCAATCATCAACGAAAGGCTCTGGAAATATTAGCTTATATCATGAGAAAATGACATCAAACTATCTAACTCTAAACTAATGAACAACAAGGAGTCTCATTTATAAACATAACACTTCGCCAATTAGTTTGAAGATCAATCGTCAACGAAAGGCTCTAGAAATATTAGCTTATAATATGAGTGACTATACTAAGAAGGAAAAGGTACTGAACAACAAGAAAATTGTTGACATTATGAGACAAGTGCAAACCTCACTGATGACAAATCATAGTGCAGAAGGTCAGTAGCAAGGAATTGATGATCAGACTATAAGAAGAAGAGAAAATTGATATACGCAGGTTCATCAAGCCCAAGTCGCGTGTACACGGAGGTTGACTTCAGTAAAAGCGAGTGTATGTGGAAAACTTATTTTTGGCCCATGGCGGTTATTCCTTGGAAGTTGTGCCTATGGTTTCGGACCATGGTGTCTCGACGGACGTGTCGATCCCTAGTTTTGAGGATGATGGTATTGGATTTCTATGGTTTGGCTCTTGGTATTGAACAAGGCCTAAGGCTATATAAGGAGAAGGAAATCATTAGGCAAGAGCATTCGAAAAGTCTTGAATATCTGATGAAGTATTAGATCCAGTATGCAGGTTATTGGTTGATGATGTATTGCTTGATCTGAGCTAAGGAGAGATCTCATCGGTTGATGGAGAACAAGATCTAAGGAGAGATCGGGATCAAATGGTTTGAAATGAACTATCTTTATATGGTTGATTATGCGTGTTTCTAGATCTGCATACTGACGCAATGTTATATTCTGGGTATAACTGATATCTGGTACAACTGCAAGTTATGAAAAGTTATTTTTAGATCTGTACGCAGGTTGTCTTCAGTAAAACCGCGTGTATACGCGGGTTGCCTTCATTGAAGTAGCGTATATCTTTTGAAGCATGATTTTTGGGTTTGCAGTTGGGTTTGACTGATATTACAGAGTTCTGTAGTCTGCTTTGTGTTCTGGTGACAGGTGTTGACAGGGTTTCAGTGGTTCAGTGATTCAAAGATTGATGATGCTAGTATTGGTTGTTTTATGCTTCAATGATTTGTGAATGAATCATAGTCTTCAGATTGTAATGTTGTGCTTCAGGAATATCCAGTCTGAAAATGTATGAAAAGTGGTACCTGAAGGAAAGAAGATTGTAGGCCAGCACCTACGTACTAGTATCTTAGCTAGTACAAGAGCAAAGGGGGTTGGAGCTCCCTTCCAAGAAAGTTTGGAGAATGAGAGAAGGTTGAAGCCTTCTGCAGGTTGTAGCCTGCGTACTGGTATAAGGCTGCACCAGTACAAAAGATTGTAAACTGAAGTTCTTATTAAAGAAAGATAGAGATGACTTGCAGCAGGTGGTTTTCACCCACATTGGGTTTCCACCTTATATCATGGTGTTCATGTGTGTGGCTTTTGTGTGATGATCTGTTCTGTTATACTGCATTTGTTTACTCTTAATATGGTGAATAATGACCTGATGCACTTAACTGAAGATAAACTAACTGAATTATAAGTTTTCTGGTTATACGTTGTTTTCTTTAGACACAGTAGCGTGTACACGCTGGTTCACTTAACTGAAGTAGCGTATATGTTTCTGAGCATTGAAAAAGTTTTATTGATCTGATAATACTGATTCACCCCCCCTCTCAGTATTATTTCCAACAATTGGTATCAGAGCAGGTCCTTCAGAGAAGCTTGATCGCTTGAAGGTAGATCATTCATCATGAGCAACTACGAGAGAGAAGCATCAATCAGGCCACCGGTTTTTGATGGGACAAACTTCAATTATTGGAAGGTAAGAGTTACTGCCTATCTTCAATCTCTTGGTACAGAAGTTTGGGACATTGTAGAAACAGGCTACGCTTTTCCTTCAGCTACTCCTACAGATGCAGCCGAGAAAAAGAAGTATGAAACAAATGCGAAAGCAGTCAGTACCCTATTAGGATGTATATCCCAAACGGAATTCATGAAGATAATGCACTACAAATCTGCAAAAGAGATATGGGACAAAATTGTCACGAGCTATGAAGGTGATGAACAGGTAAAGCGTGCTAAACTTCAAACTCTCAGGATTCAGTATGAGACTCTCAAGATGTATAATGATGAAAGTGTGGCTAACTATTTTCTTCGGATAGATGAGATCGTTAATTGTATGAAAAATTTGGGTGAAGAAATAAAAGAGGCTATAGTGGTTGAAAAGGTTCTAAGATCATTGTCCCCCAAGTTTGAATCTAAAGTATTTGCAATAGAAGAAAAGGAAAATCTACGAATTCTTACTATGTCTCAGCTACATGGAATTCTAACTGCTTATGAAATGAGAAAGGGAGGTCCATCAGATAGAAGAGAAGCTGCTTTCAAGGCATCAGGCAAAGAAGATTATTATGAAGCAAGCCACGTCCCAGAACAAGAGGAAGAAGAATCAAATTTTGTCAAAAATCTTCAAAGGGGTTCTGGAAGGTTCAGAGGTAAGCTACCTTTTAAATGCTTTGCTTGTGGAAGAGTAGGTCATTATGCTGCAAAATGTCCTTATAAGGATAAAGGAAAGGAACCTGCTAGATGGAACAAGAAACAGAGTGCAAATAAGAAAAGTTACTACACTCATGAAGATAGTGATGGTCTATCGAATAGTGATGAAGATGAACGAGGTAATGAATATAAGTTGTTAATGGCATTTGAAGATGATGATTATATGGATGCTATAGATGTGGATAACCTTTATGATGAAATTACTAGACTCAAGAGATGTATAGAAGAAAAGAATATAATCATTGATACTCTGCAATTCCAACTTGATGAAAAGGAAAAACATCTTGAAAAACTAGAAGGTGAAATTGTTGGTCTTAGAAAAGAGATTGAGAAAACAAAAGCTATTAATCTTAAATTTGTTAAAGGATCTGAAACCTTGGATGAGATTATCAATGTGCAGCGATCTCCTCTGATCAAGACAGGTCTTGGATATAATGGAGAAACATCTCAAGCCTCTACCTCTAAAATTTATCTTGATGCAGCAAGAAGAAGCGAGCAAAGGCCAAATAAAAGTAATCAGGTGAATCAGGGACAGTTTACCTCAAGAACAAATAAAGACCATCAAGAAATTTGGGGACAAACTGCCTTAAGGACAAACAGAAGCTACAATCAGCCACAGTTAAAATCTTCTCAATTTTCTCCAAGAATAAATAGAAGCTACAATTGGTTGGATGATAGATCTGGTTATCACAGAAGTTTCTTTAATGGCCAATGCTTTTCTTGCCATAACTTCGGTCACAAAGCAGCTCAATGTGTTGCCTACAAGACAATCATGACTAGAGAAACTCAAAAGCAAGGGAGAATGACTGAAACCATGAAAAGGACTTATAACAACTTTTCGGTTCTTGAAAATGAAGTTGAATGCTCTATTTGTAATAACTTTGGTCATGAAGACTCTGAATGCAGGAGCAGTTTCCGGAAGACAATTCAGAAGGAGAAAAACTCAAATGTCAGAACATGGAGAATAAAGGAACCACAACCAGAAAGATGTGGGATAGACTTTTATGCAGAAGGTCAAGAAAGTCTATGGTACATTGACAGCGGATGTTCGAAGCATATGACAGGGGACAAAGAAAAGCTTGAGTCATATACCGCATTAGAAAAGGGGAAGAAAGTTTCTTTTGGAAACGATATCTCTGCAGCCATAAAAGGAAAAGGTGTGGCTCCATTGAAAGAGAAGGTCAAAGCTGGAAATGTTTTGTATGTTGATGGATTGAAGCATAATCTTCTGAGTGTCAGTTAGATGTGCGACCAAGGAACAGAGGTAATATTTAGATCAAATGGATGTTGTGTTCGTGATCTTGATACAGGTAAAACAATGATCAAAGGAAGAAGGACTCCAAATAATCTATACATATTTGAAGAAGGACCACAACAATGCTATTTGAGCAAGGATGATGAACACTGGCTATGGCATCGAAGGTTGGGGCATCTAAGCTTTTCACAGATAAGGAAAGAATGCAAATATCAGGCAGTTCGTGGTCTTCCAGATATCAAAATTCCAGACAACACTATATGCAAATCTTGTCAGTTTGGAAAGCAAACCAGAACTAACTTTCCAGAGAAGGAAGGATCAGCTAGCATGCCTCTTGAGCTAGTACATACAGATACATGTGGTCCATTCAGAAAAAGAACACCTCGAGGAGAAGAATACTTGATATTATTCATTGACGATTTCTCCAGGTTTTTCTGGTTAGGACTTATGAAGCACAAAGATGAAGCATTCGAAAAATTCAAATCCTTCAAAGCCTTGGTTGAAAATGAATCAGGACACAAAATTAAGTGCCTCAGATCTGACAGAGGTGGGGAGTTTACCTCAAACGAATTTTTCGATTTCTGTGAAGAACATGGGATAAGAAGAGAATTCTCTACAGCTAGAACTCCTCAGCAAAATGGGGTTGTGGAAAGAATGAACAGAACTATTCAACAAATGGCTCGTGCTATGCTTGATGAATCAGGTACTCCCGCAACTTTCTGGGGTGAAGCTACACATGCTGCGGTTATTATTCTTAATAAAACAAATGTCCGAGTAAACAACACTCAAACACCTCATGAGCTCTGGAGTGGTGAGACTCCTTCGGTGAAGCACTTCAAAATATTTGGGAGCAAATGTTATATTAAGAATACTGATGAGCAACTTGGCAAACTTGAACCAAGAGCATATGAAGGCATTCTTCTTGGTTATTCTCCATATAGCAAAGCATACAAGTGCTACAATAAAATACTTGGCAGAATTGTTGACATCATTGATGTAGTGGTTGATGAGAAGGGATATATTCCTAGGCAAGTTCATCATGAAGACATTGAAGAAGATGAAGGCTACCCCCAAAGGCAGAATGATGAAGAAGAAGAACCTCAAGAAGAACCTCAAGAAGAACCTCAAGAAGAAGAAGAACCTCAAGAAGAACCAGAGGAGCAGACAAGAATAGAAGAGAAGACTCCATCCAGATATGTTCAAAAGAATCATCCAGAATCTCAGATTGTGGGGCAGAAAGAAGCAGGAATACAAACAAGAAGAAGAATTGCAGAAGCCTCAAGCTATTTGGCATTACTCTCTTCCACTGAACCAAAAAATGTGAAAGAGGCATGCAAAGATGAATGTTGGGTCAAAGCAATGGATGAAGAACTTGAGCAGATCGAAAAGAACAACACTTGGGAACTGGTTCCTAGACCAAAAGATAAGAATGTCATAGGGACAAAATGGGTCTTCAAGAATAAATTGAATGAAAATGGAGAAGTAATTAGAAACAAGGCCAGACTTCCTTGTAAAGGGTATGCGCAGCAAGAAGGGATAGATTTTGAGGAGACCTTTGCTCCTGTAGCAAGACTTGAGGCCATCCGAATGTTCCTTGCTCTCTCAAGCTTTCAAAACTTCAAGGTATTTCAAATGGACGTGAAATCAGCCTTTCTGAATGGAGACTTAGAAGAAGAAGTATATGTTGAGCAGCCAGATGGTTTCATTCTTGGGAATGATCCAAACCTTGTATGCAGATTGAAAAAGGCTCTTTATGGCCTCAAACAAGCTCCAAGGGTTTGGTATTATCGGTTGGACAAATATCTTCACCAACAAGGTTTTTCAAAAGGATCAACAGATAGCAATCTCTATATGAAAGTTGAAACTAACAAATTGCTAATACTTGTTGTGTATGTAGATGATATTATCTTTGGTAGCAATGAAGAGGCTATGAGTCAGAACTTTGCCTTGGTTATGCAGAAAGAATTTGAAATGTCATTACTTGGAGAATTGACATACTTTCTTGGATTGCAAATCCAACAAAATGAAGGAGGTATTTTCTTGTCTCAAACCAAGTACCTCAAGCAGATCTTGAAGAAGTATGGCATGGAAGATTCAAAGCCAGTTTGTACCCCCATGATTACAGGATGTAGCCTCAGTGCAAATGACGAATCAGCAGCAGTTCACCAACCCACTTATAGATCCATGATTGGGAGTTTGCTTTATTTGACAGGTACCCGACCAGATATTATGCATGCAATAGGAATTGTTGGAAGATTTCAAGCCAACCCAAAGGAAACTCATCTTCAGGCAGTCAAAAGAATCTTCAAGTATCTTCAAGGGACCCAAAACTATGGCTTATGGTATCCTAGAGATACAGATCTCACTCTTCATGCTTACACAGATGTAGATTGGGCCGGAAGCGTGGATGATAGGAAAAGCACAATTGGTGGTGCTTTCTTCATGGGTTCCAGATTAGTATCTTGGTTCAGCAAGAAACAGAGTTCGATTGCTTTATCTACAGCTGAAGCAGAATATGTGGCTGCGGCATCTTGTTGCACACAACTTCTTTGGATGATGCAGACCTTGCAGGATTTTCAAATCACTTGCACGCCACCAGTCTCTATCTTATGTGATAATACAAGTGCAATCAGCATTTCAAAGAATCCAGTCATGCACTCAAAGACCAAGCACATACCAATCAAGTACCATTTTCTTCGGGAACAAGTGCTTGAGCAGAAGGTCAAGCTGGAGTATGTTCCTTCTAAGGAACAAGTTGCTGATATTCTCACAAAACCACTGCCCAGGGAAACTTTTGAATATCTCAGACAAAAGCTGGGAGTAGTTGATGCTTCATCCTGCTATTGAAGCTTGTCTGTTCTACAGAAAAGTTGGTATACGCAAGTTACGTAAGGGAAATCCGCATATATACGCTGATTTATGCTAGGAAAGTCGCGTGTATGGTGTACGCGTGCTGCAGGAAGCATATCCGCGTGCATACGCTGTTTTATGCAGGAAAAGTCGCGTATATGGAGTTCTGAACAGCAAGGGTAGACTCCGGTTAGAGAAGATCTGAGATGGGTATGCCAGAATTCTTCAGGCACAGTTTCAGGGGGTGCAGCAGGCACAGGTTCAGGGGGAGCAGCTTAAAGTCTCATAAAGCATTGTTGGCATTTAGATGCTTTTGGTTCTAGTACACAACTGTTGTTGGTTTCAGGAGAAGGAGCTCAGAAGGAAATCTTGGTTGCTGATCTAAAAGATGTGTATCAGATGCTGCTTGTGACTTTCATAAGTCTTGGTTTGTTGTCTCTATGTCATGTATCTCTTCTGTGATATCTCTTTTATGGTGTCAAGGTCATGTAACGGCCTATGTTGGTTTCCCCACTATGCCTGGGATGAATGATGTAATATAATTGGTTGGTTCTAATGTATCCCCTCTTGGTTGGAAGTATGGATGTATGTATTGAGTCTTTTGGTGATAGGAAGGTCCTTTATGATGTATAAGTCTTGGTTCGTTTGAAGAACATCTTTTGCAGATCTTGCCTACAGTCAGGGGGAGCATGTTCAGCACAACAGAGCAGAGAAATCAGCATGTACTCAGGGGGAGCACAGCCCTTTGCCCTTGATGACAAAGGGGGAGAATGATTCTAAGGATCTTGGGGTTGCCATCAAGTCCAAAGGGGGAGATTGTTGGCATTATGAGACAAGTGTTGTCCTTGATGGCAAACCTCACTGATGACAAATCATAGTGCAGAAGGTCAGCAGCAAGGAATTGATGATCAGACTATAAGAAGAAGAGAAAATTGATATACGCAGGTTCATCAAGCCCAAGTCGCGTGTACATGCAGGTTGACTTCAGTAAAAGCGCGTGTATGTGGAAAACTTATTTTTGGTCCGTGGCGGTTATTCCTTGGAAGTTGTGCCTATGGTTTCGGACCATGGTGTCTCGACGGACGTGTCGATCCCTAGTTTTGAGGATGATGGTATTGGATTTCTATGGTTTGGCTCTTGGTATTGAACAAGGCCTAAGGCTATATAAGGAGAAGGAAATCATTAGGCAAGAGCATTCGAAAAGTCTTGAATATCTGATGAAGTATTAGATCCAGTATGCAGTTTATTGGTTGATGATGTATTGCTTGATCTGAGCTAAGGAGAGATCTCATCGGTTGATGGAGAACAAGATCTAAGGAGAGATCGGGATCAAATGGTTTGAAATGAACTATCTTTATATGGTTGATTATGCGTGTTTCTAGATCTGCATACTGACGCAATGTTATATTCTGGGTATAACTGATATCTGGTACAGCTGCAAGTTATGAAAAGTTATTTTTAGATCTGTACGCAGGTTGTCTTCGGTAAAACCGCGTGTATACGCGGGTTGCCTTCATTGAAGTAGCGTATATCTTTTGAAGCATGATTTTTGGGTTTGCAGTTGGGTCTGACTGATATTACAGAGTTCTGTAGTCTGCTCTGTGTTCTGGTGACAGGTGTTGACAGGGTTTCAGTGGTTCAGTGATTCAAAGATTGATGATGCTAGTATTGGTTGTTTTATGCTTCAATGATTTGTGAATGAATCATAGTCTTCAGATTGTAATGTTGTGCTTCAGGAATATCCAGTCTGAAAATGTATGAAAAGTGGTACCTGAAGGAAAGAAGATTGTAGGCCAGCACCTACGTACTAGTATCTTAGCTAGTACAAGAGCAAAGGGGGTTGGAGCTCCCTTCCAAGAAAGTTTGGAGAACGAGAGAAGGTTGAAGCCTTCTGCAGGTTGTAGCCTGCGTACTGGTATAAGGCTGCACCAGTACAAAAGATTGTAAACTGAAGTTCTTATTAAAGAAAGATAGAGACGACTTGCAGCAGGTGGTTTTCACCCACATTGGGTTTCCACCTTATATCATGGTGTTCATGTGTGTGGCTTTTGTGTGATGATCTGTTCTGTTATACTGCATCTGTTTACTCTTAATATGGTGAATAATGACCTGATGCACTTAACTGAAGATAAACTAACTGAATTATAAGTTTTCTGGTTATACGCTGTTTTCTTTAGACACAGTAGCGTGTACACGCTGGTTCACTTAACTGAAGTAGCGTATATGTTTCTGAGCATTGAAAAAGTTTTATTGATCTGATAATACTGATTCACCCCCCCTCTCAGTATTATTTCCAACAAAAATCTCATTCATAAACTCCATATTTCACCAATTAGTTTGAGGGTAAACCATCAACGAAAGGTTACAGAAACATGCACTTATGTAATGAGTGACTATCCTAAGAAGCATAAAACAACTTGAACTTGAAAACTAAAGAACAATAGAAGAAGTGAGTCTAAAGATGCTACTTAATACAATTTCAAAACTACAACTAAGAAGCTCGAGCATAAAAGAAATTAAAGAACTATTGTGATACTAAAATGAACTTATTAGGGTTAGTAAAAACAAGTGACAAAAGCTGCAATATATACAATGTTAAAACGATTATGGACATAAATGAAAACACAAGGAATATACAATTAAATGAAAGAAAAACAACAAATGTAAATACATAGAAACAAAAAGGAACCTCAACCATGTAGGGGCCCTCTGCGCGGCTTTGGACTAGCAATGCAAATTTACTTCACACGCTCAGGTAGCCATATAAGAAAACAGAGTTTTTGTATATAAAAACAGAGGATTGTATGTCTCTTGATTACAAATGGAAATCACACTATTTCAGCAGTAAAACATTAACTAGTTCTATGTTACAAATGCTGGAATTTATAGGAGAAATTCATAACTATTTCTAAGAGGAAAATCTTCTACAACAGACACATGAACAGGTTTTGCATCTGAGAATTTAGTCTCCGGTTGGAATAAACAGTAAATCTCTGAATATGGATTTTGGATATGGTTATGCAGGTGGCAAA
Organism: Pinus tabuliformis; assembly: GCA_031772625.1. NCBI lineage: Eukaryota > Viridiplantae > Streptophyta > Pinopsida > Pinales > Pinaceae > Pinus > Pinus tabuliformis. The sequence goes on from CM062808.1 coordinate 964,730,411, forward strand.
ATGAATCCTTAGCTTCAGGAACATGCCTCAGACTCATTTGCGTGCCAAAACAAAGTTCTAGCTGCTGTAGGACTTCTCTGTTGACTCCCCTTTGACCGGGCTCTTTCTCCTCGAATTTAATCAAACGAATAGGACTCTATCCATGTATTAACATTTCCTTAGCTATCCATGTGGCTCATTCCTCTTCTCGACACCTATAACTTGCAAAAGTATGGAGATGGCTGTGGAATTGCCAGTTAACTACGGAAAGTGGCTACATTCCGTAGCTGAAAAACAAAACCCTATCCAAATAACACACATAATAATATAATTTGAAAATCACTAAAATGTACTTCTGGAATCAATCATGTAATGGCTTTTGATGGTTTAGGATGCATTGGCATGGAAAACAGGGGAAGAAGGATGAAGAAATTGCTTAAAAAAGAGACAGTTTTGGGACTCAACATACCCCCACCGTGAAGCTGTTGCATGTCCTCATGCATCCAAAATTGTAACAATCCTTCTTCTACTACATCTTATCTGAAACCTCAGCTAGAAAATCCAACCTTTTCTTGTTTCTCTTTGCTGCCACTACCATTCTAGGCTTTCTCATAAGGAGTCTATATTTAAGGTTGATGAGGGCTCGGCTTAGCTTTCTATTTTTCTTCTTCAATTTTCTGTTTTTCTTATGCCATAGACCCAAATGAAGCATGGTATTGTCATGAATGATTTTGTCCAACTTGTTTTCTTCCTTCAAGACTTCATTTTCCTTCTGAATATGTCTGTTTAAGACCTCTAATTCATAGATTTCTTGCTTTAGTGAGTGAACCGGAGTTTCCTGTGATATAACTGGCTGGTTAGATGAAGTCCCCTGATCTGCTGTTGTGTTATTCTGCTCCAATGATTCAATATAATAATAGATTTGCTGCTGAGCTTGGTCAATCTCTGGAGATGCTTTTCTGGGACTGCTTTCAAAGTCTAGTTGAGGAGAAGGAGAATATTGTGGACTCTGCTCAAATGAGGTGTTATCTGGTGAATGAGTTGGAGTCTCCCCTTCCAAGTCTATGAATTGGGCTTCTTTTGTCTTTGTTTTCTTCATTTTTCTTTTAAGCCTAAAGCTTCTCCTTAGACTTTGTGTGCATATGTTCTCTTCTTCTATGACCTATCTTCTTTTCCCTTTTTATTTTTCTTTCTTGGACTGTAACTTAATGTGGACTAATTTCTCAGAGAGCAATTGTTCCTCTTCTGGTGAAGGCTCGAGAGTTTGATAAATTTCTTCAACTTTTCTTTTTATTTTTCCTCTCTATTTTGTTTGCTTCATGACCTCAGTTAGAGTTTCAGAGAGAGGTTCTTCCTCATTGTTTTCTTTTGCTGAAATGGTAGGAGTATTTTGGATTGCAAGAGTTTTTCTCCTCCTCCCACTCTTCTTTACTGAACTCCCTTCAGGTAACTCAGGTGGATCTTGGAAAAAGTTCCTGATCAGGAAGTTTTCCCATGTGTCTCCTATATCCTTCAAGTGATTTTCAACTAAGATTTTTATGAGACCATGGTGGTAAAGGTGAGGTTCTATATCTTCTATCTTCTTTTGAACAATGGTGGACATCTTCCTTAAGCTATTCAACAGAAAGTAAGGGAGATTGATGGTTTCACCTTTTAAAAAGTTCATCAACAACCTTATGTGATACATGTACATTGAACCATATCTACCCTCACAAGTGATAAATTTCTGAATAATCAAGAGCAAACTACTCCATTTATCCTTTAATGCTGAGATAGGAATTCCTCTTTTGAAAATTGAGATATCCATACCTGGGCTTCGAAGAATAACTTTCTAAGCCTCATCATCAAATTCCTTATTTTTAAACCACCTTTCTCCATCTTTTGGAAGTTCGGTTGCAAATGCAATGGAAGATTCAGTCACTGAGAACCTCACATCACCAATTTCCACTTCTACCCCATCAAAACACCTTGCAAATGTTTTGGTGACTTCTCTGTGATGGCCATTGAATTTCATGATAAAATTAAGCCAGCTAGCCTTCTTCAATGTCCCCTTCAACTGAGGGTATCCCTCCATAAACTTGACTCCTATGGGTTCTGATCTTACAATGAGACCCATTCTACTTTTCTTCACTATGTAGAAACTCTGTAAACGGTGGTTATATGGGAACAGAGCAGTTATAGGGATGGAAATGGGATACCAGAGAACTGTGGATAAAATCGATGGCTGTGGAATGAAGTATGGAGGGTATACGAAACAGGAAGAGCGTATGCACGGGAATAGTGTGGAGGACGTAAGGACTGGTGCACACGTAGACTGTGTGGAGGTAGAGTATTACTCATGCACAGAACTGAAAACTGAATGAACTCTGAGTGCTTTGCATTCATAAGAAGGCTGCGGGAGTAAGAAAATGAGAAACTTGGTGTGTGACAGAGCTGTATTCAACTGAGTTATGTTCCCATAATTAGCTGTTTAAACAGGTGAAGTAGGAAAGTACAGTAAAGTACAAGTTAAAGTCAGAGGCAAATCATGATACTGTTAAGAATTAAGTTGGAAGGCATGGTGGAGTTATGACGATAATCAAATCGCATCATGACATGTTAAGGAGTAGCGATTATTCAAATTATATAACTTATGTTTTTATAGTGTTATTTGAAATAGGTTTTATTCTCACCTTTGGAACCATACCTTTTCCATTTGCTAACCTTTGATTGTTTGCTTTTGTAGGTGCTTAGGTGCTGTTGTGTCTTCAAAAGATTTCTCCTTCAATACCTGCATCTGACTTTTTATTTTTATTTTTGGCTATTGATCCAACTGTTACTACAGAGTCAGTTTGACTGCAAAACAAGATTAGCTGCGGAATCAGATCAACTGTGGAATGTAACACAGTGAATGAAATATAACTTGATGAAAAATAGAAAATGACTGTATGGATGAAATATGGAAGAATGGAAATGAAAAGTGGATATGAAGAAATACTGAAGAAAAATTTATTAATGGAATGTGGTGGTGAAATGGAGTGAAATTTGCAGAAATAAAATGGAATGGAATGAAATAAACCATGAATAAAATGAAGGACCTTCTCTCTTTTTTTTTTTGGAAAATATAGGGTGTCAGAGTCTTCTGATTTTCACCCTGTATTTTCTGTATAAGGATGCCAATCAGTGATTGGTTTTCAAGCTTATATATATATATATCTATATCTATATCTATATCTATATCTATATCTATATCTATATCTATATCTATATCTATATCTATATCTATATATATATATATATATATATATATATATATATATATATATATATATATTTAAATTGATGAAAAGAACAAAGACTAAGTTGGTGGAGAAGAATGATTCTTCTTCACCAACTTCATTTCAGAATTATTTTGAAAGATCTTAATAAACTTCTCCTTTGAGATTGGCTTTTGATAAATCTTCAATCTATGACCATTCACAAGGAGAGGAGTTTGATGCTCATCTATGGTTCTGATTCTTACTACTCCATTACTGAAAACTTTTTCAATCTCATATGGCCCAAGCTAATGAGTTTGAAATTTACCTTGAAAATCCTTGAACTTAGAATCAAATAGCAATGCACAATACCCTTCTTGAAACCTTCTTTCCTTGATGTACTTGTCATGCCATTTAGCTCTTTTTTGTTGAACTAGACCAGTCCTTTGAACTGCTTCTTGTCTGATTTCATCAAGTTCATTCAATTTCTCTAGTCTATGATTTTGAGCTTCTGATAGATCCATTCCCAACTTAACTGCCATCTTGAAAGTTTTAACTTGGAACTCAATGGGGAACAGGACTTTCTTTCCATAAACAAGTTCATAAGGTGTATGTCCCGTTGTATTTGTCCATGTAGTTCTATAGGCCCACAAGGCTTCAGGAAGCCTTTCTGCCCAATCTCTTCTATGTAGATGCATAGTCTTGGTGATGATTCCTTCAATCACTTTATTTTTAGAATCTAGTTGACCATTTTCTTATGGATGATAGGGAGTGGATTTCCTATTCTTGATCTTGTACTCTTCCACAAGCCTCTCCATCATTTTGGATGTGAATTGAGATCTCTGATCTGTCAAAATTTCTCTTGGAACACCAAAGTGAGTAAAAATATCCTCAAAAAGAATACTAACTACTGTATTTTCGTTAGAAAAAAGTAATGCTTTGGCTTCTACTCTTTTGGTGACATAATCAGTACATACCAATATACATTTTTTTCTGCTTGGATGGAGGATTAATAGGTCCAATAAAGTCTAAAGCCCATTTTTCAAAGGGTTTGATAAGTACCTGAGGTTGTAATGGCATCTCCTTTGAGGGAGAAGGTTTCCCTACCCTTTGGCAGCTGGCGCACCTTCTGAAATATTCTTTTGCATCTTTGAAGATGGATGGCCAATAATATCCTAAAGAAAGGATTTTATAGGCTATCCTCCTGTCAGCAAAGTGTCCACCACATGGCTCATTATGACATGCTTTAAGAATATCAGGCATTTCATCTTCCCTGACACATCTTCTGATCACAAGATTTGGCCCTATTTTATACAATTCCTTAGAGATCCATGAATATCTTGAACTATTTTGAATAACCTTTCTTTTCTCTCTAGGAAATAAATGTCAAGGTAACTTCCCTGTAGCCAAATAGTTAGCAACATCTGCAAACCAAGGAGTTTGAGTAGTTACTGTAAATAGATATTCACCAGGGAACTTACCCTCAATGGAGAGTCTTCTTTGATATTCTGAATCCTGGACAAGAAATTAACTATTGTGTTTTGTTTTCCAGGTCTATCTAGCACAATAATATTGAATTCTTGCAAAAGTAAAAGCCATCTTATAACTCTTCCATTAGTAATAGGTTTATTCATCAAATATCTAATTGCAAAGTGATCTGTATGAACAAAAGTTTCATAGCCTATTATATAATGTATAAACTTGTTAATTGCATGAACAACAACTAAGAACTCTTTTTCAGTCACAGTATAATTCAACTTAGTGGGAGTCAAATTCTTACTTGTATAGTAAATGGCATAAGGAATCAAGTATTTTTTTCCTAGTACAACTCCTAGAGCTATATCTGAAGCATCTGTAGAAATATGGAAAGGAAGTTTCCAGTTTGGTCCTTTTAAGATAGGTGCTTTAGATATTTTTGTTTTCAAGGCTTCAAATGCTAGTTGGCAATCAGGATTCCACTTTAATTCACAATCTTTTGTAAGAAATTTGAAGAGTGGAGATGCCACTTTAGTAAAGTTTTCTATGAATCTTCTGTAATATCCTGTAAATCCTAGAAAACTTGTAACATCTTTTTGGCAATTTCGAATTGGTAACTTAGAGATGACTTCAACTTTATATTTGTCTACTTTAATCCCATCTCTTGAAATGTGATGTCCTAAAACAATACCTTCCGTAAACATCATAAATCATTTTGCATGGCTTAATGAAAGGTTTGTTTATTTACATCTTTTAAGGATTTTTTCCAAAGTTTCCAAGGCTTCTTCAAACGTGTACCATAGATTGTAAAATCGTCCATATATACATCTACACAATCATGTATTAGATTAGAAAATATTCCTGGTACTTCTCTTTGGAATGTTGAGGGTACATTACATAATCCAAAAGGGAGCACTCGGTAGGAAAAAGTTCCCCATGGACAAGTAAATGTGGACTTATCCTAATCTTTAGGTGCTACTTGAATTTGATTATAACCACTAAAACCATCCAAAAATGAAAATTACTTTTTACCTGATAATGTATCTAATACCTAATCTATAAAGGGTAAAGGAAAGTGATCCTTCAAGGTTGTTTTATTCAATTCTCTGTAATCAATGCACACCCTCCACTTACCATTATTTTTAGGCACAATTACCAAAGGAGAAACTCATTGGCTATTTGAGATTGGGTAAACGAAGCTTACATTGAGTAGTTTTTGGAGCTCTTCTTTCACAATCTCCCTAAGATTTGGATTCATCCTTCTCTGTGGTTGTCTGATTGGTCTACTTCTTTCCTCAATATAGATATGATGGATACAAGTCTTAGGGTCAATACCTTTCATATCAATATACTCCCACGAAAATGCAGCAGAATGTTTTTGTAATATTTTGGTTAGCTCCTCTTGTTGTAATTTCTCCAAGTTTTTGTTTATGTTCAATGTTATACCTGGAAAAATTTCAATTGTAGAGATACCAAACTCTTCCATAGAATAAAGAGACATTTGCCTGGATGACAAGTATTCAATATTAGAATTTACCTAACATTGTGCATGATCATATTCTGAAGATGTTTCCAAATTTTCTAATGTGTTCAAAATGTGACTATCCTCACTAATTTATGATATAGTAAAGACGGGTTGTATAACATCTTCATCATCGACCCATTCTTTGTCATCTATTTCTGTGATTACTTTTGCTAGAGGATACAAAGTGAATTTCTTTGTTGAACTACCATCAGAAATATACATGTCGCCAGATCTACAACTAATAAAAGCATCAGCTGTGGCCAGCCAAGGTCTTCCTAAGATAAGTGGGTGTCCTCCTAGATTATTCTTGGGAGTTAAAATCATAAAATCAACAAGATATTCCCAAGAATCTAAGGAGACTGAAATGTCTTCTAGCACACCATCTGGTTTTATTACCGATCTATCTGCAAGTTTCAATAAGGTAGGTGTGTAAAGAAGATTAGGAAGTTTAAGCCATTCCATAGTCTATCTACTCATAATGTTTATAGCTGCCCCTAAGTCAATCAATGTATTTGGAATTTCAATCCCATTTATGTGTGTCTTGAAAATTGGACTTATTGGATCTACATATTTCTGCATGGTAATCTTTCCCATCATGATATCTGCTATTTTTCCTACCAGGTGAATTCTTTTTGTGTCTCTTGGTTTTCTACTTGGTATTTTGATGCTCAAATCCTTTATTGTTTTTGATAGAAAAGTAATTTCTGTAATGGCTTGTAATAAGGGAATCTTGATACAGACATTCTTTAATTCATCTAGGAAATCATAATTGGGCAACAAGATCTGCTTTTCCACTCCTCTATCAATTTGTAATCTCTCAGGAAAAGGAGGTGTAGAAGTAGATGCAGGTTGCTCAACTATAGGAGTTGTGTTTATTGACTCTTTTTGTTTTTCTTTTTGAATGATTTGGTTTTGAAGGGATGTTCCCTCAAAACTTTTATTAACTTTCAGAGAGTCCTCCTCAGAAGCATCTTTCTATTGAATATCTATAGAAGGTTTTTCCTTTTCTAGAATCCTACCATATCTAAGTTGAACATAATTAAGTTCTAGAGGAACAATCATGTAAGTAGGAAATTGTTGTCCTTCTACCATGTAAGCATTCTAAGGGATTTTATTATTGGGGTTTGGAAATGGTTGGGCTGGTAGTTGATTTGTCTTTTGTTGAAATGGAAGTAAGAGTTGAGGATTTTGACTTTGTTGTGGAGGTCGTTGTTGTGGAAATGGTAATGAAAGGTGAGGGCTTTGATTTGGAAGTTGTGGTTGTCGATTTTGCTGTTGATTTTGTGGGGGAGGATAGCTCTGATAAGATGGAGGATATTGATAATATTGAGCAAATCTCCCATAAGGATTTTGCACCCCTTGTGCCCATGGTTGAGATTGATACTGAATTTGAGGTTGAGGCCAAGGTTGTTGCCAAGAATTCTAGTTTGGTGGGGGCTGAAAATTCATTGGATTGTTAAATCCTTGATTTTGTGGCCCTTTCCAAGGTCTTCTTGCAATAAAACAAAGAGGTTCTATAGAATTTGGGACTACTTCCTCTTGAAAGACAGCCTTAAGACCTGGGATTGAAGGACAATCCCAGGTCTCATGACTTTATGAACAAATCATACAAGTTTCTACAATTTTTGCATCTAAAGGACATTCCATTAGAGCATGTTTCTTTTTGCATTTTGGACAAAAGGTGGCTAAAGCATCAGCTTCTGTTTTTTGCTTGTTTTGGATTTTGAGGGTGTCTAGCTGCTCACTAAGACTCCCTAAGATATCAGTTTTTAACTCATCAAGCATATTGCCAATTTCTTCTGTACTTACAATTCCAGTTGCAGATTTGTTTGCTCTAATAAGAGAAGGATCTCTAGGTCCTTTCCTAGTTTTAGATTTCCCACTTGAGAGATGGACACATAGTTTTTCTATGTCATTCAATGGAAGTTGAGAGATGTCTCCCTTCCCCATCATGTTAAGGATATCTATCAATTCATCTTTAATGGCCTTCAATAAAAGAGCTTTCAAGGTCTCTTCATCTAAATTGCTCATTTTTTCTCTTTTTAAATTGTAGTTAAACCTCTCAAGCAAATCCTCTAAGTTTTCATCTTTATTTTGCATCATTTTTAATACCTCATCCTTATGATTGGTAGGAAAACAATAATCCAAGTATCTATCCAAAAATGCCCGCCTCATATCATTCCAAGTCCTAATGGATTGAGTGACTAATCCCATAAACCATTTCAAAGCAACCCCTTTTAGTGTTGAAGGGAACAATATGAGTTTTTGAGAGTCTTCTAGATAGTCATAAGTTCGGCATAAGACTTCAAACTCAAACAAAAATGTTTTAGGATCCTCACTTCTCAACCCATAAAAGTTTGAGAGGACAGATGGTGAAATGTTTTTCATTGTTGTATGTGTTTCCTCATCTACTATAGGGAATCCAAATGAGTTATCTCCTTCCCTATTTCCTCTACCTCCTCCATTGTTACCTCTACCTCTACCCCCTCCTCCAAATAGTGAAAATTCTCCATCTTTCTCTTCTTCTGCCATGATAGTTTCCTCAGAATCTTCTGGTTCTTCTATTAATGGCTAATGAGAGAGAGTTTCTACTTCTTCTTCTTCTCTAGGTACTCCTACTTCTTCAACTACAATAGGCTCCCCTATAGAGGTGAAAAATGGTTCCTCTCCTAGATCTGGTTTAGTAGATGAAGTGGGAGAATCTTCTAATTGAGTTGCTGCCCCTTGAATTCTAGGAATCCTAAGGCTGGGAGTATGAGTCTGGGATGGAGGTGTGTCCTTTCTAATCCTTGGTGGAGTAGTTGGAGTTGTGAAAATCGAACTTCTGCCCCTAGCTATAAATCTACCCCTAGAATCTCTTTCTCTATGCATGTCATTTTTTTGTTTTGTTTTGTTTTTTTTTATTTTTTATTTTTATGAATGTAAGAAGTAAGGCTACCTAGCTATACCTTGGCAACGACGCCAAAATGTTTAGTCAATTTAGTGTCCTAAATTGCTACATAAATTATCAATCCGGGTGTCGTAAACTAATGAAGTGTAGTGCACTATATGTGCTAAATAACCCTTTCTTACCTCACTATTTTCAAGTTTATGCTGTTTTGGGGTTTTTTTCTTTTGACTCCTAGAGTTCTACAATGTAATTGAAATCTTAATCTACTACTGAAGTAGGAGTCTAAAAGTGATTTTTAGGCCAAGTTTGGAAGTGGAGTTTTCAAAACAACAAAGCGAAGACAAAGCTTATCTTCTTGCTATTGTAATGGTTTCCAAAATATGAGCTTAAAAGACTCTTATAACTACTATCTAAAAAATCAAAACTTGAATGATAAAATGGCAGTGCAGCTATCTCTATCAAACTGAGAATGAAATACTGGAAGCAAAACTATTTCTGGTGTCTATTCTACTTGCAAAATTAAAGTCTGTCGAACTACTGCAATTAAACTAAAGGAAAAAACAAAACTGAAACTACAACTATACTATTTGTGACTCTAAAGCAAGTAATCTCATTTATAAACATAACACTTCGCTAATTAGTTTGAAGATCAATAATCAATGAAAGGCTCTGGAAATATTATCTTATATCATGAGAAAATGACATCAAACTATCTAACTCTAAACTAATGAATAGCAAGTAATCTTATTTATAAACATAACACTTCGCCAATTAGTTTGAAGATCAATCATCAACAAGGCTTTGGAAATGTTAGCTTATACCATGAGAAAATGAGATCTAACTATCTAACTCTAAACTAATGAACAACAAGTAATCTCATTTATAAACATAACAGTTCACCAATTAGTTTGAAGATCAATCATCAATGAAAGGCTTTGGAAATATTAGCTTATATCATGAGAAAATGACATCAAACTATCTAACTCTAAACTAATGAAAAGCAAGGAATCTCATTTATAAACATAATCTCATTTATAAAAATAACACTTCGCCAATAAGTTTGAAGATCAATCATCAACAAAAGGCTTTGGAAATATTAGCTTATAATATGAGTGACTATACTAAGAAGGAAAAGGTACTGAATAGCAAGAAAATCTCATTCATAAACTCCATATTTCACCAATTAGTTTGAGGGTAAACCATCAACTAAAGGTTACAAAAACATGCACTTATGTAATGAGTGACTATCCTAAAAAGCATAAAACAACTTGAACTTGAAAACTAAAGAACAACAAAAGAAGTGAGTCTAAAGATGCTACTTAATACAATTTCAAAACTACAACTAAGAAGCTCGAGCATAAAAGAAATTAAAGAACTACTGTGATACTAAAATGCACTTATCAGGGTTAGTAAAAACAAGTGACAAAAGCTGCAATATATACAATGTTAGAACGATTATGGACATAAATGAAAACAAAAGGAATATACAACTGAATGAAAGAAAAGCAACAAATGTAAATACACAGAAATAGAAAGGAACCTCAACCACGCAGGGGCCCTCTGCATGGCCTTGGACTAGCAACGCAAATTTACTTCACACGCTCAGGTAGCCATATAAGAAAATAGAGTTTTTGTATATCAAAACAGAGGACTGTATGTCTCTTGATTACAAATGGAAATCACACTACTTCAGTAGTAAAACATTAACTAGTTCTGCATTCAAACCGCTAGAATTTATAGGAGAAATTCATAACTGTTTCTAAGAGGAAAATCTTCTACAGTAGACACGTGAACAGGTCGTGCACCCAAGAATTTAGTTTCTGGTTGGCATAAACAGTTAATCTCTAAATATGGATGTTGGATATGGTTATGCAGGTGGCAGAACAAATCCTTAGCTTCAGGAACATGCCTCAGACTCAATTGCATGCCAAAATAAAGTTCTAGCTGTTATAGGATTTCTCCGTTGACTCCCCTTTGACCAGGGTCTTTCTCCTCGAATTTGATCAAACGAATAGGACTCTATCCATGTACTGACATTTCCTTAGCTACCCATGTGGCTCGTTCCTCTTCTTGACACCTGTAACTTGCAAAAGTATGGAGATGGCTGCGGAATTGCCAGTTAGTTGTGGAAAGTGGCTACAATCCGTCGCTGAAAAATAAAACCCTATCCAAATAACACACATAATAATATAATTTGAAAATCACTAAAATGTACTCTTGGAATCAATCATGCAATATATTTTGATGGTTTAGGAAGCACTAGCATGGGAAAACAAGGGAAGAAGGATGAAGAAATTGCTTGAAAAAGAGGCAGTTTTGGGACTCAGCATGAGGTTGGAGGCTCAAGGATTCTTTTAATAATTTCAGCATTTCTTACATTCCGAGATTGAAGAACTAGCTTGCCATCTCCCTTGTTGTGTCTACTAGCAAGTTTATTCCTCCTTTGCCTCCTAAATTGATGTATGAAGTTCAGGTTAAACATAGACCATCTCTGCCTGACAATGTCAAATACTGGAAAGTTTTTGAAGACGATGATGAAATTAACAGGTCTTTACAAGTTTTTGAGGAATTTTCTGAAGTGCACATCGACCAAGAAAATGAAACCATGGAAGAATGTGGCCATTCCAAGGTAAAAAACAAGATCCGCTGAGGAACCATTATCCAGTTGCCTAGTAACCATATACCAAAGGGATTGGTGCCTCTAGAGAAGCTATTCGATCATAATGATGTGCCTTATAAGCCTGCCAAAAGAAAAAATGAGTTTGTTATTTGTAAACACAATATAGAGATCCCATCCCATTCGAAATACATAAATCTGTCCACTCATTTTTCCTCAACCCTCATGAAGCAATTCACTGATAATTTTTCTTGGGAATACAATGATCTTAAAACCTATGATGCACACATCATTCAACATAAGATTCCACTGGAAAAGAACACCATCCCTTTCAAGCAGAAATTAAGACCTATCAGCCCTCTCTTATTGCCTTTGATTGAGAAAGAAATCAAGAAGCTATTGGATGCCAAAATAATAGTTCCCCTGAGGTATTTAAAGTGGATAGCTAACCTTGTGGTAGTAAGAAAGAGAAATGGAGAAATCAGGTTTTGTGCTGACTTCAGAAATCTGAACAAGTGCTCTAAAAAGGATAACTACCCCCTGCCTAAGATGGAACGCTTGCTGCAAAGAGTTTCAGGGGCTAGAGTCATGTCTTTCTTAGATGGATTTTCAGGTTACAATCAAATTGCTATACATCCTGAAGATCAGGAAAAGACCGCCTTCACCACCCCTTAGGGAACTTTCATGTACTCCAAGATGCATTTCGGACTGATGAATGCTGGGGCTACTTTTCAGAGGGCCATGGGCATAGCCTTTGTGGGAGATAAGGATAAGTTTGTCCTTATTTATCTTGATGACATAATAGTCTTCTCCAACAATCACAAAGACCATTTATAGAATTTGAAGAAGGTCTTCCTAAAGTGTAGACAGTTTGGAATTTTGGTGAACCCAAAGAAGTCACAGTTTGTTTTAGAAGAAGGCAAAATTCTGGGACATATTGTTTCTGCTGAAGGTGTGAAGATTGATCCACCAGGCGTTCAAGCCATTTAGATATTTTCCATCCCAAGGTCAAAAAGGGACATCTAATCCTTCCTGGGTAAGATTAACTTTGTAAGGAGGTTCATTCCAAACTTTGCAGAGTTAGTAAAGCACATCACTTCCATGCTAAAGAAAGGATCAGAAATAAAATGGACAGATGCTTCAAGAAGCTCTTTTGAAGCCATCAAACAAGCTATCATGGAATCTCCCACTCTAATCAATCCAAATTACACTAAGGAGTTTTGTATCTTCTCTTTTGCCTCTTATGATACACTTGCGGTAGTTTTGTTGCCAAAAAATGATGAAGGCATAGAGCACCCCGTGGCCTTTTTCAGCAAAACTCTAAGGGATGTTGAACTAAGGTATGACCTTATTGAAAAACAAGCTTATGCTTTCATAAAATCCTTAAAGGCATTTAGAATTTACATTCTGCATTCCAAAGTAGTTGCATATGTACCTTCAACCTCAGTAAAAGATGTCTTAACTCAGCCAGACATTGATGGAAAGAGAGCTAAATGGAGTGAAAACTTCATAGAGTTTAACATAGAGGTGAAGCCCACTAAGCTTGTCAAAGGCCAGGGCTTGGCTAAACTTATGGCTGAAGAAAATTGCAGCTTGTTGGAAATAAATTGCATGGTTCTAAATTCATATGATGAGTATACAGAGGGAGCAGCAGAAGAGAAAAAGTTGAATCAGTCTTTGGATGAAAATCTAGCCACCTGTGAATGGTATTCCAGCATAGTTCATTTTTTGCGAAAGCTAGAAGTCCCTCCAGGGCTTAGCTCAAGTCAAGCCTGGGCCATTAAACTTAGATCAACCAAATTATACATTAAATAAAATCTTCTTTATTGGAAAGACACATCAAGAATCTTCTTGAGGTGTCTAGATAAAGAACAATTCGTGGAAGTCATACACCAGTTCCATTCTAGGATCTATGGAGGGCATCATTATTTGAAAACCACAACCCACAAAATCCTGAGGGTTGGGTACTATTGGCCTACTCTGTTCTCTGATCTGTTTTCTTTTGTGAAATCTTGTGACAAGTGTAAAAGGTTTGCAGGAAGATAGCAGCTAAAATCTCTGCCCTTGAAGCTAGTACATGTCAATGGTCCCTTCCAGTAGTGAGGCTTCGACTTTATAGGTGAGACCAATCCACATTCTTGTGGCCAAAAAAAATGGATCTTAGTAGCCACTGATTATTTCACCAAGTGGATTGAGGTTATACGCACTAAGAATGCCAATCACTAAGTTGTCATAAAGTTCTTGAATGAGAATATTTTCATTGGATTTGGTTGCCCAACCAAACTAGTCATGGATAATGTAGCAGCTTTCAAGGCAAAAGAATTAGTGGACATGACTAAATCCATTGCATTCAAGTGGTGCATTCTACCTCATATTATGCTCAAGGCACTGGAATGGCAGAATCATCTAACAAGAGTCTGGTAAGGGTAATAAAAAAATTGTTAGAGGACAACAAAAAGATCTAGGATTCCAAGTTGAAGTTTGCGCTATGGGCTGACAGAGTTACCATCAAAATTCCATAGGGAATTCTCCATTTAAACTGGTTTATGGCGTTGATGTTGTTTTCCATATCCAACTGATTCTCCCTGTGGCTAAATTCTTGCAAGAAGAACAAGATGAAGAGAATGACATGGTAAGAAGAATGAATAGCCTAGTTGAACTACAGCAGATCAGAGAGAAGCTGGTTGAGAAGTCAAAAGCTCATCAGAAGAAAATCAAAGAAACCTTTAACAAGAAGGAAAAAGTGGACAATTTCCAAGTTGGTGACTGGGTGCTTAAATGGGATGCATTTAAGGAAAATAAAGGTAATCATGGCAAGTTTGACTCCTTATGGATAGGTCTGTTTGTCATTGCTCAAATTCAGTAGAACAATACATTTATTTTGCATAGTCTAGAAGGAGAAGATACTTTTGGTAGCCCAATAAATGGGGGTTCTTGAAACTTTATTTCATTTAAGGCTTTAAAGCCTTGTTATTGTAAATATGTTTTTCCAGTTTTTTATTTTCATTACAAAATAGACTCCATGCCCAATGGAACACTAGGAGGAAGATTTGATTTTGTTTTTGTAGGAAAGGCATTGATCTGTGATCCTTGAAACCTCATAGGGAGGATTTCATCCCTAGAAGGAGCTAGTGTTAGCCTCGTTGGCAAAAGGCCCAAAAATGGATCCATATATGCTCTTAAAGTCTCCAAATTTGCTTAAAATCATGCCAATGAATCCAAAAATGCTCTTGAAATATTCAAGATTTGCTCAAGATCATCCAAAGGTCAAAATAAGCACAAGAGGAGAGCCCTTGGAAGGGCGGAAATACGCTATCGCGAGGCAAAAACACTACAAAACCATGAAAAAAACCATAAAAACCAGTCAAAGCATAGTAGCCGTTAGATCTAGCTGATCAACGGCCCATATATAAGCAGAAAATCGTAATCGGTGTTGCAGAGAGGACGACATAAAGAAGGGGTGCAAGACACCGTCGATCAACGATCTCTAATGATCGGATTGGCGGGTCGCATACGACATGTTATATAAATACCTTTGGCTTGGGCAGTATGCAATTGCGACATCGTCGCATCATAATATCACAGCAGAGTAGCACCCAAGGGTGAGACCTTTACACATTCATAAGCACCGATGCGATAATGTCCAGACCCAAAAGTATTCGGGAATGATATTATATAACATTTTAGGTCAGCTGTAACTCGATTTTCAATGCATTTTCAATGTATTTTGTTATATAACGAAATACAAAGGGGAACTTGGCAGTGCCGATAGTGATGAAGCCCAGACCCGAAAGGGTCTGGGAAGTGAAATATATAATATTTGAAGTCTGCCAAAGGCCATTTTCATGTGTTTTCAGAGTTTTTCAAGTGTAATTCAAAATACAAAGGAAGCAAGGGACCAAGCCACTTGTGATAGGCGACAACAATCTGAAGGGTGGACCTAATGGAGGAATAAACCATTTTTGAGGAATTTTGAAGTCCGAAAATGACAGAGAGGGGCTGGATTTCTTAATGTTGCTGTGTTTTCTTCTTAAAATAGAAACAATCATTATTTTTGGTAGAAGTCCACAATATGGCAGCGTTGTTTTGTGTTAACAGAAAGCATGCATTGCTAAACATTTGAAAGGACCATAACACACACACCTTGCCCAAAACGAACAGAAGCATCAACAACCCAACGTAGCTCATCAAAACAAACATCATGGGGCATATCTGGCATGAGAGAGCTCCCAGACAACGCATCAAACTACCTGAAGGTGCGTATTCCTCTGTCAGAAGGAGAAAACCTTTGAGCCATGCTTGCCTATTCAGGGAATCAAGAAATTAAGGGACAGAGAGGATAGATTAAGACTCCGAGCCTTTGAGAGCTCAGGAGCATTGTAAAAGGCCTATAAAAGGCTAGAAACTAAATGTAACAAGGGTTCAACCTCTGGAGATTATTGATACTCTGTTCCTTCAAGATTCTCATCTTCATTCTAGTGAATACAAGCTTCTTTTGCTGTTATATGTTCAATGTCCATTTTTCTCCTCTGTTCTAAGCTTGCACTTGAACATTTTGTTCATGTTTTCTTTTGTGTCTAAGGCCAGATAACTGTCATCTTATCTCTACTTTGATAAATTATATTTGCAAGCTTCTTTTACTTCCTGTAGCTGGCCATTCATATGTGTTTATATATGCATTTGCTGGTATAGGTGGTATTCTTCATCTATTCATTGAATTTACAAACTATTGAGCATTAGTGGTTTAAAGCCTTGTAGAGCTGAGGGTGTTCATGCATGTATTGAGTTAAAAAATAGAGTTGAAATGGTTATCTAGCTTGATCCAAACCATCATTCATTCCAATAGTTCAGAGAACAATATTGAAGATTATATGTTACTAGGCATCTCCGATCTAAAACCTAGGAGAGTTTCCTAGAGTGATAACACCCACAAAATAAAAATTGTGAGAACACATGGATATAATCTAAGCATTTTTAATGGTAGATATGGGTGCTATGAAATCAATGATTTTTGTTCCATTTCGGACCGACCGAGGTCACCCGAGATTTAACAGCTGAGGGAGCTTCCGCAATCTTGTTTTGAAAAAAAAATGATTCTTCCACATGTCAACATATGGTAAATTAAGGGAGCCTCCAACACAAAACCTCTTACAACTATAAAACCCCCTCCCGCAATCCAGTCATAATTTCATAATTTCATTGACATGGTTTTATCTTACTAGATAGGGTAGCAAGTGCCAGTTATTTCTTGAATGATTGTTTCATTGTCATGGTCCTTTTCTTCAAATGGGCACCCAGTTGTTGAAGCATATGATAATGATAATATGATAATCATAACTTACAGCAGGGGTATTATAATGCTTTTTTGTAACTCAAGATCATGACATAGAAACACTCCATTCATTTTATAAAACCCTAAAGTATATCCCACTATCACCATTTGGTTTTGGCTTTCATGAAAAGATAGAAATTATAACCTGGGTCCTAGTTCACAGAATCAATTTAGGGAAGGAAAACACCAACTTTGCAAAGAATTTTCTTCAAGCAACTGTGCTTCTTCAGTACATACCTCGATGAATCCATTTTGTTCCCTTATCCATGTGTAGTTTTTCCTTTAGAATTGGAAAATATAATTTTGTGATAAACTTGCTTATGTACCCACTGATTGAACATTTGAGAGGGTGTATTTAGTATTTTCTTGGTTTTAACAGAGTCTACACTTTCTTGCACCAAGTTTAAGGGATTGATTCTTGTAGGGTGATTAATGAATCGACCTTCACTAGATACCTTGGAAGTAATCTTCAAGCCACTATAATGATTCTGGGAAGATATATGGGTTTGCAAATTCTAAAGAATAGATTCTCAAAATCTCCGTAAATCCTAAGTAGCTGAACCACTTGAGTCCATTTATAAATACAAGCAAAGTTGTTGACATGGAGAGATATGAGGCATTATTTAGGGAACTGGAGGAAGATGGATTTGAACTGTCATTAGAATTGTATCATACAATGATTGAAGACTATACCATTATACATGATGAATTAAAATACCTCGTAGTATTTCAAAACCTAAAGGAATATAGCATGGAGCCCTCAATTATCAGCTATGGATGTCTTATTCATCTTTATACCAAGGTTGGAAAAGTTTCTAAAGCATTGGAAATAAGAAAGGAAATGGAAGCCTGGGGTGTCTATAGATATATATATATATATATATATATATATATATATATATATATATATATATATTCAATGTTGATTGATGAATATGAGAAATTAAATGTCTATGTAAATGCCTTTGCCATTTTTCATGATATGGTGATAGAAAGATTCAAACCTGATGTTATAACTTATAACATTATTATAAATGCATTTTGTAAACTTGGTAACATGGACCGTTCCATTAGAATCCTTGATCAAATGCACAAGGAGAGGTAAAAACCATCACCACATACTTTTATCACCATCGTTCAAGGTTATGCATCTTCTGGTGATATTGGTTGAGATTTTAAGTGCTTTACAAAGATATAAATTGAGGGATTGAGGCTTGATGAGTTATCATTTACTACCTTTCTCAAGGCTTTCCATAAGGCAGGGCAGATGCAGAATGCTTTAGCAGTCACAAAGGAAATGAGTGCATCTGGGATCCAAATAAATACTTATTTTTAAAATATTCTTATTTATGGGTGGGCTCCGAGAGGTGATGTATGGGAATAAATGTATTTGATGCAAAAAATTATTCGAGATGGCATCTCACCTGATATTCATATATAGACATCATTTTTCAATGCATATAGCAAGGCTGGAGATATAAGTAGAGCAATAGCTACACTTGAAGAAATGACAATTTTGGGTATGAATCCTAACATTAAAACATATACAACTATGATAAATGGATGGGTTTTAGCTTCTTATCCACACAAAGAATTGACATGATTTGAAGAGATGAAACAAGCAAGACTAGAACCCGACCATGCTGTATATCACTGCTTAATGGTATCACTATTATCAAGGGATACTATTGCTTAAAAGACTGTGTACACAGGTACGTTGAAAATTAGAAAAGAGATGTCATATACTAGATTTAGTGTAGACCTAGGGACAACTGGGAAACATGTGACAAAGATTGCTTGTTTGAAGGGTAGTTGCTAGACTTGAAGGAGGAAAGTCAACACCAGTGAACCAACTCCAGATTTCTTGGTAGTCAATGAGTAAACAGTTCAAGGACGGAATTAGATATCCAAATCAACAAATGAAGATTTTTGGGCAAAAGATTATTTTTTGACAATAAAATCCAAACCTTGTTTGGACATTATATTCCAATAGCTCCAATAGTTCTAGATTGTTTCCAACTTTTTTGAGAATGTCATTACTTTATTTTTTATTATTTGATTTTCTTTTCAATAAAATTGTAATAGTTAGGTTAAATATAGTTATATTTTTATTAATTTTGTATCCTAAAGGCTAGCAATAGCTGAAAGATGGTAATTTTCTATATATTTCTTCATTTGTAATAAGCAAGAGTTGGATTTTGATGCTAAAACATTGCAATTTTTGTAAAGACTTATATTGTAGAATTTTTAATTGAAATATTCTCGCTTTAGTTTCATGACATAATTTGCTTCTCATGTATGTCTTTCCCTGTGATCTCATAATCTTTTTCTCCATATGTTCAAGGTAACATAGGAGCTAGGGCAAGGCTGGGTTTGAGTATCAACCTCCCTAACAACCTACTACAAATTTATCATCATTATGGAGACTATCTAATTGAAGAGTATGTTTAAAACAACTCCTCTACATCATTTAATTGTTTCCTTCTATCATCTCTTGAATGTATATTTGTTTGGCTGTAGAAATATTTTACACCTGTATAATATATCTGGTTGATTAAGTATTCAGTACGAAGGTTTAATTATCATATATTTTCTTCTTTTCCTCTACCAAACTCTTGAAAGATATGTTATTTTGTCGGAACTTGACATTGGCACATTTATCAAGTATGAGAAAGAAAGGGATTTATTTTTTAGTAGAGATTACATACTCATCAACAACCACCTACAAAAAATAATATATCTAGTCATTGCACTTCAAAGGCTGCTATCCAGTGATAGTGAACAACGTTAAAAGAAACCTTGTAGCACTTGAGGCAAACCCCTCTAGTTCGAGGGCTACCTTAAACTTAAAGTTTGGTGGAATTGGATTCTCGACACAATATCAGAGCCAAGAATTGCCTCCGAGAAACATATACAACATTTGGCATCATTGTCGAGGATCAAAGTAACAAAGAAATAATTCCTCGAAGAACGATCAAGACTAGATCTATTCCTTGTTGGTGAACAAGGAATAGGCATTTGATATGGTTTGCAATTCCTTCACCTAATGACTCCACATTATTTATATGGTGATTCCACTGGGTTATCAATTCCATTGGTTCCAGATGTCAAACACTTTTAGTCTTGTGCTTGTGTAAGACTTAGTGATGGTTGCAGTCAACAATACATTTCTCTTCTTCTTAAGGAAAACAAATATGTAGTCATTAGAGTTCTTCAATATTTTATGTCTCAACAACTTATTGATCTTTACTGATAAGTATCAACAACTCATGGAATTTAATGTTTATAGTGTATATTCTTTCAGATTTTCAGCGACATGCAAGGTGGTTTTCTAGTTAATCCAATTCTCACATAGTTGCACTGGAAGCATGATTACACCTGATAGTGTACATTTTCAGCTCAGTTAAGTAGTGGTGTGTGAATATATAAGTTTGTTTTCAAGGCATTTAATGTGCAATTTTTCTTCAATAGTTGTTTTAGTTTAGTTTTATTTGCAGTCAACAGTGTTACTTGTTTCACTTGAGAAACTTCTAGTTTCATATTTCAATGCGAGTTAGTCTCTAGATTAGTGTGATAGAGTTATTGAAAAATCAAATGTTGAAAGTCTAGACAGACATGTTGGATAGGAAGGTTAGAGGTTTCAGTCCACAAATTACAATTTTCAGATTGCATATGAGATTGGTGTGACTCCATGCCCAAAATATTCAAGGCACAAGTCTTCAGGTTCTCTGCATCCCGCAGAGTGAAGCAGTCCCCAGTTGGAACCAATGTTGTAGCTTTCTCTTGTCAAAGAAATTGCTCTTTCAAAACAAAAAATATGAATTTTTCCAATTGGTTTCCGGTCAAAATTTGAGGAACATGAAATATTTTAGGCAAAATGGTTCTATATGGGTTGCTGGGTAATAAATTAATAATGATTTTATTTTATTTTATATAAATTTGATTTTATAAAAGAATTTATTTTTAAAAATTAATTTTATGCAAAAATAGGGGCCTAAACCAATCTTCAAGTTCAACGAACATTGAAAGTCCAATAAGCACCATAATTCGCCAACCAAACTCACAAGTCAAGTCAAGCTACCGCTCCATGTATTATGCAAGGTGCCAAGCCAAGGGATAAGAGAATAGATTGCACTATGCATTGGTATGGGACACAATTGTTGGTGTATATAAACACCATGAAATCCTTTTATTTAGTCCATGTGTGATATATATCCCATTTCCACAAAAAAAAATGGTGATAGGACAAGGATAACGTCCAAGAAATTTTTAATGGCGAAGATTGGTG
This sequence comes from Pinus tabuliformis, assembly GCA_031772625.1. Taxonomy (NCBI): domain Eukaryota; kingdom Viridiplantae; phylum Streptophyta; class Pinopsida; order Pinales; family Pinaceae; genus Pinus; species Pinus tabuliformis. The sequence goes on from CM062808.1 coordinate 964,751,754, forward strand.
CTACGAAATCAATGGTTTTTGTTCCATTTCATACCACCCAGATAATTCGAGATTTAATAACCGAGAGGGGGTCCACAATATTGTTTTGAAAAAAATAGATTCTTCTATGTGTTAGAGTACAATGAATTGCGGGATCCTCTAGCAAAAGACCTCTTATAGCTATAAACCTCCCTCCATAATCCAGATATAATTTCATTAACAATGTAGGGTTTTATCTTGCCAGATAGGGTAGCATGTGCCAATTATTTCCCAAATGATTTCTTCACTGTCATGGTCTGTTTCTTCAGATGGTACCAAGTTGTTGAAGCATATGATAATGATCATATGACAATCATATCTTACAACAGGGGTATTATAATGCTTTTTTGTAATTCAAGGTCATGGCATAGAGGTGCTCCATTCATTTTTTGAACCCTAAAGTATAACCCACTATCACCATTTGGTTTTGGCTTCATGAAAAGATAGAAATTATAACCTATATTTTGGTTCACGGACTCAATTTAGGGAAGGAAAACAAAAACTTTGCAAAGAATTTGCTTTGAGAAACTATGGTTCTTCAATATATACCTCGATGCATCTGCTTTGTTCCCATGGCTACGGGTAGTTTTTCCTCTCGAACTGGAAAAGCTAATTTTGTGATTAGCTTGGTTATATACCTACTGGATGAACACATGATAGGGTGTAGTTGGTATTTTCTTGGTTTTCAGAGAGTCTACACTTTCTTGCACCAAGTTTAAGGGATTAATTCTCTTAGGGTGATTAATTGATCAACCTTTAGTAGATTTGCTGGAAGTAATACTCAAGGCACTATAATGATGCTGGGAAGATATATGTGTTTACAAATTCTAAAGAAAAGATTCTCAAAATATCAATAAATCCTGAGTAGCTGAATTTCCTGAGCCCATTTATAAATACACACAAAGTTGGTGACATGGAGAGATCTAAGGCATTAGTTAGGGAACTAGGGGAAGATGGATTTGAGGTGTCATTTGACTTGTATCATACAATGATGGATGACTATGCCACTATATAGGATGAATTAAAATACTTCACAATATTTTAGAGACTAAAGGAATATGACATGGATCCTTTAGTTATTAGCTACAAGTGTCTTATTCCTTTTTATACCAAGGTTGGAAAAGTTTCTAAAGAATTGGAGATAAGCAAGGAAATGGAGGCCTATGTTATAAAACATGAAAAAAAAATATATTCAATGTTGATTGATGGATATGTGCAATTAAATGACTGTGTAAACTCCTTTTCCATTTTTGAAGATACGACGAGAGTAATATTCAAACCCGATGTTATAAATTATAACATTATTATAAATTCATTTTGTAAACTTGGTAACATGGACTGTGCAATTATAATTCTTGATCAAATTGTAAGGAGAGGAAGAAAAACCATCACCACGTACTTTTATCACCATAGTTCGAGGTTATGCATCTTCTAGTGATATTGGTAGAGATTTTGAGTACTTCATAAAGATAAAAATTGAGGGTTTGAGGCTTGATGAGTTATCATTTACTACCTTGATCAAGGCATATTGTAAGGCAGGGCGGATCCATAATTCGTTAGTTGTCACAAAGGAAATGAGTGCATCTGGGATCTAGAGAAATACTTATATTGACAATATTCTTATTGATGGGTGGGCTCAAAGAGGTGATGTATGGGAAGCAATGGATTTGATGCAAAAAGTGATTCAAGATGGCATCTAACCTGATATCCATACATACACATCATTTGTCAATGCATATAGCAAGGATGGAGATATAAATAGAGAAATAGCTGGACTTCAAGAAATGTCAAGTTTGGGTCTGAAGCATAACATAAAAACATATACAACTTTGATAAGTTGACGGGCTTTAGCTTCTTATCCAACTAGACCTTTGATGTGCTTTGAAGAGATGAAACAAGAAAGAATAGAAGTTGACCAAGTTGTATATCACTGCTTAATCCCATCATTAATATCAAGGGCTACTATTGCTTAGAACTTTGTGTACACAGGTATCCTAAAAATTAGCAAAGAGATGTCAGATCTTGGATTCAGCGTAGACCTAGGGATAATTGGGTAACACGTGACAAAGATTTCTTGTTTGAAGGGTAGTTGCTAGATTTGAAGTAGGAAATTTGGCACGAGTGAACCAAATCCATATTTCTTGGAAGTCAATGAGCAAACAATTTAAGGATCAAATTAGATATCCAAATCAACAAATCAATATTTTTGGGCAAAAGAATATGTGTTGAGAATAAAGTCCAAACATTGTTGGACATTCGATTCCAATAGCTCCAACATTTCCATATTCTTTCTAGCTTTTTTGATATTGTCATTATATTAGTTTTTATTATTTGATTTTGTTTTCATAAAATTTGTAACAGTTAGGCTAAAAGTAGTTTTATTTTATTAATTTTGTATCCTAAAGGCTAGTAATAGCTCGAAGATTGTAATTTTCTATATATTGCTTCATTTGTAATAAGAAAGGGTTGGATTTTGATTCCAAAGCCTTGCCATTTTTTTAAATACTTCTATTGCAAAATTTTTAATTGAAGTATTCTAGCTTTAGTTTCATGACAAAATTTGTTTCTCATGTATGTCTTTCATTGTGATTTCATAATGTGTTTTTGCATATGTTCAAACTAACATAGGAGCTATGGTAATGCGAGGTTGGAATATCCACCTCCCTGATAGCCTGCTACAAATTTATCATCATTATGGAGACTAGATAATTGAACAGTCCGTTTAAAACAACTTCTATGCATTATTTAATTGTTGCCTTCTGTCATCTCTTGAATGTATATTTGTTTGGTTGTAAAAATATTCTACAGGAATCTACTATATCCGGTAGATTAAGTATTCAATATGAAGGTTTAATTATCATATATTTTCTTCTATTCCTCTACCAAACTTTTGAGATCTATGTTATTCTGTCGGAACTGGACTTTGGCACTTTGATCAAGTTTCAACAAGAGAGGGCTTATTTTTAAGTAGAGATTGGATACTCATCAGCAACCACCTACAAAAATTAATAGATCTAGTCATTGAGCTTCAAAGGTTGTTGTCCAATGACAGTGAAAAACATTAAAGAAAGCCTCGTGACACTTGAGGGAGCCCCCTATGGTTCAAGGGCCAGCTTGAACCTAAAGTTTGGTCGAGTTGGTTTCTCGGTGTAGTTTCGTAGCCAAGAATTGTCTTCAAGAAACATATAAAACAATATCCTTAGCTCTCTTGCACATCCAATACACTCTGTATGTCCTCCTTTTTCCATGCCATACAAATATTTTTCTATCAAATCATTGGCCGCTTGAATGCGTGATGGATATGGTTATAGCCATGTTAATAACTCCTCGATCTCAGGTTCTAATGGCTTATCTCCACTAAATTTGCCGCATGATTCTTTAGTCTCTTCAATGGATTGGAAAAGGTGATTAGGGAAGACTTCTAAATCTTCTTATAGAGGTGGCTCATGGATATTTTATTCTTTTATCACTTCTGGAGAGGTAGATATTTGAGTGCTACCAAGATATTCTTTTCCTGAGAAGCAAAGATTCCAACTACTACTAGGATTTGATAAAGTTCTTGGAGTAATATTATCTAATAGGTTCTTGAACATTCTTGTATGTTGCCTTGCTTGTTATTGATCCTTGTATAACACAAGGGTTAGTGTATGGGGGTTCTTACAACACCTTGAAAATAAAAAACTATTAAAGAAAATAATAAAATATGCTAAAAGAAAACAATTTTAAAGAAAAAATTATCATGTACTTTAACACCCTCATGCTACTAAGACCGTATTATCACCAAGTTTTCCATTGACATAAGTTTGCTTTCTCTTGTTGAGATTTCTAGGGAACAAACTAGAAATAATTTTCTTCAACATGATAACTAGTTCTTATGATTTAATTAGAATTTGATTTCACATAGCATCATTAAGAAGTTATACAGAAGAAAATTTCAACGAATAACATGAAAGAGTGGTAGAAAGTAACCATGAGACAATGAGACAAAAGGCACAAAGATTAGGCTTTAGGCTATGGTGAAACCCAAAAGGGGAAAACCCATAAATATTTCCTTATGTGAGAGAGAGAGAGAGAGTTTGATGTTCATCAATACATAATAAGTAACAACATCAAGAGAACAGACAAACCAGTAGCCAAGATCAATTGCCAAGCCTCCTTCTTCTCCTTCTTATTTCAACCCCCTTCATATAATTTTTGCACTAGAACAATGGACATAATTAGAGAAGTCAATGATCCAAATGAGTATAGATTATCTCCTTTATATAGAATTGAAATGGAGTTGAATGGGTGCCTTTAAAGAGCCCAAACAACTTGTGCAAACTGAGGTCGACTTGATCTATTTTACGAGGCATAATTTAAATTTAGTTTTCCAATTTCTTAATGATAAAAATACGATCCATGGCTACATATTTCCAACACCCCTCTTAGCCAGGTAGGTAATTTTCATTCTCTCTCTCAAGATAAATATCCTTGACCAAACCATAGGTCCCATAGCCACAACATAAGGGAGAAATTACAAGTACAATTTTCTCTCTCTCTCTCTCTATTAAGATCAATCTCCCTTACCAATCCATAGGTCTCACAGCCATAACCTAAGGGAGAGATTGTAAGTCTCTTCATAAGGAAATATAACATCAAACATGTCCCATCAATCAAACATGTCCCATGTTCATGAGGACATACTCATATGCATCGGGTCCATCTCCCCAACCAATGCATAGGTTTCATAGCCACAGCCTAAGGGAGGAATCCCTTTTTCAATCCCTAACTATATAGTCTCATGGTCCATGACATAAGGGAGAGAACTCATGATCAATATCCCCAAAAACTACATAGGTCTCACAACAACTACCTAAGGAAGAGATCACAAACTCAATGTCCGCAACCAAACTAGTCTCATAGTCATCATGACCTAAGGGATCACTTTATGCCTCAGAACCAAGATCGTTGACTGGATTCACTGGCCTATTAATAAATTGAACTAAGGGAGTGAAAATATTCCCGACCAATCGATTAGTCTCATAACTGCAGCCTAAGGAAGATTCATGATGCTATATAATCAATGCTCTCTCTCCAAGAGGAAATATCAACCATCCAGGCTTCTCACATAAGAAACAACAACCTGCTCAACAATAAAAAGGTATCCATGGTGGATTTCAACACTTAATCAATAATTTTAGCAAGCAACAACATCCAAATATTCATCTAGCTTCAGTTGGGGCTTCTCAAAGAAGAAAACATCAAAACTCATGGTTGAATATAGAAAACAACAAGTGGCTTCTTATAGAAGCAAACATCAACAACCATGGTCAAATCCAATAGATAACAAATGGATTCTTATAGAAGTAAACATTAGAAATTGTGATTGAATCCAAGAGACAATAGTAGGCTTAGCATCCAATTATTTATTCAACTTCAATTTGGCTTCTCATAGAAGAAATCATCAGAATATGAAATGAAAACATATGTGTCATTTAGATCAACAAAACACCCAAAAGGTTTATTTATTTATTTAATACATCCCATTCAAATAGAGCCAGTAATTCATGCATCAAGTGGCTCAAAAACCCAATCAAATAATCAACCAAGTTAGAAATAGTGTCTTGCAACTTCATCAAATTATTCATTAGGGAAATATCCATGGACTCATAGTCCATTGCGGCAAAGGTATCACCAAGTTCATATATTTAAGAAATATAATCCCTCTTATACAAAATAAATATACCTTTGTTAGAAACATATCATCAATACATAACCAAAAAATCACGGACTTATCTTTAACATATTCAGATCAACATTGCTCTTCAAAACTTATAGCCATATTCATCTTGGAAGACACATATATTAGAAACATTCTTCAATCAGGCTAATCTTGTCTAGTCCCTTTAAGTCCAAAGGCCATCCATATAGGATTCTTCTTCTCACATTGTTCTTCCATCCATTTCCAATGATTATCACAACTTGGCAGTCTTCATTATGCACATGAAATCCTAGCTAAGATTACATGGAAGAACAAATAGAACCAAGCAATATATATAAAGATAAGAGACTCATAATGAAACAACAAACAAGAAAATGTTTATGTCATGAGAAAGTGTCATCTCCCTCTTGATCTTAGCTTAGATTTAGTCAACCTCATCCACATCATCATCAAGGAGTCCACATCATCAAGGAGTCCATATCATAATCAAGGAGTTGACCTTGTCTACATTATCATTAAGGATTACACATCATTAGTGATGATAAAGTAAATAAAATAAATACAAGATACTTATCTTATTACAACTCCCTCTTAATATTTAGCCTTCTTACATTCAACCTGCACATCAACCTCATCATCAAGATGTCAAATATTCTAGGAGCTAGGGTTTCTTCTTAAGTGGAATGAATAAATCCATAATCCCTATACTTTCATCACCAACCCTATATAGGGTTATCAATTGATTGGATAGGGTTTTAACTCCAAAACATAATGATATCTAAGTTTCATTCTAGGGTTTACAAACCCTAATGCTTATCTTCATCAATCAGCCCTAGGGTTTCTGGTATCAATCATCCTTGTAATTATTTTTCCAACTTTATAATTTTTGACATTGGAAATCCTAGGGTTTTACAAATGTTAAAGCTTACTTGATCAAATCTGTTACTATAATTTTACAAACTCAAAAAATTCCCAGAGTCTGGTCAGTCATTTAGAATTTCAAACCCTAGTTATTTGAAATTTCATCAACTCTAAAATCCTTATAAATATTCTGATAAGACTTTAGGCTTAGAAAGGAAGCATGCTTAGCAAATGGAGTAATCTTGACATTCTTGCATTTATTTCCAATGTATAAATTTGCATGATTTAGATCATAATGTATCAATTGCATTACCTTTTCCAATAAATTTCATCATTCAAGTCAAGACTCATTCTACTATTCATGTCATTCCTTTAGAGACATATATAGAACTAACATACCTTTTTCTAAATAATTGAAATTCCACAATAGTTTCCTAATACTATTCTTGTAGACTAGCAACTTGTTTGTATTTTAATGATATTTAATTGGGATACTAATCCAAGAAAACTCAAAGAGAGATCATTACAGTAGTCTTGCAGATTTAAAGAGGAGCATGGCTTATAAAATATATTATATAACTTGTTTAATTATTTTGATTCCATGTTAATGACCTGATGCCATCCATTAGTACCGATTTCTCAAAGTGAGAGACAATATACATGTCAATGCCTTGCAAAGAATTTTAAGATGATTTGGAAATTGTAACAAGCCTTTAGACTTCTTTGAAAAACTTATTTCCAATGGACCTTCTACAATGGACTTGAATATCAATTTTTAACCAAGAATCATAGTGATATATTCAGGCCAGCCTTCAAATCAATTAGGCTGACTTACTTCAATTATAGTTATAGTTATATTTATAAAAGATACATACTATTTAGGGCTCAGATTTGAATCAAAATTCTTATATCATTCTTGATATTCTTCAGTGTTCTTTTCTCAGAGATCTTGATCCTTGCTCCATAGATGGCACAATAAGTTTGGACCTTGTGTCATCATTAGGATTCTTGCCTCATATTTCGGTTTTTACTTCTTCATATAAGTCGACACTTCAACCCTCCATAAGATTGACCTATACTAGATTGTAGAAACAAAACACAAAAAAAAAACTTGTCTCTCTTCCTTCCACACTTCTCATATGCTTTGGATGTCATGTAATTCAGATTCCATAGAGAGGTAAGGCAACTTGGATCTGAGATTCACATTCCAAGAGGGAGCTTAGATGACACCTAATTTGTATATGTGATGTCATAGAATTCGAGACAAAGATAAACAATCTTAGTGAATGTGATTCAAAAAAAATTGCATGGTTCCATAGATAAATGGCCTCTGGTCCACAAGATTCCACAATAACCATAGGAGCTTGCATAACAGATATGTAGCAATGGGGTTTAAATTCTACTAAGGTATTAGATCACTCACATAACAAAGACCTTAGGATCACATCCTTATATTTATTTAGATTACTATAGACATCAGACTCTTTTACATAACTTGGATCAATTACACAGAGTAACCATTGTGCGGGCTAGTACACAGAGGTAACAACAACTTTTTCTTATAATTGTTGTCATCTTGTGGTAGTTGGATTCATTAAAACTCCAGACTTCATACTAGACAGGGATCACACTTAGAACTTTAACTCAAAATGTAATAATATTATGAAAAATAATTTTAGACTTGAAAACTTGAATGCTTTTATTACACAGGGAACTGAGTCCCTTTGTATCATCTCTCCAATTTGAATGTCATTTTATAGAGGCTCAGACTTAGGCTTAGGCTTAAAGGATCATCAAGGAGTTTAGATCATGTCTTAATATTGGATCACCAAGGAGCTCATATCACATTGGATAAAATTTGTAAAATATAAATATCACAGAGATAATAGTTGTAACTGTCATAGAGACTTCTATAAGAGTAAGGCTCAGATCTTCATACAAAGATATGTCAAAAGGTTCCATAGAGCTTGCATATATTGGAGAGAACCATCCACAAGACCTTACATATAAAGATCATTCATAGTGATAAGGTGCCTAAGAACTACATGAATTCCATAAATAATTAATGTCTCAAGTAGATCGAATACTTGCCACTGAGATGCTTGCATAAGTGAGAGTAAAAATGTCATGGAGACTAGTGCCTCAAGGACACTCATGAACATAAAATAGTTCCACACATAATCTTGCATGAATCATGATGATGTCATAGAACTCACCTAACTCGCATGTTTCCATAGAGAACCTTGCCACATAGCAAATACCTTCGATGTCTTCAGAATCTCGATCCATAAACAAGAATGTAACACATGAATTTGGCCTGGAAACAAGAGTAAATTCTAATGCCCTTTTTCATGTCTAGTCTTCACTCTTCAACTCTGATATCATGTTGAGATTTATAGGGAACAAACTAAAACTAATTTTGTTCAACATGATAACTACTTCTAATTATTTAATTAGAATTTAATTTCACATAGCATCATCAAGTAGTTATACAAAAGAAAATTTCAACCAATAACATGAAAGGATAATATAAAATAATCATGAGACATTGAAACAAAATACACAAAGATTAGGCCTAAGGCCAGGGAAAAACCAACAAGGGGAAAACCTAGAAATATTTCCTTGTACAAGAGATAGTTCAATGTTCATCAATACATCAGAAGTAACAACATCAAGAGAACAACTAAACCAGTAGCTAAGATCATGTACTAATCCCTCCTCCTTCTAATTTCGGCCCCCTTCATCCTTTCTTCTGCACTGGAACAAAGATCATAATAAAATAAGTAAATGATCCAAATGAGGGGAAATTCTATCCTATATATAGAACTAAAATGGGGTCAAATGGGTGATTTTAAAGGGGCCCAAATGACTTGTACAAAAGGAGGTCGGCTTGATGTGTTTTAGGGGGCATAATTTAAATTCATGTTTTCCAATTTCTTGATGATGACTGACCATGACTACTATTATATCGTTGTAGAAAGTTCTAGGCTCAAGAACTATTCCAAAGAATCTAAATAAGGATTTATTTGAATGAAAGATCATGAATAAAATCATTCACATATACATAACTTAGTATCTTAAATATTTATCAAAGTTATGATTTCAGTACTAACAACATTGTTATGGGCCATTTTGTCACATCTCATCAGTGAGCCTCCTAATGGGATCAATCAACACCCTACTCCCCCTTGTCACCATCTTGCACAAATACCTAAACATGTAACTTTCATTTCCAAATATTTAGCCCTAAAATGCTTCATCTGAGCCAGTTTGAGGACCAATGCTCCCTGTAAGCCTACTAGGGTGAATTCACCAGCATGTTGCTCCACTATGGCATGCTTTGGTCACCAGCATGTTGCTCCCCTTTGCATGTGCTTTGGTTCTATAAATCCAGGAGAATGATCAAATTCTGGAAGCTTCCCCTTCTAGGGTTTCCAGAAGTTGTTTCAACTACTTACCTTGGATAAAACATTCAGATCCTATCCTTCCCTACTTTTGAGTTTTCACCACTTATCCTTTGATCCTATCCCACCATCAAATTTGGATCTCAAGCCTAGATTGGTAAATGGATCAGAATTCATGAACTACCTCTCCTTCCTACATATTTACCTCATTCCATAAGCACCTGGTTAGTTTTGGGTTGGCTTTTGGAGAGTGATTCTGCCCTTATGCTACTGTAGTGAGTGGTCATCATCTCATGCATTTAGGGTGTTTGGAGGTGCATATTGTGACAAGGAAAGGACAAGTCAACAACTTGGAGGAGCTCTTTTACAAGATCAATTGTTACTTGTGGTTGTAATCCCCTTCCATTTATATTAATGCAAAGAATTCATTGTTTTCCTATATGTGATGTTGTTATTACACTTATTTCAATACCATGTTGATCTACTGAATGAAGTACTTAGATGATACTACATAGGTCTCGTAGTTCCTTGGCTTGTGTTATCTATCTGTGAAAGTTAAAATTTTGGCATTCAGAGCTGGAATTGGAGCTTCCAAGCTAAAGAAGGAGCAAAGTGTACGAAGGATTCCTGGTGGGCCTCACTCTGTCATCTATTTAATTGAAGGAAAATAATTATTTTCCTTGTCTCTTTGTTGTTCTAGGTTAGCCACCAACCTAGGGGAGACACTTTTGTCTGCAATCATAACTCTTGTATAACAAAAATGTAAATATTTAAATGTTTATGACGGATAAAAAAATGAGATATTTGGTAATTAAATATCCTTCCTAAATATTTATATTATCAAACAAAGAAGAGGCGTATATAAATATTTCTATATCTTAACACTTATACATTTGAGAGATGATGCCGAGGTACTAAGTTAAACAAATTGTTTAATTGGCTAACCTTAGTGATGATAATAACTTTGTAGGGGCTATTAGGGAGATTGAAACTCAATATAGCCTTATCGTTACTTCTATATTACCTAAAGCATATGAAGAATAACAATAATGATTACATAAGGAGGCTCTCATGAACACAAATGATATTAGAAACTAAAGCAACTAAAGCCTTTGATTATCTTCAAGATTTACAAAAATACAATAATGTCTCCGGTTCTATCAAAGTATCAACCCTTCTTATCTCGAATTAAAAAATATTTAGAGAGTGTAATTCAAAAATATCTAATCTGTTACAATATTTTTTAATACAATAGAGTTTATCCAAAAATGATTTGGATAATATAAAATAATACAATTCAAAATATAAATTATGGCACTGATTTGTTGGAATTTGCACACCATTCGAACATTTAGTCTCTAATTATTGTCTTTAAACCTAATACTATTGATTCTATTGATTTATAACTTGATCTTTTGTCCAAATCCTGCCTCTAAATATGCTTTTTGTTCATTCAATAAGTTCATGGAACTTATCCCACTTATCATCATCTAGATATGAAAACTTTATTACTTTCCTGAATGTTTCATTTACTTCAATGTATTTTTCAAATGTAGGCTTGTTTACAAAGAGATGGTGAATTTCATATGAAATGAATAAATCATTTTCTAACCCTTGGAGAAAAGTTTTACCACCAACATTTCCTTTTACTTTAGTAAACTTGGAATTGTCCATTTCTATGTCATGAAGTCTCTTCTCATAACATTCCTACTAGATTAATTGGCCATGAGAATCTCTAAGTCATGGGAGTCCTTTTTGCTGCAAAAAAAAAAACGTTTTATGAAATCTCTTGATATAAACATATAGGTTATGACAATTGTTTTCTTGTTGTAGCATTAAATTTGTTTTTGTCAATACCTTTTTGACTTCAAGGATTACATTAGTCCTATCTTTAATGCCCATTTCTTCAAGTTATTTTTTTAATAAAAAACTTTGATGATTCTTGTTGCTTCTCTGGGTTTGTTGTCCAATTCCTCTTTGATCTCGACAATGGATGCATCTTTATTTTGTACCAACTGCTCTTGTTCAAAAAATATTCCTATTGATGTCCAAACATTTGTAATGGCTGAATTTATGTACCTATATTTTCTCTTTATCTTCTGCCATATTTTGTGCACTAGCTGATTCATCTAGGTACTTTTCAAGCTATTTAGTGAGCTTGAAAGTCTTTTGTACTTATACAAGATATGAATTATCTACCTTGATTTTACTATCTTTAGCCCTATCTAGTGATGCCTTATGTTTCTCAATATGAAATGTCTTAGTGATATATCTCCCATAAATTTAGAAATTTGTTCAGTGACATCTTGGTTGGATGATCCTATTTCTGCTGTAGAAGTTCCTACAATAACTTGCTGCTCATTTTCCTGTAGTAATATTTCCATAATTGCTTCCATTTTCTAAATTTGAATGTTTTTTCTTAACAATCATAAGTATAATATTCTCTTTCTCTTTCTCCAATTTCCCTAATTCATAAGTTTGAGGATGTTTTGCTATAGGAAATTTCAATTGTTTTCTTAATGCTTGACTATCTTTGTTTTTTGTTCTTAGTTGTTTCTTGAGTAGTGCTGACATCATTAGGATATGATCCTAATTTGATCACAAGATATTATAAATATTTTATTCTTGTATCCTTAGCTAAAGATGACATATTTTCTAACTTAAGTTGAGAATGAACATTATTTAAAGAAGCTTGCAACTTTGAAGTTGCCATGGCAGAACTTGTCAAGGAAAAATAGATCATCTCACTAGTCTGTTTATGTAGATCAATCTGATCTATGGGATGAATATGTTTTGTGTCAAAAGATAACACTGAAGTTTTGTAATCTTCTATTGTTCTTGGACTTGGGACATTTATCTCAATAAATTCCAATTGAAATTGTCCTTTCCCAGGGTCCAATACAGATAATAGCCTGGTGTTAGTAGTGGGGGTGTGATTCCAAAACTTAGAATTAGTGGCAATCTTTAACATTTCATTATTCTTCTTTATTTATCTAAACCTAGTAAAAATACTTTGCTGATGAGTAGATGGGGAAACATATGGATTTGGAATTGTTTCCTCAATTTTCTATAGAGAAAACATAGGCTTGCTTGATAACAAAACCGTAGTAGATACCAATGTATTTTTGACATCTAATGATTCTTATTCTATATTCATTGTTTTTCTCCTTTTGAAAACTTTAAATCCTACTAATTTAGAACTTGAACCTGTATGAGACATACTTTCACTTGGTCTCTTCAACCCTTTCTCTTGAAGTATTGGAGTTTCCTTGTTGGCTTGATGGGGCCTGACCCAGGGTCGGAGTTAACTTTCCAAACAAATCCCTACACTACTGACCCTTTCAGCATCAGCCCATGGTGCGCAGACTGAAGTCTCACCTGAAGTAGTATGGGGGATGCTGGAACCAATTTTCCGCACCCTGGAGATGTCTGAGGGGTCATTTAGTCCAAGTGTACCTACCTTTGTGTAGGTTACTTCATGCACTTTTCTGACCTACGTGACCTTCACGATCTATTATAATCACCTGCTCACAACCCTAATCAGGAGTTGAGAGGCTTTTGTGCTACTATGGCAACGATCTGTGCTATTTCCCCAAATTACACTGCGTATCTTTCTTATCTTCTTACAGATGTTAGTTAACTTCGTGTAACAGATACTTTATCTCACATTTACTTAATCAACACAATCATATATGTTAATGCATCATATAAACAATAGAAATGTAATTTATACCCAATACATTCAATGCAAAAAACAGTAAATGAATACACAGGAATGGTATAAAAATTCTCTTAATTAATGCTTCAACGGTTACAAACTCAACCTATCCTGCACACTCAGCTGCGGAATACTAGGCCTCTACGCACTCAGTTGTAGAGCCTTCTCCTACTTTATTACCCAAAGATTCGACTCTACACTTAGGTCTTCCACTATCCTTCTATTCTGTCATCATTCTCATTCTATTTCTAATTGATTTACAACTTAGAGCATAGGGTGTACAACCCTATGACTCATTTACAACTTCATGCTTTGCACCCACAAAATGTGGAATCTTTACATCAGATTTACACTTTTTAGAAAAAACTAGGCTTTTAGCCCCAAAACTTCCCTTGGGGATCCCGTGCCTAACAGGTCCGCAACACAAACATCATGATTCACCCTCGAGTCACTCTGTTGGTGTAGAGATCTTCGCACAGAGACCTCCCAACTCTTCCTGGATTGCTGTAAGATCGGCAACGCACTGAGCAGCTTCCTATTGCACTTCTTGGATGTGCTGTTCAGAGACTGCTGTAGCTGAATTGCTGCCCTACACCTGTTCATAGTCCCACACCTCCTTTCGGCTACCTGGAGCACTAAGATTGTGCTTCTGTCGGCTAGTCAGATAGCCAGGCCACCCGTGTATGGCTTCAACTAACTGCCATTCACTTTTCCTGGGAAAGGTTCTCCATTTAGCTTTACCAATTACATTGCGCCTCTGTCTATGACCTCCTTAATAACATACAGTCCCAGCCAATGCATTCTAAATTTTCCTGGGAATTTATCAAACTTACTATCATACAATAACACCAAATCATTCGCCTTGAAGGTGCGCAACTTAATATATCGATCGTGCCAAGCCTTTTCACATTGCTTTTGTACCTATTGGTGAAAGCTAGCCAAAAATCATTCTTCCTCGAGTTCCTCCAATTGCATGAGCCTCTCCTCCAGGGCTCTGTGGTCCATAATACCTGTGAGCACTGCTATACGTAGACTAGGCACGATGTATTCCATCAACATTACAGCTTCCACACCATAGACAAACCTAAAAGGCATCTGTCCCGTCATATTTTTACATGTCATCCGATAAGCCCATAATACTACAGGTACGCGCATGTCCCAATCACTTCGCTATGCATTGAATACTTTGGTCAGTGCAGTCTCCAGTACTTTTTTAAATACTTCTATTGTCCTATTAGCTTGTGGGTGATACAGTGTGCTTTTCTGATGATACGCCTGAAACTCTTCTGTCAACGTGGTGATCGTATGTGTACCGTGATCGCTCATCAAGATCTTTGGACATCTGAATCGTGTTAATACATGTTCAAACATAAAATTTATAGCTGTTATAGCTGTGCAATATTTTACTAGCTACTCTTCTACCCAACGAGTCAGGTATTCTGTCACAGTGATAATATATCTCGCGCCCGTTTTTCCTTGAGGTTTGATAAGTCATACGAAGTCAATCACCCACTTCTCAAAGGGCTGCAATGTCATTTGTGGATTCAAAGGAATCTCATCCCTCTGCAATGGTTTACCTATTATTTGACATACATCACAAGCCTTGCAATGTGCTTTTGAATCCTGATGAAGGGTCGTCCACCACAACCCCGGGCAGAGAATATTCTGTGCAGTCGCTCTCCCTGCATAATGTCTTCCTGCAGCACCCCCATGAGCATCCACGAGGATATTTCTTCATTCAAATTTAGGTAAATATCTTCACAATATCTCATCATTCGCCATATTATATAGGTGCCTTGCAATGATAGAGAAATCTGTCATGTGCACCACTAGTTCCTTCTTCTGCTGGATGGAGTACTCTTTCGGTGCAGTTCCAGTTGTGAGAAAGTGATTATATCTTCAAAATGTCCATCCACTACATGCACAACAAAGAGATGTGCATCAGGTAATCCTTCATCCAGACTAGTAGGTTCCTCCCCTGTCTCAATGCACGATAGGTGATCTGGCCCTGTGTTCAATCGTTTAGGTTTCACAACAACCTCAAAATCATATTCTTGGAACAATAAAAACCATCTGCATATGCAACCCCCCAATGCAAGCTTATTGACCAAGTATTTCAACACAGAATTATTTGTATACATTTTGAAGTGTCCCCCTAGCAAGTAGTGCCAATATTTTTGGAGCACATACACCATATCCAGTCCCTCACATTCACTGGTGGAATAATTATTTTCTGCTTTAGATAATCTGCAACTTGTGAATGCTATAGGGTGACCCAAGCCTCCTCCACCCTCCTGTGTTAATACTACCCCTAGTGCTATACTCGACGCGTCAACATGGACATGAAACTCTTCCTCCCAGTTCAGGAAGACCAGAATCGGTGCAGTGACCATATTTTCTTTCAATACATCTAGGCTTTTCTTACAATCATCGTTCTAGCATAATGTGACATATTTTTCCAACAACTTTTCCATCGACACAGTGATCTAGGCATAGATTTTGATGAACTTCTTATAGTACCCCGTATGTCCTAGAGTAGCGCGTAGCTATTTCACACTACGCAACACTTCCAAATTTAGAATCACTGGAATATTCGCAGGATCTACCATCAGTCCCTGTCTGCAAGCCACATGTCCAAACAAGTTCCCAAAAGGAACGAGGAATGTACACTTCTTGAGGTTAAACACAATTTGGTATCTTCAGTAGGTATCCAACATCAAGCATTGTTATCAGGAAAACTAGTGTCTATGCAGAGCTGCTAGTCCCACTAAGGCTGGTAGCTACCTTAGAAACAAACAAACTAAAAACTACTTTCGTTTTCCTTTATGAGAAATAGATAAGAGAAGAATAAGGAGACCAACCTCTATCTTGCGCTTGGTTCCTTACTCGATTCCTCTCTCTTCTGGTAGGTCTTTGCCACTCGCTTCCTTGTCTACCTAGCTTCAAAGAGTACCTGTAGAATCAAAGCAGCATAGAACTATCCAAGAACATAGATCTATTATCATAAACAATATAGGACCAAATGTATATTGACCACACAAATGCATAAATCATCAATCATACAAGAATGTGGAGGAAAACTTGAATAGCTTTATTGATAATCAAGAGAGAGCAGAGAGGATTACAACCAATTGTTCTGACCCAGCATCATCCTCTCAGCAAGAAAGCCCTTCTTCACCTCATGAAAAGCTTAGATCACCCAACACTATGATGTTGCACCAAGAAACCAACAGCACTTCCTTACAAGATACAAAATTCCAGCCTCTGGATCTCTGGGATGAGGGATCCATATATAGATGTTTGCAAGGGGAATGAGTCAACTTTTGAGATTTGATTAGTGTCCTCTCTCTGATAGTTCTTAATTCCACTTGGAGATTGATGATCTCTTACTCATCCCTGGTCGAATGCAGAGAGGCAAGTGTCACAGGAGAAGCTTCTGGAAGATTCCATGCTTCTCCACCTTGTGGATTGACCCTTCCATTTGTCCACTCTCGCCCATCGCACCCCATAGAAGGGTTTTTCAACATGCATCGCACCTACTGTGTGTATTCAGGTGGGATGCAATGCACTTTGACTATGGAGAAGGTGAAATGGTCCAGTTTTGACCAGTTCTGAGTAGTTTTTCATGGAGAACTTCTGGGAGATGCTGTAATCAGTTGACCTTGTTCTTTTAGGGGTTGGAACAACACCTTTAGGGACTTAGGAGCCCTTAGTTTATGGACATTTATGATTGGGGTTGTAGTGCCCAAAAATGTCTATAATAGTTGCCCCCTAAAGCATGAGGTCGTTAATCTTTTGATGTCAGGTGAAATGCTTTATCATGAGGATCCGAAGTTTTTTCAAGCTGGAAGGTGACCTATAATAAGATAAATACAATACATTATATTCATAACATTTTCATGATCTAGGTGAGGCAGGCATTCCCATGCTCAGCTTTATAAATTCATTTTCATGTACATAGGACAGACAATCGTCTGAGTGTAGACTGATGATTCTGGGAGAGCCATCATCCCTTGGATTGGATGATTATCTGTACAACAATGATGTACATTTGATGTCTTTATTTTCCTGAATATATATCGCAGCCCGGATGGATGAAACTAGATCCGAGGTCTTCAATCTCGTTCGATTTTCAGTCAAAGTACAAGTCGATCCATGTGAGAGATGTTCTGGAGTCGAACATGGAAAGACATCGCCTGATTACTAGCCAATGATGTAAGCTGTTAACAGGTGCGAGAGGAATCACCGATAATGATGATGACCCTCAAGGTACTATAGTACAATTCACGTGGTGTGAATAAGGGACTTGGTGTCGAACACCACGGAAAATCTTTCGATCGAAGGCCATTGATGTAAACCTATCGCCGGAAGTGAGAAACTTGCCATTGAGGCATGCAAGCTTTAAATTACTAAAAGGGTTGTTCCTAGACCAACTTCTTGGATAATGAGTTGATGTCGACAAGAAGCGATCCGTCATATGAGGGCCTTAGTGAATCCCACATAAATGACACGGAACGGAGCAAATTATTTTAATGGAGGTGAAAACGATCTGGTGATATAAGGTTCAGGGTGGCGATCATGAAAGAATGGAGTGTAAATGTATTGCAGTGGGTTAGACACAGGTGAATTCTCTGAGCGACTTCTCTTGAACATATTGGCAACACTGACATGATGGATTTGTAGCATTAACCCAAAATGTGGATGGTGTGATGGAACCATGGTGATGTGACCAGTGAATGGAACAACCCAACCCGACTTGGATGCGGAGTGAAAGTGTCATGTTCAAGAGTGACTTGCTACCAACAAAGCTTCTTCAAGTTTTCTTCCCAATTTTTCCCCAGTCATTGCTGACCAGTACCTCTTTATTTTTTTCAAGCTTGAGGAGGATAACATATGCTTGTTCTATAATTTGCCCTTCGGGCAAACCCATCACTATGTTTTAATGAGCTTAGTGATAGTGAAACTCGTTCTTGTCTGTTATGGACAAGTTTGTCGCTATTGAGTTTTAACAAGTTTAACGACAAAGATAACTCGGTCCTTCTCAATTTTAGAGACTCTGAAAAGGGACTTAAAGGAAACTCCAAAAGTCCTTTTTCGTCACATAATCCCTTGAGTCTGAAAAAGTATAAAACAATACAAAAGGGATGAATTTTCGGTAATTTTAATGAGCTGAACAAACAAGAGCTCGATCTTTTTGTGTAATAATCCCTCAGGTCCAAAAATATTAAAATCTAAATGAGGGATAGCACTTTCGGCCACTTTAACGAGATGGAGAGGCCAATGGCTCAGTAATCTTTTCATATTTTACGAGTCAGTTGAAAAGAGCTTAAAGGAGACCATTTTTTGAGGAACGAGTGATAGATTCGGGTAGCAGCTGATTCCAAGTAAGGTTTGGAATTTTCCAATCATGGCAGTGTCACAAGGATGGCTAACAAGATCACTCTTCGCAGCTGTTCCTCAAAAGGGGTAAACAATCAAGTGGAGGTGAATGATCGGCCAATACAGAGTGGAGGTGATGATGAGAACACGACCAAGGCTGAAGTAATACATTCATGATGGTTATTTTGGTTCAATTTTTAATGAGCTTAAACACTGGGGGAAACGCTCATTGCTTATGTTTATTTTTTAACGAGCTTGAATTCCATGTTAAAACTGCTCGATCCAGTCGTATAATAAGGATGTCTCATCTAAGATGCCATTTTTCAGAAGCTTGCACCTTACAAAGATTTGCTCCGCATCCTTTCTTTATGTAAGTTAGGAAACGACCAATCCTATGAGTTTAAAGGGTTAGAGGACCTATAAATTTAAAAAATAAATGGTCGCTCTTTGCTTGCATGCCAAAAGGTTTGCATGCCCCCAGGTATAGCGAAAAATTTCCAGGTTACCAAAGATTGTTCCGTCTGTGTCACAGACAAAACACTTCCTCGGGGATGTCTACCGAAATAGACAAAGGTGAGTGGCGCAAACGCCTCCACTCACATAACTTTGATGAGGGAATCTTATTCCAGCCTAATCCCATTTTCCTAAATGGACGGGTGTGTCAGACTAGTCATATATCCTCCGCGGAAATTTACACTATGCCCAAGGTTTTCCTGCCGAAGAAGACCAGGGTGCATGCCCCCCAGGTTTCAGTCACGTCCTCCGAATCACTCGCACTCATCAGGAGGATGGACTGTGGATTGATGAGACATTCCTTGCGTGAAAAGACCATTTAGGGTTGGTATATGACTATTTGCTATGTGCGAACCGGGGAATAAAAGCTGGTCTACGAGCTTGACCACTCTTCCTTCATGCGGAAAACACATTACTCTAAAGAGTGAGGAGACGATGGCTCCCATGTAATAAATATAGTCTCGTCCAAGGAGTAGATTATAATCCAGGGGTCCTTGGACTACCATTACGTTCATGTGAACGGTTTTCCTTCTCAATGTTATCAGCACATCGGGAAGGATCCCTAACGTTGACTGGTTCCTTTGTCAAAGCCTGTTAGATTTCTCATCTCAGGCAAAAGTGATGGCGAACCAAGCGCTTTCCAAGTAGTTGAGTAAAGGATACTCACAGAAGCCTCTTCATCTATGATGGTACTGACCATGACCATTCTATATATCTGAGCAATGATTCAAAATGGTACACTAGCCGGTAAACGAGGTCTGCCTAGTAGATTCCAGTCAGAGGAAACAACCAAGTTGCTTGGAGGTGGGATCGAATAGACGGCCGGATACGACTCTGATGAACTTCCTTCCTACGGTAAAGGAATGGGTAGACTGCTCCCATGTTCATCGGAGTCTGTGCTTACGAAGAGAATTTGAACAATGTCCTTCTTGTTCTCTTTGGTGACTGTATCATCTAAAGATTGATCCTTTGAAGGCACGACCGGGTCAACTGCCGCCTCGACCTTTTGACTTTCGTCTGGTGTGGATTCAAATGGTTTATCTTCAATGATAGATGCTTCGGCCGACCATAAGGGCGTGTCAGCAGGATTTTCAACTAGTGACGACTCGGCAAGAGTTTCTTATATCTAGGAGGAAGCCGTAACGGTGAAACCGGACGGTCGTCCAAAACTCTTTTAGCTTCGTCTAAGAAGGGACAACAGTGGACGGCGTGATCGCCTTCACACAATTTACAAGGAAATTTATATTTTCCTTTTTGTCCAGGGGCTTCACTTTCACTAGTTGACGGTGTATGTTCAACGTGATCGTTAGAGGTTGATGACACTAGATTGTGCAACTGAGGAGACCAGTCCCTTAAGATCCGAGGGATGCAAGGACAATCTCGATGATAGTGGTCTCCTTTGCAAATGACACATGGCGATTTAGGCCTGGTCGGTGCAGTGTGTGGATTTTTGCTAGACGATGCTTGGTTGCCCCTTTTCGCCTTTGGCTCCTTTTTCTTCTTCTCTTTCTTCTTCTCAGTTACTTGTTTTTGGGCTTTACCAGCTTCATCAAGCGAAGAGGAAGGAGGAGAGGAAGAATTGGATGAAGTAGAGGGTTGGGGGGTAACTCTGGTATCGTTTAGTTGCTGACTTGATTGTTCAGGAATCACGGTGTTCTAAACAACAGAAGTTGAGAAGAGCCATACGGGCAAGCCGGTTGTCAATCCTGGAAGAGACAATGTGGCCATATGGGGTGCACCAACATCTTCCCAAGAGGAGAAGGGAATAGGATTTCCTCCAAGGGGAACTCCTTGCTTGGTGGACTCCATTTTTCTCAACTTAAGATCAATGTAGGAAAGGTGATGTTTATTCTGTTTAAAATAAATTTTAGACGCTTTGACACAACTTGTTTTTTCAATTTTTAGAGTCAAGAAAAAACAAAAGATGAATCTAGTCACCTTCGATTTTTAATGAGCTTGTCACACGAAATAAGTCGATCTTGCGGACAAGATAGACCTTCCTAGAATCTAAAGAAGACCTAATGACAAGCAAACCAACCAGACACTATCTTTCTCTAAATATGCTTTAATAAACAATAGCAAACAAGTGTTTTTAGGGCCTAGCTTAGGTCCAACGCTAGCTTGTGGATGCCCTCGCTCCTTTGATCCAAATGAGCTCCTTTCCGCGAATCTGCAAACAAAAACAAGGCAAACAAATTAAATAGCACGTGAAAAGCCAATTGCATAAAAACTATTTAACATGAAAGTCAAGGAGTCCATGAAGCAAATAACATAAGATACTTGTTGAGAAAAATGAGTTTGATTGTATTAATTCAAAAGAAGAAGAACTTTACAACCTTTGCCTTGACGCTGTACAAGCTCCTCCCAGGGTCCATCAAGAAGTCTCCTCTACTTTGACAAGTTTCACTCACTCCCCATTGAAGCCAAAAAGATGTGTGATCTCTCCTCTTAAGCTCAACTAGGAAGTCTTGATTTCACCAGCATTTACCCTCAAAATGTGCAGCTTCTAACCTTTCCAGCAACCAGCCCAATGCCTGTATTTATAGTGCAATGGAGGGAGGTTACTAGGTCCTCCTTCAAAGGGATAAAGCCCTCCTTCAAAGGGATAGCTCCTCTCATCAAGGGATTAGCTCCTTCTCTTTTGGGATGCATGAACCACGTCAGAGCGAACAATCCATGTCAAAATTCCTTCTAGAAACCTCTAGAATTAACCCAAAGTGAGTTTTTTAAGATAAAACTTGCGCCTTTTGACTTTCACAGGGGTCCGCACATACACCGTTAGGGACAGAGCGGGCAGGTCCGCAGTTTTTGTACACAGAAGGTGTGGGACCGCAGGTGACCATGAGAGAAAATGCAGAACCAGAGTTACATTGATTTTTAATGTCTTTCTCTCATTTCCAAAGCTTGATTTGAAGAGCTGAGGTCTGAGACTTGCTTAGGAGGACAGTACAAGTGATGACAGACCCATACTGACTGCAAATAATTATGGTGATGATATTTTTGTGTAAGAGAGCTTGAAGTGACAAGTGCTTAGATGGACCTTTTTCGTTAAGGAGTTTGAAAAGGAACGAAAGGAACTGCTCTGGAAATTTAGACGGAGGGATTACCAAACCAATCGCAAAACTCGAGAATACCTTTTACGGTACGGCAGTCAATCTTCCCGAATGCTGTGTTCAGTGCATTGCAATCGATAGGGCGGCAAATACAGCTTCCTATGGATAAAGGATTAAGCCTATTGTGGTCTCCCAAAATATACTCGACGGTACGTGGGAGCACAAATCCGTACTGGCACTTATCATCTCAAAGTGGAGGAATCACCCAACCAACAGTGAAAACAACAGTTACCAGGCTTTACGACGCCGGAATACGTCTCTAGCCTAGACTTCTAGATGTTGTGCATTAGGTTCCAAAGCGTTTTTAGATTCATTAAATTTATTTTATAGTTGATCTTGATTAAGAAGTTTTCCTTTCAGGTTCATTGCGTGATGTAGATGTACAATTCCTAAAATGCAATCTAAGATGATAAACAGTCGTTTAATCTTCTTTTTGCAACGAAAATCCTAGCTACTAAGGAAAGAGAGATGATTTTCTTTCAACAAAGAGCAGAGAGCACACACTATATGCACTGTCCTAAATCAAACCAACAAACAGTCTAAATGCAAATGCACGTGCATGTATTTCTTTCAGCCTTCTTAATGTGTGAATGATAAAAAGAAAGCTAAGCACAAATCTCAATTATTTTTCAAAGCGACAATTACTAACAAGCTTCTTTTCAAAACAAAATGAGGAAAATGACGACATTTTGTTATTTGGAATTGAAAACTTGCTTTTGACACTTGAAAAACTACTAACTCAAATCAAATACAAGAGTAACAGTGTAATCGACTATCAAGAACAATAAGATTCTCTTCTATGACTAAAAACGACACTTGCGACACTTTCAAATCAAGAAACGACAGTACAATTACGCTACTTCTTTGTAAAGGAGAACTGAAAATGTTTCAAAAATACATAAAAACATTTACAGTTCTTTGCACAATGGAGGCAGAATAACAGCAAGGAAAGAGGTTTCAAACAGAGGTGTATTGACTACAAGCAGCAAAATTCTTGAATAGAGCTGAAAAGAGTGAACACATAAACAAAAATTTAGGAACAAGGCCTTGTCTGATCAGCGCACCTGTAACATAGTGAAACTAAAATGCAACGCACCTACTACACTCGGGAAGTGTGATGCATTTGGAGTTCATAGAATAGATAGTGCATTGGACCAGGGACAAGACTTTGACTGGGTTCCGAGTCACACTTTGTAGTTCAATTCAGGGATTTAGGCCGAGCAAGTGGTAATCAGTAAATCAATCACAGGGGTAGATCTAAGGAGGTTACTAGAGCCACCAAAAGGGAAATTAGAGAGCTTGTAAATCAATTGTTTAATTCATAAACAAAACCTGGAGATAGACTGAAGCAGCATTGATCTACTTTGCACTTGCATAGCAAATTCAGTTCGAAGGCTAGCTGGCTTGAATTCAGGCTCCTTCTGTAAGTTTGTAAAGCAAACAAATGTAGATAAACAAACAATCTATCCACTCCCCAGTGGATTCACCATTTTGTTATTAGGAAAAATATTGTCTATGCAGAGCTGCTAGTCCCACTAAGGCTGGTAGCTACCTTAGAAACAAACAAACTAAAAACTACTTTCGTTTTCTTTTATGAGAAATAGATAAGAGAAGAATAAAGAGACCAACCTCTATCTTGCGCTTGGTTCCTTACTCGATTCCTCTCTCTTCTGGTAGGTCTTTTCCACTCGCTTCCTTGTCTACCCAGCTTCAAAGAGTACCTGTAGAATCAAAGCAGCATAGCACTATCCAAGAACATAGATCTATTATCATAAACAATATAGGACCAGATGTATATTGACCACACAAATGCATAAATCATCAATCATACAAGAATGTGGAGGAAAACTTGAATAGCTTTATTGATAATCAAGAAAGAGCAAAGAGGATTACAACCAATTGTTCTGACCTAGCATCATCCTCTCAGCAAGAAAACCCTTCTTCACCTCATGAAAATCTTAGATCACCCAACACTATGATGTTGCACCAAGAAACCAACAGCACTTCCTTACTAGATACAAAATTCCAGCCTCCGGATCTCTGGGATGAGGGATCCATATATAGATGTTTTCAAGGGGAATGAGTCAGCTTTTGAGATTTGATTAGTGTCCTCTCTCTGATAGTTCTTGATTCCACTTGGAGATTGATGATCTCTTACTCATCCCTGGTTGAATGCAGAGAGGTAAGTGTCACAAGAGAAGTTTCTGGAAGATTCCATGCTTCTCCACCTTGCGGATTGACCCTGCCATTTGTCCACTCTCACCCATCGCACCCCATAGAAGGGTTTTTCAACATGCATCGCACCTACTGTGTGTATTCAGGTGGGATGCAATGCACTTTGACTATGGAGCAGGTGAAATGGTCCAATTTTGACCAGTTCTGAGTAGTTTTTCATGGAGAACTTCTGGGAGATGCTGTAATCAGTTGAGCTTGTTCTTTTAGGAGTTGCAACAACACCTTTAGGGACTTAGGAGCCCTTAGTTTATGGACATTTATGATTGGGGTTGTAGTGCCCAAAAATTTTTGTAACAAGCGTAAGCTCGTTACATGGTGCTTAACCAGCCCAAACACAGTCCAATCATCAAAATAAACCTCCAAGAAATTGTGAATATATTCCTTGAATGCTGTAAAAACCACGCGCAAAAATATGGCGGGCATGTTCTTAAACCCAAATGGCATGACAATGTATTGAAAGCAACCCCACTCAGTCACAAAGGTTGTCTTTCTCCTATCTTCTAGCGCGATTTTGATCTAGTGGTACCCTGAGAACCTGTTAGTGAAAGAATATGCTTCCTGCCCACTGACATTGTCCAACACCTCATTTGTGAATGGAGTTGGGAATGGATCATGCACACAAGCATCATTCAATTTTCTGAGATCCACGCATATTCTTATCTTGTCCTTCTGCTTCTTTTCCTACACCACCATTGGACTTACCCAATCGGATTCTTCCACCGGCTCAATGATTCCTGCTGCGAGCATTTTGTCTAGTTCTATGCAGACCTTCTCCTTGTATTTTGGATTTAAGCGGTAAGGCCTCTGCTTAACTGGCTTCACATCGGGCTTTAACATGATCCTCATCATTCCTAAATCTCTGATGATTCCCTTTAAATCCATAAACTTGGTCAGGAATAAGTCCTAGTACTCGCTGCTGGCTTGAGGGTGCCTGAGCCAGGTTTGGAGTTATTTAGCCAAACAAATCCCTGTACTACTGGCCCTTTTGGGAATAGGCCACGAATCACGGATTGACGTCTCACTCGAAGTAGTATGGGGGGATGATGGAACCAAGTTTCTGCACCCTTGAGATGTATGAGGGGTCGATTGAGTCCAACTGTGAAACCTTCGCACAGGTCACTTCGTGCACTTTCCTAACCTGTGAGGTCTTCACGATCTATTGTAATCGTCTTCACGCAACCTTAACCAGCGGCTGAGGTGCTTCCACGCTACTAAAGTAGCGATCTGTGCTATTTCCCCAAGTTACATCGTGGATATTACTTATCTTCCTATAACAGTTAGTTATCTTTGCGTAAACAGATACTTTATCATATCTTCCCTTTATCAACACATTCATATAATTTCACGCATCATATAGAGAATAGAAATGCAATTTATATACGACACATTCAATGCACAAAACAGGAGAAGATACACAGAAATAATGTAAAACTTCTCTTTATTAATGATTCAATTGGTTATAGACTCAACCTACCCTGCACACTCAGTTGCATGGGTCTGTGCACTTAGCTGTAGACTACTAGGCATCTGAACACTTAGTTGCAGATCCTTCTCCTACCCTACGATCTAAAGACGCGACTTTACACTTCAACTTAGACTCAATGCTTCATCTTCTCTTAGCTTGTTTTCCTGTCTCTTTTAGACTTAGAGCCTCGCTCTATTTATACAATCCCATGGTCCAAATATTATGGGTAGAACTCTCAAGTCGACATTACATTACAAAAGTAAGGGTAGACAACCCTATGACTCAATTACAACTTCGCGCTCCATGCCCACAAATCGCGGAGTCTTTACATCGAACTTAGTCAAAATTGGGCTTTAAGCCCCAAAACTTGCCTTGGGGGATCCTGTGCCCAACAGTGCCCTAACAGAAACATCGTGACTCACCCTCGAGTCACTCTGTCGATGCGGAGATCTTCACGCGAAGTCCTCCCAACTCTGCTTGGACTGCTGCAAGGTCGGTAGTGCACTGAGCGGTTGCTTGCTATATCTCTTGGACATGCCATTCAGAGATTGCGATATCTGAACTGCTTCCTTGTATCTGCTCCTACGTTCCCTACATCTACGTGAGCTTACCTTTAATCATTGCTGCGATGACAAAGGCCTCATCGATCCATGGTTGGATGCACACCTTTAGAACCACTTCTTTGTGTCGTGTTGTGTCTACTTGCTCCTTAAGCACTTTTTCTGTTGCATTCGTGCGAGCCTTTGTGTAAGGGCCACCATCTGTGTGGTCCCTTTAATGTCATCATACTATTACTGTAGCTCAAGTGCCTCTATTTCCATGTGTTATATGTTCGAGTCCTCCCATAGAGTGGTGAGGACCTTGAACGATTCTTCCAACACTTTGGTGCAATCTTTCACTGCACTGTTGATCCATTCTATTCTCGCCGTGATGGTGCTGGCACATTGTTCCCTTACCTTTGGAGGAGTTGAAGGCTGTGCTTTCAACCACAGCTCTGCTATCTAAAGGTTCAAATTCAGCTACATACCTCTGCAGTATCTCATCATTCCTCATCTTATATAGGTGCCCCGCAATGATAGAGAAATCTATTGTAATCACCTTCGCACAGTCTTAACTAGGGGTTGAGGTGCTTCCACGCAACCAAAGTAGTGATCTGCGCTATTTCCCCAAGTTACATTCTAGATCTTAGTTATCTTCCTATAACAATTATTTATCTTCGCGTAAATAGATACTTTATCTTATCTTCCCTTTATCAACACATTCATATAAGTTCACGTATCATATAGACAATAGAAATGCAATTTATATCCAACACATTCAATGAACTAAATAGGAAAATATACATAGAAATAATGTAAAACTTCTCTTTATTAATGCTTCAATCGGTTACAGACTCAACCTGCCTTGTGCACTCAGCTACAGGGGTCCGCACACTCAGCTGTGGACTACTAGGCCTCTGCGCACTCAGCTGCATAGCCTTCTCCTACCCTACAACCCAAAGACTCGAATTTAAACTTCAATTTAGACTCAATGCTTCATCTTTTCTTAGCTTGTTTTCTTGTATCTTTTACACTTAGAGCCTCACTCTATTTATACAATCCTGTGGTCCAGTAGAAATCTCAAGCTAACATTACATTACAAAAGTAAGGGCAGACAACCCTATGACTCAATTACAAGTTCGTGCTCTGCGCCCACAAATCATGGAGTCTTTACATTGGACTTAGTCAAACTTAGGTTTTAAGCCCCAAAACTTGCCTTTAGGGATCCCGTGCCCAATAGACACCCAACACAAACATTGTGACTTTCTGTCGAGTCACTATGTCGGTGCAAAGATCTTCACGTGGAGATCTTCAAGGTTAGGAGTGCACTGAGTGGCTACCTGTTGTATCTCCTGGATGCCATGTTCAAAGATTGTGGTATCTGAACTGCTTCCCTATATCTACTATTGCATTCACTACATCTATGGGAGCTTGCCTTCAATCATTGCTATGATGGCGAAGGCCTCATCGATCCATGGTTGGACACATGCCTTTAGAGCCGCTTCTTTGTGTCATGCTTCGTCTACTTGCTCCTTAAGCACTTTTTCCTATTGCATTCTTGCGAGCCTCTGTGTAAGGGCCACCATCTGTGCGGTTCTTTTGACGTCATCATACTGTTGTTGTAGCTCGCACCCCTCTATTTCCAAGTTCTGTATGTTCGGGTCCTCCTGTAGAGTGGTGAGGACCCTGAACGATTCTTCCAACACTTTGGTGAAATCCTTCATTACACTGCTAATCCCTTCTATTCCCACCATGATGGTGCTGGTGCATTGTTCCCTTAACTCTAGAGGAGTTGAACACTGTGCTTTCAACCACATCCCTTCCATTTAAAGGTTCAGCTCTAGCTGAACCTTAGCCATATCTTCTCACGCCTCGCGCACCCCTACTGCTAACCTCTGAATGCGCACCTCTGTTGGTGCCTCTGCTTGGATGGCCAATGTAGGGACCATCTGGCAGGCCTCTTCAACCACCTGCACCATCTGCCAGTTCTATGCCACTAACTCATCATGCTGTAGGCTTAGTTGTTCCATATTAATTTTCTTCTCACTCAACACCTGTAGTGCACATCCTGTTGGCATTATGTTTCTGGTATAGCTATATGTTACAAATGTTGTACTTGATGGCAACTCCCATGGCAAGGCTCTCAATTTGTTGAAAATTAAGAAGGACGCAGGAAAGCAGTTCAGAAGGTGCGTACCCGCAGGTACACCATGCAGGGACTGCGTCCAGAGATGCAGGACAGCCACTCAGGAGGTGCGTCCACCCAGTGCACACATTTCAAGGCAGAGAAAAGCCCACGTGGGGGTTTCTTGTGTTTTACTCTTGGTATCTAGCCGACGGTATTGTGTTATTATGGTGACGGCTCGTGGTATTGTTCCATGATTTGAGGAGGAGCTTGCCTATATAAAGCAAAGGAGACCATTTGGTTTGTGCATGGTTTTGGTTGAATATCTTATGAGGGCTAGATCTGGTCTAGATCTAAACAAGGCGAATCTACTGATGGACCGAGATCTCTTCGGCGCATGTTCAGATCTTTGGATCTGACTGTCTGGGTTACTTCTGAAGTCTTGAAATCATCTATGCCCGAAGGGACGCAGGTGAAGTAAGGGTTCAGGTGCGCCGGGACGCAGACGCAGAAGGGTTCAGGTGCGCCGGGACGCAGGCACAGAAGGGTTCAGGTGCGCTGGGACGCAGGCGCAGAAGGGTTCAGGTGCGCCGGGACGCAGGCGCAGAAGGGTTCAGGTGCGTCGGGACGCAGGCAGTTCAATAGACTCAGAGCGAGGGACGCAGGCTAGCAGTTGAGTAGAGTGCGTTCGGGATGCAGGCTAGCAGTTGAGCAGGGTGAGTCCGGGACGCAGGCTAGCAGTTGAGCAGGGTGAGTCCGGGAAGCAGGCAAGCAGTGGAGCAGGGTGCTTCCTTCTCTTAAAATCTTTGTTTATCATTGTTGTGTTCTGGGTTTGGTCCTATTACTGTTGATATGGTTACTACAGTTGATTGGGTGATTCTCTCATACTTGATGATCAATTGATGCTTATGGATCCAGTTTGAAAATTTATGAAAAGTGGTCCTTGTCAGAAAAGAAGTAGGGGGTTGTAGCTCCCTTCCAGGAGAGACTGGAAAACGAGAGAGAGTTGTAGCTCTCTGCAGGTTGCAACCTCCGTACTGGTAAAGGACTGCACCAGTACAAAACCATTGTAAAAGGAGTTTCTAATTTGAAAGAAGATAGAGACATATTGCAGCAGGTGGTTTTCACCCACATTGGGTTTCCACCTTACATCTTGTGTTCTTTGGTGTGACTATCTGTTTTCTTTTGTTCATGCTCATTATTTTATGGTACTGACATGCAAAGATAATTCAAAGAACAAATAAAGAAGATTTATTAAAAGTATTATATAATACTGATTCACCCCCCCCCCTCTCAGTATTATTTCCAACAATTGGTATCAGAGCAGGTCCTTCAGAGGAAGCTTGATCGCTTGAAGGAAAAGATCCATTAGAATGGCTAATCCAGAAAGAGAGGCACACATCAGGCCACCAGTCTTTGACGGGAACAATTTTACTCACTAGAAGATAAGAACCACTGCATATCTACAATCACTTGGAGCAGAAGTTTGGGGAATCGTAGAAGGAGGATACAAATTCCCATCAGCAACTCCTACAGATCCAGCAGAGAAAAAGCAATATGAGCTCAATGCCAAAGCTGTTACTGTCCTATTGAGTAGTTTGACTCAAGCAGAATTTATGAAGATCATGCATTTAAAATCAGCTAAGGAAATATGGGACAAAATCGTTACAAGCTACGAAGTAGATGATCAGGTAAAAAGAGCAAAGCTTCAAACTCTCAGAATCCGGTATGAAACTCTTAAGATGCGTAGTAATGAAAGCATAGCTAATTATTTCCTGCGTATGGATGAGATTGTGAATTGTATGAGGGATCTGGGTGAAGAATTTGAGGAAGTTGTCTTAGTTGAAAATGTTTTGAGATCTCTGTCTACTAAATTTGATTCTAAAGTATCTGCCATAGAAGAAAAGGAGAATGTGCAGAAAATCACCATGTCACAGCTTCACGGAATCTTAACTCCTTTTGAAATGTGACAAGAGGTACCACCAGAGGCTGCATTCGAAGTGTCAGAGGAAGAAGATGAGGTAAATTTTGTCAAGAATCTTGAACGGGGAACTGGACGGTTCAAAGGTAAGCTACCTTTCAAATGTTTTCTATGTGGTAGAGTTGGTCACTATGCTGCTAGATGTCCTCATAACAAAGGAAAGATATCTGAAGAAGATGGTAGAAGCTATTATACCCATATTAAAAGTTCATTCAATGATAGTGAAGATATTAGAA
Source organism: Pinus tabuliformis (assembly GCA_031772625.1). Lineage (NCBI taxonomy): Eukaryota > Viridiplantae > Streptophyta > Pinopsida > Pinales > Pinaceae > Pinus > Pinus tabuliformis. Next base: position 964,783,042 of record CM062808.1, read on the forward strand.
GTCTCATGGCACATAAGAAGAAGAATGCTTCATCCAATAATAGCGAAGATATTAAAAGTCTCATGGCACATGAAGAGAAGAATGTAGAAACTGAAGAAGTTGCCAAATTAAAAGAACAATTGGAGACAGAAATCAGGGTAAGGGAGCAATTGCAGGATATAGTAAAGGATCAGAGTACAACTATTCAGAGACTTGAATCAAAGATCCTCTCTCTAAAAGAAGATCTTAAAAAATCAAGAGAACAGAATAGAGAAGATCTTGAAGATCAAGAACATGAAGTGACCAAACTAAAGCGACAAGTGGAAGAAGGAAGAAAAGCTGAAGAAGACCTAAGGAATCAATATCTGAAAAAGGAAGAACAACATCAAGTTGAGGTAAATATCTTGAAAGGTAAAATAGAAGAAAAGGATAAGCTTTTACGATTTCAAGATAGTACTAAAGTCTTGGATGATATTCTTAATAGTCAAAGGTCTCCTGCTATCAAGACTGGTCTTGGTTTTCATGAATATGTTGAAGGTGAATCTAGTTCACAAGGTGAGGCAAGAAACTCTAATGAGAAATCTGAAATGCTCAACAAGGAACAACCAAGGAAAGAAATTCCTCAAGGAAGATCCTTTACTCCTAACTATGGACGTGATAGACGATTATTTCCTCCACTGAATAATGTTGAATGTTATGTATGTCATAATCTTGGACATGTTGCAGCCAGATGTAGAAGTAGAATGGTTCAAGAAAGATCATCGCATCCCAGGTATTTCAAGGGATATTGCTTTGCCTGCAATGCATATGGACACAAAGCAATTGATTGTGATAGAAGGAACATGAAAAATGTAAGGTGTTATACATGCAACAACTATGGGCATAAAGCAAGGGAATGTAGGAGCAGATTTCAAAATTCAAAACAAAAGGACCATACATAATCACAGTTGCAGGAATTGAAGAAGACAGAGATAGAAAGGTGTGGCATAATTCAGACAGTGGACATAACAGACACAGGGGAATCTGAAAGTGATGAAATTCAGTATTCCATCTTGCATACGCTGATATAATGAAGACAAGTCACGTATATACGCGAGTTACAGGCTGCAAAGTCGCGTATATGAAGAAAGGGTAGCAGAACAGACTCAGGAAATGGTTCAGTTATGGTTGGCTCACAGGTTCAGGGGGAGCATATAATGCATTGTTTGCATTATGGAGGATGGTCAGAAGGAGATCTTGGAAATAGCTGCAATATGTCTCTATCTCTTTCATGGTGGATTATGGTTCTTTGTTGCAGATCTGGTTCTTTGTTTCAGGGGGAGCATGATCTTAGGGGGAGCATACCCCTTTGCCCTTGATGTCAAAGGGGGAGAATGAAGCTGAAGTTTGTGAGGTTGCCATCAAGTCCAAAGGGGGAGATTGTTGGTATTATGTTTTTGGTATAGCTATATGTTACAAATGTTGTACTTGATGGCAACTCCTGTGGCAAGGCTCTCAATTTGTTGAAAATTAAGAAGGACGCAGGAAAGCAGTTCAGAAGGTGCGTACCCGCAGGTACACCATGCAGGGACTGCGTCCAGAGACGCAAGACAGCCACTCAGGAGGTGCGTCCACCTAGTGCACACATTTCAAGGCAGAGAAAAGCCCACGTGGGGGTTTCTTGTGTTTTACTCTTGGTATCTAGCCGATGGTATTGTGTTATTATGGTGACGGTTCGTGGTATTGTTCCATGATTTGAGGAGGAGCTTGCCTATATAAAGCAAAGGAGATCATTTGGTTTGTGCATGGTTTTGGTTGAATATCTTATGAGGGCTAGATCTGGTCTAGATCTAAACAAGGCGAATCTACTGATGGACCGAGATCTCTTCGGCGCATGTTCAGATCTGTAGATCTGACTGTCTGGGTTACTTCTGAAGTATTGAAATCATCTATGCCTGGAGGGACGCAGGTGCAGTAAGGGTTCAGGTGCGCCGGGACACAGACGCAGAAAGGTTCAGGTGCGTTGGGACATAGGCGCAGAAGGGTTCAGGTGCACCGGGACGCAGGCGCAGAAGGGTTCAGGTGCACCGGGACGCAGGCAGTTCAATAGACTCAGAGCGAGGGACGCAGGCTAGCAGTTGAGCAGAGTGCGTCCGGGACACAGGCTAGCAGTTGAGCAGGGTGAGTCCGGGATGCAGGCTAGTAGTTGAGCAGGGTGAGTCCGGGAAGCAGGCAAGAAGTGGAGCAGGGTGCTTCCTTCTCTTAAAATCTTTGTTTATCATTGTTGTGTTCTGGGTTTGGTCCTATTACTATTGATCTGGTTACTACACTTGATTGGGTGATTCTCTCATACTTGATGATCAATTGATGCTTATGGATCCAGTTTGAAAATTTATGAAAAGTGGTCCTTGTAAGAAAAGAAGTAGGGGGTTGTAGCTCCCTTCCAGGAGAGACTGGAAAACGAGAGAGAGTTGTAGCTCTCTGCAGGTTGCAACCTGCGTACTGGTAAAGGACTGCACCAGTACAAAACCATTGTAAAAGGAGTTTCTAATTTGAAAGAAGATAGAGACATATTGCAGCAGGTGGTTTTCACCCACATTGGGTTTCCACCTTACATCTTGTGTTCTTTGGTGTGACTATCTGTTTTCTTTTGTTCATGCTCATTATTTTATGGTACTGACATGCAAAGATAATTCAAAGAACAAATAAATAAGATTTATTAAAAGTATTATATAATACTGATTCACCCCCCCCCCCCTCTTAGTATTATTTCCAACACATCCCTCCCTAGCCTGTAGTTCTGTAGTCACTCCGTCCTACAGGACATATAGCATCTCCCGAGGGAGCGCAGTCATGTTGATCCCTACTCCCTTCAATGCACTCACCATAGGCCTGTTTGCCTCATTTTATGTAACCAGTTCCCCCTCTGGCAACACTATTGTGTTGGTCATGTGGGCACACAAAATTTCCTCAGCCGTGGCCATTCCTACTGTGAGGCTGGTCGAGAGAGTACTAGCCTAAGGAGTGCACACCTGCAATTCCTGTATCTGTAGCTGAAGGGCCGCCAATATAATCTAATTTTCCTCCACAAGCTACTGGAGGGCCTCCATGGTGACGTTGCGCACCGTCTCCCCTATATTTTGGAGATCTCCTTTGGTGAGGGTGATCAGGTTGAAAGAAGTCTTAGAAGCTTTCGACTTCTTTTGCGGCCCCACCTGCTCTCTCGGGCATTGGCATTTCAACTGTGTAGATGCTGTTTCTAGGTTTGCACCACCTTCCTCTATCTCAGGCTCTTCCTTGGGCAAGGGTGACTTATGGCCCTTGAGCTCCTTCTTTTTTTCCTATTGCTGCTCAGCTACTGCTGCATCTTTTCTTCTCTTCTCTACCAACTATATCATCTGTAGTTTTTCCTCCTCCTTCTTCTGCTGTGTAGTAGAATTTTCTATTTCCGTCTCAAAGATGGCTAGAGCACGCCACTCCGGTGGCCATGACTCAAGTACTTCGAAGATCACATCATTCGTGGCCAGCTAGGGTAGTTCATTCCACTTCTTTGCGGGGTCCTTGCGCGACCTGATGTTGACGTGATGGAAGTTTGCCTTAAACTTTGCGAAGATTTTTAAGCTGTTATAAACAGTGGACGATAACCGCAGCTTGTGGTTAATCCCCATTCTTATGTTCATCTCCATGAACACCTAGAATATTTTACTGTCTCAGATCCTGTGCGCGTCTTTAGTGGCCCATAGCGAAGCATACTTCGTGGCCTCCGGGAGATCCCTCGTAATTAGGGGGAACTGTCTGTCCTCATGAAATTCCCCAACCACCAGCACTATGGACAGCAAAATCCATGCATAGTGGAAGGTTCTCCCTTGTTCCTATGCCTCGCGTCAATTCTCCAGGAATTCCTTGCACAAGTACTCTTACCAGTTAAACTGGACACCCTCTGAACACTGTGTGGAAAGTGCTATCACCAGCGTGGGCACTTCATCCATGTAAAACTTCCGCATAACCTTTCCAGCGAGTATCTGGGCTGCAACTTTGACTACCTTATTATTGATACTAGAGATCGCATGCCCTCTCTTCTTCTTTTCCATCTTGAATCTTTCTTTCATGGCCTCTGTGATGGCCAATTCGGTGCTCTTTCCTTCCAAAATATCTACTGGGTCCTCCCCCTTGTGAGGGAGTCAGGTAATTCTATGAATCAGGTGGTCCGTGATGGGGATGGGCTCCTCTAGCCACAAACACCCATAATGCACTAGGCAAAGCAGATGCCTAATGACAAAGATAGTTACTCGCGCACGATGGTAATGCAACACCCAGAGCAGGTTCAAAAACCCTGCTTTCTCTACCCCGTGCAACCACTTGTTTGGATCCAACTCTACAACTCCCACTGCAGTTTTTTTCTTCAGCTTCATGAGCTGCGCGGTCACGAAGTGAGGGAATTTCTCGTAGTTGGTGAGATCCCAATATTCGAACTTCAAACTCGGCACCCGTCACAGGTGTGCTCCTTCGAAAATGATATCATCGAGTAGCTGCAGAGTCTATAGAGAGCTTTTACTCTCATCGATACCTTGGGCACCTTTGCATTCCCCTTTTGTGGAGGAACATATGCGGGCCGCTTGGTTAAATGGTCCATGCTCTCAGTTTATTTCTCCATGTCTTCATCCTCATCCTCTTCTATCAGGACATCCTCAAGGTCTTCCTCCTCCTCATCGATTTCCAAATTAACTGCTTTCCCCTTTTATTCCATGGTCAATTTATTTCGCAGCGGGTTTCGAGGGGACATGTGCACCAGAATCATGAGCTACTTATATTTCTTGGGTCTCAGCATGCATGGTGATTTAGGGATTTCCGCAACTATCTCGATGCTTTCAAGGGAATCTCCTATTGTTATGGCTTGCACAGACTCTTTAGCGGTCATGTCGTCGACATCCATGGCTTCCTTTGGTTTGGTCATACTACTGCTCCACAAATCTCTCAATGGCTCAGGTAAGTGCTTAAACAATGCCTTCGACTTCAATAAATCAAATAGATCTAGGTTCATATATCTCTAGGCACGCAATAGCTCAATTCTCAAATGGAAAGTGTTGTGTGCTAGGCATCCCTTTGTAATTTATAGTGCCTTTTTAATTTGAATTCGATTGTTGCCCCCAAGTCTGTTCCATTAATGCTCCCTTGGTGGCCGATTTTCCCAAATCTTGCCCATAAATCTCACCTTAAATTCCTGCCACCCACTCCATTTGGTCTCAAACCAAGCATCACATCATGAATAGTGACTATAACGGTCACTTTCCAGCCAACTCGCGCAGTAGCGCAACCACCCTTGTGCTGTCGCAGATCTTATCACACTTTGCTCCTACACGTGTTCCCATCATCACGCAGCTCTCAAGCAGGGTAGTTTATAGTTGCGTGCCTCCTTTCAACTGCCTAGAGAACTAAGACTATGCTTCCCATGGCTAGTCAGGTGGCCGGGCCACCTGTATACGGCTTCAATCAACCATCAATCAATTTTTTCTAGGAAAAGTCTGACCTTTAACTTTTCTATTGGCATCACGCACTTTCCCATCTACATCGCGCCACCATCGGTGATTCCTCTAGTAATATATGGTCCAATCCAAGGCATCAAGCTGATCAACTCTTGGCGATAGTCCCCAAATTTTTCAACGTAATCATACGCATCCTGTTTTATCACCACAATTTTCTTATCAAGAAAGTCCTTCTTTATTCCTTCCTCAAGCTTCTTGAATTCTTCTTCCGTCATGGCACTTTTCGCCCTTAACTCAACTCTTTACTTCATGAGTTCTTGGAGCCTAAGATCACCCTGCTAGATCTCTTGATCAGGTCCCAAGTGTTATTCTTCGTCCAGCTGCACGATCCCTTCTTTTAAGGCTCCGCAAACCATCATATCCACAGGCGTTGCTATGCGCAGACTAGGCATAATATACTCCATCAGTATTATAGCATTTTCTCCATAGGCTAGCCTAGAAGGCATTTGTCCCATCAGTTTCTTACACGTTGCCCTATAAGCCCACAAAATTGCTGGTATGCGTAGGTCCCAATCACTTCGCTACGCATTACATACCTTGTTCAGTACTTCGCACACTTCATTAAATGCTTCTGCATGGGTAGCCTTCTATGCACTCGTTCTTTCCACACTCTATTGTTCCAACTTGAGGGACCATTCATGAAATTCCCCCCCCCCCCCCCCCCCCAACACATGCTTATTGACCGTATTCCCCAACATGAAGTCCATGTGCATCCACATAGGTTGTTCACCATATGCCTGTACCCACCTGGACAGATGCGCACACGGACCATCCCGTTCATTGTATTTATTTGTTAGTCATATCTTAGGCTTCCCAAAACACATAGGGATCATTCTCCTACATTCATACCAGTTGTTTAAGATTCCTTGGTGCGTACCCCACCACCTCGCGGGCGTAGCATGCACTACCCACTTCAAGGCCTGGAAATGTTGCTTTTCTGGCTCCTCCCTTTCAAATTTATCCAAGAAAGCATCTACCTCACCTAATCCATCATAAGTAGGGAGATCCCTCACTTTTGTCGATACACAATGCAATGATCTTATCATCATATTATAGTTCAGTGTGGTTACCTTGTGTAACTGGTTTTTCCATTGCTCTATCTCTTCGTCCGAATCTGAAGTACAAGAGCTTTCAAACTACCATGAGATTCGTCCATCCGCTGTGGGATTTACCCACTCTTGATCTCACACGGTTATTTTGTAGATGCAGTCCAAATCATCGTCGCTTTCATAGTCGCGCACCAGCACTGTATAGCGTGATCCCTCAGCAGGGTCCAAAGGTACGACTACGCGTAGAGACTTCTTCTCAAAAATCATCTTGCACTTCTTTAGATTAATCACCCCATTCATGTCAGTGGCCCAATCAATTCCTAAGAGTGTGGGGTAGTGATTGCTATCATCAATAATATCTATCATTTCAAAGTCTACTAGCATGCTCACCCCTTCAATATCCACGGTGATTCCCTGCAATCTCCCCATAGGTATTATCTTTTGCTAGTTTTCCATTCATAGCTGAATAGGAGACCATTGTAGTGTAGGCCATCCCATGCGCTCCCATGTCTACTTCGGTAGAACGTTCGCATTCAATCCTATGTCCAGAATCACTTGGTCCATCTCATATTCTCTAATCTATGCGATCAACCTCATTTCTCTCCCCATCCTCGTCGCATTCTTTCCAATCTTCCGGACTACATACAATTCTCCTGGTGCGGTCCCAGCGCATCTGTTAATGAGTTCCCACAATCCTTTTACAGCCTTATTGTCACGCAGCAACTTCATACATGTTTCTAGGAACATTGTAAGCATAGATGGGTCCATTTATGACTTTGAGCTATCCTTGCTTCCTGAAGTGGAGGCATCAGTGAATCTCTTCTTAGCTTACATGAAGGTTTCCTTAGCGCGCTCCAAATCAAACTCTGCTTCTTTTGTCAGAGCCTTGCAAACCCAAGTACTATCTTCGGGTTGTTTGCCTTTATCATCTCCTATCATGATTCCACTTTGGAGCACAATGGTCACATTTGGATCTTCCTTGCACGGCTCAGACCTCATCATCTGTAGGTTCTGAGTTGGGGGAGGTGGTATGCTCCCTTGTCGTGTATCCTAGCTATCAGTGTAGAAAAATCCTCTGTCTGATGATCAAACAAGGTACAATACAAAAATGATGGACGTGTTGGATTCATACAATCACAGGCATAATTTCCTATCCCTCCGCAATTGTAGCATATCAGCTGTCCATGACCTCTTCCAGGTCCTCCTTGGCCTCACCCGCGACTATGAAATCCAGTTCGCACCACTCCCACTTTCTGGTCAAGCAGCCGCGATTCAGCTTGAACTCTGTAGGTGGGAGTTCTATCCATCATCAACTTATATCTTCTACAGGTGCACTCATCATGTCTAACCGATCTACAAAAATTACAGAACAACTATTGCAAATTTTGTGTGTTCTTCTGTAACAAATGGCAGTGGTCCGTAGCATGCTTTCCTCCTATTTGACAAATTGCACACCACAAAGCAGGCGCCGCTCTAGGTCCTACTTGTGCCTCCAGTCTTAATGGCATCGGTCCTACTCCCGTGAGATAATTCACGAATACCAGGCAATGGTCCTTGTCATGACCATGACCCTTACATTTAATTCACCATACCTCTTCGCGCACTTCTGGTCAGGCTGTTTTGTCCTGTTTCAGACTCTACATATCAAGGCATCAGTTTTTCAACTGTGCATGGATCTACTAAAATTCAAAGTTAGGATCTTGTATCGGGGTCTCCTGCAACCTCATCATAATCTCCAAGGCTTCTGCCTGAGTCGTTAACCTCTGTTGCGAAACCGCGTTCCTCAAATGCAGTGTTTGCGATGCTACAAACAATTCGCGGTGTTGTCCATCTGTCAAAGTCATATTAGCTTTGCAAATCATCCACTCCAGCCTCTGACCTAGCTCCCAAGGAGTCTCACCTGGTAGAATTGTGATCTCTTTGAATCCAATGATTGACTGCGCCTCTAACTTCGGCCTGCTAAATTCTCCATTCAGTGCAATTTGGATATCCGCGATCTATGCATTCGGATTGTTGTTATAATGCTTAATATACCAGGTCAACACGAGATCCTATAGAGTGCTGACCAAAATCACTTTCTTTATATTATCATATGTAACTCCTTGTGCTTCTGATACAACTCTTATCGTGAACCAAAACTGGTCCAGATGTCCATTTCCTACTTCCTTGAACACAGGAAACTTTATCGCGCTTGCCATATTGACTTACGGTGGGAGCGAAGGTGGTACAAGTGAAGATGGAGGTGAAGGTGGTGAAGCTGGTGGAAGTGTGGGTGGGGGTCATATGTGCAGAATACTCTGCCTTATCAAATTGATCGCACTTTGAGGCGAGATCTTTGCGAGCTCTTCCTTGTCCCCTCACAGAGATGAAATCAAAGGGTTATTCTCTAGTCCCTTACTTGCTTCGTTTTTGTAGGTTTTTCCACTTCGCGTAGGTTCAGACATCAAGGTAATTGCATAACCCTCTTTTTACACAATAACATTTGAATCCAAGTATTCAAAGACTTTACGTACTTACCTCGTGGTCCTTTGAGAAAGCATCGCTCTACCTCGCTATAGTTGATTAAAGTATGTATTGCGAACTCAGTAATGAATCATCCTATAATCCGATCGAGCCAGTGATCAACAATGCATGTGATATTATCCTTTGATGCTTCCAATATGTGTACCAACTCTGGGGTCCACACAATAGGATTTTCGAGCTTCCAACTTCCTTGGCTATCTGCTAGCTTCACGATCCACTCATATAACTCAGTAGGAAAAGATGTGAATAAAATTTCGTGGATCTCTTTGTACAGGTAGCAGTCTAACCATTGTTCCTTTGATAGTCTTAGATTCTAGTTCTCTTGTGCCGTGAACTCATGAATCCTCCTGTCCAACCAACCTTCAATTTCCTTCTTAGTTGGATTCTAATGATATGACATTAGACATCTCTATGCAGATTTCGGTCCCAACAACGTAATAATTCGTTTGATTGAGGGGGCCTGACCCAGGTTCGGAGTTATTTAGCCAAACAAATCCTTGTACTATTGGCCCTTTCGGCAACAACCCACGGAGCACAGACTGAGTTCTCAGTTGAAGCAGTATCGGGGGATGCTGGAACTAAGTTTCTGCACCCTTGAGATGTCTAAGGGGTCGATTGAGTCCAACTGTGAATACCTTTGCGTAGATCACTTCGTGTACTTTTGTGACCTGCGAGGCCTTCGTGATCTATTGTAATCACCTTCGCATAGCCTTAACTAGGGGCTGGGGTGCTTCTATGCTGGAAAAGTAGCGATTTATGCTATTTCCCCAAGTCACACTGTGGATCTTAATTATCTTCCTATAACAGTTAGTTATCTTCGCGTAAACAGATAATTTATCTTAACTTACCTTTATTAACACATTCATATAAGTCCATGCATCATATAGACAATAGAAATGAAATTTATATCCGACACATTCAATGAAGAAAATAGGAAAAGATACATAGAAATAATGTAAAACTTCTCTTTATTAATGCTTCAATCGGTTATAGACTCAACCTGCCCTGCACCCTCAGCTGCAGGGGTCCGCACACTCAGTTGCAGACAACTAGGCCTCTGCACACTCAGCTACAATGCCTTCTCCTACTTAGACTCAATGCTTCATCTTCTCTTAGCTTGTTTTCTTGTCTCTTTTACACTTAGTTCCTCGCTCTATTTATACAATCCCATGGTCCGCGGACCATGGGTAGAACTCTTAAGCTGACATTACATTACAAAAGTAAGGGTGGAAAACCCTATAACTCAATTACAACTTCGCGCTCCAAACCCACATATCGCGGAGTCTTTACATCAGACTTAGTCAAACTTGGGATTTAAGCCCCAAAACTTGTCTTGGGGGATTCCGTGCCCAACACTCACAGAGTAGCTCAGCGACCTTATCCACCATCATGTCATCCCAGTAGTCACTGGGTGTTGCAAACTTAGGTTCGGCCTCCGTACCAATGTTCACCTTCTTCGTTTTTAAGGACACGGTTATGTCAGGGTTCTCAATCTATGGTCCTTGAACCTTACAATGGCCTTCTCTTTCTAGAATGTTAATTTTCCATGATCTTCGTCTTCTTCTTAAGTGATTACATTATAACATTCCACCACGCAGTTTAGCTAATTAGCCCATTCAGGCTGAATCGATTCTACCGGCTCCTGTGGTATCCTAAAGATAGCTGCTTTTACCTCTTGTAGCACTTCATCAATGTTGTCCCACCATCCATCCTCAAAACTAAAGGTCATCATGAACCCTTCACGTAGGATATCCCATTCACCTGTACCATGGCAGAGCTTTGTCTCTATAGACCAATTAATGGGTAGAACATCTATGGTATGACAAAACAGGTGCACCCACTCAGGTTGTGGCTTTTCTCCATAGACCTTCGTCCAGTTGGCCAGGTGTGTGAGAGGATCATCCCATCCATCATACTTGTCTGTTAGTCACATTTTAGGCTTCCAAAAATGCGTACACATCATTCTCTTGCATTCATGCCAGTCCTCAAATCTTCCTTTGTGCATACCCCACCACCTCACGGGTGTAGCACGCAATACCCAATTCAAAGCCTGGAAGCATTGATTTTCTGACACTTCTCTTTCAAATCTATCCAAGAAAGTATCTACCTCACTTAACCCATCATAAGTAGGTAAGTCCCTTACTTCTGTTGATGCGCATTGCAGTGACCTTGTCATCATATTGCAATTCAGTGTAGTCACCTCATGTAACCGGTTCTGCCATCTCTCTATTTCCTCATCCGAATCTGAAGTACAAGAGCTCTCGCGCTCCCATGCAAGCCACCCATCTTCAGTGGGATTCACCCAGTCCTTGTTTCATGTTGCTATCTTATAGATGTAGTCCACACCATCATCACTTTCGTAGTACCACACTGGCTCTGTATAACATGATCCTTCAGCTGGCTCTAGAGGTATAACTACGCATAGTAACTTTTTTTCAAAAATCATCTTGCACTTCTTCAGATTAATCAACCCATTCATGTTAGTGGCCCAATCAATTCTTAGGAGCGTAGGATAGGGATTGCTGTCATCAACAATCTCCATTACTTTAAAGTCTGCTAGCGCGCTCGCTCCCTCAATATCCACAGTGATTCCCTGCAATTGCCCCATGGGTATTATTTTCTGCTGGTTCGCCATTCACGGCTGAATGTCTGCTTCGGCAGAACATTCATGTCCTATCCTAAATCCAGAATTACTTGGTCCATCTCATATTCTCCAATCTATACGGTTAACCTCATTTCTCTTCCCGTCCTTGTCTTATGCTTTCCAATCTTCTAGACTATGCGCGGTTCTCCTAGCGTGGTCCCAACGCATCTGTTAATGAGTTTCTGTAATCCTTTTACAACTTTACTGTCACGAAATAACTTCATAAATGTTTCCAGGAACATAGTAGGAACAGATGGGTCCATTTTCGGCTCCAGTTTATCTTTTCTTCCAGAAGTGGAGGCATCAACGAAGCTCTTCTTAACTTCCATGAAGGGTTCCTTAGTGCGCTCCAAATCAAACTCTGCTTCTTTCACTGGAGATTTGTGAACTCGAGTACTATCTTCAAGCTATTTTCCTTTATCATCTCCTGTCACGATTCCACTTTGGAGTACAATGTTCACATTTGGATCTTCCTCGGGTGGCTCAGACCTCATCATCCACAGGTTCTGAGGCGGGGGAGGCGATAGCGGTCCCTTGTCGTGTATCCTAGCTATCAGCATAGGACGATCTTTCGTCTCATGATCAAACAAGGTATAATAAAAACATGATGGATGCATTGGGTTTGTACAATCATGGGCATAATGTCCTGGCCCTCCACAATTGTAGCATATCAGCTGTCCGTGACCTCTTCCAGGTCCTCCTCCACCTCGGCCTCATCTGCACTCCTGAAATCCTATTCGCACCACTCCTGCATTCTGGTCTAGGGGTCGTGATTTGGCCTAAACTTTGTAGGTGGGAGTTCTATCCATCACTAACTCATATCTTCTACATGTGCGATCATCGTGTACCATTGACTTACAAAAGTTACAGAGAAATTGCTGCGAATTTTGTGTATACTTTTGTAACAAATGGCAGATGTTCATAGCGTGTTTCCCTCCTATTTGACAAATCGCGCACCACAAATAGACATCGTGCTAGGTCCTTCTTGTGTTTCTGGCCTTAACGACATCGGTCCTCCTCCCACGAGGTAATTTTCGAACACCATGCAATGGTCGTTATCATGACCTTGACCCTTGCACTTTACGCACCACACCTTTTTGTGCACTTCTGTGTGAGATGTCCTGTCTTATTTCAGACTCTGCATCTCAGGGGAATAAGTTTTTCAACTACGCGTGGATCTACAGAACTCCCAGATTAGTATCCTACATCGGGGTCTCATGCAGCCTCATCACAATCTCTAAGGCATTTGCTTGAGTCGTTAAATTATGTTGTCATAGCGCGCTCCTTAAATGTGGCATTACTGATGCTACAAACCATTCGCGATGTTTTCCATCTGTTAGATTCATATTAGCTTCACGAATCGTACACTTCAACCTTTGATCCAACTCCCAAGGAGCTTCTCCTGGTAGCATTGGGATTTCTTTGAACCCAATGATCGACTGTGCTTCAGACTTTAGCCTACTAAATTCTCTATTTAGCACTGCTTGGATATCCGCAATTCCCGCATTTGGATTATCATTGGAGTGCTTAATATACCAGGTCAGTACGTGTCTTGTAGGGCGCTAACCAGTGTTGCTTTCTTTATATTGTCATCTATAACTCCCTATGCTTCCCATACGGCTCTTACCATAAGCCAAAATTGGTCTGAATCCTCACTTCCCACTCGAACACAAGAAACTTTATCGTGCTTGCCATATTGATTCATGGTGGTGGCGGAGGTGGTACAGGTGAAGATGGAGGTGAAGACGATGAAGCTGGTGGTGGTGTGAGTGGGGGTGGTATTTGTGGAATTCTTTTCCTTATCACATGGATCGCACTTCGCGGCGAGACCTTCATGAGTTCTTCCTCATTCCCTTGCAGAGGTGAAATTAAGGGGCTAGTTTCTGGTTCCTTATTTCCTTCATTCTTGTAAGTTTTTCCACTTCGCGTAGCCCCAAACATCAAGGTAAATGCATAACCCTCTTTTCATACAATTACATCTTAATCCAATTATTCAGAGACTTTATGTACTTACCTCACGACCCCTTGAGAAAGTGTTGCTCTGCCTCGCTATAACTGACTAAAGTATCTACCGTGAACTCAGTAATGAATCCTCCTATAATCCAATCAAGCCAGTGATCAACAGTGCACGTGATCTTATACTCTGATGCTTCCAATCCGTGCACCAACTCTATGATCCACACAATAGGACCATCGAGCTTCCACCTTCCTTGGCTATCTGCTAGCTTTGTGATCCACTAGTACAACTCAATAGGGAAAGATGTGAAAAAGATCTTGTGGATTTCTGTGTAGAGGTAGTAGTCTAGCCACTCTCCTTTTGTCAGTCATGGATTCCTGTTCACCTTCGTCGTGAACTCGTGAATCCTCCAGTCCAACCAACCTTCAATTTCCTTCTTAGTTGGATTCCAACGATATGACATTAGACATCTCTATGCAGATTCTGGTCTTGGCAATGAAACCATTTGTCGGCTTGATGGGGCTTGACCCAGGTTTCGAGTTAATTAGAAAAACAAATCCCTACACTATTGGCCCTTTCAGCATCAACCCGCAGTGCGCAGACTGTAGTCTCACTCAAAGTAGTATGGGGGGATGCTGGAACCAAGTTTCCACATCTTGGAGATGTCTAAGGGGTTGATTTAGTCCAACTGTGCCTACCTTCGCGCAGGTTACTTCGCACTATTCTAACCTGTGAGACCTTCATGATTTGTTATAATCACCTACTCACAACCCTAACCAGGAGCTGAGAGGCTTTCGCGCTGCTATGGTAGTGATCTGTGCTATTTCCCCAAATTATAATGTGTATCTTACTTATATTCTTACAGATGTTAGTTAACTTGTGTAATAGATAATTTATCTCACATTTACTTAATCAACACAACCATTTATGTTCACACATCATATAAACAACAGAAATGTAATTTATACCCAATAAATTCAATGCAGAAAACAGTAAATGAATACACGGGAATGGTATGAAACTTATCTTTATTAATGCTCCAATGGTTATATACTTAACCTACCCTACGCACTCAGCTGCAGGGGTCCACGCACTCTGCTGTAGAGCCTTCTCCTACTCTACGACCCAAATACTTGACTCTACACTTAGATCTTCTGTTATCCTTCTATTCAATTGTCATTCTCATTCTATTTATAACTGATTTACAACTTAGAGCCTCGCTCTATTTATACAATCCCATGGTCCGCGGACCATGGGTAGATCTCCAAACCCGAAATTACATTATAAAACTGAGGGCGAACAACTCTATGACTCATTTACAACTTCGTGCTCTGCGCCCACAAAATGCGGAGTCTTTACATCATATTTACACTTTTTAGCCAAAATCTGGGCTTTTAGCCCCAAAACGTCCCTTGGGGGATCCTGTGCCCAACATTCCCAAGATGTTTGGATGGAAATTGGTTCTTCAACCTCCTACAAAGTGTTCTCCTCCCATACCTCATGATTGGAATATTGTTCAATTTCTGGTTTTGAGATATGAGTGTAAGGAGAAATTTTGTTCAACTCTTATAGATTAAATGATTCCCAAAGGATCATAAGTCCAATTGAAACTTGAATTACATTTCATTTGGGCAAATAAAATTTCAACTTCCTTATTAGCTATTCTAGTGTTTACTATAAATGGATCAATTTGAGATTTTAGTTTGAATTGGGCCTTCTGTTTTCTAGATACAAAATGAATCTCACTCATATTCAAACTCTAGCTAATGAATTCAGGAGCAAAAATCCTCATGGGAACAAAAACTGGCAATTTGTATGGTTGTACCTCAGAACCATAAACTCTAATCTATGTGAAATTTTGATATAAGTACCAATCTCCTACCTTTGACTGCTCACTTAGATGATAAATCCTTTTAATTTCTGTTTATATTTTCGGGACAACATCACTGCTAAGGATACATAATGACAAATATAAAAATGGATCTACAAAATAACTAAAGGAGTAATCTTCTAAATTTTTTATGACTATTGAAGTCTAGTGAATAACAGACTATGGATTTCCCTGTGAATCAAGCTTTTGAAATGGAATTTTAAACCTTTCAAATCAATGATATAAAAATAGATACACCAATACATATTTATGTTTTGAAGGATCTCTCTGCACTAAAATTCAAAAACTGTTCATGAATAATTTCTGAGATAAACTGGGCATAGTTGAAAAGAACAAAAGGTTTTTTAGCACGTGAAAATACTGACAAAATCCCTAAAATGACCTCATCAACCCACTCATCACTTTGGTCACCAAAAAGCAACAAGCCATAGAAATTACTTGTCTTCACATTTGTAGAAAATTTTCTGAAGAATAAGGTGGATTGTGACGAGGTAACTCAGAATCTACTGGCATGAAAGATTAAAAAATACTGGATCTTTGCTGAAAGTTGATTTTTTGGTAGGTCTCCATCATTGAGTCAACTGGGAATGTATGAAGAGAAGTTGGAGGATTGATTTGTAGGTCTTGGAAAATAGATTCAGGGGTTATAGAGAACAATCATTCCACATTCTTGATCACAATTTCCCTCTGGCTAGGTAGGTATCGATTCTCACACTAGGTAACAAACTTAGGGAAATCATAAATCTGGGGAAAAATATTGTGGCAACATGGACTCCCAAAAGTTGAATTCATCAATGGAATATTTGAATTTCTAAAATTCCCAACTATGGAGTTCATACATATCAAATTCACATTCGGTTTCATGGATTTTGAAATCAGTGTATACTAGAGGGAATTCATCTAGATCAGGGACTAAAGAAAGCATAGGATTTTCAACATATATCTTGGATTTTCCCTTCTAGCTAGCCATTTCAAATTATAATATAATAAAGGATTAAGAATACTTGGTAATTAGCTGGCTATTTGAAGTAGTTGACTATGGAATTATAATACCTTCTGTCACTGAGCACCTGAGAAATGATGGAAAAATGAGGTAAAAAGACAGGTTGATGGAGGAAATTTAGCTTATTAAATGATTATGAAATAAATGTTATTGGTGTTAGTGCTTGGCATGCCACCAATTAAGTATCAAGGCATTAGTGAGAAGGAATAAATGACCACAATGGTTAGTTTACTAAATTTATTAGAAATGTAGTGAGGGTTATTTTGGCGGTTATGGGAGCGGAATTGTTAAGTTGGTAGAGATGGTAGCGATAGCAGAAAGTGAATGGAAGGTGGTTTGCAGGGGGTGTGTGATGTAAGTGGTATATGAAAGGGGGAGTCCTGAAATGCTTCAGAGGTTGACATGTCATAGTGGGTGGTTTCTATAAAACCATTTTGTGGAACCCCCTCCTTTGTTAACTGTCAGGAGTGTGGGGGGTCCTACAATGCTTTAATATGTGCTAGTTTGAGCGAAGACAACCCACGACATTGAAAAGTGCTGGAGAGATAAATCATTTGGTGACTTTATTAAAAAAAAAATTAAATTAAGTTTATTTGCACCCAAATTTATTTAAAGCAACATTTATAAAGAATATGCCCACTTTATTTACAAAGTACTGATAAAATTAACATATTTTTGGTTTTGAAAACTATACAATTTAAGAATAAATAGCATAGGTAAAAATAAGTTACAACATCGGTTCCATTTGGGGATAGCTTCCCCCTATGAGATGCAGAGAACATGCAAACCCATGTGCCTTCGCCTCAAGCTATGGATTCATTGTTGTAGAAAATAACACATTCTTTTGAAAAATAAATCACACTATCTATTTACATTGATAATGGAAAAAACTTACTCATTAGTGAATGCAATGTTTCAAATATTTCCCATTGACTGGCAATGACAAATATTCTCCCTGTAAGTTCTACAGAATGAGAATGAATGTATTATTTCCTTTGACTTCTGCAATTTTAAAAGGTCCTAAGCAGAGATTATCAAAATTTCCATGCTTTCCTTTTCGTTCTCTTCTTGCATCTAATCTTAGAAATAAATTTCCTTGTCTAAAATCTCTTTCTTTAACACATCTATCAAATAGGTTCTTCATCTTATTTTGGTACTGTATGATCTTATGTTGAACATCTTCTCTATCCTAATTGAGTTCAATGGTCTAATTTATTATTTTTGAGAAATCATTAGTTTCCTCATAAAAATATTGTAAGAGTTTCATAACTAGAAAAGCCAATTGTGAAGGAAAAATGCCTTCAGTTCCATAAACAAGTTGAAAATGAGATTTTATAGTAACTCTCTTGGGTGAAACTTTGTCTTCCTAAACTACATACTTTAAATGACCATCCCAATTTCTTTTATTATATTCTAACACATTCTCAATGAATTTAATCAAACTTTTGTTTGATGACTCTACTGGTCGATTCCCTTATGGATAATAAGGAGTAGAATGATGTAATGCAATTTGGTATTTTTTTACAAAACTCAATCATTTCAATGGAACTAAAATCTTGAGAATTATAAGTAACTATTTGTCTTGGACAACCAAATCTAGACAAAATGTTCTCATCAATAAACTTTATAACTGCAGAATCAATTATATTTCTCACTAGAATAGCCTCTACCCATTTTGTGAAATAATCAGTTGTTGTTAGGATCCATCTATGTTGACTACTAGAAGAAGGAATTATTTCACCAATGAAATCTAGACCCCATTGTAAGAAAGGAGCTTCAACTAGAACTGGAATAAGAGGGAGAGAAGCCAATTTTTGTTTACTTGCAAATATTTGGCAAGGAATACAACTTTGTACTTTCATACCAACTTGAGAAAATAGTTTAGGCCAATAGAATCTTACTCTCAATATTTTGTGTGCAGTTACTTTCCAAGCATAGTGACCTCCACATACTCCATGAAATTTCTCAATCACACCTTCTATTTCACTTTCAGTCAAACACATCAAAATAATGTTTAATGGGTCCTTCCAATACATGTTTTCGTTGAGTATACAATACTTCATTTCTCTAAGTTTAATATCCCTACATTGATTTTTGTTAAACTCAAGAGGATATTCAAAATCTCTCAAAAAATGTACAATGTGTTTATACCAATCTGATAATAATTTTTTTTCGTCAATACACAAAGGGAGTGGATATGGTAATGAACTAGGGGAAGGTTCTTGTAGATTCTTCTCCTTTGGAACAAGAGAAGGTTCTTGCAGATTCTTCTCCTCTGAAACCCCTGAAATTTGCATAATTGAATTTATGCACAAAACTTTACAATTTGATTATGCTATCCGTTTACCCAATCCTTGTCCTTTAACCAATTTAGTTGGTTTGATATCCAAATCAATTTCCAAAATCTTGGCTATCCATCTACCTCTTTTCCCATATGTATCAGATTGAGTTAGAATTGTTTTTACCTCATTATTGGGTATACAAGCTTCTATTGGAGAATGCATCACATAAATTCTAAAATATTTCCTAGCTTGAACTAGAGCATAAGCTTGTTTTTCAATGATATCAAACTTTAGTTCCACGTCACTCATAACGTTGCTAAAGAAAGAAATTGGCTTCTCATAATAATATTTGTTTCTCTACAATAAGACTGTTGCTATTGTAGTGTTTGACACAAAATAAAAAATACTGAAAGGTTTTAAATAGTTTGGACTAGCCAATACCAGTGCATTTGTAAGTACCTTTTTGTTTTCTGAAAAGGAAAATATAGCTTGTGATTTCCATTTTACTTCATGATTCTTTTTAAGCATATTCGTAATGTCATTTATAATTTATGCATAATTAGGTATAAATCTTCTCAAAAAATTAATTTTCCCTAAAAATGCTTGAATTTATTTCTTTGTTTTGGGAAAACTCATTAACTGAATAAATTATACTCTTTTGGGATCAATTGTGATTCCCTCCTTTCAAATAATATGACAAAACAATTTTCCTTCTTTTAAAGCAAAGACTGATTTCTTGGGATTAAGAGAAATCCCAAATTTTCTAGATCTCTGAAAACTTTCTTCAAATGTTTCATATGCTTTGCATCAAATTATGAAAATACAGAAAAATCATCAAGGTAAATTATTATTAATTTATTTACCTTACCAACAAATGCAATGTCCATCGCTCTCTGAAAGGTTTCACTAGCATTTATTTTGCCAAATGGCATCTTAGCATACATGAAGGTACTTGATGGTGTTATAAAATATTTTGTCTGTCTTCTTCATTGACTAGTATCTGATTGTATTGAGAAAAAGCATCTAGAATTGAAATCTTGTTATAGCCTGTTACTCTCTAAAGTAAATGGTTGATCTTTGCCAGTGGATAATTATCCTTCAATAATAATCTGTTCAAATTTCTAAAGTAAACATAGAGTCTAATTTCTCCATTCTTTTTTGTTACAGGAACTAGATTAGCTATCCATTCATAATATCTTAAAGGAACAATGATTTTTGCATCTAGTAAATTCTTTACTTCCTTTTCTATTATTGATAGTAAGACCGGATTTATCCTCCTCAATTTTTGTATAAATGGTTTGGCTCTGGTTTCAAAGGAATCTTTTGTTCAATAATAGATATATCATAAGTCTTCAAATATTCATACTTCCATGAAAAAACATAATGATATTCCTTAAATTACTGAATATATTTGTCTTTAATCTCCTATGTTAATGTTGTTGAAAGTTTAATGTTTTTAACTTCTTTTTTTGTTCTAATATTGTGATCTTGTACATCATCTTGTTGTGAATTTAGAACTAAAATTTTTACAACATCATTATGTTCAAACAAACTTTCCATAGGAACTAATCCTTTAGGAACATGATTGTTGGATAGATGAATAATCTCATGGTTAACTATTTCCTATTTTCTATTTGTTTCGGAATCAAGAATGCTTTCAATGATTTTTTCATTGTTTTCTTCATCAATATGCAATCAATAAAATTCCTCAATAGCCATCATAAACTTTTTCAACTATTGATCATATTCAAATACTTACCAATTCTTTACATTAATAGGAATTGAAGGTCTATACCTAACCTCAATTTGATATTTAAACTTAAATGATTTTGGAATTTTAAAAGTACTTGCAAAAACTTCCAGAGAGTCTTCTTGCATATTATCTTCCCTTGGTATAGCTTTAATTCTAAATTATTCAAAATAGTTCTTTATACAATCACATGTCTCATTTATGTAAGCTTTTAATCTACAATTCTTTTTTTGACAAAGGTTTATAACTTGTCTCACTGCTAATTCTGAATCATCGAATCATAAAAATATATAAACTTTCATTTTCTTAGCCAGTTCCAATCCAAGTATGAAAGCTTCATATTTTGATACATTATTTGTGATCTCAAAGTCTAATTTAAAAGATTGAGTGATAATTTTATTTTCAAGTGAAATTAAAACAATTCCAACTCCAAATCCTTCTCTGGAAAAAGCTCCATCAAAATACATCTTCCATACATCATTCTATGAAGGCTAAGGAATATTTACAATGTCTTCCATTATATTATGTACACTGCATTCATCATTTAAAGCTAAAATGAAACGCCCTAAATCTTGGTCCATAACATATATAGGGTGATTTATTACTTGACTAGCATTACACACAGTGTTTATGAATCTCATTTCTTTGTAGAGGCTTAGATGTTCTCCTTCGTAAACAATGATGGTAGCATATGAAATATCGATTTGTAAACTACCTCCCAATTTAGCACACCAGGATATTGATAACAACATACCAAATTTTGGGGGAATATCTCTAAGTACTATATCCATCACAACACTTTTAACAAGAATTTATTCTAAGGTTACTACCACATCTTTAATTATCCCTAAAATTGCACCCTTTTTGAATCAAATGTATAAAAATGATGGTAGGGCCTTGTCACTTGCAATTGAAGTTGATCCATAATAGGTTTTGGCATAGTATTATGAGATTCCCTTAAGTCTAGAATGCAATTGTAGAGGTGGATATTATGAAACTTTAGAGTCAAATAGAAAGGAGGAACAATTTCATCTTGAACATACAAACTTGGAAATAAAAGAGGGTTTTTCACCTTGTAAACTAATTACATCTCCTTGAACATCCACACTTGAAGATTGAATCCATTTAGATACTTTCTATTTATAATCAATATTTCTCTTTAGTTTTGATAAAGGAATTGGAATTTTTACTTTTTCTAGTTCATTTTCAACATTAAACACACGAGGAACATTTTTTGTTGTTGTTGTTGATTAATTTAATTGCTGATTTTGAGACTGCAAATGAAGTGTTTCAACAGTTTGATCTCGAGATAGATTAAAGATAACTTTCCTTACAAGTCTACTTAGACCTTGCCTTGGTCTAAGATGATATATTTTATTTAATTCAACAATTAAAAACTTGGAGAAAGATTAA
This sequence comes from Pinus tabuliformis, assembly GCA_031772625.1. Lineage (NCBI taxonomy): Eukaryota > Viridiplantae > Streptophyta > Pinopsida > Pinales > Pinaceae > Pinus > Pinus tabuliformis. The sequence goes on from CM062808.1 coordinate 964,805,055, forward strand.
TACTTAGAAAATTCTGAGGATTCTATATTCTAAACTAAAGGTTGAACTTGATTTACAGGGACAATAGCACTTTCAAAAGGATGATCACCAAAATAATTTATGTCATCCACCATAGGTATGACTTCTTCCACTACTTGATCACCTATCATCAATGGAAGCTGAATTTGTTTATCATTATTCTGTCTCTCCCTCTATACAATTTGTGGTTGGAAAGGTATTCTATAAGTTCCAGGGGGTCTTTTCAATTTTTTTTGTACTTGTCTAGGTTGTGTTTCCATCCTGGACATTCTAATGGATAGGTTCCTCAACATTGAAGTGATCTCATCAATTTTATGTTCCTCCTCCTTAAATTTGGAAGATGAACTAACTTCTTGTTATAGACATTTTTGGGCACTACAACCCCAAGCATGAAATGTCCATAAAACAAGGGCTCCTAAGTCCCTAAAAGTGTTGTTCTAACCCCTAAAGGAACAAGGTCAAAAGATTACAACTTCTCCCAGAAGTTCTCCATGAAAAACTGCTCAGAATTGGTCAAAACATGATCATTTCAGCTGCTCCACTGGCTAAGTGCGTTGCATCTCACCTAAATACACTGTGAGGGTGTGTTTCATTTCAAAAATCTCTTATATGGGGTGCAATGGGCGAGAAATGACAAATGGCAGTGTCATTCCGCGAGGTGGAGAGGCAATGGAAGCTTCTAGAAACTTCTCCTGTGACAATTGCCTCACTGAATTCGACCAAGGATGAGTAAGAGATCATCAATCTCCAAGTGGAAGCAAGAACTATTAGAGGGAAGACACTAATCAAATCATAAGCTGACTCATCTCCATTACAGATATCTATATATGGATCCCTCATCCCAGAGATCCAGAGGCTGGAATTTTGCATATTGTAAGGAATTGCTATTGGTTTCTTGAGACAAACATTAGATTGTTGGGTGATCTAAGCTTTGTTTGAGGTGAAGAGGGGCTTCTTTGCTGGGAGGTTGATGTTGGGTCAGAACAACTGGTTGTAACTCCTCTTGGCTCTTTCTTGTTTATCAATAAAAGTTATTCAAGTTTTCCTCCATGCTCTTGTGTCATTGATGCTTGCTACATTTGTATAGTCAATTTACATCTGATCCTAGATTGTTATGATTATAGATCCATGTCTTTGTATAGTGCTATGCTACTATGATCTTACAGGTACTTTGTGAAGTTGGGCGTGCAAGGGAGCAGGTAGCTAAAGACTATCAAAGAAGAGAGGAATCAAATTAGGAGATTAGCGCAAGACAGAGGTTGGTCTTTCTGTTCCTCTCTATCTATAACTCATAAAGGAAAAATGAAAGTAGCTTTTCTCTATTTGTTTCTAGGGTAGCTGTCACACCTTAGTGGGATAGAGCAGTTCTATATAGACACTTTTCCCTGTAACAAAATGGCGACTCCACTGGGGAAGAATTAGTTTGTTTGTTTATCATTCTTTGTTGTCTGTTTCATAAACTTACAAGTAGCGTTCGAACTGCATTTGCCATAGCAAATGCAAAGTAGATAACTGGTACTTCAATCCATCTACTGGATCTGTTTATGATTTAAACAACTGATTCACAAACTATCTGATTTCCCTTGTGATAGCTCTTAGATCCTCCTTAGATCTACCCCTGATTGTTGCATTACTGATTTCTTTTTACTCGGCCAAAACCCAAGAAATGAACTGCAAACTGTGACCCGGAACCCGAACAGAGTCTCGTTTCTGGCCTAGCACAGGTACTGTTCAGAGAATCTGAACTTCAGCGCACTTCCCGAGTGGACAAGGTGCACTTCATTTCAAATTATCTGTGTTACAGGTGCGCTGATCAGACTAGGCTCTGTGAAGTTTTTGTTTCTGTGATTCATTCTTTCCAGTTCTATTCCTGAATTTTGCTGCCTATGGTCAGTATATGTCTATTTGAAACCCCTTTTCCTTGCTGTTATTCCGCCTCCTTTGTACAAAAGAACTGTAAATGTTTTTTTGTTTTTGTTGAGTCATTTTCAGTTCTCCTTTGCAAAAAGTAGCATAATCGTACTTTCGTCCTTTGATTTGAAACTGTCGCAAGTGTCGATTTCAATCGTAGGAAAGAGTTTGATTGCTGTTGGTGGTCGATTATCCTGTTACTATTGCTTTTGGTCTGAATTTGTAATTTTCTAGTGTCAAGAACAAGTATTCATTTCAAAATCATAAGGTGTTGTGATCGTCTCCATTTTTTGATTTCGAAAAGAAACTTGTTGATATTTGTCGCTTGAAAAGAAATTCAAATTTGTGCATCAACTTCCTTTTTAGCATTCATATACTAAGAAAGTCAAAAACAAATACATGCATGTGCATTTGCATATAGACAGTCTGATTGGCTTGATTTAGGAAAGTGCATTTAGAGTGTTCTCTTTTCTCTTTGTGAAAAGATTCTGTCTTTCTTTCCTTAGTAGCTAGGATTTTCATTGCACAAAGAAGATAAAAAGTTTGTTTATCATCTTAGATTGCATTTTAGGAATTACATCTACATCTCACGGTGAACCTGAAAGGAAAACTTCATAAACAGGATCAACTTAAAATAAATTCAATGAATCTAACAACGCTTTGGAACTTAACGCACAACATTTAGAAGTCTAGGCTAGAGACGTATTCCGGTGTCGTAAAGCCTGGTAACTGTTGTTCTCACTGATGGTTGGGTGATTCCTCCACTTTGAGACGATAAGTGCCAGTATGGACTTGTGCTCCCACGTACCGTCGAGTATATTTTGGGAGACCCCAATAGGCTTAATCCTTTATCCATAGGAAGCCGTGTCTGCCGCCCTATCGATCGCAATGCACTGAACAGAGCATTCAGGAAGATTGACTGCCGTACCATAAAAAGTATTCTGTAGTTTTGCGATTGGTTTGGTAATCCCTCTACCTAGATTTCCAAAGCAGTCCCTTTTGTTCCTTTTCAGACTCCTTAACAGAAAAGGTCCATTTGAGCACTTGTCACTTCAGGCTCATTAAAAATCGAAGGCGACTAGAGTCATCTTTTGTTTTTCTCGACTCTTAAAAACTGAAAAAACAAGTTGTGTCAAAGCGTCTAAAATTTATTTTAAACAGAATATTCATTACCCTTTCCTACGTTGATCTTGGGTTGAGAAAATGGAATCCACCAACCATGGAATTCCCCTTGGAGGAAATCCTAGTCCTTTCTCCTGTCGCTTCCAGGATTGACAATCGGCTTGCTTGTATGGCTCTTCTCAACCTCTGTTGTTCAGAACACCACAATTCCTGAACAATCGAATCGGCAACTAGACGAGTCCAAAGTTGCCCACCAACCTTCTACTTCCTCTAATTCTTCCTCTCCTCCTTCCTCTTCGCTTGATGGAGCTGGTAAAGCCAAAAGTCATGTACCTAAGGAGAAGAAGGAAAAGAAGAAGAAAGAGAAGAAGAAGAAGGAGCCAAAAGCGAATGGGGGCAAACAAGTGTCGTCTAGTGAAAATCCACACACTGCACCGACCAGGCCTAAATCACCATGTGTCATTTGAAAAGGAGACCACTATCACAGAGATTTTCCTTGCATCCCTTGGATCTTAAGGGACTGGTCTCCTCGTTTGCACAACCCGGTGTCGTCAACCTTTGATGGTCATGTTGAAAACACACCGTCAACTAGTGAAAGTGAAGCCCCAGAACAAAAAGGAAAATATAGATCTCCTTGTAAACTGTTCGAAGGTGATCATGCCGTCCACCATTGTCCCTTCTTAGACGAAGCTAAAAGAGTTTTGGACGATCGTCTGGTTTCACCGTTACGACTTCCTCCTGGATATAAAAAACTCTTGCCGAGTCCGTCACAGGTTGAAAATCCGTCTGGCCCTCTCAAGTGGTCGGCTGAAGCATCTATCATTGAAGACAAACCATCTGAACCCATACCAGATGAAAGTCAAAAGGTCGAGGCGGCAGTTGACCCGGTCTTGCCTTCAGAGGTTCCATCTTCAGATGATACGGTCACCGAAGAGAACAAGGATGACACCGTCCAAATTCTTTTCATAAGCATAGACTCCAACGAACATGGGGGAAATTTACCCGTTCCTTTACCGCAGGAAGGAAGTTTTTCAGAGTCGTACCCAGCTGTCTATTCGGTCCCACCTGCAAGCAACCTAGTTGTCTCCTTCGACTGGAATCAACTAGGCAGACCCCATTTACCAGCTAGTATACCATTCCGAATCATTGTTCAAATATATAGAATGGTTATGGCTGATACCATCATAGATGAAAGGGCTTCTGTGAGTATCCTTTCCTCAACTGCTTGGAAAGTGCTTGGTTCGCCATCGCTTTTGCCTGAGATGAGAAATCTAACAGGCTTTGACAAAGGAACCAGTCGACCGTTAGGGATCCTTCCCAATGTGCCCATAACATTGAGAGGGAAAACCGTTCACGTGAATGTAATGGTAGTTCAAGGACCCCTGGATTATAATCTACTCCTTGGACGAGACTATATTTATTGCATGAGAGCCATTGTCTCATCACTCTTTAGAGTGATGTGTTTTCCGCATGAAGGAAGAGTGGTCAAGTTCGTAGACCAGCTTTCATTTCCTGGATCATGCATAGCAAATAGTCATATACCATCCCTGAATGGTCTTTTCACGCAAGAAATGTCTCGATCCCCAGTCCGTCCACCTGATGAATGCGAGTGAATCGAGGGACATGACTGAAACCCAGGGGGCATGCACCCTGGTCTGCTTCGGCAGGAAAACTTCAGGTATAGGGTAGGTTTCCGCGAGAGTATATGACCTAAGTACTCCCGTCCGTGATTGGAAGAGTGAGTTGGACTAGAATAAGATCCTCTTGTCAAAGTTATGTGAGTTGGCGGGCATCGCTGCTCACCTTTGTTTATCTCGGTAGACATCGCCGAAGAGGTGTTTTGTTTACACCGTAAATAGAACAATCTTTGGTAACCTATAAGAGGTAGGCCTCTCTTGGTAAAACAAATGTTTTAACGGAATAAATAAGGGGTAACCTTGAAACTCTGTTTTATACCTGGGGGCATGTAAGCCTTTTCGCGTGCAAGCGAAGAGCGACTATTTATTTTTTAAATTTGTAGGTCCTCTAACCCTTTAAACTCGTAGGATTGGTCGTTTCCTAACTTGCATAAAGAAAGGATGTGGGGCAAAACTCTAAAAATTGTCGCTTTTATATATGAGACATTCTTATCACACGACTGGATTAATCGAGCAGTTTTAGCACATAGTTCAAGCTCGTTAAAAAATAAACATAAGGCATGAGCAAAATTTTCCCCCCGCGTTTAAGCTCATTAAAAAATGAACTATTCACCAGTAAATAACCATCGTGAATGTAGTACTTCAGCCATTAAAGCCTTGGTTGTGTTTGCACCATCACCTCCACTTTTGCATTGGCCGATCATTCACCTCCATTTGATTGTTCACCCATTTTGAGGAACAACTGTGAAGAGTGATCTCACTAGCCATCCTTATAACACTACCATGATTGGAAAATTCCAAACCTTAGCTGGAATCAGTTGCTACCCATTTTATCACTCGTTCCTCAAAAGACGAGTCTCCTTTAAGCTCTTTTCAATTGACTCGTAAAATATGAAAAGATTTCCGAGCCATTGGCCTCTCCAGCTCGTTAAAGGGACCGGAAGTGCTATATCTCCTCTAGATTTTAATCTTTTTGGACCTGAGAGATTATTACACAAAAAGATCGAGCGCTTGTTTTGTTCGGCTCGTTAAAAGTATCGAAAATTCATCCCTTCTGTATTGTTTTATACTTTTTTGGACTTAAGGGATTAGATGACGAAAAAGGAATTTTGGAGTTACCTTTACGTTCCTTTTCAGACTCTCTAAAATTGAAAAGGACCAAGTTATCTTTGTCGTTAAACTCGTTAAAAGTGTAATAGCGACAAACCTGTCTATAGACGAGAACGAGTTTCACTATCGCTAGGCTCGTTAAAACATAGCGATGGGTTTGCCCGAAGGGCAAATTATAGAACAAGAATATGTTATCCTCCTCAAGATTGACAAAAATAAAGAGGTACTAGTCAGCAATGACTGGGGAAAATTGGGAAGAAAACTTGAAGAAACTTTGTTGGTAACAAGTCGCTCTTGAGCATGACACTTCCACTCTGCGTCCGAGTCGGGTTGGGTTGTTTCATTCATCGGTCACATCACCATGGTCCCATCATACCATCCACATTTGGGGTTAATGCTACCAATCCATCACATCAGTGTCACCGATATGTTCAAGAGAAGTCATTCAGAGAATTCACCTGTGTCTCACCCACTACCATACATTTATACTCCATTCTTTCATGACCGCCACCCTGAACCTTATATCACCAGATTGTTTTCACCTCCATTAAAGTCATTTGCTCCGTTCCGTGTCATTGATGTGGGATTCATTAAGGCCCTCCTGTGATGGATCGCTTCTTGTCGACATCAGCTCATTATCCAAGAAGTTGATCTAGGAACACCCTATTCAGTACTTTGAAGCTTGCATGCCTCAATGGCAAGTTTCTCACTTTCGGCGACAGGTTTACATCAATGGCCTTCAACCGAAAGATTTTGTGTGGTGTTCGATGCCAAGTTCTTTATTCACACCACGTGAATTGTACTGCAGTACCTTGAGGGTCATTATCATTATCGGTGATTCCTCTCGTGCCTGTTAACAGCTTACATCATTGGCTGGTAATCAGGCGATGTCTTTCCATGTTCGACTCCAGAACAGCTTTCACATGGATCGAATTGTACTTCGAGTGAAGATCGAACAAGATTGAAGACCCCAGATCTAGTTTCATCCATCCGGGTTGCGATATATATTCAGAGGAATAAAGACATCAAATGTACATCATTGCTGCACAGATAATCATCCAATCAAAAGGATGATGGCTCTATCAGAATCATCAGTCTACACTCAGACGATTGTCTATCCTATGTACATGAAAATGAATTTATAGAGCTGAGCATGGGAATGCCCGCCTCAGCTAGATCATGAAAATATTATGAAGATAATGTATTGTATTGTATCTTATTATAGGTCTCCTCCCAGCTTGAAAGAACTTCGGATCCTCATAATAAAGCATTTCACCCGACATCAAAAGATTAACGACCTCATGCTTTAGGGGGCAACTGTTATAGACATTTTTGGGCACTACAACCCCAAGCATGAAATGTCCATAAACCAAGGGCTCCTAAGTCCCTAAAAGTGTTGTTCTAACCCCTAAAGGAACAAGGTCAATAGATTACAACTTCTCCCAGAAGTTCTCCATGAAAAACTGCTCAGAATTGGTCAAAACAGGATCATTTCAGCTGCTCCACTGGCTAAGTGCGTTGCATCTCACCTAAATACACTGTGAGGGTGCATTGAATTTCAAAAATCCCTTCTATGGTGTGCGATGGGCGAGAAATGACAAATGGCAGTGTCATTCCGCGAGGTGGAGAGGCAATGGAAGCTTCGAGAAACTTCTCTTGTGACACTTGCCTCACTGAATTTGACCAAGGATGAGTAAGAGATCATCAATCTCCAAGTGGAAGCAAGAACTATTAGAGGGAAGACACTAATCAAATCATAAGCTGACTCATCTCCATTACAGATATCTATATATGGATCCCTCATCCCAGAGATCCGAAGGCTGGAATTTTGCATATTGTAAGGAATTGTTGTTGGTTTCTTGAGACAAACATCAGATTGTTGGGTGATCTAAGCTTTGTTTGAGGTGAAGAGGGGCTTCTTTGCTGGGAGGTTGATGCTGGGTCAGAACAACTGGTTGTAACTCCTCTTGGCTCTTTCTTGTTTATCAATAAAAGCTATTCAAGTTTTCCTCCATGCTCTTGTGTCATTGATGCTTGCTACATTTGTATGGTCAATTTACATCTAATCCTAGATTGTTTATGATGATAGATCCATGTCTTTGTATAGTGTTATGCTACTGTGATCTTACAGGTGCTTTGTGAAGCTGGGCGTGCAAGGGAGCAGGTAGCTAAAGACTATCAAAGAAGAGAGGAGTCAAATTAGGAGATTAGCGCAAGACAAAGGTTGGTCTTTCTATTCCTCTCTATCTATAACTCATAAAGGAAAAACGAAAGTAGCTTTTCTCTGTTTGTTTCTAAGGCAGCTGTCACACCTTAGTGGGATAGAGTAGTTCTATATAGACACTTTTCCCTGTAACACTTCTTCTTTAGCTTTCAATTTCCTTTCTATTTTTTCTTCCCTTGCTCTCAATTTCCCTGATGATACTCTATTAGCTTCTACCTCAATTGCATTAGTTTTCATGTACGCTAAAGTTTCAAATTTCTATTCTCTCAACATTAAAGAGAAATCATCATTAAATGATTTAGAAAATATAACTTTAGTTGTAGTGGCTGGATGTTTACAAGCTACTGACATTTTATTATAAATCCTATTAAACCTTTTAATAAAATTTGACACAGTTTCACCAAGATTCCTTTTGAGGTCTTCAAATTTTTTCAGATAAGACACATGATCTTTCTTGATTCCCCACTGATTTATGAAGATATTGGTTAGTTTTGTTAATGTATTTATAGAATTTTCCTATAACTGTCTGAACAAAATTATAACATCTCCTTCTAATGATTGATAAAAAAATATCATATAAATATATTCATGTTATCTCCAAAATCGAGAAATGCAGATAAATGATCTTTTGTTGATGGTCATGTTTCTATATTAATTATAGGCAGATGTTTCAGATATCCTTTAGGGAAATCATGAATTTGATTTATTGGTAGAATACTAGTGCTGCATATCTGGCTATCACAATTGGTCTAAATCCAACGATTTTTTGCTATTGTGAGACTAGTTGTTTAGGAGATAAATATTTATTGGAAGATGATTGTCCTAAAAATATATGCTTCTTTGGGAATTGAGGATGAACAATCAATCTTTTAACTTTAGGAAGAATTTTTTCTTGGTCTTCAAAATCTAAAGGATTCATGTAAATTTTAAGTTCCTCTTCAAGCTTATTAGAAGTGGAAGGATAAGTGTGGATAACAGAGGATATAAAGTCTCTAGATTTAGGTTCAGGTAACTTTAGTTCAAGATCACTTCTATATTAGATGACTCTGAAGGGGAGAGAGGGAGCTCAAATGATTCAAGATGATGAACTAGGAAGGAATATTGTAGATATAATTCCTTAGAGAGAAGATCTAATATTTGAGGTGGTAAATTAGATAAATCAATAGGGATATGAATTAATCCAAACTAATTAAGTTGTGAAACCGTTTTAGGTGGAAGAGAAGAAAAGGTAGAATCTTCAACTCTACGTCTAAGGGAAGAAACTCACATAGGTCTCTCTAGATATAATAATGGAGTGAGAAGTTAAGGATCATAATGAGATCTTGTATGCCTACATGAAGCCAAATTTATTTATGAAGTCACTAGGTGAATAATTTTATCGTGCTAACCTCTTATTCACCATTAAGAGGTAAGTCTTATTGTTTTCCCAGGGAAATGAACTACAAAATTCGTTCCCCAAAAACAACAAAAATTTGATGTTGTGTCTCTGTAGACAGTTATAGGCTCAAGAACTGTGACAAAGCATCTAAATAAGGATTTATTTGAATGGATGATACATGAATGAAATCATTCACATATGCATAACTCAGTATCTTAAATATTTCTCAAAGTGATGATTTTGGTACTAAGGTCATATAAATCTTTAAATATTTATGAGAGATGAAAAATGGAGATATTTGGTAATTAAATATCCTTCCTAAATATTTATATTATCAAACAAAGCAGAGGCGTATCGAAAGATTTCTATATCTTAACACTTGTACATTTGAGAGAGCATAGAAGGCAATAATTTAATGATGCATAGGTACTAAGTTAAACAAATTATTTAATTAACTAATCTTAGTGATGATAACAACTTTGTAGGGGTTTTCAGGGAGATGAAACTCAATCTAGCCTTACCAGTTCTTCTATATTAACTCAAACATATGAAGAATAACAGTAATGATTACACAAAGGAGACTCACATGAACACAAATGCTGCTAGAAACTGAAGCCATAAGCCTTTGATTATCTTCAAGATTTCCAAAAATACAATAATGTTTCTGGTTCTATCAAAGTATCAACCCCTCTTACTTGAAATTAAAAAATATTTATAGAGTGTAATGCAAAAATATCTAATCTTTAACAATATTTTACAATAAAATAGAGTTTATCCAACAATGATTTGGATAATATAAGATAATACAATTCAAAATATAAATTATGACACTAATTTGCTGAAATTTTGCAGATCTTTCGAGCATTTAGTCTCTAATTGTTGACTTTAAACCTAATTTTGTTGATTCTACTAATTTAGCACCTAATCATTTGCCCAAATCCTGCCTCTAAATCTACTTTTTGTTCATTCAATAAGTTCATCAAACTTATCCCACTTATCATCATTTGGATATGAAAACTTTATTACTTTCCTGAATGTTTCATCTACCTCGATGTATTTTTCAAATGTAGACTTGTTTATAAAGAGATGGTGAGTTTCATATGAAATGAATAAATCATTTTCTAACCCTTGGAGAAAAGTTTTACCACCAACATTTCCTTTTACGTTGGAAAACTTGGAATTCTCTATTTCTATGTCATGAAGTCTCTTCTGATAACTTTCTTGCTGGATTAATTGGCCATGAGAATCTCTAAATGATGGGAGTCCTTTTTGCTGCAAAATAAAAATGTTTTATGAAATATCTTGATTTGAAATTATAGGTTATGACACTTGTTTTCCAACTTGTTGTGGCCACAAATACTACCCTATTAAAACATGCTTTGATAGCAAATTTTCAATGGGTCCCCTAGAAGTTTTATCTTTCATCTTTCAGAATGATCTGTTTTATCGCATGGATGTGAACTCCTTACCGAGTCAAATTTTCAATGCCTAATGGCTAAGCCATTGAATAAACCTCTGTTGCATGGGTCATTCATGACACAACCTGGCCCTTTATTCACCCCCTTCATCGGGGCCTTTTAATCTTCACAAACATGCATGGTACATTTGTGCCCACACAAACCATCACCTCCACCCTTATTATAATTGTCTTTTTGTTTAACTCACAAAACCCCCATCACATCATTATTCTTGTTGTGGCCTTTTATAGCGGAAATGCTCAAAAGATGCATATATCCTCCCTTTTTGCTTATCGCATATAACCTTGCCACATAATGCATACCATAAGGCATCGGACCCGATGACACTATTAACCACACTTCATATATATGTTGGGTTCGAAGCCCTGTTGCATATCGCAATCGACCAAGGTCCAAGGTTTAAATATATATATATATATATATATATGTATATATATATATATATATATATATATATATATATATATATATATATATATGGAATGCCACTAGCCTCTGGACCCGACAGCACTATTAACTGCATTGTATACATTGTCCGGTCTAGCTCTCTATTGTATATCGCATATTGGCGGAGCCCGGGCCTTATACACAATACGTGCCGCGATATGGCGGACCCATCGAGCCTATCAAATATAATATATATATTTTTGGGTTTGAAGCCCCATCGCATATTGCAATCAGCGAAGTCCCATGCTTGTGCATATTACGATATGCGATATGCCAAACCTGACGATATTTATAGGCCCCGATATATAAAATTTGAGGTCCGGCCTGAGTGATCGGGGTAGAATTTTCATTGTTTTCCCGTGTTTTCCAAATTTTCCAAAATAAAAAAAGGATTGGGTTTTGAGTGTAAAAGGTGGGCCTATGTAGTCCCGATAGTGTAAATTTTGCACATCGGGGAAGTGGAAGGCATGGGTACTGCGACCCACGGAGGGGCCGATGCCCCATTGCGATTAAAAGAAGCTCTCGAAAGTCATGCCAATCCTATGGATTGAGTGGGAAATCATGTGTTGCCTGTGGTTTATGCATATATCCTTTTCACACTTGTTCCCATCGTTTATGAAAGTTAATGAAGGTAGCGTTTATGTTCTATGTGAATATTTCTGTTATATTGTTCACAATCATGAAGCTAATGATAGCTATCTCTACAGGTGAGAAGTAAAGGACACAGGAGTTGATTTGAAGAGCCATCTATGCAGAAGTGTTGTGTTTGAAGGTTTGTCCTTAGGCGTTTTAGGTTGGAATCCCACGCATTTCCTATGCATTCCGAGAGCAAAGTTGTCCTGGTTTTTATCATGGAAAGGTGACACATAGTCACCCTTCTTATCAACATCTGTTCACTTCCTCAGGAAATGAAGCGCTCCAACAGATACGCTTTCTACGTGTCAGCGGTTACGCTGATGGTCCTATCTCTGTATACTCGGTTTGTATATCGGAAATAGTGGGGGAAGATGAAGAGGCAGGGAAGACCGAGAGTCAGGGGCTTTTGCATAAGTATTACCCTCGAAGAGGAGAAGGGGCTTTTTGTTTGGATAAGAACAGTTTTGACTTATTGTGAATAAATAGGACTGTCTGGTTCAAGAAGGGGCCTTTAGTTTTTGATTTATTTTGCTTTTGCTTTGAGGTGTTTTGAAGAGGGGTGTTGTTGCTGGCATGAATATAAATGTGATTTGTGTTTATGCATATTGATGGCATACTGTTCATGATTAGTCTGGTTTAATTGAATATGATTCAATTACATGGTTAACTTATGAGCGATCTCTGATTCAAAACCGTATTAAACACCAGTTGCTAGTTTATTTGTACCAAAAGGAATGTGTATTCCTATATGAGTAATCTGATTGCAATCAAGCTCTAATACAACCTTGTTCATCTATGAACTCAGTAATTGATTCTTTTGGACTTGGAATTTATTTATGGTGTTTAATCTCTTTTATTTTTCTCCTGCAGGATAGATTAAGATAGCTAGGACTAGATTAGAGTAGTTATAAGTAGCATAGATATAATTTAATACATAGAGGTTAGTTGTTTTATTTTGTTGATTTAATTGAAGTATTCTTCTCAGAAGCAATCCTTCAACACCTATTACAGTTCATGAGGTTCCTTAAAACCTGTTGGAACTAGCCATTCCAAATGAAAATAGGCCTAATTGGGGCCCGTGATCGGGTTAGTTCCCCTCGCTGGTATAGCGAACATTCGCCATGTCAACAAATTGGTGCTAGAAGGAGGGCTTAAACTGCATTCCATAGCTTTTCAAGATTTCGTCTATTAGTGCCACCCATGGATTTAGTAAGATTAATACATGGATTGTGAAGGTAGAAAAGACCCCTCTTCTCATTCGGGAAAGCCTCATTTCGAAGAAGAGACACTGTGGGAGCATCCTGTCACTCAGGAACAACCAGTCAGAAGACTCACTCGGGCTTATGCTCGTTCCCTATTACAGCTCCCTATATTTTAGTTGTTACCTCTGATAGCAAAGAGAAACCCAAGGGTCTATCACATAAACCAAGAAATGTCTACAACCCCTTCTCTTGAAGATATTGTGCTTGATTCCTTACAAAGCATCGACTCTCCTTGGGAAGAAATTCTTGAGGATTCCCCTTCTGAAAGCAATCCCTGGCCTGATTTGGAAAATCCTAACGGAGAAAACCTCCATCAACACATCCCTATCCTTGATATGGATAATATTCCTCAACGGGGTGGAAACCAACCCCCACCTCCTCCGGGAGCACTGCCTACCTGGCTCGCTTAAGATGTCGTGGCGATTCCTGGGCAGTAGCATCCTTTACTCAAGAATGTAGAAAAGGTATTGCCTAAATTCAACCTTGAGCGGGGAGATATCACTAAAAAACATATCAATTCTTTCTTCCTGGTCATGCGCATGGTAGGGGTAGCTGATGAAGATATAGTCTGTCACCTATTCCCTTTTACCCTTATTGGTGCAGCTTCCACATGGTATTTTAGCTTGAGAACCAGATCTATCACCTTGTGGGCTGCCTTTCAACAGGCCTTTTTAGACAAGTATGTCGATGACAAAACCCCTGCTACCTTAGTCCTTGAACTATCCCGTTTGAAAATGGAAACCAAAGAAAAGGTTAAGGATTTTAATATTTGTTTCAAAACCTTATTCAATAGATCTCGACCACCGCCAGACCTACAAAAGAGGTGCTAATGGAATTCTACATCACTGCTCTCCCTATCCCTACTGCGATGTGGGTCAAAAGGAGTAATGCGCAAACCTTACAAGGTGTCATCGATGAAGCAGTAAAGGTTGGGAATGAAATGCTCAGTCTCACAGCATGCCACCATACAACCGGAGAAAAGAAAGCCTCTCAAGCATTCATGAAGGATAATGGGAGTGATAACAAAAGGGTTGAAACCAAAGGCGAGAACACCACGGATGTGGAAGGTCTGTATCAGATCATTAATATACTAACAAACATAGCCATCGATATGAAAAGGAATCATGGAGAGAGTACTAGTGGTAGTGGAGGAGACTATAACAACAGAAATCCCTTTAACCCTTTCTATCATAACAAGACAGAAGGAAATCATGGTCCACTTGCACTGCTTGCTCCACTCAATGGAGGGAATTTAAACACAGAAGAGCTGTCTCTTATCAGATTTCTCCTCAACCAAGAAGAACCTATAGTGGAGCTAGAGCCAGAACAAGAAGATGAGGAAGAATACCAAGTAGAAGAGCCCTTGGAGGAAGAATCCCAAATCAACGTGCTGTGGGATTTCTATACAAATGAGAACGATGATGACCAAGGAGATAGTATGGCAGAAATCCACACTAATGAAATCCACACACGAAGCAAAGGGCCACTTGCAGGTGTGATGAAGCTTGCAGATCAGGCCAAGAAAGATATCTGCCCTATGAAAGCACCTGCTCCCAAAGTTCCTGTCGAGAAGAGTAGACCTGGTGGTCAATCCAAGAATACCCCTGTTGCAAACCATCCAGAAAAAGAAAATGCATCTCTCACTGCAACAAAGGCTACTCAAGATGGTAAACTCCCACCTAAGAATGGAAAAACAGGTATGTTTACTCTACCCTATCCTGTTTATAACATTGATTACAATATTGTGGATGATCTTAAGAAATCTAGGGCTAATATCACATATTTTGATTTGCTGAAATTAACGCAGCAAAAATATTTTCTCTTGAAAGCTATGAATGAGAGAAACTCCAAAGCTCCCACCATCCCAAGAAACCAACCAAGAAGTCAATGTCCAGACCTGTCAACACCTCTATTGCAGCCCAAATGGCATTAGCTATGGAAGCCACTCTATCCAAAATGAATCAAAAACCCCAAGATGTCAATGCAGCCATGATAGGGAGAAAGTCAAGATCCATGACCCCACCTTTCCTTATCACATTTGAAATCCTCAACATGAATGTGCATAATTTCCTGGTAGATTCTAGTGCCTCATCCACTGTGATGCCTTATGCTATTGCTAAAAGACTACATGCAATACCTGAGAAAACTGGGACCCGAATTATGCAATTGGACAGGACAAATGTGAAAGTAATTGGAGAACTGAAAGATCTGTTGATTCGGATGGCTGTTAAACCACAGTACATAGAAGTCATTAATATAGTGGTAGTCGATATACCCGAAGCCTATGGAATGCTGCTTAGTAGGGATTGGTCAGCAAAACTCAATGGATATTTCTCAACTGATTGGTCCCACCTCTTGCTGCCTCAGAAGGGAAAAGGTGATATGCTGAGAGTTGATCGTGAAAGATACATGAAGTATGTGGTAACAGAACTAAATGGTCCCAATGAACCTGTAATGTTTACCAACTCCATCCTTGGGAACTATAGTTTCAATGTTTATGTTACAAAAACCTATTTTGGAGAATTTCATGAAGAAACAGTTGAAGAAAATTTGACATACACACAGTTGGAAATTCTCTCCTATAATCCAGCTAATGAGCTATCCTGTACTATAGTAGATGATAGGACTAATTTCTTAGATAGTAGTTCAATTGATGTAACATTAGATGCTATATTCTGGACACTTTATTTTGATGGCTCTACCTACCTTGAAGGCGTAGGTGCTAGAAGTGTTCTCATTGACCTGCAAGGGAACCAACATTTTATGGCCAGCCAGTTGGAGTTTGCATGCACTAAAAACATAGCAGAATATGAAGGCTTACTGCAAGGCCTAAATAAAGGCATTGATATAAATGTAAAAAATCTTAAGGTTTTTGGTGACTCACATATAATAGTAGATCAGGTAAGGAAAAGGATACATTGCAATTCACCACACCTGGTAAGGTACTAGCATGAGGTATGGGACTTAATTGACAGTTTTGATTCTTTTAATATCACATACATACCTCGAGGGAAAAACCAAGATGCTGATCTGATGGCCAATATGGCTGCTAAACTTTTGCCTCATTTTAGATTGAACAAAAATAAATGTTCTGTTTTTCAGACTATCCGTGCTTGATAACATCTCGAATTGGTAGGTGTTCGAAGATGATGAGAAAATCCTTGAATTCTTGCACTGTGAGAAGACATTCAAGAATGCAGTCATTGACGAAAAGGAGCATGACAAGCTTATGAATGAGAGGGAAGATGAGGAAAAGGATCAGCCCAATGTGATTCCAAAATCAGTTGTTAAGATGGAGCACTTGTATGACTTGCATGATAAATTCAAGAAACCGACTAACTGCAAAACACATAGCTCGTCCATGAAGTATGAAATGGTCAACCTTGGGACCAAAGAAGACCCAAAAAATGTCAATCTGGGCCTTGGGTGCTCTCCACAAGAAAAGGCTACATTCGTCAAGCTATTTAAAGACTATAAGGACGTCTTTGCGTGGACATATGAAGACCTAAAGACCTTTGATACCAGTGTTATGCAACATGTGATCCCTTTGGAAAAGGAGGCCAGGCCCTACCAACAAAAGCTACGTAAGATGCATCCAAGCCTAGAACCATTGGTGAAGAAAGAACTGAACAAGATGTTGGATGCTAAAATCATCTTCTTGGTCAGACACACCCGCTGGGTAGCCAATCTCGTGCCAGTGAGAAAGAAAAATGGAGACATCAGGCTGTGTATTGATTTCAGAAACCTAAACAAAGAATGTCAAAAGTATAACTATCCTATCCCTTTTATGGAACACATCCTTCAGTGTGTTTCTCAGTCTAAAATGTTGTCCCTATTAGATGGGTTTTCAGGATATAATCAAGTATTGGTATCTCATGGGGATCAGCTTAAGACAACCTTCAACACCAAATGGGGCACCTACGCATATTGTAAAATGCCTTTTGGGCTCATTAACACTGGCACCACATTCTAGAGAGCTATGGACATAGCTTTCCAAGGGTTGATGAACAGATCAGTAGTGGTTTACATGGATGACATCACTGTGTATTCATATCATAGAATGGATCATATTTATCACCTGAGACAGATTTTTGAAAGATGCCGAAGGTATGGAATTTCATTGAATCCCAAGAAGAGAATCTTTGTAGTCACAGAGGGGAAACTGCTGGGTCATATCCTCTCTAAAGAAGGGATTGTTATTGATCCTAAAAGAATAGAGACCATCATGAGAATACAACCCCCTGCCAATAAAAAATCCATGCAATCTTTCTTTGGGAGGATTAATTTGTCTCAAGATTCACAGAAATAGTATGCCCCTTGCAACTGATGATGAATAAAGACGTTGTGTATAAATGGAGCGATGAAGCCAAGGAAGCCATTGCTAAAGCTCCTGCATTGGTCAGCCCCAATTTCAGCAAGGAGTTCTTCTTGTACACTTTTGCCTCTGATGTTTCATATGCCACAATACTCACTCAGAGAAACAACAAAGGCAACGAAGTCCCCATTTCCTACATGAGTTCAAATCTCCAAGGAGCGGAACTGAACTACCCAGACATGGAGAAACAGGGCTATGCAGTTTTCAAGGCCGTAAAACATTTCCACCCTTATTTACTAAAGGCCAAGACCAAAGTCATCATTCCCCATCCTACTGTAAGAGCCCTCTTCGTGCAGAAAGAAATGGGTGAACGAAGAGGGAATTGGATAACCGCCCTTCAAGAGTTCGACTTGGATATAAAGCTAGCATAGATAGTTCGAGGGTAGGGACTTTGCAGGCTAGTGGCAGAAGCCTTGGCGGACAAAAAAGGGGCATCCGAAGAATCAGGAACGTTGAGCATGCAATATGCACAAATGGAACTCAGGGAGGAGCCCTTATGGAGTAACGAAGTGCTGATGTATGAGTGAGAAGCATCGGAAGCCTTTTTGGACCCTAAGTCATGGTACCATGACATACACTTCTATCTAGTGTGGGGATCATGTCCTAAACACATGGATGCATCATAGAGGAGAGCACTCAGATTGAAATCCAATCTTTATCATTTGGCCAATAGCATATTATATAGAAAAAAGCATGATGGAATCTAGCTGAGGTGTTTGGAGAAGGACGATGCTAACCATGTATTGAAAGAAATGCACGACGGCCCAGCAGGTGGTCACTATGGTGGAGAGACCACTTCTCACAAAATATTAAGAGTGGAATATTATTGGCCCATAGTGTTCAGAGACTCGCATGCTTACGCTTGCAAGTGCAAGGTGTGCCAAAACGCCGTAGGACGAGAAAGAAATCTTGTTGTTCCCCTTAGGCCTATTATAAGTTATCGACCATTCCAACAATGGGGCCTAGATGTCATAGGCGAGATCACTCCAAACCATTCATAGCAGCATAAGTATATACTCATAGCAACTAATTACTTCACCAGATGGAACGAATCCATCCCTCTTCGGAAGGTGAACGAAGATGAGGTAATATCATTCATTGAGAAATTCATTATCAACAGGTATGGCATCCCTGACACTCTCATTTTTTATAACTCTTATTACTTTTCATCTCTGAAACTGACTAAGTTTGCTATTAATAAATCAATCCACATAAAGTATGCAGCAAACTATTACCCCCAGGGAAATGGAGTTGCAGAGTCTTCAAATAAAAACCTTATCCGCATAATCTGCAAGTTAGTTGCTAACAACCAGAGGAACTGGCACAATGCCCTAACAAATGCCCTTTGGGCCGATAGTGTCACCCCTAAAGTGGCCTTAGGAAACTCCCCATAATTCCTCGTTTATGGACAGGAAGCCATCTTGCCCCTAAATGTTATCCTTCCCTTCTTACAGCTCTCCCAAGCTTCAAGGGGAACCCCTTCAGCCTTGCTTCAAGAAAGGATCAACCAACTGATGAGGCTGGAGGAATTAAGGGATAGAGCTAGAATTAAATTCAAAAATCACCAAATGATTGTAAAAAAATGGTTTGATCATCATCTGGCAGGAGATAAAGATTTCCAAGTAGGGGAGCTAGTCCTGAAATGGGACAAGCTGATTGAGCTAAAGGGTAAACACACAAAATTCCAACACCTATGGCTAGGCCCTTTCCATGTTGTTGAAAAAATTGGTCAAGGGACTTACATGTTGAAAATGTTATAGTGAGAGGCTGAAAAGCTCCCTGTTAATGGCCAGCATCTGAAGAGATACTTCCACTAGCCACCGCATGGTGATTACCTCCTAAGTAGGTTAGAGTTCATTTCATTTTGTTGTTAGTTTAGTTGTATTTCTGTCTTTTATTTTTGTTTCCTGCAAAGTCTATTTTCCCGCTGTTTTGAATCACAGTCCTTTTTAGCCAGCTGATTTTGGTCCTCCAGTCTCATTCTACCTTTCAAATTTTCCCTCATTCACCACTTTCAGCCTTCCCCTTCCTCATTAACCTGCTGATGATTCTATTGTTCCTGAATCCATCATTTCCTTGCAAATCAAACAAACTTTCTATCAACCCATGAGTGCTTGGAAGCCAGCAGCGGAATGCAAACCGAAACCCCTCATTATCATTTTTTGGGAACTATGTGAGATCTGTTGATAACTTGGATATCTTGAGCATGTAGGGGCATCTTTATAAAACAAAAAATGTGTAACTATAGCTGGACTGGCATGGAGGAATGCTGCATCTTAAGTAAATCCCACTCAGACCTAGCCTATACTTGCTTATAAGGTTTACAGTCATTCTCCAGTGGTCCCATACACCACACTAAATTGTCCAATACCTGTTATCTACAAGTAAACCTCCTTTCATGGGCTAAGCTCACTGTCATATACCCTATGGAAAATCCAATTGTGCTCTAGTCCTTGTGCCTGAAACTGGAAGGACTTATTTAAAAGAAAATGAAATGTCAAGTCCTTGTGCCAATTTGGAAGGACAGGTTGTTTGGGAATCCGGTTAGAGTAAGGACTGTTGCTGGGCTTAGAGTACTGGTTGATATAGTAAATATGGCATGATCCATGACTGCGCCCCATTCAATCATATGAAAATATAGCACTGAAATTCCCATATAAAGTGCAAATAAACATATCTACATCAAGTTTTATTAACAATAAAGAGATGAGGTACACACCTAAATAGGTATTGACAGACCAGTGATGACCGCAAAAGGATTTTTGAAAGTAGGAAATAGGTAAAGGAAGGTTAATAAATCCCATAACAATGCCATTGGAGAATGCCTGTCAAAATCCTATCAATAAGTAGAAGCTATTTACCTCTATCCCACTTGAAGCAACTGATGTTGAAGTGGAACCCATGCTTGTCCATCTGTATAGTTTGCATTTCGAGTTTATCTTAACACCCTGATGTTTTATTGGTTTGAGGGTTATTTTGAAATAGAGATAACTGGTTCACCCAACGGTTTGCCATTTGTTGTGGCCACAACTACCAGCCTATTAAAACATGCTCTGATAGCAAATTTTCAATGGGTCCCCTAGAAGTTTGATCTTTCATCTTTTGGAAGGATTTGTTTTATCACATGGATGTTAACTCATTGCTGAGTCAAATTTTCAATGCTTGATGGCTAAGCCATTGAATAAGCCTCTGCTGCATGGGTCATTCATGACACAACCTGGCCCTTTATTCACTCCCTTCATCGAGACCTTTTAATCTTCACAAACATGCATGGTACATTTGTGCCCGCACAAACCATCACCCCCACCCTTATTATAATCATTTGTTTGTTTAACTCACAAAACCCCCATCGCATCATTATTCCCATCATGGCCTTTTATAGTGGAAATGCTCAAAACATGCATATATCCTCCCTTTTCTCTTATCACATATAACCTTGGCACATAATGCATACCATAAGGCATTAGACCCGACGACACTATTAACCTACTTCATATATATGTCAGGTCTGAGGCCCCGTCGCATATCACAATCGGCCAAGGTCCGAGGTTTATATATATATATGGTGTGCAAAGGGCCTCCGGACCCAACGACATTATTAACTGCATTGTATACATTGTCGGGTCTAGCTCCCCATCGCATATCGCATATTATCGGAGCCCAGGCCTTATACACAATATGCGTAGCGATATGGCGGACTCGCCGAGCCTATCAAATATTATATATATATTCGAGTCCAAAGCCGTGTCACATATCGCAATCGGTGGAGTCCCAGGCTTGTGCATCTTGTGATATGTTATATGCCAGACTCGACGATATTTATAGGCCCCGATATATAAAATTTTAGGTCCGGCTTGAGTGATTGGGGCAAAATTTTCTTTTTTTTCCTGTGTTTTCCAAATTTTCTGAAATAACAAAGGGATTGGGGTTTCAATGTAAAATTTGGGCTTGTGGAGTCCCGATATTGTAATTGCGCATCGGGGAAGTGGAAGGCACTGGTACTGCAACCCGTGGAGGGGCCGATACCTGATTGCGATTAAAACAAGCCCTTGAAAACCATGCCAAGCCTATGGATTGAGTAGGAAATTGTGTGTTGCCTGTGTTTTATGTGTAAATCATTTTCACACTTGTTCTCGTAGTTTATGAAAGTTAATGAAGGCAACACTTATGTTCTATGTGAATATTTCTATTATATCGTTCACAATCATGAAGCTAATGATAGTTATCTATGCAAGTGAGAAGTAAAGGACGTCAAAGTGGATTTGAAGAGCCATGTATGTAGAAGCATTGTGTTTGAAGGTCTGGCCTTAGGCGTTTCAGGTCGGAATCCCACGCGTCGCCTGTGCATTCCGAGAGAAAAGTTGTCCCGGTTTTTATCATGGAAAGGCAACACACAATCACCCTTCTTGTCAACATCTGTTCAATTCCTCGCGAAATGAAGCACTCTAGCAGATATGATTTCTACGTGTCAGCGGTTACGCTGACGGCCCTATCTCTGTATACTCGGTTTGTATATCAGAAACAGTGGGGGAAGATGAAGAGGCAGGGAAGACCGAGAGTCAGGGGCTTTTGCATAAGTATTACCCTCGAAGAGGAGAAGGGGCTTTTTGTTTGGATAAGAACAATTTTGACTTATTGTGAATAAAGAGGACTGTTTGGTTCAAGAAGGGGCCTTTAGTTTCTGATTTATTTTGCTTTTGCTTTGAGGTGTTTTGAAGAGGAGTGTTGCTGCTGGCATGAATATAAATGTGATTTGTGTTTATGCATATTGATGGCATACTATTCATGATTAGTCTGGTTTAATTGAATATGATTTAATTACATGGTTAACTTATGAGCGATCTCTGATTCAAAACCGTATTAAACACTAGTTGCTAGTTTATTTGTACAAAAAGGGATGTGTATTCCTGTATGAGTAATCTAATTGCAATCAAGCTCTAATATAGCCTTGTTCATCTATGAACTTAGTAATTGATTCTTTTGGACTTGGAATTTATTTATGGTGTTTAATCTCTTTTATTTTTCTCCTGCAGGATAGATTAAGATAGCTAGGACTAGATTAGAGTAGTTAGAAGTAGCGTAGATAGAATTTAATACATAGAGGTTAGCTGTTTTATTTTGTTGATTTAATTGAAGTCTTCTTCTCAAAAGAAATCCTTCAACACCTATTACAGTTCACGGGGTCCCTTAAAACCCGTTGGAACTAGCCATTCCAAACGAAAACAGGCCTAATTGGGGCCTGTGATCGGGTTAGTTCCCCTTGTTGGTATAGCGAACATTCGCCATGTCAACACAACTATAGCATTAAATTTATTGTTGTCAATACTTTTTTGACTTTATGGAATTCATTAATCCTATCTTCAATGCCCATTTATTTAAGTTCTTCTTTCTCTTTTTAGTACAAAAATTTGATGATTCTTGTTGCTTCTCAAGGTTTGTTGTCCAGTTCCTTTGTGATCTCGACAATGGATGCTTTTTATTTTTGTACCAACTGCTCATGTTCAAAAATAATTTCTATTGATGTCCAAACATCTGTAATGAATGAATTAATGTCTACCCATTTTTTCTCTTTAGCTTCTTCCAAATCCCGTGGACTAACTGATTCATCTCGGTACTTTTCAAGTTATTTGATGAGCTTGGAAGTCTTTTGTACTTCTGCAAGATATGAATTATCGAAATTGTGTTTATATCTTATTCCCTCCCTAGTGATGCCTTAAGTTTCTCAATCTCGAAATTTAATAGTGATATATCTCCCATAGATTTAGAAAGATTTTCAATGGCATCTTGGCTGGCTAATCTTATTTCTATTGTAGAAGTTCTTGTAATAACTTGCTCCTCTCTCTCCTTCAATAATCTTTCCACATCTGCTTCCATTTTATGAATTTGAATGTTCTACACAATGGTCATATGCAACATATTCTCTTTCTCTTTATCTAATTTCACTACTTCCTGAATTTGAGGATGTTTTTTTGTAGTAAATTTCAGTTGTTTTCATAATGCTTGAATATCTACGTTTCTTTTCTTAATTATTTCTTGAGAAGCATTGCCATCATTAGGATCTAATCCCAATTTGATCACAAGATATTCTAATGATTTTATTCTTGTACCCTTAGCTAAAGATGACATCTTTTCTAGGTTAAGCTGAGAATGAACATTATTTAAATAAGAGTGTAACTTTGAAGTTTCCATGGCAGAACTTGTCAAGGAAGAATATATTGTTGGGTGTGGAGCCTGATTATCTTCTATATTCAAAGGTATCGCCACATTGGACCCCAGTTCGAAATGGGGGCGGCAACGCCGCTCGTAAAATATTCGTTGCAAGGGGGGTCCAAGGGGGGTGGCTGCGACCTTTGGGAGCCCCCCCCGGCAGGAGGTTTCGGGGGCAGCGTTCCTGAAGCTAAAAACAACTGTAAAATTGCCTTGTAAAAGTATAGTAATTTCTAGTCAATCTGGGCCGTTCATTAGGTGGATGATCTGACGGTAGAACTTATGTTTAGTTTAGGGTTTTTTGCCCAAGAAGGCAACCGCTCTCTTTGTATGACGACATTGTATTTGAGGCTGTGTGATAGATGTGTATTCTGTGAGCGAGAAATAGAGAGGTGAGACTGTGAGAGAAAATAGAGGATATTACAGTGGATTTGCTGTAGGTTGTGTCTCTTCATTTTGATGGATAATAGAAAGGAAGGACTAGCTATTCGGGGTGGACGTAGCCCAAACTGGGTGAACCATGTATATCTGTGTCTCTCTTGTTTTATGCGCTTTCTGTGTTTATATTTCTGCAATATTTTATGTGTTCCATTGCTCCATAATGTATAATTTTCTAACAACTGGTATCACAGCCGACGGTTTATTTGGCTGATAAACTCGCAGGAAAGAAGTGTTCCTGGTTCGAGTGGGAGAGATGGCGGAAGATGGTAAGTTTAGGGTCGAGAAATTTAACAGCCAAAACTTCTCGCTGTGGAAGATGCAGATGGAAGATTATCTATATCAGAAAGATCTATACCTACCATTGTGCGGAAAATCAAAGATGCCAACGGGTATGGCAGATGAAGAATGGAACCTTCTCGGTAGAAAGGCACTCGGAACAATATGGTTGTGCCTTGCTGCGTCAGTCACCTTCAACATTTCGAAGGAAACCACGACAGAGGGTTTGATTCAGACGTTGTCGAAACTATATGAAAAACCCTCGGCCTCAAACAAGGTATTTCTTATGAAATGGTTATTTAATATGAAGATGTCAGAAGGTGGATCTGTTGCAGACCATTTAAATGATTTTAATACAATTACAAGTTAGTTAAGTTCTGTAGGGGTAAACTTTGATGATGAAGTTAGAGCTCTATTATTCTTGTGCTCATTACCAGAAAGTTGGAATGGTTTGGTAATGGCCATTAGTAACTCCGTTTTCTGGATCTAGTACTTTAAAGTTTGATGATGTTGTCGGTGCTATCCTTAGCGAGGAAATGCAATGGAAAAGCTCGGGTGAGACATCGGGAAATGCTTTGAGTGCAAAGTCTAGAGGAAGAAAAATAGAAAGAGGAAAGAGCTCAGGATATCACAGTAAATCAAGGAAAGGCAGATCCAAGTCCAAATCGGGGATAGTGTGCTGGAAATGTGGAAAGAAAAGACACCTAAAGAAAGACTGTAGATCTCGGAAGGGAAAAGAAGGAGATGCACAACAAGAAAACAATCATGAAGCAAATGTGACAGGTGAGGTGTTACAAGATGCTCTGATTCTTTCTTTCGAAAATATTACTGATTCCTGGGTGGTAGATTCAGGGGCTTCATTCCATGCCACACCTGATAAGAAATACTTTCATGACTATGTTCAAGGAGATTTTGGACAAGTTCGTTTGGGTGATGATAAACCCTGTAAAATCATTGGAATGGGTAAGGTTCTTGTAAAACAGTAGAATGGAAACCAATGGCTATTAAAGGAGGTAAGGCATGTTCCAGATCTAAAGAAAAATCTGATTTCAACAGGGCAGTTAGGCGGTGAAGGTTGTGTGACAACTTTCACAGATAAAGCTTGGAAGGTCACCAAAGGAGCCTTGGTAATAGAAAAAGGCGAAAAGGTTGGTACATTGTATTTATGCAATGGTATTTCTAACTCTGTTAATGCTTTAACTTCCAAAAGAGCAGATGCAGCATTATGGCATCATAGGCTTGGACACATGAGTGAAAAGGGGATGAAGATTCTTCACTCAAGGAATTTGTTGCTAGGTTTGAAGAATGTTGATTTTGACTTCCATGAGAATTGCATTTATGGAAAACAGAAGAGAGTCAGATTTCTCAGAGTTGGGAAAGAAAAGAAGAATGAAAAATTAGAGCTTGTGCATACAGATGTATGGGGACCTGCTCAGGTATCATCTCTCGGTGGCTCTCATTATTATGTTACTTTTATTGATGATGCAACTAGAAAAACTTGGATTTATTGTATTAAGAATAAATCTTATGTATTTGATACTTTCAAGAAATGGAAAGCTTTGGTTGAGATTGAGACAGGAAAGAAATTGAAATGTCTTAGATCAGATAATGGAGGTGAATATTGCAGCAAAGAGTTTGATAGGTACTGTTCAGAGCATGGAATTCGCAGAGAGAAGACAATTCCAAGAACACCACAAGAAAATGGTGTGTCAGAAAGGATGAACAGAACAATCATGGAGTGTGCAAGGTGCATGAGATTGCATGCAGGATTGCCTTTACAGTTTTGGGCAGATGCTGTAGATACTGCTGTTTATCTAATAAACAGAGGGCCTTCAAGTTCCTTGGATGGTGGTGTTCCAGAGGAAGCATGGATAGGTAAAAAGGTAAACTACTCTATTTTAAAGCCTTTTGGTTGTGAGGCCTTTGTCCATATTGATAAAGAAAATAGAACAAAGCTTGAGGCAAAGTCAAAGAAATGTACCTTTATTGGATATGGTGTTAATGATTTTGGTTATCGCTTATATGATTATGAAAATCGCAAAATCATTAGGAGCAGAGATGTAATATTCAATGAAAAGGTCTTGTATAAGAATCAGTTGCAGGAAAAGAAACAGGAAAAAGAAAACAAGGAATATGCAGTTCTTGATGAAATCACTGAAAAAGTAAAGGTGCCTAAAAATAATAATAATCAACAACCACAACAACAGCAACCACCACAACAACAACAGGCACCCCAAACACCTGAAAGTGGTGTTAGAAGATCTACCAGGATAAGTAGAACCCCTGAATGATACTCTTCTTCATTATATTATTTATTGTTAACTGATTCTGGTGAACCCGAATGTTATGAAGAAGCAATGCAAGTTGAAAGCAAGAAGAAGTGGGAGGTAGCCATGGAAGAAGAGATGGACTCCTTAATGCATAACCAGACTTGGGATTTAGTCAGGTTGCCTGTAGGAAAAACTACATTGAAGAATAAATGGGTTTACAGGCTGAAGGAAGAAGATGGAGGAAAACAGAGGTATAAAGCTAGACTTGTGGTGAAGGGGTTTGCACAGAAGAAAGGTATTGATTTTGATGAAATATTTTCTCTTGTTGTTAAAATGACTTCAATCAAAACTATTTTAAGTCTTGTAGCAGCTGAAGATTTGCATCTTGAGTAGTTAGATGTAAAGACAACCTTTCTCCATGGGGATTTGGAGGAAGAGATATATATGCAGCAACCACAAGGATATGAGGTGAAAGGGAAGGAGAAACTAGTGTGCAGGTTGAAGAAGAGCTTGTATGGCTTAAAACAGGCTCCAAGGCAGTGGTATCTAAAATTTGACAAGTTTATGTCTGAACAAGGTTATACTAGATGTCACTCTGATCATTGTGTTTATTTGAAAAGAAAAATGATGGCAGCTATATTATATTGTTATTGTATGTAGATGACATGCCTGTTGCAGGATCTAACATGCAGGAAATAAATGTGCTCAAAAGAAAATTGGCAAATTCATTTGCAATGAAGGATTTGGGAGATGCAAAACAAATTCTTGGTATGAGAATAACTAGAGACAGGAAAAATCGTAAATTAACATTGTCTCAGAATGAGTACATACAAAAGGTGTTGAAAAGATTTAACATGCACAATGCAAAACCAGTGAGTACACCTTTTGCTAGCCATTTCAAACTTAGCAAGGAAATGTGCCCAAAGACCCAAGAAGACATGGATTATATGTCTAATGTTCCATATGCATCAGCAGTTGGAAGCTTAATGTATGCAATGGTTTGCACAAGGCCCGATATTGCACATGCAGTGGGAGTTGTAAGCAGGTACATGAACAATTCAGGAAAGGAACATTGGATGGAAGTGAAATGGATTCTCAAATATTTGAAAGGTACCACAAATCAAGCATTATGCTTTGGTGGTTCAAACATCTCCCTAAAAGGATATGTTGATGCAGATATGGCAGGTGACATAGATAACAGGAGGAGCACTACAGGATATGTATTTACTGTTGGAGGAACAGCTGTCAGTTGGGTTTCAAAAATCCAAAGTGTTGTTGCACTTTCAACAACAAAAGCAGAGTATATTGCTGCTATAGAGGCTAGTAAAGAAATGATTTGGTTACAAAGGTTTATGGGTGAATTGGGTAAGGAGCATGATATGGGCACGTTATACAGTGATAGCCAAAGTGCCATTCATCTTGCAAAGAACTCAGCATTTCATTCCAGGACTAAACACATACAGCTCAAGTACCATTTCATACGATCAGTGTTGGAAGATGGAGAGTTGAAGCTGGAAAAGATACACACTAGCCAGAATCCTGCAGATATGCTAACAAAAGTTGTAACCAGGGAGAAACTCAGAATATGCTCAGTTTCAATTGGTCTTCAAGGATGACGATGAAGATGAGAAACAGCCAGGTCCAAAGAGGAGTCATTTTCCAGCAAATGGAGCAGTGGTGGAGTTGCTACAATCAGTCTCCAAGTGGGAGATTGTTGGGTGTGGAGCTTGATTATCTTCTATATTCAAAGGTATCGCCACATTGGACCCCAGTTCGAAATGGGGGTGGCAACATCGCCCGTAAAATATTCGATGCAGGGGGGGGTCCAGGAGGGGGTGGCTGCGACCTTTGGGAGCCCCCCCCTGGCGGGGGGTTTCGGGGGCAGCGCCCCCTGAAGCTAAAAACAGCTGTAAAATTTCCTTGTAAAAGTATAGTAATTTCTAGTCAATCTGGGCCATTCATTAGGCGGGTGATCTGACGATAGAACTTGTGTTTAGTTTAGGGTTTTTTGCCCTAGAAGGCAACCCCTCTCTTTGTATGAGGGCATTGTATTTGAGGCTGTGTGATAGATGTGTATTCTGTGAGCGGGAAATAGAGAGGTGAGACTGTGAGAGAAAACAGAGGATATTACAGCGGATCTGCTGTAGGTTGTGTCTCTTCATTTTGCTGGATAATAGAAAGGAAGGACTGGCTGTTCGAGGTGGACGTAGCCCAAACTAGGTGAACCATGTATATCTGTGTCTCTCTTGTTTTATGCACTTTCTGTGTTTATATTTTTGAAATATTTTATGTGTTCCATTGCTCCATAATATATAATTTTCTAACATAGATCATCTCACCAGTTAGTTTATGTAGATCAATCTGATCTATGAGATGAATATGTTTTTTGTCAAAAGAGAACACTAAAGTTTTGTATCTTCTGTTATTCTTGGACTTCAAACATTTGGCTCAAGAAATTCCAATTGAAATTGTCCTCTCTCAGGGTCCAATGCATATAGTAGTTTGGTTTGAGTAGTGGAGGTCTGCTTCGAAAACACGTAATAAGTAACAATATTTAACATTTAATTATTCTTTATTTCTCTGAACCTAGAAAAAATACTTTACTAACCAATAGAAGGGGAAGTAGATTAATCAAGAATTGTTTCCTTAGTTTGCTGCAGAGAAAACAAAGGCTTGCTTGATAACAAAATTGTAGAATTAAGGCTTCTATGATCCATATCAAGTTTTTGAGACATGTTTTTGTTGATAATCACATCAAAATTCATTTTTCGATGTTAAAGAGAGAGACCAATCATTCAAATGGATGGAAAGAAACAACTACTTTTGACTAAAGGAAATGGATACAATTGACTCGACAACAACTACATTTGAATGGACCAAGAGTTAGGGGAAAACCTATTAATTAGTTAATTAATTAATCAATTAATTAACTTCTTAGATCTATTTAATTTTCATTTAAATCTATATGTAACTAAATATATCTGCTTATAATTAACTATTTTTTAATTTTATTTTTATCTTTATGAACCTAAACTAAGAACTTTAATCTTAATAATTAATTTATTATCCTATTTTTAATTCAAAATTAAATAAACTTATATTATTATAGGATAAAGAGGATAGTAAATTATTTATTAGGTTTAAAGTTCTTAGTTTAAGTTCATAAAAAAAAAGTTAATTATAAGCATATATGTTTAGTTACATATATATTTAAATGAAAAATAAATATATCCAACAAATTAATTAATTAATTAATTAACTAATTAATAAACTTTCCCCTAACTCTTGGTTCGGTCAAATGTAGCTATTGTCTAGTCAATTGTAGCCATTTCCTTTGGTCAAAATTAGTTGTTTTAATGATCAATCTCTCTATTTAACTTGTTGCCATGATCTGGTTCTTTATATTCTCCTGACAATGAACCGCACTTGTTGGTTCGAAACGTGTCGAAAAATGCATTTTGATGTGATTATCGCTGAAAACACGTGTCAAAAACAAAATTGTACTAGATACCTCTGTATTTGTGACCTTTGATGATTCTTCTTCTATATTCATTGTATTTATTCTTTTGAAAAATATAAATCATACTAATTTAGAACTTGAACCTATAGGAGACATACTTTCGCTTGGTCTCTTCAACCCTTTCTCTTGAAGTATTGGAGTTTCCAGAGTTGTTTGGTTGGAAATTAGCTCTTCAACCTCCTACAAAGTGTTCTCCTCCCATACCTCATAATTGGCATATTGTTCAATTTATGGTTTTGAGATATGAGTGTAGGGAGAATTTTTTTTTCAACTCTGACAGATGAAATGATTCCCAAAGGATCATAAATTGAACTGAAACTTGAATTAGATTTCATTTAGCTAATAAACTTTCAACTTCCTTATTATTGGCTCTATTGTTTACTATAAATGGACCAATTTGAGCTTTTAGCTTGAGTTGGGACTTCCATTTTCCAGATACAAAATTAATCTCATCCATATTCAAACTTTGTTTAATGAATTTAAGGGGAAAAATCCTCATGGGAATAAAAACTGGAAATTTTTATGGTTGTAACTCAAAGCCATAAACTCTAATCTCTGTGAACTTTTGATATAAGTACTTGTCTCCTACCTTTGACTTCTCACTCAGATGTAAAATCCTTTTAATTTTTGTTGATATTCTCAGGACAACATCACTGCTAAGGAGACATAATGACAAATATGAAAATTGATCTACAAAATCACTAAAGGAACAATCTTCTAAATTTCTTCTGACTAATGAAGTCTAGTAAATAACAGACTGCAACTTTCCTAATGATTCAAGATTTTGAAGTGGAATTTTAAACCTTTCAAACAAATGATATAAAAAAAAAATACACCAATACAATTTAATTTTTAAAGGATCTCTCCACATTAATCTTCGAAAAAATTTCATGAATAGTGTCTGAGATAAACTAGGCAAAGTCGAAAAGAATAGAAGGGTTTTTACCAGGTGAAAAGACGGAAAAAATCCCTAAAATGACCTCATCAAGCCACTCATCACTTTGGTAACCTAACAGATAAAAATCCATAGAAATTACTTGTCTTGACATTTCTGGAAAAGTTGTTAAAGAATAAGGTGGATTGTGACAAGGTAACTCAGAACCTTCTCGCATGAAAGATTAAAAAATACTTGGTCTTTGCTAAATGGTGAGGTTTTGGTAGATTTCCATCAATGAGTCAACTGAAAATGTATGAAGATAAGATGGAGGATTATTTCTAGGTCTTGGCAAATTAGTTCAGGGGTTATAGAGAACAACAATTCCCCATTCCTGGCCACAATTTCCCTCTAGCTAGCTAGGTATCAATTCTCACGCCAGGTAGAAAACTAAGGGAAATGATAAGTCTAGGGAAAAAAAAATTATGGCAACATGGAATTCCAAAAGATGAATTCATCACTTGCATCTTTGAATTTCTGAAATTCCCAATTGTGGAGTTTATATAGATCGAATTCACATTTGGTTTCAATGATTTTAAAATCGGTGTCTACCATAGGGAATTCATCTAGATTAGGGACTCGAGGAAGCATATGATTTTCAACAAATATCTTGGTTTTCCCCTTTTGGCTAGCCATTTCAAATTGAAAGATAAAAAAGGATTAAGAGTACCCAACAATTCACTGGCTAATTGAAGTAGTCAACCGTGTTCTTATACCTTTTGTCATTGAGCACCTGAACAACATTGGAAAAATGAAGGAAAAAGATAGGTGGATGGAGGAAATTTAGCTTATCAAATGATTTTGAAATAATCTCTATTGGTGTTAATTCCTAGAACATCACTAATGAAGTATCAGGACATTGGAGGGAAAGAATAAATGACAGAAATGATTAATTTACTAAATTTATTAGAAAAACATCGAGGGTTATTTTGGTGGTTATGGTGGTAGAAGTGGTAAGTTGTTGGAGATGGTAACGGGGAGAGAAAGTTAATGGGTTTTGCAATAGGGGTGCTGCAGTAAGTGGTATATGAAAGGTTGGGGGGGGGGGGGGGGGGGGGGTCCAACAATGCTTTAGAGCTCAACACATCATACTGGGTGATTTTTATGAAAGAATTTTATAGATCCCTCTCCCCTTCGTTAATTATCAGGAGTGTTGGGGGGGGGGGGGGGGGGGGGGCAGCAATGCTTTAGAGATCAACACGTCATAGTGGGTAGTTTTTATGAAACCATTTACAGACCCCCCCCCCCCCCTTCTTTAATTACCAGGAGTGGCTGGGGGTCCCACAATGCTTTGTTATGCGTTGATTTGAGCGGAGACAATCTACAACATGAAAATGTGCACGACATATAACTCCTTTAGTGACTTTATTAAAAAAAATTAAATTAAGTTTATTTGTGCCAGAATTGATTTAAAGCGACATTTGTAAATAATATGTGTACTTTATTTAGAAATTACTAATAAAATTAACTTTTTTTTTTGTTTTGAAAACTCTATAATTTAAGAATAAATTACATTAAGTTACAACACCTACAATATTTCCAACGCATTTCCATGAACCATGTAAAAGAAAATAAACTTTCATGAAAGAAATACATTGTACCAACATGAAAAGGGATCGTAGAGACTCAGACAAGTCTTTACCCAAGTGTTTACACATGTATTTATGTCCTATCTTACCTTCTCACTCCTCCAAGTCTTAAGTGTTGGGGAAATAAATAAATAAAAATTGCAAGACAATCTAGATTGCTAATGCCCTAACCCTTCTAATACCTCCTTAGAAATGGAACCAAAATGTTGGTCAATTTAATTTCTTAATAATTCCAACATAAATTATCGACTAGGAGTTCATAGAATTTGAGATGCTACACTATATTTGTACAGTTTAGGACATCAACAGGCTTCCTAACCTATGTTATAAGATGAAAACTAAAATGAATTCATAGAGAAATTATATCGAAGATATGTTTTCTATCTGGATCATTAATGTAGGGTCCCTTCAGAATGAAATCCCACTTTTACCAAACAATAATTTAAACACAAGAAAGAAAAGGGAAATGAAAGATACACGATGATAATTGGGGTTGCCTACATAGCCCCTATTTTACATGACATTGGCTTTTCATGCTATAGGTGAACTAAATGGTTAGACAAATAGCAAGGTTACAATGCTTGAAATTCCCTTTATTGATCGTCCTTGTTCCTACAAACAATGCAAATGAAAGAAACAAAACATCCATTGATCAAATAAATAAATAAATGGTATATTCAACCAAGATACATTATCTTTTTAAAAATAAAATAGAAACAACTCAGTTATACTACATTACATAAATTAAAGGAATGAGGCAACATGGGCCAAGTTGGTTGTAACACTTCCTACAACCCCCTTAAACTATCTTAGGCCATGGTAGGTGTTACTTATGTTTCTAACCCAACCTCTAAGGTATATTATGAAGGTGTGGTTAGGGAAATCCTCTTCCTCCATTTTCTTTGAAACCAGAAAACAATTACTACTATCACATTCAACTAATTGAGATCTTTCCATTGATATAAATTTTATCTCAATCCAACTCATGGATTGAAATTTATTTCTAACTGATGTTAGACCAATAACCTAATGTCACATGGATCCTTCTTGGCATATGTGGCACTTCCACATTAACATAACATTTGGTCGATATCCTCGTTGGTTCCTACATGGCCCACATGTGGTTTTTATCTGTCATTGCCATGTCAACATAGGGTGCGGGATACACCATGGTCTCCTCCATTAGATTTTTCAACACACTTATGATATAATTGGCTCTAGAGAAATCTTGGTGTTCTCACCACTATCTACCATTGACACATCCCACACCCCTAGATACCTAAATCTAGTTGGTTGCACAAGGGAAATATGGTTTAATGGATCTAGGGCTTCATAAGAATGTGCATTTCTTGCTAGCCATGTATCCCAGATTCCCTAAATTCTATGAAAAAATAAAAAAAAAATCCAGTCTCAACCTTATCCAAGAAATCTTGAATTAACATACTCTCATCCACATCCAAATATCCCACAGATACATGATGTGATCTCGACTTCACAAGAGAATTAGGCTCTTGTGCAAATGAACCACTAACACCAGGCCCACCCTGGATCTTGAGTTATAATTTTTGCTTTATTACAAAATCTAGTTTCGACTACATCCAAACTATATTTGATGTGTACATTCCTTTTCCATCTGGATGGATGGATTACTAAATGAATCCACACATGGAATTGAAAATTTGACCCTCAAGTATTTGGACACCGCCACTTGGGAGATAAAATAGTATTTTCCTGGATACAAAGTCCACTAAGAGGACCATCTGACCTAAGATAACTATGGATTAGTACTAAGACTTGTAGAGAAGGAAACTTTGAGGGAAATTTACCATATTTTCCCAAAGAATCAATGATTTTTCCGAAGCACCAAGTTTCTAAGACAATGGTCGAATCTTGATAACAATCTTTCAGAGATACTAGGTTGTGCCCACAAGAATGCAAGGGTACTAATGGAGCTTAATTTTCCCAAGATCCTAGAAAAATAAAGAAAACTCTCCTAGGGCCAGATTCCATAAGAAAGATATAGACCATACCTTGATCAATGAATCTCAATATATCATAACAATATGAAAGCTTGCACAAACCATAAAGTCATTGCATTATTCCTAAATTAAGTGACCATCAACACTATCTAAATCCTTATTTAAC
The DNA here is from genome assembly GCA_031772625.1 of Pinus tabuliformis. Lineage (NCBI taxonomy): Eukaryota > Viridiplantae > Streptophyta > Pinopsida > Pinales > Pinaceae > Pinus > Pinus tabuliformis. The sequence goes on from CM062808.1 coordinate 964,840,035, forward strand.
ACACTACAAATAAATTACCTTCTTAACATGTGATATAGTCTCCATTCTTAAGTATGGCAATGAGCCATTCAATTCATAATCCTATCCAATAACTGAAAACACACTTAATAATAGGTTAACTAAGAGACCTCATATAATCAATCTATTCATATAAGTACTGATATACTTTATGAAGATAATAATAATTACACAGTGCCAAAAGTCCAAACTAGCCATAAAGACAAAGGAAACTCATCAGTTTGAACCAAGTATTCATATAATGCTCAACATATAAAATAACCTACAATTCATAAGTTTTGTAGTAGAGTTAAAGATACTCAAGATTCACATAACCATGATATAAAGCAGTTGTCAACCATAAATGTACATAATTTCAGGAATTCATTCATGAGTCATATAGATTTAGCTATCATCCATTAATATAATGAGCATAGACATCGTTCATAATTCACATATGCATAAATCATTAAACTTATTTGAGTATTTTAATATGATTGTAAACTAAAGGAGTGACTTCCACTCTCCACCCAACCCTAGGCCAACTACAGTGAAATATTTCTTGCAACTGACCATCCTCGATGGAGATCTAGAGTTTAGAGAAATACAATTGTAGGGGAAATTTCACACCAAATGGTTTGTTCAAAGACTCAGGAAATGAGTCTAATATCTAGGTGTTTTAACAACTCTACAACAAACACCATAGTGACCTACTTGCTCCCCGTGTTTCAAAACATAGAGCTTCACCCAAATTCTAGAGGGGTGTGTTACTCAGCTTCTTAGGATGGAATCCACTATGAAGGTGGTATAACAACAAATTGGTAAGTACTAAGTGGTTTCACAACCAACAATAAGCACCCGATAGTTAGGTGGTTTAACAACAAATTGGAAAGAACTATGTGGTTTCACAACTAACAGCAAGCCCCCGATAGTTAGGTGGTTTAACAACAAATTGACAACTTGACAAGCACTAATTTGTCTCATAGCCAACAACAAGCACCCAATAGTTAGGTGGTTTAACAAAAAATTGGCAAGCACTAAGTGGTTTCACAACCAAAAAAAAGCACCCAATATTTAGGTGGTTTAACAATGAATTGGAAAGTACTAATTGGTTTCACATCCAACAACAAGCACCCAATAGTTAGGTGGTTTACCAACAAATGGGAAAGCATTAAATGGTTTCAAAACCAACATAAAGCACTTGGTAGTTAAAATCAATATATGGTCTTCACATTGGTAACACAGGATTATAAAAAATTGAGTGGTATTAACATAACGTTGGTTCCTATATTGTTATGTTAACAACAAACAACCTAAGAACACATTCATCAAGGATTTTAAGAATCCTCCCATTTTGGGTGACAAGGGTTGGCCTCCCTCCACCTCAGGGGGAATTCCCTGTTCTAATGTTAATTAAATAAATGTTCTTTAAAAGCAAAATAATAAGGCTAGATTAATGATAAAAGAGTGTTTTAAATAAAATAAAGTTTTAGGGAAAGAAAGGTGGTAGGCACATAACATATGAAACTTATTAAAATAAAATATCATTTATGACAAAAATGAGGTTAAATTATATATCATAATTCACACATGACATTAGGGTTAGTAAAAATTAAAATTAAAATAAATGAAAGATAAGAAAGTTAAAAAAAGATTACTTAAAGTATCTAATTGAAATATGGATTTAAAATAATATGACATCAAGTATCATTATTAATTTATCTTGCAACAAAACAATTAGAATATTTGATTTAATTATTTATAAATAATAAATATTGGAGAAAAATCAAACCAATATAATGTGTGAAATATTAAACAACTTGATTAAAGCAATATCATTGTTAATATACCACATATGCATGTGAAATAAAGACAATGAAGAACAATAATACAATTAAAAAGAGAAATAAAATGAAAGAAATAGTTTTAATAGTATTCAAGTTTAATGGGCAAGTAAACCTCAGATAACATATATCATTTAAAATTCATCCTGCAACAAATAAACTCAAATATGATTTAAAACTTTTAAATATCATGTACTCAAAAGTATTTACATCAATTTGGGCATCCCAGATTGTTGTATAATCAATTTAAATCAACAATATTGCACAATAAACCAGTAAATAAAACCCCAAATTAAGAAGAACACAGAGGAAGAAAAAGGTAAGAAATGAATCATGATATTATTAATGAAAACCTCATAGTCACAATGAAAGGAACCAGTAAAACATGTGAACTATGGTTGTAAAAGAACATAAGTCTTTATCTGCCAAGCGTACCATCAAATCTTCCTCTAATAAAACCCCTCAAATGAGCACTTACATCCTCTTTTATATTATTAAGAGTTAGTTTCCCATTTAGTTCTCAAAACTTCCTCAAATAAAATTATATTAGTGAGTATTTCTTCTGAATAAAATACATATTACATCCTTTCACTTAGTTCTCACCCAAATCTTTAATCAACAAATTATTAAAATTCCTTCATAAGTTTCCTGCATAATAAAAGAAACATAAATATTAGTTCTAATATAAAATATATAATGATAAATAAAATTTAAGCAAACATATATATTCAACCCTTTATAAAATTCTCCCAAAAAAATTATTTCTCATACCCTTATAAAATGAATTACTCAAACTACATAAATTTTTAAGCTACAATAGCTTATTTTCCAGAATTTTAGAGTTGTATTAAATCTGAAATTGACTTTTCAAATATGCTAGAATCAATTCTGTATCTATTTGAAACCATTAACGCAAATTCAAATTTGCTTCAACACTCATTTTTCTTATAAATTTATTTTTCTGTGTAAATAGAATGTGTGTACAACCATTCACAATAAAAATTATGGTTTTTAAAATTTTGTTTTAAACTTAAACGAGAACAAAATCTGAGTTTAAAATCTGATTTAAAGTTCAATTATACAATTTAGATTTTAATTATTTATTAACATAAATTTAAAACAACATATACTTATGTTTAATAAGGTTTAACTAAAGTAATCTATACCTAAAATAAAAACTTGAATATATATATATATATATATATATATATATATATATATATATATATATATATATAGATAATAAACTTGATGCAGGGAAAATGTGGTATTCTGCTATGGAGATTCAAGCATGTAATTTTGATCATAGGAAAATGAGAGGGAGTCATATGACGAGGGAAAAACAAGGAAAAAACCATAGTGAGAGCCTAGTTCTAAAGAGTGGTCAAATTTAGGGACAACATTCGATCCCTACTCGGGATGATGCCTCTCTGCGAGGCATCAAGAACTGCAAACCTGGTGCCTTCGCATTAGGCATAAGTCATTTGAGGAGGAAAATGGAAACTCAAAAGGAAAAACATAAACCTTAATCTATCCTAGAAAAGAAAATGGAAATCTACAAATCTTAAAGTTTTACCTAATCAACAACAAGAATGAAGAAAGGATTAATCATATGAGATCTATAGTATGTATAGATTGATGATTTAAGTGGTTATTCATAGATAAGACATTTGTTCATATGTCAAATATATTAGGGTAACTATGATGATGATAAAAGGCATAAATATAATTTTTTGATATAAGTTTCAACCTTCACAAAATTATTTCAAAACCATAAAAATATTTGCAGTGTTACAATCATTGATTAAAAGATTGCATAAATTATGGTACTAGTTTAATATCACAAGGATGACATTCATTTTCAAATAAAGATCAAATGAAACCATGTAACTAGTTATTGGAGTTTTTCTTTTTTTGTTACCATTACATGGGTTCCCAAAATTGGGCGCCACTCTGATTTCAATGAGCATCCATAGCCCTAGCGGAGTTATCCGCTATCCTCACTAAGAAATTTCATCCTTTTTCATTCATATTTAAACATGAAATGTAGAAGCTTCAATTTTATTCCATTGATTAACTAACTATGAGATTATCATGCGCTATGATTTAATCCAATACCAATGACCTTACTCCATTGTCAGTGAGCATCTATAACCCTGATGGAAATGTTAGCATGCCCCATTTTGTAGAAAATAATGGGATGATTACAGACTAGGGTGACCCAGTACCATAGATGTTGCTCCACTGCGGGAAAGCGTCTATAGCCCCAACAAAGATATTTTCATCCCTATTGTGAAAAATGTTTAATTTCAAGTAGACAAGGAAAATACAGTGATTATGGAAGGTCTTGTTCATGGATTCTGAATTTAAGTAACTAGTACAACAAAAATTTCAGTGTTTGATTTTGTGAAAGCCAAACCTTATGTTTATATTTTAACACTCATAAGTTAATGCAATCCTTCATGATATTTATCTGTTAAAAATGCAATAAAGATGTGGTAAATGAAAATTCTTCAATCATGAAGTTTAAAACATTAGAAAGATGAGGTCTAAGCTTACTAGAAACATAATTATCCTACAACCTTCCTTTAGAAATAACATCTTTAAATATGGTTCCAAATTCACTAATATGGTGTATAGTGAAGAACTCATAGGCCCACATTCCATTCTAGTTATGAACATAAAAGGATTCTTTAAGAAGTAGAGAATTTCATCTTTATTAATTCTAAACTAAGAAAAATAAGTAAGAAAAAGTTTATATATGTACATTTATTATATATAATGTGTCTCATTAATTTATTTTTCAAATAAATCATAAATCCAATGTTGCCAAGTTGTTCCTATTTCTAGGCTTCATGATTATCCAAAGCTGTAATATGCTCAATTGCCAAAGGAAATAGAAGAAGAATTCATTTACCAAGCATTCTTGAAATATGTTTGATTAATAATTTAGAGATTTTATTTTCAAAATATGTAGCCCTGTACAAAATTATTATTGATAAGACCTTGGAATGTCAATAGTATGTTCATGTAAATGATTTCTATATTTGTATTGCTTATGGTTGTCCTGTATGGTTGTAGGGTTAGTCATAAAACAATTTGAAAATAAAATAATGATTGTAAAGTTTAACACATTAATAGTCCTAATGTCAAATCCATAATGTATACATTGCTCAATACATTCACCACTAATAGGTTCATTATTATGGAATGATGTTAAACTGGTTACTTCTTCATGTGTATCAACATGAAAAGTTTCATAATTATGTCACGACTATAAGGAAAAACTTGTATCTCAATCGCCCTTTATTTCAAAATTGTGATCAAGGGTTAATTTCTCATCATCGTACACATCATATATAGGCGACTTAGAATAATCAACATAAACATTATATGGATTTATATCACAATCACTGAACAAACATTCATGTACCTATTTATTTATTTGAGAGAGTTCTTCCAAAGTTAACGCATAACCATGAACAAATAATGTTGATGTTGTGGTAGACACAATTCCTTCCCAAACATGGCTTGCTTCACAAACTTTATCTATATAATGATAATGGGAAATAAAGAACGAAAAAATAGATTCAACATGAGCCATTGTATCAATAGGTTCTTTAGGGCTATCATGGTAGTCAAAACTAGATATAGTTAAAGGTTGAGAGGGTAAACATATTTCATTTGCATTATTAGATGTTGGAATTATGACTAATGTGTTGTCCTTGATGGAAACCTACTCAATGAGTTGTCCTTTGATGGCAACCTACTTGATGCATATGTGAACAATATATGTATACATTTTACAGAAAAGGATTATCAGTTCAGAGACAAAAGAATGATAAAGATGAAGTTTGAAGAAGTATACACAAGTTTGGTGAAGCAAAGTTGAGTATACATAGGTTCTATGAAGCAAAGTAGTGTACACACTTAGGTTTGGTGAAGCAAATTAGAGTATACTTAGGTTATGTAAAGAAAATTTGCATACACATTCAGGTATGAAGAAGAAAATACACATACATATTCCGCACCATGGTATTCAAAATACCAAGGGTCTTTACCATGGTATTGACCTATGGTATTGAGCCCAGAAACATATATTTGATCCCGTCCAAGCATACCATTGGCACTATTATGGTTTCACCCTATGGTATTGTCGACGGGCTAAGCTATATAAGGAGTTGAAGACCAAAGTGTTTGATGTGCGGAAGTGATGAATATTTCATGAATAGTTAGATTTGAAGTAAGTATGGGTGTAGTGGGATGCTAATGATTTGTTTGATCTAAAACTATGATTTCACCCGAGAATTTGATGATGGATCAGATCCAATAGATCTGAAATAAAAATTCTGATTATGGGTTGATTTGATTAGTGATGGTAGTGTCTTGATGTGTGAATGTTATGTGTATGCAGAGATCTGGGTATGTCTGAAGTTTTGTTATGCAGCGAAGGTTTGTGCCAGTAATTACATATATGTACGCGGGTTTGATAAGATGAAATGTGTGTACACACATGGGTTTAATACTGGTAAGTCAAATATATATTCATATCTACACATTGTTTTGTTTCCTGAAAAGCATGTATACAAGAAGAAATGTTTTGAGCAAAGTGAGTATATAAGCTAGGTTTTTGCTGCAAAAGATGGTAGATCAGTTTAATCAGTCTTGTTGTGTTTCCATTAATTGTCAATGAAGTCTTAATTGATGATCTCGGCTTGACATTGATGTCTTAACTGAAGATTGATATGTTGAAGAATGATAATGTTACTATCTTTTTGTGATTGAAGATCAGTGATGGTTCTATGATTATTCCAGAATGGTGCAATGAAGTTGTGTCTGATTCAAAATTTATTTCAAAGTGGTAGTGGTTCATTTTCAAGGTTTAATGTTTTTAGATCTGTATGCGAGTATGCTTCAAGGAAGTCACATATACACAGAGATTTTCTACTGTAAAGCAATGTATATATTTTGATAGTTTACTTATTTGTGCTTTCAGTTGATTCAATAAGTTGATTTAGTGTTTGGGTTCAATATTGTGGTTACATTGATCTAATTGTTCTAGTTGTTTGAGAATAAGTTGATTGACTTGAGTTTAAGTTGCTTTAGTGATGTGCTGATTCTGTTGATTTAGTGATTGGTTGACTCAGTTGGTTCAATATTTGGTATTGGGCTTAAATGATGATAGTTGGTGCAATATGAAAATTTGATGAAATTTTGCCTACAGTTGTGATGTGTTGTATTAGGTGGATCTAGTGTGAAAATTTATGAATGTGGTCAATGGAGGTGTTGAGGGTTGGAGCCTTCAGTGAGGAAGTTGAAGCTTCCTTCCAGTGGTAGTGGTAAATCAGTTCAGGGGGTTAGAGCTCCCTTCTGGTGGGTGCTGGTAAACGAGATCAGGGAGTTGGAGCTCCCTTCTAGTGGGTGTTGGAGAACAAGAGAAGGGTGTATCCTTCTACAAGTGGGTGCCTCCATGCGGGTATGAGTCTGCACTAGTGCAATATTGGAAGAAGTTTGTTATTTATAATAATAAAAAAGACAAAGATGACAAAAATGGTGTTTTTTTCCCACATTGGGTTTCCACCTAAAAATCTTGGTGTTCATGTGTGTTGATGTGCTGCTTATTTGTGATGGTTAATTCTATTCTTACTACACATGCTTACTATTTAATTAATGTTTGATGAGGTACTGATACAATGGCTCAAGTTAAATAGATGATGAATTAGCTGAAAAGTAAGTTTACTATTTATATGCTAGTTGTCTACATAACAATCACGTACATACACGGGTTCCCTTCAGTAAAGTCACGTACATAAGTTGTGTACACAAATCTGGATATGAAATTCAAAATTTTAATGATTTGTAAATATTGATTCACCCCCTCCCCTCTTAGTATTTTTCCCAACAATTGGTATTGAAGCACATCCTTCGAAATAAGCTTGATCACCTAAAGGATGATTCATCAAGATGAGTAGTCAAGAAGGAGTATTTTCTATTACGTGACCTATATTTAATGGAATTGACTTTTTTGTTGTTGGAAAGTTAGGATCAGAGAATACTTGTAGGAACTAGGAGCTGATGTATGGGAAATCGTTGAAATAAGATATCAATATCGAGCCTCCATTGCCACATATACTACAGGAAAGAAACAATATGAAATTAATGCAAAAGTTGTAAATGCCATCTTGGGAAGTCTGCCCGAGTCTGAGTTTATGAAGGTAATGCAGTTGAACACAACAAAGGGAATGTGGGATAAGATTATCCAAAGTTATGAGGGTGTCACCAAGGTAAAAAGTGAAAAACTCCAGACATTTAGAAAACATTATGAAACACTAAAAATGCATGATGATGAAAGAATTTCAACATTTTTTCTTAGAGTAAATGAAATTGTTAATTCCATGATAAATCTTGGTGAAGAAATGAAAGATGTTGCTATTGTTGAAAATATTTGAGATCACTAACTTCAAAGTTTGATTTCAAAGTCTCTACTATTAAAGAAATGTTGGATCTAAAAAGTATCACCATTGATTGACTCCATGGAATATTGAAAACATTTGAGATGAGGAAAGGTGGTCCTTCAGACATGAGAGAAGCAACCTTTAAAGCTACTACAAAAGGAAAAGAAAATGAATAATTAGTGTATGTATCAGAGGAAGAAGAGGAAAACTTCATAAAGAAACTCCAAGCGGGTACTAGAAGATTCAGAGGTAAGCTTCCCTTCAAATGTTTTTCTTGTGGTAGATTTGGTCATTACACTGCTAAGTGTCCATATAGAGAAAATCACGAGAAAATTAAAGAAGCTACAAAAATAAATAGGAGAAGGTTTAAAAACAAGAGAAGTTTTTATACACATAAAGGTAGTGATGGTTTTCAAATCGTGAAGAATGTTAGTCTGGTCAAGAATGTCAATTACTTATATCATTTGAAGACAAAAGTAGGAATGTGTTTGATGGCCTACAAGAAAAGGATATTTTTATTGAAAAAGTTGACAAGGATATATCAGATGCAGTGACAGTTACAAATATTAGACAATATTCAAGTTTAAGAGCAACAAATCTTTTATTGTTCAAGAATGAAGAAGACGATAACAAAGAAATATCAGGTATGAGATTTTGTTCTAAGTGTGATCCATTTCCTTGTCTATGCAATAATAATGGTGATGATTACAATAAAACAAATGAACTTGCACGTATGACTAAAAGTGAATGTAAGCACTCTAAAGAGAAAACAAATTAAAAAATGATACCTCTAGAAGTAGAAGATCAAGGCAGGTTAGAAACAATGGACAATGCAGATGTGCCTATGTTGAGCAAAGATAATTATCAATAACGGAAAGGAAATCTTAAGTATATCCTAATGAATCTTGATGTCTAGTATCTAGTGTGCAATGGCTACACCAAGATTCCTCCATCAGACGAGGAAGTACAAAAGAATAATAAAGATTTGAGTGACATATTTCATAGCATATCTGATTCAACATTAAATAAGGTTATGCATTATACAACATCAAAGAAAGTGTGGGATAAGCTACAAGACATCCATGAAGAAATCCTAAAGGAATATTCCTCATCAAGGGAACTCCTAGGGAATCCTATCCTTAACAATGTGTTAGCCTTTCTTATGTCAAATGGATTTTCTGATTCAGAAGAAGACATGTTAGAAGATATTTTTGATCTTAAAAAAAAACTTGATGTTTCTTTGAAAAGGATTTTTAATCTTAAAGATAAGTTGCATACATATGATAACAAGGATCATATTAAATCAGTAAATGTTGTTGTGGAATCTAAACAATATTGTGAAGGTCTTGAAGCTGATATCGTCTCTTTAAGAGAAGATCTTGAAAAATCAGATAAGCGGAATGCATAACTACTTCAAGCATTTGAAGAACAAGAAAATGGGATGAAGGAACAATTTCTCAAATTAAAGCAACAAGTGGAGGAAGGAAGAAGGGTTGAAGAAGTTATGAAGAAGAAGTATCTAGAAAAGTAAAAGTAATATCAGGTTGAGGTAAACATCCTAAAAGGTAAATTAGAAGAAAAATATAAACATTTGTGATTTCAAGATAGTACTAAGATTTTTAATAATATTCTTAGTAGTCAAAAGTCTCCGACCATCAAATATGGTCTTGGCTTTCAAGAAACTATTGAAGGAGAAACTAGTTCGTGTTGAAGAATCTAGGGAAATCAGGTTAACTAGATTCTTCTCATGATGATAACTATTTGTGAGATTATTCTTATTCTTTCTTATTAGCACAATATCCGTTATTATTAGAGTGTGTTTTCTTACTTCATCAAATAGTTACAAAAACAAAAGATACAAGAACACAAGATGTTGACTTTCTACCGAGGCCAAAACCTCCCTCTTTGAGAGGAAAACCCACACAAATTCTTCATATATAGATTCCAATTGACAAATACCAAGGCCATGACTGTTGACCTATTTGGATACTCCAAGACCAAGACACAAATCCTCTTCTTCATCATTGTTGAGATCATTATAACTACTGCAACACCGAGGCCATCACTACTGCACCACCGAGATCATTACTGTTGCACCATTACTACACCTTAACAGAGATCTTCATCAAGACAATGAGATCTCTATACTGAGATATGTATATGAATTTATGAGAGCTGCATCTAGATATTTATCAAGATAATGACCTTGTCACTATGTCTTCATGAAGATCATGACCGAGACCATGATTACAACTATGTCGAGATCATGACTGCATCTAGAATGTATGCTGAGACTGAGTGTATCACTGTGGGGTCACCGAGATTGTCCTCATCACAAATATGATGGGACTGTGACTATGTCTAGAGGGTATGTCGAGAGTGTGTCACTATGAGATCCCCTATATCCACCTCATCACAAATATGCTGAGATTGGGACTACGTCTAGTATGTCGAGATAATGATCATCGAGACTGTGAGGAGGCCAAGACTTCATCTCTATGGTACCCATCAGAGAAAAACCGAGATATTCGCATAATGCACCATGGACAGACTTCAGAATTACCTCACTATGTCATCTGAAACCATTTTATGTGAGAGTCATCTGAAACTTTAGAAGGATCTGAGTTCTCCATTGTTCTTTTACAAAGACCCTAACTAGTTATTTATAGTAGTTTGACCCACATATTAAACTGACATGACAATGTCAAGAGATGTGTCTATTGATGCAAGCCGACATGATCTTCCTTTAATTAAATTTGCAGGCCGACTTCTTCAAGAGGTATTGTTCTTGTCTTTGGGGGCTTCTAGACATTTCTACAGACTTGTATGCATTAAACATAGTCTCAAGAAGAGCTCTTCATACATGAAATTAATTATAGACTCTAAATGAAAAAACGTAGTATTCTAAAATCACTTGCTCATGAAACCCATGAAGAAATTTTATAATAATAATTTTCTTCTCTTTATTACCTCATTTACATTAGTCATAATTACATGTCATTATGAAGACCGAAGCTAGTTACACTTTCTTCAACACTCGCTCTTAACTAGGGAGTTAATCCTAATGGTACTTGGTCATTATCAATCTAAATAATTTCTCATAAGAAGAACCATATTGGTAATCCATCTATATAGCATCATAGTAACCAACATTATTTCCACAGTAAGGCATTGACTAACAACTCTATCTCTCATTAGATCAGAGCTCAATGGTGTCGAGACCAATGACTATAGACACATTCATCATTGTGTCTCAAGGTACATAACGACTCGGGTGTTCACTAAGTATGACCTTCTAGGACTATTCTTATATTGGGTTGCTAACCCTCAAAGAATATCAATCCTCTTCGTTATCTTGGATGTCCTACACATCCTCAAAGAACATTGAATTTCAAATGCTTACCCAATCCTCCATTCTTTCTTCCCAAGTGAAGACAAGAATTTTGTGTCTATCTCTCCCTCTCAACTAGGGAAGATATGCCCATTCTTGTAAAGGAATGTATCGAAGCTCCTTCTAATCAGGAACTTTCCCAAGATCCTCCTGTTGGGGCAAAGTGATTTCCTATCATTTAATTGTCAACCTGGGAGTTTTGTAAAACTTGCGAAGTGTGCGTGCACTATATATGCTAGAAATTAACTTCCAATTTAGATCAATATAACTACTAAACCAAATAACGATAAACCAAATTCACCTATTCTAATTCAACAATCAATTCAAAGGAAATTATAGGACAATGTTTGGAATTGAAATCTTAATCTATCACACTTGCAGGAATTGAAATCTTAATCAACCACAATTGCAGGAATTGAAGTCTTAATCTACCACACTTGTGGGAATTGAAAAGCACACCACTCTTTCAAAAATGAATTTGCATGAAATGAAATCTACTCTAAGGGATCATGTGTGCATTATCAAATTAGGATCCTATGAAATGAATAATCAAAACCACATGATATGAAATGAAAGCAAAAAAAAATAATTATTAACCTCTAGATATGTAAGAAAATAAAAACAATCACTCTTAACCTCTCACACAGGAAAAGATATGAAAGAAATACATCTTAATCTATGAAAGCAAATAAAAACAATCTCTTAACCTCTCACATAGGAAAATATATGAAATAAATAAATCTTAATCTATGAAAGAAAATAAAACAATCACTCTTAACCTCTCACACAGGAAAAGATATGAAAGAATAAATCTTAATCTATGAAAGCAAATAAAAACAATCACTCTTAACCTCTCACACAGGAAAAGATATGAATAAATAAATCTTAATCTATGAAAGCAATTAATCTTAATATATGAAAAACAATAAATCTCACAAATTATAGATGGCCAATCCAAAAACATGAGGGATGGAAATTTGAGAGGCTCCAAATAAAAGAATAACCAAATCAAAATGAACATCACTCATGAGCATGGTGCCAAATCCAAATTCTATATTCAAAACATGAGCATTTCCCCAACTTTACACATACCTTTCAAAGGATAAGGCTCTCCTATTTATACAAAAACATAAGAAGCTACCCTATTTAATGAGGATCCACTAGAATCTCATATAATTACAACCAAATAGCTCATAATGAGACAAATATCCCCTAGGTGTCTCATAGAGTTCTAATCCAAATAAGAAATGATGAGACACCTCATAGAGTTACAATCCAAATAGGACACATATCCTTCTTTGACCTTTTATCCAAATCTCCTTTGAAGGGAATTCGAATTTGAGCATTGGAGGCCACATAAGGGTGCCTTGGAAGCTTCCAAATAACCTACACATGTCATGAAACTCAAGCCACATATATAGATACATGAAACCATGTTAATTTCCTAGTTTTTAATTATAAATTCACTTTAAACACGTAAAATAAATAACTTTGGTAAATAAGGATCCTAACACATAAATTTATGAAAATGGTGGCTAATGAAAGGTTATATGGTTATAGAGATGTGACATGTGAGTGAAATGGTGGTGATAAAGGTGACAGTGGATGTCATTTTGAAGACACTTTAGAGGTCAAACACCTCCTAATCACGAAATTTCCCAAACTCCATCTTAATTAGGGACTTGTAATAGCTATCTCTTAACTAGGGACTCTCCTTTGCATCAACAACTTCTTCTTCATGGGTCCTTTAGCTGCTTGATCAATTTCTTTCCTTGATGTTATGAAATTTAGTCAAGCTTCTTCCTGGTAGGGCGTTATCCATTGATCACTTTCCTCCTTGGTTCATTATGTCAGTCATTTCTTCATGGAAAGTGGCCTTTCTAATATATATATGGAACCTTCTTCATATGACTACTTCTTTCCCATCATGCTTCTTTCAGGAATTTGCATTCACCACATGAAATCTAGTTGAACTTATGCTTACAACTCTTGTTCTAGTAGCCCTGTATGAACTCATCCAGATATTATTCAATAAATCAAATCAAGTAGTACCTTACGAGATGGCTCTTCATCATGACATATTCCAGTAGGTATCAACATCCTGCATACATGTTGACACATCTCCAAAAGATATCCATTGTCAAGGATCTCCATATTATTTAGAATTCCATCAGAGTCTTCATATATTTTCAGAAGATTTCCTAGTCAAATATTATTGATCTTTTGGATTTTGATCGCCTTTATCATGGTTGGATATCTCACGATCTCTTCCTTTATTACACATTACATTTCCAGGAGCTTCCAATCATAGTACCTTGATTATAGTGAACCACCTCATACTTCATATGATTACATATTATGTTGATTTCATCTAGTGTGACTTATGCCTTCCTGCATCCTTTTAGAGGAGGAGATCATTTTTCCCTTGATCACACTTCTCAAGATATAAGTAGTGATCCATGTTACCTGCAAGCATATGACATGAATTTATAATATTGAATACAAGCATACATACCTTATTTTCCTTTTTGACTTGATGTATGATGAGCCTTGTCTTGGATGATTTCATCCTTTCGTTCAATGTCCAATGAGATTCCCAAGAGCTATATTCTTCATGCTTGACTTCCATGGATTTAGTTCCTTGGATCCTCCATGATTCTCATGGTGATGTCACAAGCTCTTTTTTCTAATGCTTCCATGATGCTACAATGCATCTTATTATTTATCATGTTCATATCTATGACAAAAGATTTAGGATCTTATGATAAGACCCTTTTGTGAGGGATACTATCTCAATCATAGTAGATATCTATTACTCCCTCTTTCCTTGGCCCTTTTATTCAGCTTCTTCCATCTTTATGGTGATATGAGCTTTCTTTCCATAACATTGAATCTTAGCTATATTGTTTTGTCTTGTTTGAGGAACAAAATTCCATTTCCTTCCTGCAAATGTTTGAGTCGTTTAACCTTCAACACTTTTTCCCTCAACTTGTCTTTTTCTATCTAGCATAGAGACCACAAGTTTCTGAATGAGGTAATTTTAATGCATTTAAGAACAATGATGATTGTCTTCTTATCATCTCTCCCATATCTCCCAATTGAGATTTTATAAATATATCCCTTCATTCTTTATACCTTCAAATTTGTGTAGATCAGGTCTAAGTGATATGACCTTCTTTATTGCATTTTCAGAGAATATATCTTCTAGAATTTCATATATCACTTTGATGTCGCCTTCTCTACATAGGGATGAGAGGACCTTTGACTAATTTCATAAGAATACTATGAGTCCCTGATCCTTTTCCATGCATTCAAAAAATGCTTGACCTTCAAAGAGTTTTCCATAGATATCAACGACTTATCTTTTGGGGATTATATACATCCTCCTTTCTTATGAAAGGAATTTTGATGACCTATCCATCATATAGATCTCCTTGCAACCACGAAGTCATTTTACGAAATAAATTAATGAATGAAAGATACTTACTTAGGAAAGTTAATATGAACTCTTCTACTTGATCACTGGTTGAAGAAGATGTATTAGAGCTTCCTCTTGGATGATCTTCTCTCAAATGGAAAAGCCTTTCTCCAATAGAAAAGATTACTCCTATTGATGAGGATGATTTTTTGCTTCCTTGTAAGATCTTCTTCTAGGGAAAGAAGATAATCCTTTCTTGTTTTATGACCTTGAATATGATGACATTGCCTTCAATATGCTTTGCCTTCTTTTGTAGTACAAATCAGAGCTACTACTAGGGTTTCATTTTTAAGGTCCATCGAGCTACCCTACTTCATAGAAAACTTGATGAAGGTCTTGGTGGCCTTTTGATGATGACTACGGAGACAAAAATCTCTTGTTGTTGTTGTCTGCTTCTTCGATCTAGGATTTGATCAAAGTCAGGGTTTGATTATTCAATGTAGATCTTAATCTTTTTCTTTCATAAACTTCAACGATGTCCTTCTTGAAACTTGAACCTTGAATGTCTCTTTGCTGCCCTTCCTTTGAGTTTAGTACCTTAGCTCTGATACCATGTTGAAGAATCTAGCACAATCAGTTTAGTCATATTCTTCTCACGATGATAACTATTTGTGAGGTTATTTTATTCTTTCTTATTAGAACAATATTCCATTATTATTAGAGTGTGTTTTCTTACTTCATCAAATAGTTACCAAAACAAAAGAGACAAGAACACAAGATGTTGGCTTTCTTCCAGGGCCAAAAACGCTCACTCTTTGATAGGAAAACCCACACAAATTATTCTTATATAAATTCCAATTGACAAATACCAAGACCATGAATATTGACATATTTGGCCACTCCAAGACCAAGACACCAATTCTCTTCTTCATAATTTCTAAGATGATTATCACTGCTACTAAATTCATCACTATTGGAACACTAAGGCCATCACTACTGCACCACTAAGATCATTACTATTGCACCATTGTTGCACCTTCACTGGTATCTTCATCAAGACAATGAGATCTCTATACTGAGATATGTATATGCATTTATGAGAGATACACCTAGATCTTTATCAAGATCATGACCTTGTCACTATGTCTTCATCAAGATCATGACTGAGAACATGATTACAATTGCGCCGAGATCATGGTTACATCTATAATGTATGTCGAGACTAATTGTATCACTATGGGATCACTAAGATCCTCCTCATCACAACTATTTCGAGACTGTGACTGTGTCTAGAGGGTATGATGAGAGTGTGTCACTTTGAGATCCCCTAGATCCACCTCATCACAAATATGTCGAGATTGTGACAGCCTCTAGTATGCCAAGATAGTGATCACCAAGACTGTAAGGAGGTCAAGATTTCATCTCTGTGGTACCCATCTGAAAAAGTTAGAGATATCTGCATACTTCACCATGGACAGACTTTTGAGTTACCTCACTATGTCATCCAAAACCATTTTCTGTGACAGCCATCTGAAACTTCAGAAGGACCCAAGTTCTCCACTATGAGTTTGTGAAGACCCTAGATGGGTATTTGTAGTAGTTCGACCCACATATTAAGCTGACATGATAGTGTCAAGAGATGTGTCTATTGATGCAAGTTGACATGATCTTCCTTTAATTCAATTTGCCAGAAGACTTCTTCAAGAGGGATTGTGCTTGTCTTTAGAGGGCTTCTAGAAATTTCTATAGACCTGTATACATTAAACATAGGCTCAAGAAGAGCTCTTCATACATGACATTAATTGTAGACTCTAAATGACAAATCCTATTATTTTGAAATCACTTTCTCATGAAACCCATGAAGCAAGTTTACAATAATAATTTTGTTCTCTTTATAACATCATTTACATCAGTCATAATTAGATGCTGTTATGAAGACCGAACCTAGTTACACTTTCTGCAACAGTTCACAAGCTGAGGCAAGGAATTTAGAGAGTAACAATGCAAAACTTGAAATGCTCAACAAAGAGATAAGAAGTCAACGTGATAAAAAAAGAAGAAAGAGAACCTTCAAAGAAAATCCTTTACTCCTAATTATAGAAATGTTAATCGATTCTCTCCTTTAATCAATAATGTTGAATGTTTTATATGTCATAATTATGGACATTTTTCAGTCAATTGCAGAAGTAGAC
The DNA here is from genome assembly GCA_031772625.1 of Pinus tabuliformis. NCBI lineage: Eukaryota > Viridiplantae > Streptophyta > Pinopsida > Pinales > Pinaceae > Pinus > Pinus tabuliformis. The sequence continues at coordinate 964,857,332 of CM062808.1, forward strand.
TGTTTGAATCTAATAAACACCTCTTAGAAAGATCATCAACTTCCAAGTACTTTAAGGGATATTGTTTTTGTTTCAATATATTCAGTCATAAAATCATTGATTGCAATAGAAGGAATATGAAATAGATATATTATGATTCCTTTGCTCATATAATATGTTATGCTTGTAACAAGTTTGGGCATGTAGCAAAAGAATGCAAGAACAAGTCTATGGATCACCATAGACAACATGGTAAGAAACTAAATAAGAATATTGATGTCAAAGATGGATCCACCAACATTTCTCATAATAAGCAGAAAGAAGAAGAACATATAAGGTGTTGACTTGCTATCTGCTCATTTAAAGAAGAAGATAAATGGTACATAGATAATGGATGCTCTCATCACATGATTGGACATAAGAGTAAGATGGAGTCTCTGAAGAAAACCCAATATGGTAATGTTTTTCTTGGAACTAATTTTCCAGCAAAAGTTCTGGGAAAGGGTAAAGCCTGAATTAATAAACATAGAGGAGTAGCTAATGCTTTATTAGTTCCAACTTGCTAAAGCAGAATATTCTAACTGTAGGTCAAATGGAAGATAAAAGAAATATAATTGTCTTTACATAAACTAAGTGAAAAGTTATGGATGAAGAAACTGTAAAATTCATAGAAAGGGGATATAGGAACCCAAAAAAAATTATGTGTGCTTGAAGAATGGAATTGTCGGAGATATGAGGAGGATTCAAGCTCAGGAAGATGGTGACCATTGCAGTCCATTACTACTAAAAGAATACTTCTAACAATGACTGCAGGAGTGATATGAGGTACATGACCTCATGAGAACATAAGATGATTATCAAGCCCTCAGGATTAGTGATGTGTAATCTTGAGGAGTAATATATGTTTTGTCTTAATGATGATTCCCATGATTTTTTTGATTTTCATACTATTGATAGTGCATTTGGTGTAGTAACACTAAACAAGAACATTCAGTATAGACATATGGGGACCTGAAGTTCTAAAGTTTCAGTATTTCACTTTCTGTACGTGGATTTTATCAAGACAAGTCATGTATATACACGAGTTCTAAGCTGAACAATCATGTATGTTTTTATTTAATGAGGAAATTGTGGGACATACTCAGGTAAAGGCTCTGATATACTTTAGACAATTATTATTTGTCTTTCATGTTTTGATGGTTGATGGTTACAGTCTGTTGATGTTATTTAGAAGTGATTTTGGATTTTATAAGTTATTGATGCCTTGATTGATGAAGATACTTTAATGTTCTTACTAATATGATATGATCAAATCTAATAATGAATATGAACAACTGACATAGGTTCAGGAGGGAGAATTTGTTATGTTTCTAATAATGCATTGTTGGAATTATGTTTTCTTTAGAATTCCTTCGTACATAATGATGCTTATCAATGGTGATCCTGTTTATATTGCTGAAGTTCTTGAATGATGATGCATGAGTTGGTAATTATGGTTGAGGCTTATCGATTGTGGAAAGAACATGTACATCATGGTATCCCAGGCTATTATTATAATGTTTCTATCATGGATGAAGCCTATGGGATGAATAGTTAATTATGAGGTATGCTTGAGTTTCATAGCTCTTGATGAAGTGGTGTTAGTGTGATAGTTATTCTTGCATGAAGAAAATGGTCTTACTGTTAGCTCTGCTATAGTTTTCAACATTTGATAGATTAAATCAGGTCAGACAGTGCTGGTTTGGGTTGTAGAGGGTTTGCAGCTATTCATTTTATCGTTCCCCTTCATTTTGCATTATTCCCTTATAACTCCCGCCACCTCCGTTTCCACCTCCTCTTCCATTCTCCTATTTCTCCCCTAACCCATTATTTCCATGTTTCTCTATAGTCCTTTGTAAACCCCGCCTAAACCCTTTTTCAAGCTCCTGGGGTTCTTTTTGTTTAAAACCTATAAAACCTGATAAGTTGTTTAAACCCCGAATAAACTCATTTTTGTTTAGCCTCAGGCGCTAAGGCTTTAGCACATATAACCACGTGCCTTTGCCAAATCATATAACCCGATGGGGCCCTCACCTGTCACATCACTCAAGTGTGATTATCCACCGTCGTCCGATCATCCTGCGATGATCCGACGGTGTACGCTTCCCCCGCTCCCGTAAACCGCGCGACTGTTAGTTAGCGGGGAAGGCGGTTTCCCACTGGACCTGCTTGCCATGCGTCGCAACCTTACTTGATCGCTCCTCTGCATACAAAAACGGCCCATTCCCGTCAAGCGGCGCAGGGAAACCACTTACCACCATCCAGTACGGTCCCCACCTGCTAACTCTCTCACATCTCTGCCGCCGGTCAACCGTCGGATCTGCCCAACCATGATCTAATGGTCCATGCTCTTCTCACACGTATGTCTCCCGATGGCCTCTGTACTCTGATCTCGATCATACAATCTACCATATCTAACGGCTAATATTCCATCGCGCTTCTATTTCCTCCCAACGCTGCCCTCCAAGAGTTCTAGGCCATCCATCTGAGCTATCCAACGGTCAGCATTCTTTCCCAGTTCATCGTCCATTTTCAATGTATTTTTTAGTGTTTTCGGCCTATTTTGTGTGCACGAAGAAGGAAGAGATGATCCGGTACTCAGTGCATTGAATCCTTAGCAATTTCATTCAAGAGCAGCATGGCCAAGGATGAGAAGGACGATCCTAGAATAGTTCAATGACTACAACAGTTATTGAAATTTATTCAGATAATACTTCACCTATTCAGGAAGGACAACAGAGTACCAATAAATTTTGAATTGATTCATTAAAACAATCAAATTGTATCAGAAGTCCATATCTGATTGTAAATGTGGTTGGTGGTCAATTATGACCCCTCCATGCATAGGTTAGTAGAGCAATTTTGTAAAAAACTCCATATATACCCACAAACAAGATGTAATCAGATTGATGAATGTTATTTTGGTGTAAACTTCAACTTCTGGAGACTGCAACTATTGTGATACTTGCAGCTTCTGGTCTTCATTTCAGCTAATACAAGCTTCTTTTGTTGTTGATTGCTCACTTTCCACTTCTTATTCTTTGTTCCAGGTTGTGCCTGTTATGCATTTATTCATGTGTTGTAGATGTTTTAGCATTAGAGGGGTTGTCATCCCACCTTTGTGTTTGAATCTAGCATGTATCATTGAATTTGTATGCAGGTTTCTATTATTTTAATGCCAAAGAGCTATCATCCTGTGCATTAGAGAATAGTTTTACAGACCTTTTAATTGGTTGCAGCTGGCCATCACAGGGTCCTATGCATCTGCTGGTGTGATTATTATTCTCCATCGTCACATTTTCTTTAAAACTATGAGTAATTGGTAGCCTAAAGCCTTGTAGTCTAGGGGTGTTCACCCACGTCTGGGGTTAAGCATAGTAGAAGTGGCTATCTGGCTTGAATATGCAACATTTCTTTCATTCATCCACCAATTTTCCAACATTTTTTTGAGTTTTTAATGTTCCCGAGCATCTCTGATATACAACCTAGGAGAGTTTCTTGGGGTGATAACATTAATTGGCACTGTTGCCAGGGAGAGGAGAATTGAAGCTCATCTTCCCTGGGAGAATGACACAACTTCAAGCTTTGATGATAGACAAGGTTTGAACACAATTGTTGGTTGTAATCATCTATCTGGTGAATCCATTGGAGGAATACCATCATTTGTCAACTCCACATCGAAGTTCTGGCTCAGTTTGTGAGACATACTTGAAGAAATCCTCAAAAATCACCAGCTGAATTAGTCCCTGACCCTGAGAGGACTATTAAATCGAAGAAAGCATCAAAGAAAGGGGCATCAGGATCAGGTAAGCCTAAGAAATCCCATGCATCTCTGAAAGATAAAGTTATTGCTGAAGATATATAGATTAAGGATTTAGAAATCAGCACTGTTAATAAGGAAATTCCTTCAGAGGTTAATTCAGCCCCTTGTGCAGTTAGTTCCCCTTTGAATCTCATTCCAAAGAAAGGTTCCCATTTAGTCCAAAACATCCCTTTATCTCTGCCATCCATCACTTTACTTCCTACTATTCAATCTGCCAGTATTCTTCCACATATTCCAATCATGGCAGGACAACAAGCACCCACGAAGATAGAGAGAATTGTTGCTGCTAGATATGGGCCCTTGGTTTTGCCTGTTACTTTAAATCCTATGCCTGTGGGAGAATATCAAAAATACATGCCTAAATTCACTGGCATAGAGGGAGTAGCAGTAGAAGAACACCTTGAAGCTTTTTACAGTTATGCTGATAATTTAGATAAAAGTGAAAATGATGTGTGGATGAGAGTTTTTGTCCAGAGCCTTGATGGAGAGGCTAGGAAATGGTTTAGAGAATTACCCCAAAGATCTATAACTGATATTGAAGCATTAGATGATGCATTTTTGAAGAACTGGGGAGATAAAAAGGATTTTCTGTATTACCATACAGTGTTTGGCAACCTGAAGATGGAAAATGGTGAATCTTTAACTGATTTTAATAAAAGATTTAATCGAATGTATAGTAAGATACCAGCTGAGGCAAAGCCTACTCCCACCTCTGCCAAACTCACTTATGCCAACGCTTTTGACCCTGATTTCTTCCTGTTGTTGAGAGAAAGAAGATGTGCTACACTGGCAAATATGCATGATGCAGCCCTAGAAGTAGAATCTAATATCATGGCTACAGAGAAGCTAAAATGTCAAGCTGACAGGAGGAGATAGATAAATCAGGCTTCTACTTCTTCTGCATAATCTTTAGAGCCTAAATTAGACAAAATGACTAATATAATAGAGTCATTGGCTGCTGAAATTTCTAAGCTGAAAGTTGAATAGAATTCATGGAAAACAAGGCAGCACTACACATTTTCTCCAAGAAACCCCATTCCATTTAGAAGAGAAAATGACCAGTTACAAATTATGCTGAGGGGTGTAGAATCAAAAGAAGAACATAAAGTTAAAGCTCCTTTTCAAAATGTAGTCATAGAGGAGGAACAATTTGAAGAAGATGAGGATGAGATTCACTGCATGGAAGATAAAGGTAGCACTGCATTTTTGACATTGGCTGAGTATGAACAATCATTGCTGCAGGAACAATACAGTCAAGAATGGGACAAAGGAGCTATTCTACAAACTGGGGACCAGAAGAGATATAACCTGAGGTCGAATGCAAAAAATGTCAAAGAAAATCCTGCCCAGAGAGCTGCTGTCCAAAGAGATTCATAGAATAGAAAGCAGAGAAGACTAGTAGCTGATCCAGTCATCCTCAAAGCTCTAGTTCAAGAGGTAAAAGGTTCTGATAAATATTCTTCTTTTTTCAGCTTTAAGTCAGAAGTTCAGAAATTGAAAATGTATGTGCCTATGGTAGAGTTTATGAAGAGTGAAGTATTTAGAAAGCCTATCCTTGAAACCCTTGAGCTAGAAACCACACAAACCTCCACTGACTCTATCAATTTGTAAGATGACAAGCCTGCCATTGTGCTCAACCCTATGATTGAACCTGCTGATAATAATTCTCCATCTTTTTATGTCTCATTGACCATTCATGACAAAATCCTCCACAATTGCTTGCTAGACATAGGGGCCAGCCACAATCTAATGCCTAAAGCTATCATGGAAGAGTTAGGCCTTGACATCACCAAACCCTATCATGACTTATTCTCTTTTGATTCAAGGAAAGTGAAGTTCCTAGGATTGATTAAAGATATGGCCATTACCTTAACTCAGCTACCCATGAAGAGTATGATGATGGATATTGTGGTAGCAGATGTCCCTCCTAAGTTTGGCATGTTGTTGTCCAAAGGGTGGATTAAGAGACTAGGTCGGACATTACAGAATGATCTATCTTATGCCACTGTCCTAGTTTTTGGAGGAGAAAGCAGGAGATTGTACAGAGAAGCATAGTAGGCATACATCATCAGTGATGAGAATAATCCTACAAATCATCCTATATATGCAGTGGACACTGATTTTTGAGCATGTATTCTCCAAATAGAAGAATATCAAAAGGCCTCAATGCAGATCAGGAAACCAACAATTCAGGCCAAAGAAGAGCAAGGAAGTCAGGTTTTGGAAATGTTCTTTGATGGAGCATGTTCCAGGGAGACTGCAGGAGCAAGGGTGGTGCTAGTATCTCCACAACAAGAAAGTATTCAGCTGTCTTTTAAGCTGGTTTTTCCAGTCACAAACAACATAGCAGAGTATGAGGCTCTACTGTTGGGACTTAATGCAGCAAAAGACAGAGGGATCAAGAGAATAAAGGTGTTTGGAGATGCTGATTTGATCATTCAACAAGTAAATAAAATTTTCAAGGAAAGCACCCAAGGCTGAAAGCATATAGAGATGAGGTATGGAGAATCAGAGATTCTTTTGATTATTTCTATATTTCATATATTCTAGAGCCCAAAATCAGCTTGTTGATTCCCTTGCTGTTTCTGCTAGTCTATTTATTCCTGCCATGCCTCCCAGATTAGTTTATGAACTCCAGATGAAGTACAAACCTTCCTTGCCTGATAATGTCCACCATTGGAAAGTTTTTGATGATGATGATGAGATAAATGGGTTTCTACAAGTCATTGATGAGTTCTCTGAAATGAAAATTGACCAAGAAAATGAAGCCTTGCAAGAAAACCCCAAATCCCAGCTTAGAAATAAAATTGGTAAAGAAAGCATTGTCCAGCTTCCTAGTAATCATATTCCAAGGGGTTTAATTCCTTTAGAAAGATTTTTTGACCAGAATGATGTGCCTTACAAGGCTACCCAGAAAGAAGACCAATCTACAGTCTGTAAGCATGATATAGGAAGTCTAGGTTAGCCTAGATATGTAAATTTGTCCACTCATTTGTCAGCTGATCAAAGTGTTGAATACTACAATTTAATGAGGCAATTTGCTGATGTGTTTGCCTAGGAGTATAGTGATCCAAAAACGTATGATAAGAACATAATTAAGCATAAAATCCCTCTCGAGAAAGATACTATTCCTTTCAAATAGAATTTGAGACCAATAAATCCTATGTTTCTTCCACTAAATGAAAATGAAATTAAAAAGTTGCTCGCTGCCAAGATCATAGTTCCTCTTAGATATTCTAAATGGGTAGCCAATCTAGTAGTGGTGATGAAGAAGATTGGAGAAATCAGACAGTGTGTTGATTTCAGAAACTTGAACAAATGCTCGAAGAAAGATAATTATCCCTTACCGAAAATGGAGCATTTGCTACAAAAGGTCTCAGGAGCCAAAGCTATGTCTTTCTTGGATGGTTTTTTAGCCTTTAATCAAATTGTTGTGCACCTAGATGATCAAGAAAATATTGCATTCACCACTCCTTGGGGCACTTTTATGTATGCCAAAATGCCTTTTGGGTTGATGAATGCTGGAGAAACCTTTCAGAGAGTTATGGATATAGCATTTGTAGGAGAGAAGGACAAATTTGTCCTTATCTATCTTGATGACATAACATTATACTCTAGCAGCCATCAAAATCATTTGCAGCATTTGAAAAAGGTGTTTCTGAAGTGCAGGAGGTTTGGAATTTCAATGAATCCTAAAAAATTTCAATTTGCTTTAAATGAAGGCAAGCTGTTAGGACATATTGTGTCTGTTGTAGGTGTTCATATTGATCTAGAAAGAGTCAAAGCAATATAGACTTTGTCTGTCCCTCGATCAAAGAAGGATATCCAATCCTTTCTGGGAAAAATTAATTTTTTCAGGAGGTTTATACCAAATTTTGCAGAACTAGTGAAGCATATTACCTCCATGTTGAGAAAAAGGTCAGAGGTAAGATGGATTGATGTAGCAAGAAAATCATTTGAATCCATCAAAAAAGATATAATGGAGGCTCCCACATTAATAAGTCCAGATTATAGCAAGGAGTTTCATGTATTCTCATTTGCCTCTGAAGAAACTGTTGCAGCAGTTTTATTGTAGCAAGATGAAGAAGGTTCAAAACATCCAGTAGCATTTTCAGCAAGAACTTGAGGGATGCTGAATTGAGGTATCTTATAAAATCCTTAAAATATTTCAAAGGTTATATCTTGCATTCAAAGATAGTTGCATATGTACCCTTTGCTGTAATAAAAGATGTCTTAACACAACCTGATGCTGATGGAAGAAGGGCAAAATGGATTTCAAAAATGATAGAATTTAATATAGCGCTGAAGCCCACCAAGCTTGGAAGAGGTTAGGGTCTTGCCAAGTTATTGGCTGAGGAAAATTTCAGGTCTTTAGATATGTATTTCCTGTGCACAATTGCAGAAAATGGTCAAGTAGAAAAGGAAGAAATAGCTGAACCATAGAGGGAGCAGTTAGTGGCCGAGAATCTAGCTTCTTGTAATTGGTATGCTGCAATAATTAATTTCTTGCTAAAGCTTGAAATCCCTTCAGAACTTACTCAAAGTCAAACCAGAACTATAAAGCTTAGAGCAGCCAAATATTGCATTGTTGAAAATCTGTTATATTGGAGGGATCCATCTGGAGTGCTTTTGAGGTGTCTGGACAAAGAACAGTCAAAAGAAGTTATGCAACAATTTCGTTCCAGCATGTGTGGAAGACACCATTATTGGAAAACCACAGCCCATAAAATTCTCAGAGTTGGGTACTATTGGCCCACTTTATTTTCTAATGTATTTGTTTTTATTAAATCTTGTGACAGGTGCCAAAGATTTGAAGGAAAACAAGAGTTGAAATCCCTGCCCCTAAAACCAATTCATGCAAAAGGATCTTTTCAGCAGTGGGGCTTGGGTTTCATTGGAGAAATCAATCCACATTCCAGTGGCTAGCACAGGTGGATATTAGTAGCCACTGATTATTTCACTAAGTGGATTGAAGTAGTCCCTATAAGGAAGGCTGATCATAATGTGGTTATGAAGTTTTTGACAGAAAATATCTTCAGCAGATTTGGTTGTCCACATAAATTAATTACAGATAATGCAGCAGCCTTCAGGGCAAAAGAATTGGTGCAAATGTGTGATTCTATGGGTATTAAACTTGTTCATTCCACCTCATATTATCCACAAGGAAATGGCCTGGTAGAATCCTCTAATAAAAGTCTGATTAGGATAATTAAAAAACTGTTAGAGGACAACAAAAAGAATTGGGATTCAAAGCTCAAGTATGCACTGTGGGCTGACAGAGTGACCATTAAGAAATCCACAGGCAATTCTCCTTTCAAGCTAGTATATGGTACTGAGGCTGTATTTCCAATTCAGCTAACTCTCCCTATGGCAAAATTCCTTCAAGAGGAGTAGAATGAGGAAGAAGAAATGGCAAACAGGATCACTGATTTAGTAGAAATACATCAGATTAGAGAAAAAATGGTTGAAAAGGTTGCAGCACATAAGAGAAAGATCAAGGAAGCCTTTGACAAGAAGGCAAAAACAGATGATTTTCAGGTTGGTGACTTGGTTTTGAAATGGGATGCATTGAAGGAAAAGAAAGGCAATCATGGGAAATTTGATGCTTTCTGGACAGGGCCTTTCATCATTTCATAGGTTCATGGGAACAACACCTTCATACTGAAAAGTATGGGAGGAGAGACAGTCTTTGATGGCCCAGTTAATGGGCAGCTTTTTAAAGTTGATTTGATTTAAGGTCTTTGGCCTTAAAAGTTGTAAATATTGTGTTCTTATCAATTTTAGTATAGGTGCAGTAGACTCCATGCCCAATGGAACACTAGGAATTTTGGCTAATTTGTTCTCAGCTGGAAAGGCAATGGTCTGCAGTTTCTTGAGACCTCACAGGGAGGATCTCATCCCCAGAAGGAGCTAATGTTAGCTCTGCTACAGTTTGCAACATTTGATGGATTAAATGAGGTTAGACAGTGCTGGTTTGGGTTGTAGAGGGTTTGCAACTGTATATTTTATACTTCCCCTTCATTTTGCATTATTCCCTTATAACTCCCACCACCTCCGTTTCCTCCTCCTCTTCCATTCTCCTATTTCTCCCCTAACCCATTATTTCCATGTTTCTCTATAGTCCTTTTTAAAACCCACCTAAATCCTTTTTCGGGCTCCCAGGCTTCTTTTGTTTAAAACCTATAAAACCCGATAACCTGTTTAAACCCCGAATAAACTCACTTTTGTTTAGCCCTAGGTGCTAAGGCTTTAGCACATATAACCACGTGCCTTTGCCAAATCATATAACTTGATGGGGCCCTCACCTATCACATCACTCAAGCGTGTGTGATTATCCACCACCATCCAATCATCTTGCGATGATCCAACGGTGTACGCTTCCCCTGCTCTCGTAAACCGCGCAACTGTTGGTTAGCGGGGAAGGCAGTTTCCTGCCAGACCTACTTGCCACGCGTCGCAACCTTACTTGATCGCTCCTCTGCATTCAAAAACCTCCCATTCTCGTAAAGCGGTGTGGGGAAACCGCTTATTGCCATCCAGTACGGTCCTCGCTCGCTAACTCTCTCGCATCTCTGCCACCCGTCAAGCGTTGGATCTGCACAACCATGATCCAATGGTCCATGTTCTTCTCACGCATATGTCTCCCTATGGCCCCCGTACTCTGATCTTTGCTATCCAATCTACCGAATCTAACGGCTAATATTCTATCGCACTTTTGTTTCCTCCTGACGCTACCCTCCAAGAGATACAGGCCATCCATTTGAGCTATCCAACAGTCAACATTCTTTCCCAGTTCATCATTCATTTTCAATGTATTTTTCAGTGTTTTCAGCCTGTTTTGTGCACGCGAAGAAGGAAGAGATGATCCGGTACTCAGTACATTGAATCCTTAGCAACTTCATTCAAAGAGCAGCATGGCCAAGGATGAGAAGGACGATCCTCGAACAATTCAATGACTACAACATTTATTGAAATTTATTCAGATAATACGTCACCTATTCAGGAAGGACAACAAAGTACCAGTAAATGTCAAATTGATGCATTAATACAATCAAATTGTATGAGAAGTCCATATTTGATTGTAAATGCTGTTGGTGGTCAGTTATGACCCCTCCATGCATAGGTTAGCAGAGAAATTTTGTAAACAAACTCCATATATACCCACAAACAAGATGTAATCAGATTGATGAATGTTATTTTGGTGTAAACTTCAGCTTCTGGAGACTTCAACTATTGTGACACCTGTAGCTTTTGGTCTTCATTTCAGCTAATACAAGCTTCTTTTTCTATTGATTTCTCACTTTACACTTCTTCTTCTTTGTTCCAGGGTATGCCTGTTACCAATTTATTCATGCGCTGTAGATGTTTTAGCATTAGAGGGGCTGTCATCCCACCTCTGTGTTTGAATCTAGCATGTATCATTGAATTTGTATGCAGGTTTCTATTATTTTAATGCCAGAGAGCTATCATCCTGTCTATGCATTAGAGAATAGATTTACAAACCTTTTAACAGGTTGCAGCTGGCCATCACAGGGAACTGTGCATCTGTTGGTGTGATCAGTATTCTCCATCTTCACATTTTCTTTAAAACTGTGAGTAATTGGTAGTCTAAAGCCTTGTAGTCTAGCGGTGTTCACCCATGTCTGGGGTTAAGCATAGTAGAAGTGGTTATCTGGCTTGAATATGTAGCATTTCTTTCATTCATCCACCAATTTCCAACATTTTGTTGAGTTTGTAATGTTCCTGAGCATCTATGATATACAACCTAGGAGATTTTCTTGGGGTGATAACACTTACTATAGGATTTCGTGAGGACATCCTTTAAAGGTTACTGTAGGAGACATGGCATACTTAGTCACAAGTTGATGGTATTAAAACTACATTGTCTTATGTTGCAAATTGATGATGAAAATGTGTAGTTTGTTGTTAACATATGCTTATGGTGCAGATCCTACGTAGTATATGATGGTTGTTGAAGACTATCTTGGTTACCTCACTATAGAGGTCTTTGGACTTTGTTATAAATTTCATATCTATAATTTGATGTAAAGGTCATGTAAATACCTATGATGTAATCATTGTAAAATTCAGTCATATATGGACTATAGTACTCATGTCATGTAATCCCATCTTTTTAGGCATGTGATGTAATTTGTAACACCACTATGATCGGGTGGTTGATGTAGTAACAAAGTCAAATATGTAACCCCATTGTGATTGGGTGATTGATGTAAGTTTGAGTCCTTGGTGACAGGGAAAATTAGGGGCTAATATTCGACTGTGGGCTAATTTTTGACACTTTTCCAAAAAGAAGATTTGCCAATTTTGATTTTTTCTAAAATGATTCGCCCAAATGTTATAGTATAAAATTATTTTGCCTTGAAAATCACCAAAAAATTATGCATACAAATATGAAATAATTAAAAATCTAAATAATTTTTTAAAAATATCATCAAACATTTTACAATTTTCATATTAGGCACTAGTATGATTCGCCAAGGTTTCTAAACTCTAAGATAAACTCACATCCTTAAAAAGTTTCCCTACCTAGTGATAGGAAAAGTCATATTCAGTTGATTCATAGAGTCATGTACTTCATTGCACATCCTTCAGAAATTTCAGCATGTGCTCAGGGGGAGCATGGTCAGTATTCAGTGTTCACACTCAGCAGTTCAGATCTACAGTGCTCAAGAGAGAAGCCTTCATTCAACATTGGTCAACCCTTTGCCTTTGATGTCAAAGGGGGAGAGTAACTTGGTGTTTGAAAAGATTGGTGCTTAGCTTGATGTTTTTTATAGGTATTTATAGGTTGTGGTGATCAGACACCAAAGTGGCTGCCATCAAGTCCAAAGGGTTAGATTGTTGGCATTATGACTAATGTGTTGTCCTCAATGGAAACCTACTTGATGAGTTTTCCTTTGATGGAAAGCTACTTGATGCATATGTCAACAAGATATGTCTACTTGTGACAAAAAAGGATTACCAGTTCAGAGATAGAAGAATGATAAAGATGAAGTTTGAAGAAGTATATGGAGATTTGGTGAAGAAAATTGAGTATACACAGGTTCTATGAAGAAAAGTAGTGTACACACTCAAGTTTGGTGAAGCAAAGTAGAGTATACGCGGGTTTTGGAAAGAAAATATGTGTACACACGTGGATATGAAGAATAAAAGGTGCATACATATTAAGCACCATGGTATTCCACATGCAAAGGGTATTTACCATGGTATTGACCTATGGTATTAAGCCCAACAATGGATATTTGATCCCATCCAAGAATACCATTGGCACTAGTATGGTTTTGACCTGTGGTATTGTCTAAGGGCTAAGCTATATAAGGAGATGAAGATCAAAGTGTTTGAGGTGTGAAAGTGATGAATATTTCATGAATAATTAGATCTGAAGCAAGTATGCATGTAATGGGATGTTAATGATTTGCTTGATCTAAAACTACGATTGCACCCGAGAATTTTATGATGGATTAGATTCAATAGATCTAAAATGACAATTTTGATTATGGGTTGATTTGATCAGTGATTATAGTTTCTTGATGTGTGATTTTTTTGTGTATGTCGAGATATGGGTATTTCTGAAGTTCTGTTATGCAATGAAGGTTTTTGCCAGTAATTACAGATCTCTACACGGGTTTGATAACCTAAAAGGTTCTTACACATGCGGGTTTAATACTGGTAAGTCGCGTATATATTCAGATCTATACATGGGTTCGTTTCCTGAAAAGCGCGTATACACGTGAAAATGTTTTGAGGAAAGAACATATATAAGCTAGGGTTTTTCTAGAAAAGATGTCTGATTAGTTTAATCAATCTTGTTGTGTTTCTGTTGTTTGTCAATGAAGTCTTACTTGATGATCTGGGCTTAATAGTGATGTATTGATTGAAGATTGATATGTTGACGAATGATAATGTTTCTAGTTGTTTGTGATTGAATATTAGTGATGGTTCTGTGATTATTTTAGAATGATGCAGTGGGTCTATGTATGATTCAATATTTATCTCATAGTGTCAGTGGTTCAGCTTCAGGGTTCAATGTTTTGATAACTGTACACGAGTATGCTTCAAGGAAGTCAAGTATACACAAAGGTTTGCTATAGTAAAGTAGCGTATATATTTTGATAGTTTACTGGTTTATGCTTTGAGTCCATTCACTTAGTTGATGTAGTGTTTGGGTTCAATATTCTAGTTATAGTGATCTAAGTGTTCTAGTTGTTTGATAATAAGTTGATTGATTTGGGTTTCAGTTCATTAAGTGATTGGTTGAGTCAGTTGGTTCAGTATTTGGTATTGGGCTTAAATGATGATAGTGGGTCCTGTTTGAACATTTGATGAAACATGACCTACAATTGTGATGTGTTGTATCAGGTGGATCTAGTGTGAAAAATTATGAAACGTGGTCCACGGAGGTATTGATGCTCGGATCCTTCATTGAGGAAGTTGAATATTTCTTCTAGTGGTAGCTGGTAAATCAAATCAGGGGGTTAGGGATCCCTTCTAGTGGGTGTAAGTAAATGAGATTAGGGAGTTGGAGCTCCCTTCCAGTGGGTGGTGGAGAATGAGAGAAGATTATAGCCTTCTACAAGTAGTTGTCTGTGTGTTGGTATAAGTCTATGCTAGTACAAGATTTTGAGAAATTTTCTTTATAATAAAAAGAAATCTTAGATGACAACAAAAATGATTTGTCCCACATTGGGTTTTCACCTAAAAATCCTAGTGTTCATGTGTGTTGATGTGTTTCTTATGTGTGATGTTTTATTCTGTTCTCACTGCACATGGTTACTATTTAATTAATGTTTATTGATGTACTGATACACTCACTCAAGTTAAAGAAATGATGAATTAACTTAAAGGTAACTTTACTGGATATACACTAGTTATCTGCATAACAATTGCGTACATGCACGGGTTCCCTTTAGTAATGTTGCGTACAAAAGTATGGATATGAAATTCAAAAGTTTAATGATTTGTAAACACTGATTCACCCCCCCTCTTAGTATTTTTCCCAACATTAGATTCACCTTGTTGACATTCAACTTCATCATTAACACAAGATTCACTTTCTTGAAATCCTAAATCAAATTTATTACAAAGCTCATTTGAATGGCAACAATCTTCAAGAAGTAATTTAGAGGAATATATAATTCTATAATGTTCATAGAAAATTGCATGAAATATTTTAAATATGAAATACCACCAGGAGGAAGCCTCCTATACCATTGTCATGTGTTACCCTCCAAAGATATCATGAACAGTTTCATGAGTACATCCTCATGATAAACCCCAATCTTTGGAATGCAGTTGTGGAACTCTCTGAGGTGTTGTCCCAGATCATCGTATTTATCTTCAAAAAAGCTGGGTAGCTAAGTATCCCACACATTTATCTCACGATTTTCATTTGGAAAACATGGTATTTACAAAAATTTAATGGAGCAAATTGTTTAGAAACAGAAGCATCATAAAAATACATTTAAGCAACCTAGGAGTCCCCAGGTGAACTATTTAAACCATGAAATATTTTCTTGAAATATTTTTAGGCATGTTCATTTGTAACCTTTCCCACCAAGAGGTCACATACTTAACCATTTAGTCTATTACCGGGAAATGAAATTATTACCTTTGGTCCCCAACAATGATGTTAGAAGAATGTTGGTTCTCATATTGTTTTGGTAACAAGGATCCCTCCATCTTAGGGGGTATTCCCTATTCTGAGGTTAATTAAATAAATGTTGTTTAAAATAAAAATAATAGGGCTAGATTAATGATAAAAGAGTGTTTTAAATAAAATGAAGTTTTAGGGAAAAAAATGTGGTAGACACATAACATATGAAACTTATTAAAATAAAACATCATTTATGACAAAAATGAGGTTAAATTATATATCATAATTCACACATGACATAGGGTTCTAGTAAAACTTAAAATTAAAAGAAATGAAAAAGAAGTTAGAACAAGATGGCTTAAAAGCATCTAATTGAAATGTGGAGTTAAAATAATATGACATCAAGTATCATTATTAATTTATCCCGCAAAACTCTCGATCGAGATGTGACGTGGTGTCAGGGGAGATGGACCTCAATTGGACATGGTTAGTACCAAAATGTTTATGACAATTTCCCCCCACATGCTTAAGGCAGGGGGTGAATTGTCCTCACTGATGAATGCATGGGATGTGGGTTGGCTGGGTGGTAGAGGGAGAGATAAGGTAGGGTGACAAAGACGGTGAAGGTATTCGACATGTTGGGAAAGTGAATTCTATAGAAGAGAAGGGAGGAAGCTCAGAGTGGAAGAGAGAAGGCGAAACTGCGTCCGCAGGCTTGCGACGACTTTCTAATATGTATTCTGGTCTCGCTCCTAGTCTATTTCTAAGATTTGGTTAGATTTCTACAACAATTTCATGTGTTGTTGGCGGTTTCACTGGGGGGAAGGGAGAGGTAAAAGGCCGTCCCAATGGGACTTAGTCCAGTCAGGAAGGAACTAGAGGAGGAAAGGGAGGGCCATGGCATCGCTCTACATGTTAGCCCTTTGGCTTTTGACCCAAAATTTTGTCAATAATATGAGTTGACAGGGCTGATCCAAGCTACAAGCCCATACCTGATAACCCAGTCTAGGGAAATTGGTGATAGTGGGCAAGGCATGCTGGGGGGGTTGAGTGAAGCTGAGAGAGGAAAATTTGAGTCACGAGTAGGGGAATGGGATAATGGCAATGCCAATACTCTGCTAAGAAATCCCTCACAATTGCATATGCATGGTAGAAAAAATGCTAATAGGGACCTTGGGGGGGTACAATTAGTAGAGAGGCAAACATTCCCATGGTAGGAAGTTGCAAGTAGATGAAGGGGCATGCGAGTATGGCAACAATTGTAAATACCGGGTCCAAAAGGGTGTAAATGTTGGGTTCCAAATGCAGGGGGGTGACCAGCTTTTGAGCGAGGGTAAGGGGGAACGACACAGGGAAAAGATTGAGCACCCGAGCTTGGAACCCAATCCCCCAGGTCACCTATGGCCACATGGACTCCATAACTTGTTGCAAGCTAGGCAGTGCAGAGAAGTAAGGTATGACGAGTTGCGAGGGATTGACATGAACAACATCAAGGAATAGGACATGGCTCCAGCTAAACGTGGGCGTGGTCATGGAAGTAAAGGCCTGACTCCTCAGGAAGCCAAGAGACCCAACCCAAAGGAAGGCTGCAGGGGCTGAAAGCCAATGGAGAACCTCATAGTAGAAGCTGATGCGACATATAGAGACGAAATAGATGACGACATCTGAAAGCTGATAGATGACTGGGAGGATGAGATAAAACATGAGCTAGAACTAGATGATGAAATAGAGATCTGGAGGATGATGGTTCCCAACCTAGGGAACACAAGAGGTAGAATCACACAATTCAAACACACCCTGTACCTGTATTTCTTGATGAAAATTTTTCTTGGTAAAGCAATGGAAAAAATTTCTATAGGGATGGCAGTCACACTCTAGGGCCTGCCGAATTACAAAAAGGACATGGAGAAATTCCTATTCCAGTTGCACAAATAGGACATTAGGATGGATCTTATCGACTGTCACATCCCTTGTGTCAATGATCCTGCTCTTGTTGCCTCAGATTCTAAGGAGCAGAATGTCTAGAAGGAGTAGTTCCTCTACGCTTAGTTTTTTTTTTTATGCAGATAGCATTTAAATTTCCTGTTGTTTATGTTAGAAATTATATAGTATTTGGACATGAGATTGGGACCTACGTAGCCTTGAAAGAAAGGCTGAAGCAATTTTGTTTTTGGATGGCGTATAATGTTGATCGGTGGCCAACAAACTCAGTTTCCCCTCGGGGCAAGTTGAGGCCACCAGGTAACACTGTGTGGTGTAGATGTGCCTCATATATAAAATAGAAAATAGAAGGTCTTGCCAAGCATTACAATTTTTTTTTTTTTATCCCGCAACAAAAAAATTAGAATAATTGATTTAATTATTTCTAAATAATAAATATTGGAGAATAATCAAACCAATATAACGTGTGAAGGATTAAACAATCTGATTAAAGCCATATCATTGCTAATCTACCACACATTCTAGTGAAATAAAGACAATGAAGAATAGTAATAAGATTAAAAAGAGAAATAAAATAAAGAACAAGTTTTTATCATATTCAAGTTTAATGTGCAAATACCCTAGATCACATATATCATTTCGAATTTATCCTACAACAAATAAAGTCAAATCTGATTTAAAACCCTTAAATATCATGTACTCAAAAGTATTTAAATCATTTTTTGCATCCTATATTGTTGCATAATCAAGTTAAATCAACAATCTTGCACAATAATCAAGTTAAATTTTGTTTATATTTAATATGGTTTGATATATATATATATATATATATATATATATATATATATATATATATATATATATATATATATATATATATATATATATATATATATATATATAATTTTATAAAAAATTTAAAACAAAGTTTATTCCCTTTTACGTCAAAGGGAGGAGAGAGAAAATAGGGAGTTATGGAGGCCCAAAATCATTCGATGGTTGGGAGAAAATCATTCAATTTTGCATTTGTCTAATTTTGATTATTATTGCTTTTATTTTATTTTTAAAATTTATTTATTATTTAAAATATTGTTTTTAATTTTATTTCAAATTATTATGATAATAATGGTAAATTTTTTTACAATTAATAATTTAAGATTAAGATTTTTATTTTTTCATGCAATACAATAATGATTTTTATAAGTTATAATGACCATCATAATAATAAACCTAATGCAGGTCAAACATGAGTATTTTGCTATGATGATTAAAGTACACAAGTTTGATCATATGAATATGAGAGGAAGTCATATGATGAGGGAAATGCAAGGAAGAACTCATAGAGATAGCCTATTTCTAAAGGGGGGTCAAATTTAGTGACAACACATATTCAAAGGACTCTTATTAAATCATCGAACCTAGTTCCAACACGAAAACTCCCTGAGAGAGAGAGAGCCTTATCTATCTTCTATGATGCATATATATAGGCAATTATCTGTGTCTCAGTGTGTTTTGGGAGAGCACCAAATTGGTTTTTAATGTTGTCTCTTATATTAGCAAGGGGGGTAGGGGAATGGGCACTATTACCCTTCAACTAACCCCGCCCAATATATTAATGGTTGTAAGTAAATGCTACCAACTTCAATTTGGCCCCAATGACATCATATTAAAACATGTCAAAAAAAGGCTACTTAATTTTGAAATCAACTTTGGCCATTTAATTTGGATGTGTATGGGTCATGGATTTTCACAACATGCATTTAGGAAAGATCCCTTAGACCAAGGGTTCATAAGGTTGTCCCCTTTTTAGTTGTTTAACTAATTTACTTTTAAATCATAATGTTTAAGTCCTTAATCATATATCAACCACTTGCGGTCCTCCATGTTGGTGTTACAGTCAAAATTATCATTAGAATATGCAAGGATGGAACAAGGGGATGTTACAAACCCCACACCCTTAAAGGAACACCATAACCAGTGTTCTATAATTAGAGAACATCCAAAAAAGAACCATATAGTTACAAATCCCTACATCCACTTACATATTAAAGAAAAATGGGTACAATGTCTGCATTTGATTTTCATATTCCTAGGTTGCCTCATCTTGTGCAAATTGTTTCCATTGCACTTTCAATTTCTCTATTTCTTGATTCTAGAGCATAATCCATCTCCAGTAAAGGATCCATAATCATTCTTATTGGAATTCTCCCTCAAATTCCACTTGCATCACGGAACAATCAATCACATGATTAGTGTCATGTACATACTTTTTAAGCAAGGATACATGCAATACATTGTGTGTCTTTAAAGTGGGTGGTAAAGCTAGTTTATAAGCCATTGGTCCCACTCTTTCCAAAAACAAAAAATTCCACAAACTTTGGGTGCTAACTTAGCACAAAAAACTAATTTTGGTGATCTCTTCCTCGGCTTGATGTGGAGATATACATGATCACCCACTTGGAATTCTTTGTTCATTCTCTACCGATCTACACGGATCTTTCATCTATCCTAGGTTTCTTTTAGTTTTTTCCTGATGCTAATTACTCCGTGTTCCATTTCCTTCAACATGTCAGGTCCAAGAACCACCCTATTAACTGAATCGCCCCAACTAATAGGTGTATTACATTTTTTGCCATACAAAGCCTTGAAAGGGGTCATCTTTAGTGACTCTTGATTATTGTTGTTGTATGCAAATTCAACTAGAGGAAATAACTCTTCCCACCTTATTGATTGGTTCATAACATACATTCTTGACATGTCCTCTAAAATTCTATTTAACCTTTTAGTTTCTCCATTAGTCCGAGGGTGATAATTCATGCTAAATGTTAGCTGAGTCCCAAACCCAACATAAAATGCTTTCCAAAAATTTGAAGTGAATTTGGCATCCTGATTTGAGATGATCTACTTGGGTATGCCATGTAATTTGAGTATCTCCTCCATGAAAACCTAAGTTATGTCAATGGCATTGTGGGTGGACTTGATAGGTATGAAGTGAGCTTGTTTTCTCAATTTTTCCACTACCACCATAATGACATCCTACTTCTTGGGTGTCTTTGGCAATCTTGTGATGAAGTCCATGGATATGACTTCCCACTTCTAGTTAGGGATTGGAATTGGTTACAACAATCTCACTAGGTGTCTACATTCCACTTTAACCCATTGATATTCCAAACACCTGGAAATGTATCAAAAAATTCGTTCTTCATTCCTTTCCAATCATACATATTTTTCATGGTTGTTATCTTTTTCATATAACTAGGATGACCAAAGTAAGTAATTTTATGGAACTCATGCATTATGAGCTTCTTCAGTTCACCTACATAGGGTACATACCATCTATCGTTTAACAACAACCTACTATCCTCATCTATCTTGTAGACTTTGTTGATTGTTTTATCCGTCTCTCACTATAAGTATTCCTTTATATGATGAAAATTATCATCATGTTGTTGTTCTTTTTTGATCCTTTATTTGATTTCCAAAGCACAAGTACTTGTAGCTTCCAAGTGGGATAATTGTAGACTTCAGCTAAGTGCATCAGCTACTTTGTTCACCTTACCCTTGATATGCTTGGTTCCAAAGTCAAACTTGCTAATCAAAACCAACCATATGTATTTCCTAGAATTTAACTTGGGCTAGTCAAATAAGTATCCCATCAATCCATGATCTGATGTCAAC
Source organism: Pinus tabuliformis (assembly GCA_031772625.1). Lineage (NCBI taxonomy): Eukaryota > Viridiplantae > Streptophyta > Pinopsida > Pinales > Pinaceae > Pinus > Pinus tabuliformis. Next base: position 964,878,406 of record CM062808.1, read on the forward strand.
AAAAATTTCTTTCCCAACAAGTAATATCTCCACAGCTTTAGTGCATGCACAATTGTTAAGAATTATAGGCCTTGGGTGATGTAGTTCCTTTCATTTTCGTTTAATTTTCTTAAATCATAACATATCACATGCCATTCTTTCATTAATAATCCACCTAGGACATCTTTATAGACATTTTTACAAACAACAAAATCCTTTTCCGGATCACTTATCCTCAAGATAGGTGCATGAGGGAGCAAATGCTTGAGTTGTTAAGAGATAGTTCGTACTTTGATGTCCAATGAAATTTAGCTCCTTTCCTACATAGAGATGTGATTGGATGCCCAATCTTTTATAGGTATTTAGTGAATTGTCAATAATACTTAGTTAATGCCATGAAGGATCTAACTTCTCTAACATTAAAAGGAGTGGGCCACTCGATGATGGCCTTGAACTTTTCAAGATCCAAAAAAAAACATTCCTTTGAGACTACGTGCCAAAAATATTGGGCTTGTGACTTAAGGAATTCACATTTATTGAGTTTAGCATACAATTTTTATTTCATTAGCATCATGTTCTTCTCTAGATTTCTAGTAAACTAGGATATCATTTACAAACACTGGCACAAATTTATCTAGGTTTTTGGGAATCAGGGAATACTGAGAGGGGGTTGAATTAGTATTCTAAAAATTTTACACTTATTTAATCAATTATTCAATTATATGGAATTAAAAACCAACGAGATACCATTCTCATGAAATTTGTACACATATATTTAACATGGAAACCCTTTCGGGAGAAAAACCATAAATTCTTGTTTCATTATAATGTAAGCCAACTGATTTAGATTACATCAAGTTTTGTGAGAGCCAACTCAAAGGAGTACCCAACCCCCTCATATCAACAAACACCGACTTACTATAGGCACCAACATATTTTAGCCAATCACATATTTATATTTCATACATTTATAGGCTGAGATCTTTAGCTAGTATTTTAATTCTAAATCAGACCAATATCACCACTATATCTTCAATAAACTCCTTCCTTAACTGAATTCACTACCACACACTCTCACGCCCAAATGAATTCCTTCCTTTCTCCAATTGAGTTAACACTCTCACATACAACACACTGTCTTTTTCTTTAGTCAATCACACATGGCTCAAAGGGAAACTTCGTTAATTATCAAACAACTCGAGGAGGAACTTCACTGATTCTCACAAAACTCAAGAAAAAAGCTTTATTAATTCTCGCATATTTTAGAATATTTCTTTTTCATAACAAACACAATTAACTGCGATTCATTATGTTATATTCATTCCTATAGTTCTGTGATAATTTTCTCAAAGCTAAATTTCAATAGTATCATAACTCATTTTCGATCAAATGCTCTGCCTTTTATATCTTCTATGCTTAAAGTACCATGCGTATAAGACTAAGTTTTCTACTTATGGTAATTTTGTTATTGACTATATTAGCTATATGTGGTCATCACTATTCGAATCTAAGTTTTCCCTTTAACTGCCACTTAACTATATTTTGGTGCTCAAAATGCCAAATTTGATTATGTTGCACCCTTAAATATCAACTCTTGGCACATGTGATTGAGACCTAAAAGTCATGCACTAATTGTGAGAGGCCTTTCTTGTGTTGATGTCATGCTATCATCATATTTCCATGTGGCGCCTTTAGAGTTGTTCCATGTATCACTAAAAAATAGGCCACTTGGCCACTAGATAGGGCTATTTCCACCTTCCACATGTCACTTAGCTGGTGAGATACATAATCTCTTAGCCACATCACTACCAACTATCTCTTGTATGGAGAGGGACCTAGGATATGTCATTTTTTATTGATTTCCTATGTTATTTAGAAATTTCCTAGGGTGCTAATTCATAGTGTATGTTAGTGTTCTATGAGTTTTCTATCTAGTGCCTTTTGTTCCACATTTCACTTCATAAAATCACATAATCCTTCACTAGCCTCAAACTTCCATGGCACAAATGAGAAAATGAATGTATGTTAATGGAGACATTCTTGTCTAGCACCTTCAGTCAATTGCACCATTGCACCATCACCCATCACGTTGAGACTTTCACCCAAAACCTTCATGGTGCGATGGCACGTATACCCTGCTAGGTTCTCCTTCCATATTTCATACCATGTGATCACATTGAAATGTGTCACCTTATGAGTGCTACCGTGTGTCACTTAGTAAAGGGGCACCTGGGTACCTAAAAGTTCAAAATATGCATGCCACATCATCATTGTCCTAACTTGTTCTACCAACTAGTTTCCACATCACCACTATCCTCCAATCACACTTCACCATCTGTCACTTGCCACATGGGCATATGTATAGAGGAAATGATCGGGGTCTAGTTTTTTCCAACAACTTTATTTGTTAAGTCAAAATGCTTGCATGATGGATTCACCTCATTTTGAAATGCTAGAAAACTTTTTGGTTGAGATCTTCATTAGCTGCACCATCATACCCATGTTTTGTAAAACATGTCAATCTAATACTTCATGGCATGACATATGTTAATTAACATGAAAATTCTCATCCCGCACATTTTATTTTCCATAGAAGCCACACACCTCCTACATTTCCTAACCATTGATTGAATGAGCCTTTTTTTATTAGTGGCTCCAAATAATTGTGCCCCACCCTTATGCTTGACCATTAACATGGGGGTCAGTAGTTCTTTTCTTCCATGAATGACCCCCACAAATTTACCTAAAGTTGAACCATGACCCGATCTACAACATCTTTGATTTGATAGTCCACATCAATATTTGGCGCCCCCTATGTGTCTGACAGTTAACACGGAGGTTTGAAATTTGGAATTTAGTGGAACCATGCAGTAATGGAAACCTACCAAAATTTGAAGTAAGATAACTCTTGATCCCTTATGATATTTTCCAATTTCCATATATTATTGGGAATGACTCTAAGAGGAATATCCAACTATACTCTTTACAAGAGAACTTGAACTGATCAACTATAGGAAAATTTCCTTCAAATACATGCCCTTGAGATCAATTGTAGACACCTTGCAATTTTCTCAACAATTTCCCCCTTTGGATCTGGTGGAAACATTAACAAACATTTATGGAAAAAATTCTTAAGAATAATCCTACTAACACCTATCATTCTTTTCTCCCCATGCATGTTTCACTTTCCATGGTTAATTTCTTACTGCTCCTTGGACATTTCTCACCCTTAGCTATTATAACACTTCTCGCTTTTATATTTTATCCTTGTATCACAATGTTGGGGAAATTCTCCCCATTTTAAATCAATGGTAAAGGGTGTAAGTGGCTGAAATATCTCCCTATGAGACCATGCCGCTTCAAAACAAAATATTTAGCATTCATGGATTTTTTTGAAAAAGAAACAACAACACTAACTGAACACATTATACTCCCACTAACCATGGTCATTTCTTGCTGATACATAACTAATGTGTAACTTCTACCCTTATAAACATATAGATAATAGAAAACCTTCCATTTCATTATTCTTCTACTACAAATTACTCTCTAAATTGCTCAACAAATTGATTCAGTTTTTTGAGGGAGAGACCACTCCCAATTTTTTCTTGGGTACTCAAACTATTCCCTAGGAAGTTTTTTTGTGAAAATATATGCAATTTTCTCATTAGTATCCACATATTAGATCCTAACAAGATGCTCAACAATTATATCTCTTAAGCAATGATACTCAATTGGAACGCGTTCATTTTTTGAGTGCATAATAGGGTTGTTGGAGGTATTAATGGCACTAGTATTTTCACACATGATGGGGTTTGGATAATCAAACTAAACTTTGGTATCCTATAGTGATTGTTTAATGCAAAGGAATTGAGTACAATAAGTAGCTTGCGGTTATGTACCCAACTTTAGTTATAGATAAAAAAATGAATCTTGTTTCTTTCTCACCCAAGACACTAGGAAGTTTCACAATAGGAATGTTGCTCCAGTTGTACTCTTCACCTCATGAGTGTTACTAGCCCAATATGATTCATTGGATTATTTTAAATTGAACTCTTTACCTCTTGCATACCAAAGACCAAAATCAATTGTGCCTTGCAAATATTTGAAAATCCTTTTGACTATATTTACATGACTTTCTTTAGGATTTGATTGAAACATGGAAAGTAGACCTACTATAAGTATTATATCGAGTCTTGAGGCATTTAAATAAAACATACCTTCAATCATAGATGTATACGTTGTTTGACTTAAATTCAGATACTCATATTCTTTACTTAATTTGTAAGTAGTCAACATAGGTGTGTTAATAGACTTTCACTCTTCCATTCCAAGTTTTTTCAATGTTTCTTTTAAATACTTGGATTGGGAAATAAAAATACCTTTTTTTGAATGTGAAACGTACAATCCAAGGAAGAATGACAACTCTCCTAGCATGGAAATTTCAAATTCTTTCTACCTTGCTTTAGAGAACTATTGACCCATTTTCTCCAGTTCACTCTCAAAAATGATATCATCTGCATACACAAAAAAAATAGTAAATTATCATTTTTAGATAAAATATACAGGTTTATGTCTAGTGTACCTAATTTAAACCATTTCTGCTATAGATACTTATCCAGCCTTGTGTACCAAGCTCTTAGAGTTGGATTAGGCGATACACTGCTTTTCTGAATCTATAGACTTGATCGCCATCTTTTGAGAAATTAAATCCTCCAGGTTGTTCAATGTGCAGTTATTATTCTAGTTCACAATTGAGAAAGGATGATTTGACATCCATTTGACCAACTTTAAAATTCTTATGACTTGCAAATGCCAAGAACATCCTAATAGCTTCTAGTCTTATGACCACTCATCCTTCTTCTTTCAACTTGTTCTTGATCACCCACTTGCTACCAATGATGTTTTTTCATTTTGGTCTAGCAACTAGTTCCCAAGTGTTTTTTTTTTTTTTTTGGGTCGAACTCTACATCCATTTCCTTAACCCATAATTTATCTTCACTTAATTGATTAAAGTTTTTGGCTTCAATTTGAGACAACAAAGCAAAATTTGGGTGACTAGGAATTCCTATTGATCTGGATTGGATCATTATATTTTTTTCATCCATCTTGATGCATTCAAAAGTGGAAAAAATGGAGAAATCCACTCAAGAGACCATTTTTACCAGTGTGACCCAGTTTGGAAAAACTGGGTCTGAAACCTTCAAGGAGCGTTTTGAGGCATCAAACAACGTTTTCTAGGGGCCAAAATTTCTTGCTTTAGCACACACATTTTCATGTTGTTCTACACACAAATATCTTTCCAACAATGCAATAAGCATGCCAATCATAGTCCATATGCAAAATTTATGCCACTCAGAAGTTGACCTTCCTGTTTCAACCACCATGGTTCGAGAGGATGCAACATTAGCCCCCATTATTCATGGAAAAAAGGCTATCCATTTTTTTCAATGTAAAATACTCTAGAAGAGTCTATATTGTAACTATAGTTAAGTGTTGATGTAGTCAAACTTAACCACTAGTAGGCTATCAGGCTGTGTTATAACTGAACCACTAGGAGGAAGAGGCATTCCATTCTTTCAAGAGAATTTTGTTCCATAGTTGAGCAAAGATATCTAGGAGAGATAGGAGGTGGAGCACACATAGAGGATTTATGCATTGTAATAACCAACGGGTCAAAAACATTACTTGTTTGTACATGTAGCTTTATTTTCTAGACAGAGAAGGAGAGCGAAGTGGCCTCACCTTCTAGTTGGTTTTTCTCCTGAAAGGGTTTCCTAGAGAATATGTTGTGTCTTATGTGTGTGTATAGTATTATTTTTTCCTTCTCTACTTTTATGCATACTTTCTATTCGTATGCATGCACTAATTACAGTTAAATTTATATATCTAGGGTTTTAATAAAATTGTAATATTGTAGAAATTCATAATTTTAATATATTATTATCAGATCAGTTGTGACGAACTATCCAGTGGAATATCCATGATAGTTTGTAGATCACCTACAAATATTTGTCTCGTATGAAATATGAGTTCTCCGTCTCTAATTATTTGAACCTTGGGGAATTTTTTGTACATACGTAGATGGTGTCTTGTGCCTCTAAGGGGTCCTTTCTTATTCTTCTTCTTCCTCTTTTTTTTTTTCATATTTAAAGACACAATTATCATCCTCATTTGATTTCTCATTCTATTGATATTTTATTGAATGAGGAAAGGCTTCGTAAACTTTGACATCAATGCAATCCTTGATCTTCTTGTTCCTCTTATTATAACAAATGTATCCCATAGTTTAAGGAAATACCCTGATCTGCTCGAGAGTCAAACTTACCCAATTTCTCATCATTTATTTTTATATAGAATTTGTTGCACATAGTTTTGTCATTGATGACAACAATATGTCACTGATGTCAAACTGAAGGCTTGAGACATTAGCATCATAATGATGCCTAAGGGAGTAGCAAGACTCTCCATGAAGCAGTATAATAGCTTGATATCTTACATGATCTCATCACATGAAGATAAAGGTGTTTGATATTTATTGGGTTTTTGATGAAGTTATTAGACTCAAAATAACCTTCAAATAAGATGTTTGTATAGGTATTGTTGAAACCTTTCCAATGGTATATCCTACTGAGAAAAATTGCTCACAGATGAGAAATTATGATTAATTGAAGTTTTAGTGCCAAATCTAGGAACCAAACTTTATGGGAAAAACCCAAACATAATTTCTTTTAACTGGTGTACATGTTCTACGTAGATCCATTATTTATCAAGAAATCCATGTCCTTTGGCACAAAAACCTACACACTCTTTAATTCCACTAAGTAGTGTGTAACTTCAAGAAAATCCACAGTTGGATGACATCAAAGATGTGTAACCTTTAACTTAGAATTAGTCCTATCGACTTAATCACATGGCGAAATATGGAAGCATCCATTAGCTGATGAAATGGACCTATTGATGAATGAGATATGGCACCATTGCACAATTGGTAGCACACATCAACCGATGAAATTATCATAAGTGATGTGGTGCCATAAGAGGTCATCATGCAATAAGAAATTTTGGCAAAATCTCACTGGTGAAAGGACCAGAAGTGGGTGACACATGGAAACCCTCATGTGTTGAGAAGTGTAGAAAGAAAGTCTCAAATTGACTTTTCCTTGGTCAAATGGAGAAAAGTCAAATTTCAACATCAATAGAAAACTTAGATGCATTCAAATTGTGTGACATTTCTCTTGTCACTTATTTAGCTCAATAAATTTGAGTTAGAGGGCTTGGAGTTTAGTTAAGCATGTGTGATTGCTAAATTTTAGTGATACAATTAAGTTATATCCAGTTGTGTTCAATATAAAACTAGTTCAAACTGTTGATAGAACTAGTGGAAGGTTAGTTGTGCAGTGGGATGACAATCTAACTTAGTGATCATCCAGTTAAGTGATAAATAAGCCTAAAATAACTAGTGCATGTAAAGAATTTGAGTTCCTAGTTGTGGTGGAGATTCCAAGGTAGTGTAACAAGAAGTTGTAAACTAGTTTGAGAGTACAGGTGTTGCATGCATTCATATGATCAAACCTTGCGAATTGCACAATAAATTGGAGGAAAATTCCTAAAAACTAGGGGATAAATCTCGAGGAATTTCATAAGGAAATAGGGGCTCAAGCAGACGAAAAAATTGACTAAGTCTAGGTCAAAGCTTCCCATTAAGCAGAGAGATAGGTTATTCACTTGCAGGTTGTGCTTAGTGTAGGCAAGCAATTGTAATACATCTTTATTCATCTTATTAATGTAAAGAGGCTTGAGGGTCTTTTTCAGTTGGGTTCCCCTAGAAATCAATTATTGTGCATGTGTGTTATTTATTATTACATGTCTAGGGTTGTTCTAAATTGTGAATTGAATTCTGCAGATCAATAGAGTAGAATTATGTCTCTTGATTTAGATTAAAATTTCTTGAGAAGTTACAATTCTATCACCATATTTCTACCTGGTATCAAAGTAGGATTCACACTAGAGAAGGGATTCTGAAGTTGTTTCGCAAGAGGTTAGAATTTGTAGCTTCAGTGTAGCATGTTCTCCTTAGGGTTGGGAGAATTAACTTCAATGGGATGTGATTAAAGTATGCCTTGGAAGGAAGATCGAATTTAATTTCGTGGAAGGATCACATGGAGGTTTTTCTTGATGACAATGCCTTTCTAGAATACATCAAGCAAGATGTTGCAAAACCAGTGGAATGTGATGCTGAGAACCTAGCCCAATGGAACAAAGATCTAGCCAAGGTGAGGAGAATAATCCTAGAGGGAGTGTGAGACCACATTATATCAAATATCCATGGGAAATAAATCCATTTCACAATGTGGAAGGCACTGATAGAGATGTTCGAGAATAGCAGTGCTTATAGAAAAGTGTCCCTCAAAGACAAACATCGAACATCAAGATGCATAAGAATGATACTATTCCACAGTATCTCAACAAATTTACACAAGTTCATGTTGAGATTGGAGGGGTTGGAGTGAATGTTGCAAAAGATGACTTGGTGAGCCTAGTTGTTCTAGACCTTCTCAAAGGATGGCATATCTACCGGGACTTGGTGAATGGGAGGGAGAAATTACCGAATTGGGAACACTTGTGGTCCAATTTGGTACATGAAGAGATCAAGCGAAATACTAGAGATTGAACCTCATCCAAGGGAGAGGATGAAGAAAATTTTACATTGGTTGGAAAGGGAAACAAGGGAAAAGGGAATAAATGTCAAACCAAACCAGAATCCTTCCAAGGGGGCAAGAAGACTTGTCCAAAATAAAATGCTTCATTTGCCATGAATTTGGGCACTATGCTACATAGTGTCCACATAAAAAGTTTGGCAAGAAGTGTTATATTATGAAACTACAGTCAAATTATACTTTGGAAAAATTATTTGATGGAGATGATGATTGCATTGAATCCCTCTTTTCCATAGGACCAACATTTACCTAAAGATAATAAAATTTGGATAAGGGAAAGTGTACTTATGGAGAAAAGGCCACATATGCACATTTGGACAGGTCGACCCTAATTGTAAATTAGTTACCCCAGAATTCTATCCATAGAAGATGACCTCAAGCTCATTTGGACCTCACCAAGCATATTATTCTTCTCTTCTTCATTTATTTGTTCGAACGAGTCTGAGGCTAGGATGACAAAAGAAGTTCACAAAGGTTCAAAATTACAGGGTCCGAGGCTCACATCTATTTTAGGGTTTTTGGATTATAGTCGCTAGTTTATCACAAGAGAAATCATACTGCAATCGTTGTCTTTTAGGCTCAAGGGAGTTACTTGAAGTATTCATTCACTTGCATATCTCCTACTCCATGCGACTGGGAAGTTTGCCTAAAATTGACCATTGAACAAAATTGACCATAGTTTACCATAGACAAGAAAAGTTGTCTCTGATATATTTTGATGATGGAAACATATTTCTCAATGTTATTGGGTTGTTTTTATGCATGATATTATATTGAGCTCATTATAATCTCTAATGAACATTTTATGACAATCTAATAGAAGAACAATTTCATAGGGTCTTCCCCCTTTTGGGTTTTTTCCCTAGTCTTTGAACAAACCTGGTGTCTCTTATTGATGTTTTGATCGTCTCCTTTGTCATTACATTTATTGTTCTATCTTCAATTACTGTTGATGAATTGAAATAATATTTGTCATTGAAAAGATTACCAATTGAAATATTGAATTCGGTTAAAGTAATTGATACAACATAGAAAAATATGAAAATTGAATATGGAATTAGAGTTAAGATGAAGGACAAGCCCAAGAGGAGACCGTTAGGTCCTTATACTAGTAGTGTAACCCCTTATTGTTAGTAGTACAACCCCCTTATTATATCATTGTGCCCACATAGTCCCCATATTGTTATTATTGTGCCCCATAGAAGCCCACTATTGTTATTATTGTGCACTTACATCATTATTGTTATGTCGACTCTGATGATATTATGACCCCTTAGACTCCTATATATAGAAAGGAGGTCTTCTCATTTGTATCATCCAAGAATTGTTCATTTGTGTAATGTAAAGGAGGTTTCCCCCTCAAAGATGCTGAATTCTAAGGTGTTGATCTTTCTTTTCTATCATTTTGTGAGCTGGTTTCATAACATTTGGTATCAGAGCTTTGGATTCTAGGGTTTCGCTGCTCCAAATAGGTCATCATGGAATTTTCACTATAACTGTTTTTTTTGGTGTTTCAAAAGATAACAAAAAAAACCCATTTGAGAAGAAATTGCGCTGAGCCTCGGATTTGAATTTTAGATCTTGTCTCGCTATTGTTTTGGAGATATGAAATGAGGAAGTAGGGTTTTTGAAAGATCCATAATTTCATCTAACACAGGTTATCGTGGAATGTTCGCTATACCTGTTTCGCTACAACGTTTCAAAAGATAAACAAAAACCCATTTGAGAAGACATTGTTCTAAACCTCAGGTCCGACTTTCAGATCTTGTCTCACTATATCTTCGAATATATGATCTGAGGAAGTTAGGGTTTTTGTAGACTCCTGAATTACATCCTAAACAGGTGACCTTGGGAAAATCATCATAGCTTTCTCTATCAGCATCAGACTGAAATTTCGTAAGGAGTTACAGAAAGAGGACAGACCGTAGTTTCCTGTTTATATTTTTCATATTCGAAGGTCAAAATGGTGACACGTGGCACTTCATACAAGTTCGCTCTTTTGAAACGGTATATAATCAGGTCATCTTGGGAGATTGTGCATAACTCTTTCTTGGAGAATCCAATTTCAATCAGAATAGTGGCATTGGAAAGAGGACACAGAGGGCTACTGTAGGTTGCAACTTAAGAATTGGAAAATCTGAAATTACATAGTTACAATCGTTTCAATATTGAGCTCCTAAAATCAAGAAAAGGCAATATGAGGAAGTTTGATGGCAAGGATCCGGTAAAATGGATACTACAGATGGAGAAATATTTTGATCTACATGAGGTGAAACTATTACAAAAGTTAAGTATTGCATCTTCATATTTAAACAGGTCAATTTTTATGGTATAAAGCGCTGTGTTATTGTAAAGCACTTGTCACTTGGTCAATTTTGACAGAAGAAATGATAGAACATTATGAGGATACAAAGAGTAACACCTTCTTTAGCCAATTGATAAATATCGAACAAAAGGGTTCAATGGCAAAGCACATTGAGGACTTTCAAAAGTTGAATAGAAGGGTAAATGATATTCCAGAGAAGCAAAGGACTGATGTCTTCATAGGGATTTTAAAGGATAACATTCAACATGAGGTTCATCTCTAGGAACCTAATTCATTGGAGAAGGCATTCAAGTTGGAAAGAAAAATTGAAAGCGAAATTATGGAACCAAGGAATCCCACCACTCATGACTATAATTATGGAAGTGTTTTTTCTCCTAGCCTTCCACAACCTACAAGGTTTACATGACAACAACTGGATGAAAAAAGAGAGAAAGGGCTTTGTTACAATTATGATAGAAAATACACTAAAGGTCATAAGTGTGCTGAGAAGAAATTATTTTACATAGATTATGAAGAGGAGGAAGAAAATGATCAAGAAACATCAAAAGAAGAGGATATACACCAGGAACCAACCCTAGAGAAATAAGAAATGAATCAAACCATATCTTGTAAAGCATTGGCAAGAATTACCACTCCTCAAACTCGCAAGATAGCAGGACATATTAAGAAGAAAAAGGTTCAAGAAATGAAAGATCACATCGAGAAAGAAGAAATGAATCCGACCATATCTTTTAATGAATTGGATGGAATTACCTCTCCTCAAACTATCAAGATAGAAGGACATATCAAGAAGAAAAATGTTCAAGAAGGAAAAGATCACATCGAGAATCAAGAAATGAATCCAACCATATCTTGTAATGCATTGGAAGAAATTATGACTCCTTAAACTCTCAATATAGAAGAACATATCAAGAAGAAAAAGATTCAAGCAGTGAAAGATCACATCGAGCAATAACAACAAGTTCTCCAACATCTAAAGTATAATGCCACTTTGGTACGGAATCGAATGAAACAATGGGTAGATCAACATCGCAGTGAAAGAAGTTTTGATGTAGGTGATTAGGTATTTTTACGGCTACATCTCAAGCAAGCTATTTATGAGAAGGAAATGCTGGCAATACTACATGCACTTAAGAAAAGGCAATCTTACCTAATGGGAAGACACTTCAAGGTAAAAATGGATCATGATAGTCTTAAATATTTTTTAGAACAAAGATTATCTTTAGAAGAACAGAAAAAATGGGTCACAAATATGTTGGGTTATGACTTTGAAATCATATAGAGAAAATGGAAGCAAAATGTTGTTGCAGATGCATTCTCAAAAAAGGATGAGGATGTGGAAGTATTGTTTTGTGCTATTTCTATTATCCAACCAAATTGGATAAACGAAGCAAGGGATGAATGGAAGAACGATGATGAAGTGTGGCCACTCATTCAAAAGTTGTAGAAGATCCAAGTTCAAACAATATTGCCAGAACTTGACGAGGAAGGAAAAATCATATTCAAGCCTAGAGAAGTGACAGAAACAAGAACCCGAAAGCCACGAAATCGATCAATTTTAGAGTATCTCATCAAGTGGAAGAACTTACCCACTAAATATTCCACATGGGAGGACAAGAATTTTATATCGAAGCATCAAGAACTACTCAAGCATTGAGGACAACACTTTTTGAAGGAGAGGGGCATGTTAGGTCCCTATAATACTAGTGTAACCCCTTATTATTATTAGTACAACCCCCTTATTATATTGTTGTGCCCATGTAGTCCCCATATTGTTATTATTGTGCCCCATAGAAGCCCAATATTGTTATTATTATGCCCTTACATTATTATTGTTATGTCGGCTTTGATTATATTATGACCCCTTAGACTCCTATATATAGGAAGGAGGCCTTGTCATTTGTATCATCTAAGAATTATTCATTTGTGTAATGTAAAGGAGGTTTCCCCCTCGAAGATGCTAAATTCTAAGGTGTTGGTCTTTCTTTTCTATCTTTTTGTGAGCTGGTTTCATAATAGAGGCAAGTATTGAAGCAATAATCTCTACGAAGGTTGAAGGAGCCAATCTAGTCAAGTCAAGGTGTCTTCCTTCTTCAAGGAAAATGAGAATCTGGATGACTCATCCAATTTTTTTCATGGAAATTTAGGTTAGAGATCATAGCTGATAATAATGAAGTTTTGGAATACATTTAAGGAAAAGTACCCAAGCCTTCAGAGAATGCTTCCACTGTTGCCAAGAATAAGTAAAATAAAGTCGAGTTGAAAGAAAAGAAAATTATAAATGATGGTTTACAAGATAATTTACTTGCATATGTTGGAAATTTGAGGAAGTCTAAGGACATGTATGATAAGATAGCTAGCATGTATGGAGTCAAAAATTTGAATGAAATCATCTCCTTGAAAGATTGAATCAAGGACAAAAAAATGAACAAAGTAGAGTTTGTGAAATCCCACATAATGAGGATATCTCATCTTAGAGATCTATTGGAAAGAATTGGGGAATATATGTTTGACAGGGAATTGGTGATTGTGACTCTAATAAGTCTCCCTTCTATTTGGGAAACCTTTATAACTACTATAAGAAACAATAATTTCCTCTCGTCATTTGATGAAATTATTGGAAATGTCACTCAAGAAGAATCAAGGATGATATCAAGAGGAAGGATTCAAAAACATGAAGAAGGAGAGCCCGCTGCGTTCATCACTCATGACAAGAAGAATAAGAAAGTAAAAGGAGATCCATCAAATTAAATAAATCCTCCTTCTTGAAATCCAAATAGAAGGACATAACTATTGCACATTGAATGCTACAATTGTCATAAGAAAGGCCACTATGCTCGATATTTCCTTGAGAAGGATAATGGACCATGCTAAAATAATAGAAGCAACAACAATACGTTCAATGATCAAAGAAGGAGAGATGACCGAAGGAATGATCACAATGGAAGATATGAAAGAAATTAAGAGAATATCCAAGTGACCATGAAGAAGATCGCCGTCCACAAAAGAAGTCAATATCCAGGTATGAAAGTATTGTTGCAAATAAATCTAAATAAATTATTATATTTTCCCTTACTAGCTCATCTACTCCAGATTCATGAGATTGTTGCTTGGTTGATAATGGAGAAAATCGTCACTTCTCTGGCTCTAAGGAAGTTCTCTCTAATTTGGTAGAGAGGGATTCAAATTTGAAAATCATTCTTGGAGACAATTCCACTCATCTCGTTAAAGGTTTTGGGTTTATCAAATTTCATTTGAATTTCAGGGAATTTATTTTGCTCCATGATGTGATATATGTTCTAGGATTGAAGAAGAATTTTGTATCAATATCTGCTTTGGATATAAAGGGATAAGGGTTTCCTTCATCATGGGAATGGTTCTTACTTGGCTTGTAGTGTTGGCTCAAAAGAGTCATTAGGGAGAGGACCCTGGGTTCGGGCACAGAAGACCACCAATAGTTTGTTGTAATCTAGGGCAATGCCAGAATTTTCACCTTACCCCAAAAGACAAGGAGTCTCACTCAAGGCATGTCACGACCAAAAGGAGAAGAGTTTAGCATGGATTTTTTTAATCAATTTGGTGTCCTAAATTTCTTGCATGAATTATCAACTGAGGTTTGTAGAGTGATGAAGTGTGATGCACTATATGTTCTTAGTTAACTTTTCTCTTACTTCGTTGTTTTGTATTTTTATGTTTGTTTTGGGGGTTTCTGTTCTTTGATGTTTAAGAATATACAATCTATGAGAGATTTACATGGATCTAATGAGTTTTAAAGGAAAGGAAAGGTTCCTAAGTTAGTCTAATCTCCTAAAAATGAACCAAGAACCTTTTAACTAGTTAGAACCTAATAAGAAAAAAAATAGAGCATCTACCTTATCCTACCATTTAGTCCTAATCCATGGATCTAATTCTTAAAAACAAAAAGTGATGCTGATGCAGAAGGTAATTCAATAATTTCATTCATTTAGCCATTCAACCATTCAATTTTGGAATATGATAGAATCAATCTCCTTGAAATGATTTTTTGGAATGTCAAGTGATGCAACTAAGTAATGACCTGAAAACAGAAAAGAAAAGATAACAACATGTAAAACTAACAATGTGCTGAGTAAGCTCAATCACTGCATGAATTAGATATTTAACCATTTAAGTTAGAATTATCATCATTTCAAAATGGTTTTGAGAACATCTATTAATACAACTAATTGACAGTTCTAATCTAAGAAAATGAGTAACAAAATAGTAAGAAGATAAGCAATTGTGTATTATCATTACTTCATTTTTCATTCAGTAATTTATCATACAATATCTCAAAAGAACAACTCTTGCATAGTTGTGATTTTATCCTTACATTATTGGTTACATATTGAAATGAAACAAAATTAGAGAAAAAAGACTTGTAGAAAACATAGTAATAGAAATTAAATTGAAAACAACAAGTGAAAAACCTCCTTCAGTGTAGGGGCCCTCTGTAACTTATGTGGTTGGATGCTAGCTAGTTAAAGATGCACTTTTAAACCAACATTGAGAAAACAGAGTTTGTATTATCAAAAAAATAAAGTTTGAACAAAGTATTTAACAAAAGCCTATAATTCCTTCCAGCTTCTAACTACTTCTCGGTTTCATTCAACCAATATTTATAGGAAAAAAACATAACTTTCTAAGAGAAATATTGTTACAGGTGGCTAATCTGAATCTATCATGACTGTATATATAAAAAAAACATGCTATAAGTGGCTTATTTCAAATTGGAATGAGACTGTTAAACTTCTGATCAGCTACAGGTGGCTTGATCTGCATTAACTCCTCAACTTTTGCTTAGCTACAGGTGGCTTAATCTGAAATAACTCCTCAACAGTATTGTTAGACTCTTGATTAGCTACGAAAGAGAAAATCAAGAGTCCTACTACTACTAGATAACGTATTTGACTCCATCTTTGACCATGACTTTGGGCATGCTTTTCTGTCAATCTGGACCGAGTGAGTAGGATAGAATCCATGTGTCCATGTCGAGATGATTCCGGAAGTGCCCATGTGGCCCAATTCTTCATTTGACACCTGTAACCTACCAAACCATGAGAGTAGCTATAGAAAACACAGCTAGATGTAGAATAGGACGCGTTCTGTAGCTAATTTGCAAAAATATTTTAGAATAGCAAGAACATGAAAATATAATATGGTAAACATTTTAATCCTTTCTTAAGACAAAAACTAGCATTTATCATTGATTGGCTCTATAGTCTTATGAGAAAACGAGAGAAAAATGTGAGAACAAATGTCAAAGGGAATGTAATTCTAAGGTTCAACAGGATTCGAGAAAGTATTAATCAGATTGCATTCGATCACATGTACAAAAACATTACATATAATGTAGAGATAACAACATACTCATGATAATCTAAGAACTATAGATTACATGCAATTGATAAGACATTAAAAAATTTGAAGATTCACCATACACAGGGCCCAGATACATCACAAATCCCAAAGGATCTTAGCCATTCTTTATATTAATCTTAACAACAAACATTACAATATGACTCTGGATTTCGCCGTAAAAAACTGTAGGAGATACCCGACTCAGTTCTACAGGTACAGTTCAGCTCCAAGGACCAAGCCTTCTAGGCTCCTGCAACCTTCCCTCTGTCTACCACAACTCGGGATCCTTTCACTTGCTCTCACAACTCTGCTGCTCCTCTCCTTAACCTCACTAAATCAAACCCTCCTTCTTTTTTGGTCTTTTCATTTTATATCCTTCTCTCTCACCTAGACTTCTAGTTCTTGTTCGGCTGTTCTTCCCCTCGACTACTGTTGCACCTTCCCTCCCCCTCAGTTGCCTTTGCCTTCTGCTACCACCTTGCCCCAACTCTTTTGCAACTGCTTGTTCCGCCAACCAACTATTGCTGCCACCCATTTTCTTCTCATCCTTTGGTCAGCCAAAATTACTCAAAACCTTTTCAAAATTAAACGAAGGCCCCAACAGGCCCTGACCATAATTCCTTGACTCATCCCCGAGTCAAGTCATTTCAACCGCTATGGGTCCTGCTAATCCTGTCGGTGGTGGTTGTGGTATTACCTACGCTGGTTCTGCTATCTAATGTACTGGTACTTCTCCTGCCTCAATCATTGCTTGCAGAGTGGCATCCATTTTTGTTCCACCTTCTCACTCTCAAGGTTCCCCCATTCCAAACGAAGGCTCCAACTCTGGGACAAATGCTATGGTCTGCTGCTTGAGTATTGTATAATTTTGAATGGTTGTGTCCCACCATCGAAGTATTGCATTAGAGACCTGAGTAAACACTTCAGCTGAGTGGGATGTTAGTTCAGTTGGCCATTGGCTTTGCAGGTCGCTCCATTGTTGCCCGTTGGAGTCACACACCTACTTCTGAAGTAACAATTGCATCTGAATCGGTGGCTATAGATGCCTCATTACCTTTTTCGTCTTCTTGGGCTCCTCCTCAATATTATCAACCTGAGCCTGAAGGGTGTCAATTTGATTGTTGATCTGCTACAGCTTGGCGGGGTCTGTACAGTTTTTCATGCTGGCAAACAAGCTTTGTATTTTATCTCTCAGGGGGTAAAGGAAGTGGTTCTTCAGTGCTAGACTACTAGACCAGTCATGGACCTTGTTCATCAGGGCATATCCATTAGCAAGGGCATCGACTAAAGGTTGTTTCTTTCCTTCTAGTTCCATGATCTTTCCCTCGATTGTCCTCATGTAAATTTCCACTGGATCCGGTAGTGAAGATCTCACCGTCTCCAATTTCATTTTCATCTCAGCATTGGTAGATGCCAGGCATGAGTATGCTGCCTAGATTTGGTCGCAGTACCTAACCAGTGTGCAGGTAGCCATGTCTGCTGGTGCTTCGGTATCAACCTCGATGATGGTCGGCCATAGTGATTTGAACCATTGTGTGACTTGGTCAGCTTGGGCTTGCCATCCTGTGTTTGCTTGCCACAGGAAATCACACTACTTTGTCACCACCTACAATTTCCTTGTTTGTTGTTAATATTCCTTGGCTAGGTCCTCATGGATCCTTTCGGCCCTATGTGCTACCGGCTGGATAAATGAAACAATTGTGTTGACAACTAGTGCTGGAGCGTATCGGCCTGCATTGTGCTAGGTTCTAGAAACTATTATTGTACGGGTAGGCCGCTAGCTATGGATTTGTTAGAATGGGAGGCAGGTGCATGGGCTTGCTGCGATAGTAGGGTGAACTGTGGAGTGGGTGGAATGATGCTAGGGTTCAGGCAGACTGTGAGTCTTATAGGGAAAGCTGGCAAGCACGACTCAACCCTTTCCTCCTATATATTGGCATCTAGGTTTCCCCCTTTTGTTGAGTCCAAACCAAGTATTGGGGATGTAAGTTCCATTGGTTATGTCCCAGTGGTAGGAGTGGTGCCCTTTGTCCACCTGGCTGACTAAACTTCTGCTTCCACAGTCGTCCTTCGCCGGCCAGGCTGAAGGGTCTCAGATAAGGTCGCAGAGGTTGAGGCAGTGTGCGGGGACGACTCCCGTGACTGATGTAATGTAGTGGAGGTGGTGGTGGGGATCTCTTCAATTACGGTGGTTTCGGGGATTGATTGCTCGACCTCCATAGTCAGGTCGACAATCGGAGCTGGTGGAATAACTTTTAGCTTTTTGACAGCCGTGGTGTGGACGACTCGCTTTTTCTTGGGCTCGGGGACCATGGGATGGGAGGGAGCTTGAGCCACTACTGTTGGCAGCTTCATGGCCAGCGGTATCGTTACGATAGGAGAAAACATGGTGGAGCCCTAAAATTAGGTAGGATAATCGCTATCACCTGACTCGAAGCTAGCAATTGCCCGTTTGAGTTCGAACATCTTTTCCTCCATCTGGAGCACCATTGGCTAGATCTCCTCCTTGGCTGGTCGCTTCCTACTACTCTCCGCCCCATCTTCCCCTTGCCCCTATGGAGTCAATGCTCCAAAGAGGTACTTGTGCTTGCCTTATGTTATCTCACAGGCCACTCTCGGCCATGACCCCACTTCTTTGTGTAGCACTTCTATCGTTAGGAAAAACCTCTATGGTCTCATCTTAAACGTTTGTGGGTGGACACACCTTGGTCTTAGGTACGTATGCACGTGGGAGGCACCAAACCATAGTTCTTCTGAGAATTCGTCCAACAGAGCCTTGGGTATCCTCTTTGTTTCCCTTATGGTGGCTAGCGTCTGCTCGTACCAGTCTTTGAAGGCTATTTCATTGATCTCTTTCGTGTTGGGGTTTCTTAATGCCTTCCATGGCTTGTACCAGAGTGTAATTGGTTGGCCTTTGACGACGGGTGCCATTTCCCTCTCCTTTGGTGGTCTCCATTTCCACATTGCCAGTGACATCAAAAGATATCCGAACATGAACCCAACACCCCTTCTCTACACATCTTCACATGCTTCAAATAGCTCATTGAGAATGAAGGTTGACTAGTTGATCACCTCTCCTTGGCAACAATGTTCTGCAACTAAGATTGCGTCCAAGGTGCATTCGTTCTTTTTGAAGTGCCACATTATTTTGCCTGCAATGAGGCAACAGGAAAACCTAGTATCATCCTTGTTAACCTTATCTAGCTTCGCTCCTCTCCTGCCCCACTCAGTCACATATCTGGCATAAATATTGTCTTGATTTTGCTTCTTTCCCCACTTAGCCCCTGTTTGGAATGCTATGCTAACTGCATTTCCACCTACGGGAAATCTTGTGAGCTGACTGATATCTTCCACATGGATTGGGTACTCCTTATTGTTGTAGGGAAAAGTATCCGACTCGGATGACCCTATCCCACTCTAAGGGTGACAGTTCCTTAGCAACAACTGTAAGACAAACTACTTAAGGTTTACTTCTTTATGAAAGCAAAAGAGAATGGAGAAAGCACTAACCGTTGCCTTGCGCTTAATGTCGAATCCAAACTCTTCTCTTTGGCCGCTTGCTCCTAGCTCTTTGTTCTTCTGCTTGCCCAGCTACGATGAGATCCTGCAAAATAACAAAGAAGGAAACTACAAGAGGCATGCAATCATAACTGGTTCATGGATTAGTGTAAACCAAACATGCAATCATCACAATACATAATTGAAACAAGAGCACATAGAAGAACCTCAATAGCTTTTATTAATGAAGAAATAAAGGTTCTGAGAGTATTACAACCATTGAAGGCTCCAACCCAGCAACACCTCCCAGCAGAAAGAATTTCTCTTCTTCACCTCTCTCAAACAATCACCCAATAACTCAATAGTGAAACCAACAGCATATCATTACTTTGCACAAAATTCCAGCCTCCAGAGCTCATAGGAGAGAGCTCAATATATAGATGAATTGAGAAAGGATGAGTCAGCTTGCAACTGATGTGTAGCTGCCTTGTGTCCTCTCTCTCTTCAGTTAATCTTTAGTTGATCTTCAGTTCTTGAGTCCACTTGGAGAACTTTGCTTCCACTTGGAGAAACAGAGCCTCTGACTCATCACAAGGCGAAATACCTGATCCAAGTGTCATTTTTGGAAGATTCCAAAGCAATGACTCACTGTGCCACTTGTCTCTTCTCGCTCAGCGCAGGTGGCCTTTGTCCCACTTGCTTTGCAACGCAGGTACACCATGGAGCAACTGAGTTTCAGCGCAGAAACCTAGTGGAGCACCTGCTTTGATTTCAGGATTGCTTGTTTTTGAGTGTTTTCAGGTGGAGAACTGATCTGAGAGCTGTTGGTTTGCTGACCTTGTTCCTCTAGGGGTAGGAACATCATGTTTACGGAACTTTGGATCCCTTGGATTATTGACAATTCATGCTTGTTGCTGTAAGGCACAAAATTGTCTATAACAGATGCCCCCTAAAGTATGAGGTCGTTTATCGGGTGAAATGCTTTATTGAGAGGATCCGAAGTTCATTCAATCTGATGAGAAGTGTCCTGTTATAAGATACAATACAATACATTATTTTTCATACATTTTTCATGATCTAGCTGAGGCGGGCATTCCCATGCTCAGCTTTATAAATACATTTTGGTACATAGAACAGACGATTGTCTGATTGTAGACTGATAATTCTCTGCTGAAATTATCATCCTTTGAGAAGGATGATCATCTGCTGTAATGGTGTACATATCAAATGTCTTTATGTCCTGAATATATATCGCAGCCCGGATGGATGAAACTAGATCCGGGGTCTTCAATCTCTTCCGATCTTCACTCGATGTACAAGTCGATCCATGTGAGAATTTCTTGAAGTCGAACATGGAAAGACATCGCTTGATTACCGGTCAATGATGTAAACCGTTAACAAGCGCGAGAGGAGTCACCGATAAGGATGATGACCCTCAAGGTACGGTAGTACAATCTACATGGTGGGAATAAAGGACTTGGCGTCGACCACCATGCAAAATCTTCTGGTCGAAGGTCATTGATGTATACCTGTCGCCGGAAGTGAGAAACTTGCCATTGAGGCATGCAAGCTTCAAAGTACTGAGGGGGGTGTTCCTAGATCAACTCCTTGGATAATGAGCTGATGTCGACAAGGAGCGATCCGTCAAAGGAGGGCCTTAATGAATCCCACATCAGTGACACGGAACGGAGCTAGCGATTGTGATGAGGTGAAAACAAACTGTGATGTATGATTCAGGGTGGCGGTCATGAAGTGGATGAAGGATAATGTATGGCAGTGGGTGGAACACGGTTGACTCTTTACAGAACCACATCTCTTGAACATATAACGACACTGATGTGATGGATTGGTAGCATTACCCCAATTGTGGATGGTGTGGCGAAGACCATGGTTATGAGACCGGTGAATGAAACAACCCAACCCGATGTGATACGGAGGACAAAGTGTCATGTTCAAGAGCGACTTGCTACCATTAATGCTGTGAGGTTCTCCCAATTTTTCCCCAGTCATTGCTGACCAGTACCTCTTTATTTTTGTCAAGCTTGAGGAGGATAACATATGCTTGTTCTATAACCTGCCCTTCGGGCAAGCCCATCGCTATGTTTTAACGAGCCTAGCGATAGGGAAACTCGTTCTCGTCTAAAGACAAGTTTGTCGCTATTTAATCATTTTAACGAGTCTAATGACAAGGAAAACTCGGTCCTTTTCATTTTTAGAGAGTCTGAAAAGGTACGAAAAGTTAACTCCAAAATTCCTTTTTCGTCTTCTAATCCCTTAAGTCCGAAAAAGTATAAAACAATACAGAAGGGATGAATTTTCGATTTCTTTAACGAGCCGAACAAAACAAGCGCTCGATCTTTTTGTGTAATAATCCCTCAGGTCCAAAAAGATTAAAATCTAGAGGAGGGATAGCTCTTCTTGTCCTTTAACGAGCTGGAAGGCCAAAACTCGGCAAACTTTTCATATTTTACGAGTCAGTGAAAAGAGATCAAAGAAGACTCGTCTTTTGAGGAACGAGTGATGAACAGGGATAGCAGCAGATTCCAGGTACAGGTTGGAATTCTCCAATCACGGCAATGTCACAAGGATGGCTAAGTGAAATCACTCTTCGCAGCTGTTCCTCAAAATGGGTAAACAAACATATGGAGGTGAACGATTGGCCAAATGAACGGATGGAGGTGATGGCATATAAACACGACCAAGGGCTTTTAATATGGCTTTCAAAGGTTACATTTCTCGAGGTTGTTTGCCGGTTCATTTTTTCTAGATGAGCTTGAACTATAGGGAAAGATTGCTCACAACTTGTGTTTATTTTTTAACGAGCATGAACTCTGTACAAAACTGCTCGATTCTTGTGTTTATTTTTTAACAAGCATGAACATTGCTAAAACTGCTCGAATTACCAGTCTTAATACAAGGAATGCCTTAGGTGAGGTAATCTTATTTAAGGAGCGATACCTCACTAATTACTCCAATTTGGCAGGTTTTAACTTTTGCCCTTCATCCTTTCTTTATGCAAGTTGGAAACGGCTAATCCTACGAGTTTAACGGGTTAGACCTACAGGTTTAAAGGGAGGACCTAAAAATTTACAAAAAATAAATAGTCGTCCCGTGCTTGCACTCCAAAAGGTTTGCATGCCCCCAGGTATAAAGTATAATTTCAAGGCTCTTCTTCTCCTCTGTCCCACCTTTGTTTTTCTACTTGTCGTCTTGCTATATTTTTAACGATACTTGTCTTCTCGTTATTTTTCGGTGCCGATGGTACTTGTCTTCCATCAGTTCACTTTTTGATTTTTGCAAGATCGCAACAGATAAAACATTGGTGTTACGGGGGAGAGGTCCTCTTACTTATTATCCGAAAAATGGTTTTGTTTGCTGCCGCAAACTAAACTCTCTTTTCGGCGATGTCTATCATTAGGTTGCTAAGGATGGTGACTACTTGTTGCAGCAATTTCCTCTCTTTCTTTGAAGACTGCCCCTACTTCTCTTTTAAAACATATTGTTTTAATGGGTGAGGCTTGACATTCAAAGATGGTGCCTTCTTGCTGCCACAAATAGATCCCCTCCTTAGGAGAGCCCACTTCTTTAGACAAAGGGAGCGATTCTTCCGCTTCAACATAACTTTGACAAAAGAATTTTATCCTAGAACAACCCTCTCTTCCTTTTTCGGACGGGGTACGGACTAGTCCATTCTTCTGCGGAAATTAACTTTATACCCAAGGTTTTCTCTGCCCAAGGCAGGCCAGGGTGCATGCCCCCTGGGTCCCAGTTCTTTCTTTCCGAATTACTCGCATTCATCGGGAAGTAGAACCGGGGGTGGTGGCATTCCTTGAGTGAATAAACCGTTAAGGGATGGTATTTGACTATTTGCGATGCATGATCCTGGAAATGAAAGTTGGTCTACGAGCTTGACTATTCTTCCTTCGTGCGGAAAACACATGACTCTAAAGAGCGAGGACACTATTGCCTCCATGCAATATATATAGTCTCGTCCAAGGAGTAAGTTATATGCCAAGGGTCCCTGGACGACCATGATGTTCATATGAACTGTCTTCCCTTTCAATGTAACTGGAACATTGGGGAGAATCCCTAACGGGTGACTGGTTCCTTTATCAAAACCTGATAGATTTCTCATCTCAGGTAAAAGCGTCGGGCAACCCAGTGCTTTCCAAGCAACAGAGGAAAGGATACTCATAGATGCCCCTTCATCAATGATAGTTCCAGCCATCACCATTCTGTAGATTTGGACTATGATTCTGAATGGGATACTGGCTGGTAACCGGTGTCTGCCTAGTTGATTCCAATCAAAGGATACAACTAGGTTGCTTGGTGGTGGGACCGAATATACGGCCGGATACGACCCTGACGATGTTCCTTCCTGCGATAAAGGAATGGGCGCATTGCCCTGATGCTCATCAGAGTCTGTGTTGATGAAAAGAATATGGACGGTGTCATCCTTATCCTCTTCAGTGAGGGTGTCATTTGAAGATGGGTCTTCAATGACGGGGTCATTGGAGGATGAAACCTCCGAAGGAAGAACGGGGTCGACCGCCATTTCGACCTTTAGACTTTCGTCTGTTCTGGATTCAGTAGGTTCATTTTCAATGACCGACACTTCAGCTGACCACTTGAGCGGGTCAGCTGGATTTTCAACTACCGAGGGATTAGGCGCGAGTTTTTGGTATCCAGGAGGAAGTCGTAACGGTGAAACCGTACGATCTTCCAAAACTCTCTTTGCCTCATCTAAGAATGGACATTTGTGGATGGCGTGATCGCCTTCACACAATATACAGGGTGATCTTGGTCTTCCTCTTCATCCTTCACTCTCGCTAGTTGACGGACTGCAATCAACATGACTACCAGAGGTTGATGCTACCGGATTGTGCAACCTTGGGGACCAGTCCCTTAGTATCTGGGGAATACAGGGACAATCACGATCGAAGTGGGCCCCTTTGCAAATGACACATGGCGATTTAGGCCCGGTTGGTGCAGTGTGTGGGTTTTTGTCAGCTGTCTTTTGCTTGCCCCCAGTCGCCTTCGCCATAGGCCCCTTCTGCTTCTTTTCTCTCTTCTTCTTTTCCTTCTTCTCCATGGGAGGCTAACTTTTGCCGGCTCTTCCTTGTGAAGATGAAGGATCAGAGGAAGAATTGTAAGAAGTGGAAGGCTGGTGGGTCGCTCTAGACTGTTCTGACTATTGATTCGACTGCTCAGGATTAGTGGCGATCTGGACTACATTAGTTGAAAAGAGCCATACAAGTAGGCCAATTGTCAATCCTGGAAGTGACAATGTTGCCATATGAGGCGCACCAACATCTCCCCAAGAGGAGAAGGGATTTGGACTTCCACCAAGGTTGTTTCCTTGGTTGGTGGGCTCCATACTTTTCAACTAAAAGATCAACGTGGGAATAACAGGTGATTATGTTCCACTTAAAATAAATTTTATTAACGACGCTTTTAGACACAAACTTGCTTTTTCATGTTTTAAGAGTCGAGAAAAAGTTAAAGATGACTCTAGTCGCCTTCGATGTTTTAACGAGCCCGAAGTGACAAATGCTCGGATGGACTTTTTCAGTTATAGAGTTTGAAAAAAGCCAAAAGAAACTTCTCTGGAGATCTAGGCAGAGGGTGTGCCAAACTTTTCGCGAAACCACAGAATACGTTTTACGGTACGGGTGGTCGATCTTCGTGAATGCTGTGTTCACTGCATCGCGATCAGTAGGGCGGCCGACACAGCTTCCTATGGATAAAGGATAATTGCCTATAGGGGTCTCCCAATATATACGCGACGGTACGTGGGAGCACAAGTCCGTATTAGTGCCACCGACTCTCAGGAGGAATCACCCACCTTCGTAGAGATCGACAGTCACTATGTTTAACGACGCCGGAACACGTCTCTACCTAGACCTCTATGTGTTTGCGTTATGTTACAAAGCGTTGTTATGTAAATTGGATTTATTTTAATGTTGATCTTGCTTATCAGTTTGCCTTTAAGGATCACCACGAGATGTATATAACAAATTCCTGAATGCAGTCTAAGATGAGAAGCAAACTTTTCAATCTTTCAACTTTGAAAACCTTAACTACTGAGGGAAAAGAAAGGCAAATCTTTTCACATAGATCATAGAGCACACACTAAAATGAAAATCTTTCCTAAATCGTCAAGCACACAGTCAAATGCAAAATGCACAATGCATGTATTTTCTTTTCCCTTTCTTAATGTGGATGGATTACAAAAAGAAAGTGGTTATATAACTTTGATTTCGATTTAAAGCGAAAGTAAACAAGTTTGTCCAAAATCAAAAGACACCTTAAGATTCACTTGCTTAATCACTGGAAATACATGAAATCAAACCATACTAACGAAAGTAAAATGACTAATCAGCTATGGACAACAAACAAGCTAACTCTTTAGACCAGCAAAATGCCTAACACAGGTTCAGATCTAAAAGGCCAAAAGCATGACTAGTTTACTTTTCGTTATGGGAAATTGTAAATGAGTAAGAAATACAAAGAACAAGTACAATTTCGTTATATAACAGAGGCAGAATGATGGCAAGTAATATTGGTTTCAAAACAGGCACAAGACTGACACCTAGCAACAAAACTAAGTGAAAACAGGCAAGAGAAAGGAGGAAACCCCAAATGCACTAGGCAAATTTGGGCCAACGCAGGCTCTGCACAGCCAAACTGGCTCTCAGCGCAGGTAGCCCCTTCGGGACCTGCGTTGCAAAGCAGGTAGCCTGTGTACTACCTGCTTTGGAAAACGAGAATGCGTTTTCACAGTTTCCGGGTCATAATTTTCTAAAAAATGCACGGTTTTTGCTCAAATCAGAAGCAATCAGTCAAGCACACTCAAAGGGATGATTAGGAAGGTGCAAAGCTATCACTAAGAGCTTACAAGGATCCTTGTAGATCAGCTCTTCAAATCATGAATTTGCTCAGAAAATGAGCAAGAGTAGCTGCCCTCTACTTCGCTTTTGATATAGTCAAAAGCTTTTCGATTTGGTACTCTTTTGTTCAGGAAATGAATAGCAAAATACTACAAACACAATCAAACGGATACGATCCCCAGTGGAGTCGCCAGTTTGTTGTAGGGAAAAGTATCTGACTCGGATGACCCTATCCCACTCTAAGGGTGACAGTTCCTTAGCAACAACTGTAAGACAAACTACTTAAGGTTTACTTCTTTATGAAAGCAAAAGAGAATGGAGAAAGCACTAACCGTTGCCTTGTGCTTAATGTCGAATCCAAACTCTTCTCTTTGGCCGCTTGCTCCTAGCTCTTTGTTCTTCTGCTCGCCCAGCTACGATGAGATCCTGCAAAATAACAAAGAAGGAAACTACAAGAGGCATGCAATCATAACTGGTTCATGGATTAGTGTAAACCAAACATGCAATCATCACAATACATAATTGAAACAAGAGCACATAGAAGAACCTCAATAGCTTTTATTAATGAAGAAATAAAGGTTCTGAGAGTATTACAACCATTGAAGGCTCCAACCCAGCAACACCTCCCAGCATAAAGAATTGCTCTTCTTCACCTCTCTCAAACAATCACCCAATAACTCAATAGTGAAACCAACAGCATATCATTACTTTGCACAAAATTCCAGCCTCCAGAGCTCATAGGAGAGAGCTCAATATATAGATGAATTGAGAAAGGATGAGTCAGCTTGCAACTGATGTGTAGCTGCCTTGTGTCCTCTCTCTCTTCAGTTAATCTTTAGTTGATCTTCAGTTCTTGAGTCCACTTGGAGAACTTTGCTTCCACTTGGAGAAACAGAGCCTCTGACTCATCACAAGGCGAAATACCTGATCCAAGTGTCATTTTTGGAAGATTCCAAAGCAATGACTCACTGTGCCACTTGTCTCTTCTCGCTCAGCGCAGGTGGCCTTTGTCCCACTTGCTTTGCAACGCAGGTACACCATGGAGCAACTGAGTTTCAGCGCAGAAACCTAGTGGAGCACCTGCTTTGATTTCAGGATTGCTTGTTTTTGAGTGTTTTCAGGTGGAGAACTGATCTGAGAGCTGTTGGTTTGCTGACCTTGTTCCTCTAGGGGTAGGAACATCATGTTTAGGGAACTTTGGATCCCTTGGATTATTGACAATTCATGCTTGTTGCTGTAAGGCACAAAATTGTCTATAACAGTTATCTAGCCATAGTGATCCTCCATGCATCGTGCTCACTATCAACTTGGTACACTGCATCACGACAAATTGAGTGCTGAACATAGGTAGACTCCTCAAATGGAGTATTATCGATCTCTTTATTCCCTTAAAGTCTTCCTTGACCATGGAGGCCTTGGTTCCATCCTCCTAGAATTCCTCCGCGTAAACTTCTCTTTTCATGGTCGGGAATTGGAAACAGTCTGTGAAGTCATTGTCTATCAAATTCGCCTTGTCATACTTGCCATACAGATTATCGACCATTTCAATTCATGCATCCAAGGTGTCCTGTGGGACTAATACTAGTCCTTTCGCCATCTCCTTTCTCCTGTGATAAACTATTTGCACTCGAGGCTTCCTACTCCTTTGTCCCTGCACCTGTTCTTCAGAGTAAACCTGTAATTCTTCTATTGTCTGCAATTGGAATTTTGGAATTCCCTTCATTATTATGTGACTTAAGTAGCCAGCCCTAACACAATGTTCCCCTAACTAACGAGGCCTTAATAACTAATTACTTTGTCAATTTTTCCATGCGTTCTAGCTATACCTTACCGCCATTGGCCAACTTGGAGGTGACAACCATGAGGTGGATTGGAGAGTACAGAGTGGGCTGCATCGCTTATTTATTTTGTCATGATGGGTTTATTTACTAACTAACTTTATGCTTAATGGGAAAAGATATTGCGACTCCTACTTTGACAGTTTCCTATTTAAATACTTAATTTGGGAATGACTACTGGTACGGTGGATAGGACGAGTCTCTGTGTGGTCATAAATGTTTGAAAAAGTGCATGCCTACATGTACTCAGCTGATTAGGATTACGAGTGTGGCTGCTAACTCTACTGATTGGCACTACATGTGTATCCGCTGATGCTACCCCCCACATACTCTGTTGACTGGGAATACATGTGTATCCACTGATGCTACTTCCCCCCAACCATAAATGGGTTGCGGTATGCGAGGACTTTGCCGCAACCTTATTATTATGACACCTTATTATTATTATTATTATTATTATTATTATTATTGGTTGCAGAAGGGCTTCAGGTGTGCACCATTCACCCATCCATGTAGTAAGACTCCATCTAGTTGCGTGAGCCTTATCGCACCTGAATCTCTGATTTCGATTACTATAAACAGACCCAACCAGTGCATCTCCAGTTTCCTTGGGAACTTCTGGAATTTGCTGTTGCAAAGGAGTACCTATTCCCCGACTTCAAATGACTTCCTCTTGATATGCCTATCGTTTTAAGATTTTTGCCTTCGTTGCTTCACTGATTGATGGAAATCTGCTAAAAATAGGATTCGTCAAGTTCCATCAGCTAGTTTAGTCTGTCTCGTAAGGCAATGTTGTCTATCATTCCCATTGCCTCTGAAATAAACATGTTGGGTAGTATAAATTCTGCTGGTACCACCACTTCCCTTCCATATACAAGTTGAAATGGAATTTTCTTATGGAGTCATTTTAATGTCATCCTATATGCCCATAGAGTCACGGGTATTCTTTCATCCCAGTCATCCTATTGGCAGATATGACTTTCATGAGCCCTTTCTCTAGTATCTTGTTAAAATTTTCTACTGAATTGTTGGCTTGTGGGTGGTAGGGGTTGCTCTTGTTATGTTGAACCATGAAGGTCTTCAGCAGAGAGTCAATGGTCTCATTCAGGAAATGTGTCTGTTTGTCACTTGTGAGGCTCCTTGGGCATACAAACCATGAAATGATGTTCTCAAATATGAATCTTGCTACTGTGTCTACTGTGCAGTCCTTTAGGAGTGTTTCTTCTGCCGAACTTGTGAGGTATTCTATTGTTGTTATGATGTATCTTGTTCACGAATGCCTCGCTGGTGGAAAAATGTGTCCAATGAAGTCTACTGCCCATTTGTCAAAGATTTACACTGTGTGGACCGGATGTAGAGGTAGCTCATCACGTTGGGAAGGATTTCCGACCCTTTGACAAATGTCGCATGTCCAGGAAAATTCTTTAGAATATTTATGTATAGTTGGCCACCATAGTCCTATGTAGAGTATCTTTCTTGCGGTGGCCTTACCTCCTACATGACCTCCTGCGACCCTTGTGTGGCACTCCCATAAGAAATCATTCCTTTCATGCTAAAGGACATAGTGCCTTAGTATTTGATCTAAGCCCATCTTGTAGAGGTGTCCTGCGATCACCTGATAATTTGTTGCCCTAAATACCAAGTGCCATCTCTGCACTGTTGTGTACCTTGCTGGGCAGTGACCGGTTGTTAAAAATGAGGTGATCTATTCTAGGTGGTCTGGGATTGCCTCTATTTAGAATAAGTCGCCATCAGGCAATTGATCATCCACCACTCCTTCATTCTCCCTTGTGTCCATCCATGAGAGGTAGTCTATTCCTACATTGAGTCTATCGGGCTTGACAACTACCTCAAACGTAAATTTCTGGAACAGTAACAACCATCGACATATTCTACCTTCTAGTACTGGCTTGTTTACTAAATATTTGAGCGCCGAATGGTTTGTAAAGAATTTGAATGGCACGCCAAGTAAATAGTCCCTAAACTTTTGGAGAGAGTAAATCATTACTAGGGCTTCTCTTTTAGTTTTTGTATAGTTTCTTTCCACAATAGACATCATTTTACTAGCATAGTACACTGGATGGTCCATGTTTTTCTCCCTGGTTGTGCTAATACCACTCCCAGTGCTATCCCTGACGCATCGATGTGCACATGGAACATTTTGTTCCAATCAGCATACACCAATATAGGGGCGCTTACAAGTCTTTCCTTTAAGTTATCCAGGGTTGTTTGACAATCCACAGTCCAAATGAACTCTTCTGTTTTCTTCAGCAATTTTTCCATTGGAGTTGTGATGGATGCATAATTCCTGATGAATTTCCTGTAGTACCCGGTATGACCCAAGGTTGCTCTTAGTTGTTTTACATTGTGCGGTGGTTCCATGTGGATAATTTCCGTGACCTTTGTAGGGTCTGCACATACTCCATCCTTGCAGATGATATGTCCTAGTAGATTTCCAAAGGGGTTGCGAAGATAAATTTCTTGAGATTTAAAGAAATCTCAAATTGTCTACACCTCTCGAAAATTATTCTTAATAAGCTGGTGTGTTTTTTCAATAGGTTGTACACCATCTAGTCATCCATGTAAACTTCTAGAAACTTATGAATATAATCTTGGAATGCAGCTATGACGATGCTTGAGAAGATTGTTGGTGCATTATTTAGCTTGAATGGCATCACATTATATGCATATGACCCCCACTATAGAGTAAAATGTTGTTTTCCTTTTATCTTCTTCAACTATTCTGACTTGGTGGTAACTTGAAAAACCATCTGTGAACGAATATGATTTGTTCCCCCCAACATTATCTAGGACCTCATCACTAAAGGGCATGGGAATGGGTCATGCACGCATGCCTTGTTTAGGCTTCTATAGTCGACACATACTCTGATTTTGGTTGCATCTTTCTTTTTCTAAATAACTATCGGGCTTATCCACTCAGCTTTGTCCATTGGAAAAATGATTCCTGCTTCCAACTTTTTGTCATTTTCCTTCTTAACTTTCTCTTTCACCCTTGGGTTCAATCTATTCAACTTGTGTTTTACCGGTCGAGCATCCAGTCTCAAAACAATTTTAATTTCCCCAATATTCCCTTTTATTTCCTTCAGTTCTACCACTAAAGCTGGGAATAGGTCCTGATATTCTTGTAATAGGTCGAAAATTTCTTTGGTGACTTTCTCGTCACAGTAGTCTCCCACTGATGCTATTTTGGGCTTATCCTCTGACCCAACATTTTTCTTTCCCAGCTTCATTGGTAGAAGGTGGGCACCTTCCTTTAATGGGCTCTTCTAGATGTCCCTCTCCCCTTTCGTTTCCCCAAAGGTTAGGTGTCTTAGTCCCTCCAACCCATCATCTTCTCATTCTGCATCTACCCTGTCATAGGCTGCATATCCTGGCAACTCTATTTCATATAGATACTATAGAAAATTTTCGTCAGGCCCTCCATCAACCAATGGTCCTGGTGTGAACAAATCCCCTTTTATTGCCTGGAGTGCCTCTATCATTTGTGCCTTGCTGCCTCTGAATTTGAAGTTGCTAACAAACTGTACCTCCACGGTATCACAATCTACTGTCTATCGACGGAGCTCCTCTTAGACATACCAAGCTCAGGGGACAGTTCCGAGGGTATGTATAAATGCATGTACCCATCGATCCTTTGGTTGTCCCTTTCTCTTCCAATTCATTATGCAATCCTTTATGTGCTTTTTGGGACCTGAATCCCCCCTATATCTTCCCTTATCCTGTGGCTGATCTTCATCCCGGCCAAATATTTTCTTCATGGCTTTTTTGACGCTCGTCCAGTCTCTTAGTGCATTGCAGTGCATTTTCCACCATCTTGCTGGAGTTTCCATGAGGCTGATATTGAGAAAGGAGATCCTTTGATCCTTTGTCATTTCCTGGTCTACTTTGTCTAAGAAGGTGTCAACTATTTCAAGGCCATGGTACTTTAGATAGTTAGTTATCTCCATTTCTCCCAGGTTTACTCGACTTATCATTAAACATCATCTAGTGGTTAGTTCATATCCCCCCTGCTACCATGCATCCCATGCAGCTTTTGAACCTATTTCCGAGCTTTTGATGCTTCTCCAGCTGACTGACCCTTCGACCGTAGGGTTTATGTAGTCCTCCCTCTTCCCTGCTGTGAGTGTGTAGAGTTGGTCTAACCCTCCTAGCTCATCCCTGTGATATGTTGGTTTTGTAAACCTAGGTCCTTGCTAGGGACCTAATGGTTGGATCACCCTTAGCCCGTCTGCTTCGAAAATCATCAGTTCCTTCTTTAGGTCTATGACAGTGTAGTTCTCATATGCCCAATCAATCCCCAGGAGTGCCGAGTATGGGTCTTTATCCCCCATGATGTCAATCACCTCAAATTCGCTGTGCATCTTCACTCCTACCACATCAACCTCTACATCCTCCAATCTCCCAATTGGTAGTATGCAATACTGATTTTCCATACTTAGTTGAATTGGTGGTTATTTTAGTTTAGGCTTCCCCATTTCCTCCCAGGTTTTCCTAGGTAGGATGTTTACATCCGACCCTAAGTCTAACATGGTGTCCCTTATCTGGAATCCTACCACTTTCACATTGATTCAAAACTTCTTGTTGCTTCTTCTATTGTTTCATTTCACTCTTCTGGAAGCCTTATCTAGCAAACCTGCACGTGGTTGTTCCACTTCCTCTTCTTCCATGGAGACCACAGCCTTTAAAATTTTTCTGAACTCCTTCAACATGCCTTCATCCTCAACAATTTTCAAGAACAATTTAAACCATTCCCAAATCGATTGGGTGTGATCAGGCATGTGATCCCATGATATTTTATTATCTTTCTCTATGGTCATCCCCTTGAACAGCTTAGCTTCTTACTGATATTACTACTTTTGGCATTCAGGCTGATATACCTTCTGTGGAGACACTGTTGAGATTTTTCTGTTAATTATTTTTGGAAAAAATCTCATGTATGTGACAACAATAGGATTAGTTGCTATATTAGCTCTAGTATTTTTTGAGGAGGAGTTAATGCATCCTATATTTGTTGTGAGGGAATTTATGATTCAGTTTTTTACTCCAGCTATAAGAAATGTAATCCTGTAGAGGATTGAGTGTGTGTAGAGAGTGTAGAGAAAATAGGGTGAGCTGAGAGTATATGTGAAGAATTAGAATTGTTGTAATCTCCTGTTGAATAATAAGATTGCCGACGCCTCTGTTCTGTTGGACGTAGCCCAGATTGGTTGGGTGAACCACGTTAAATCTGCGTGTTATGGTTTTGTGTTTTGAAATGTGCTGTGTATGTTTGTTTATTTTTATTTCCGTTGCGCATTGTTTAGTCTAACAAGTGGTATCAGAGTGGCGCAGCGGAAGCATGGAGGGCCCATAACCTACAGGTCTCTACTTGTGGAGCTGGTGCGGGTGACAGAGCTGCTGAAGGTGGAGTTTTGGCGATTGGCGCAGTTTCGGTAGAGATAGTCATGCCAATTTCTAAACAGTGATCGGGTTGGTGCGTTCTATTTTGGAATAGATGTGCCAGTGGCGTGGATCCAAGCTTAATATTCGCGCCAGTATCCTGATTGGCATGGAATTGACGGGTTTAAGTGTGCCAACATTTTGTCACTTACACCGTTTTTTTTTCTGGCGCGCATCGTCTGTTGTCAAAGAAGTGCCAACGTGCCAAGCGAGGATCGCTTTGGTAAAACTGCAATTTTGTTATTTGTTTTTTATTTATAATCTGCAGTTTGTACAGCAGAGGGATTGTATGATAAGGTAAAGGCAGCACAGTAGAAGGCAAAGGAATTTTTTTGTTAGATATTAACTTTATTTATTAAGTTGGAATTGGAGATTCAGTTTGTTACAACATGGCAAAAACTCAAAGTGCTCGTTTTGAGATCGAGAAGTTCAATGGCAAAAATAACTTCGAAATCTAGAAAGTGAAGATGCATGATCTGCTTGTGCAACAAGGCGTGGCGAAGGCACTGTTGGGAAAAAGAAAACAGCCTTACACCATGACAGATGATGAATGGAATGAATTGGATGGAAGAGATCTGAGCAGTATTCAACTCTGTTTGGTAGATGATGTTTTGTTTAACATCGTGTCAGAGAAAACTACTGCTGGTTTGTGGACAAAGCTTGAGAAGCTGTACATGACAAAATCCTTGACCAATAGGATTCTTCTGAAGCGACAATTTTACAGTCTGCACATGAAGGAAGGTACAGCTATTACTGATCATTTGAATGTCTTTAATACTCTCATGGTGCAATTAGAAAGTATAGAAGTAAAATTTGAATCAGAAGATAAATCTATAACTTTATTATGCTCGTTGCCTGAGTCATGGGATCATTTTGTTACTTCTATAAGTCTAAGTATATCAAAAACCCTTGAATTTGATGATGTTGTTGGAGCTTTGTTGTCCGAAGAGACAAGGAAGAGGTCAGATTCTGAAACCTCTACATCAGAAGCAATGATGGCTAGAGGTCGTTCTAGAGAAAGACGCTATGGTAAGAACAACGACTCGCGTTCAAAATCGAAAGGGAAGAAGAGTAAGGTAAAGTGTTGGTTTTGTGGAAAATCGGGACATTTGAAGAAGGACTGTTGGAAGAGATACCAAGCATCCAAAGAAGACTCTTCACCAGTGAAGCAAGAACCAAACACGAAAAATACAGGTTTGGCATCCAAGACAGGTATGAGTGATGAATTGTTATCAGTTGATTTGTCTAGTCATGATCAACATTGGCTGTTAGATTCTAGTGCATCAAATCACATGTGTATTCATAGGGAATGGTTTAAAACTTATAAACCAATCAATGATGGAGTAGTTTACATGGGAAATGATGTCACATGTAACATTGTGGGAATTGGAACTGTTTAGCTTAAAATGTTTGATGGGACAAACAAAATTTTAACTGATGTAAGAAATGTACCTGAACTAAGTAAAAACCTCATTTCATTAGGAGTACCGGACACAAATGGATATAAAACCTTTATTCAAGGTGGAGTAATGAAAATTTATAAAGGAATTTTACTAGTAATGAAAGCAAAGAAGGTTGGAAATATTTTTCAGTTAGAAGGAAGAACATAGTCAGATCATGTTTCTATAGTGTATGAAAACGACAGTAATTCTATTTGTTTATGGCATCAAAGGTTGGGCCATATGAGCGAAAGAGGTTTAAATATTTTATCTGATCGTAAGTTATTTCCTAATTTAAACTCTGATAAGTTATATTTCTACAAACATTGTCTGTTTGGGAAACAAAGCAAGCAGAAGTTTAAAACTGGAAAACATACTAGTAAGGGAATCCTTGACTATATCCATTATGATGTTTGGGGTCCATCTCCTGTAACCTCATATGGAGGTTCGTCATATTTTGTATCTTTTATTGATGATTTCTCTAGAAAAGTGTGGGTCTACATGTTAAAGAAGAAGTCTCATGTGTTTACAGTTTTCAAACAGTTTAGAGCATTAGTTGAAAACATCACTGGAAGAACTATTAAATGTTTAAGAATTGACAATGGTGGTGAGTTTACTTCAAAGGAATTTGATAATTATTGCAAGGAAGTTGGGATCGAAAGACATAAAACCACTGTATATACTCCTCAGCAAAATGGAGTTGCTGAATGCATGAATAGGACTCTGTTAGAGAGAGCAAGAAGTATGCTAAGTAACGCCAATTTGCAGAAGGAATTGTGGACAGAAGCGGTTGCTACAGCCTGCTATTTGATAAATCGATCACCATCAACTGCAATAGGATGCAAAATTCCTCAAGATGTATGGAAAGGTCATCCTTGTGATTATTCTAAACTGAAAGTTTTTTGTTGTGATGCATATGCTCTAGTTCCAAAACATCGGCGTTCTAAATTGGATCCTAAATCAAAAAGATATATTTTTTTTGGATATGGTGATGGGACTAAGGGATACAGATTGTGGGATCCTACTACTCACAAGATCATCATTAACGGAGATGTTAAATTTAATGAATCCTCACTTTAAAGTTCAAATGTAGATGATAAAGTGAAACAGGATAATGTATCTAAGCTTCAACACATTCAATTTGAAACCAGTCCAAATATTGATGATGATCAAGATGAACATGGTTCAAACATAAGTCATGAACAAGTTTCAGATGCAGGTCATGAACAAGTTTCAGATGTAGATCATGAACATGATTCAGATGTTGATCATGAAGAAGTTCCTACAGACAATAATCAACAAATTGTGGAAGTACCAGAAACATCTTTAAGGAGGTCTACAATAATTAAACGTCCTCCTAGAAGGTATGATGATTATGTTACTTCAGTTGCTTTAACTGCTAACGATGATGAACCTTTTTTCTATCAGGAAGCTGTAGAAGGTTCTAAAAGTGAGAAGTGGAAAGAAGCTACGAAGGATGAGATGATGGCATTAGACAAGAATGACACATGGGATCTGGTAGAACTTCCTAAAGACAGAAAAACTATGGGATGTAAATGGGTGTACAAATTGAAAAGGGGTGTTGATGGTTCAAAGGACAGGTACAAAGCAAGGCTAGTTGCGAAAGGTTTTTCTCAGAAAGCAGGCATTGATTTTCATGAGATATTTTCACCAGTTGTAAAAACTGTTTCAATTCGAATTGTATTAGCATTACTTTCTTTACTTGATTTAGAATTACATCAACTAGATGTTAAAACTGCATTTTTACATGGAGATTTAGATGAGGAAATTTACATGGAACAACCAGAAGGGTTTGTTCAAGATCGCAACAAGACATTTGTTTGCAGGCTCAAGAAATCATTGTATGGTCTGAAGCAATCGCCTCGACAATGGTACAAGAAATTTGATTCTTTCATGTTGAGTCAAAATTATATAAGAAGTGAATATGATCATTGTGTTTACTTTAAGAAATTAAGTAATGGCATGTTCATTATCTTAGTGTTATATGTTGACAATATGCTTTAAGCAAGAAAAAGCATAACAGAGATCAACAAGTTAAAGGCTCAGATGGCTAGGACATTTGATCTGAAAGATCTAGGAGCAGCAAGACAAATTTTGGGCATGGAGATTTTCAGAGACAGGAGCAATGGTAAGCTGTGGCTATCACAACAAAAGTATATTGAGAAAATACTCTTGAGGTTTGGTATGAACAATGTGAAGCATGTTTCAGTCCCTTTAGCTTCCCATTTTAAGCTTTCTTCAAGTTTATGTCCTAATACAAATGAAGAAAAAGAATATATGTCTCGAATTCCATATGCCAATGTAGTAGGTTGTTTAATGTATGCGATGGTTTGTACTTGACCAGATATGTCACATGCAGTTGGGGTTGTCAGCAAGTATATGGAAAATCCAGGAAAAGAACACTGGTTAGTAGTGAAATGGGTGCTTCGGTATTTGAGAGGCACAAGTGATTATTGTATCACTTATAAAAGAAGTAGCGAATTTGTTTGTGGATATGTTGATTCAAATTTTGCAGGTGATTTAGATAAGAGAAGGTCAACTTCAGGGTATGTCTTTACTCATGCAGGTGGAGATATTAGTTGGATGTCAAAGCTATAGAATATTGTTGCTTTATCGACTACTGAAGCAGAATACATAGCTTCTTCGCATGCTTGCAAAGAAGCGGTTTGGTTGAAAGGTTTGATTGGTGAGTTTGGTAGGTTACAAGACAACATCAAGTTATTTTGTGATAGTCAAAGTGCAATTCATTTGGCTAAGAATCCGGCCTATCATAGTAAATCAAAGCATATACCTATCAAGTACCATTTTGTAAGATAGGTTATCACTGAAAGGGGTGTTTCTCTTGAAAAGGTGCATACAAAGGAAAAGTATGCAGACATGTTCACGAAACCAATTTTGTTAGAGAAGCTACATTGGTTTCTGGCTTCTCTTGGCTTGCAGAAAAGATAAAAATAATAAATGAACAGGGTATCAGGCTAATTGTTGTCAAGGTGGAGATTGTTGAGATTTTTCTGTTAATTAATTTTGGAAAAAATCTCATGTATGTGACAACAATAGGATTAGTTGCTATATTACCTCTAGTATTTTTTGAGGAGGAGTTAATGCATCCTATATTTGTTGTGAGGGAATTTATGATTAAGTTTTTTACTCCAGCTATAAGAAATGTAATCCCGTAGAGGATTGAGTGTGTGTAGAGAGTGTAGAGAAAATAGGGTGAGCTGAGAGTATGTGTGAATAATTAGAATTGTTGTAATCTCCTGTTGAATAATAAGATTGTTGATGCTTCTGTTCTGGTGGACGTAGCCCAGATTGGTTGGGTGAACCACGTTAAATCTGTGTGTTATGGTTTTGTGTTTTGAAATGTACTATGTATGTTTGTTTATTTTTATTTCCGCTGTGCATTGTTTAGTCTAATAGACACCGCTTTAAGGAGTAAGGGTGGTCCTCTATGTAGTGGTCCTCTATTTAGCAGTCCTCTCCTATCTTCTTCCCTCCTCGGGTGACTATATTAATATTGGTTGTGAGGAGGTTGTCATTGGTCCATGGTTAAGCATTCACCAAGTTGGCCCCTCTCTGTCTGGTCCTTTCTTCCCACTTTGCAATGAGTTCTGGAGAGTCCTCTGTTGCGTGGGTATTAATTCTGCATTGTGAGCACCATGGTCTCCTCGGTAGTGGACATTCTCTGGAAACATGCCCTTCCTGGTCACAGTTGTAACACCTTATGGGCCCTCTTCCTCCCGTTCTTCCTCGTTACCCATTTCCTCCCTATCCTCCCCGATTTGACTCATCAATTCTGAACGTGGATCTATCCAGCCTTTCTACTAGTGCGTCCAATGCTCAGAGATGATCGGTGTGATGCAATGTTGATGCGTAAAAATCATAGTATTTTTTATTGGGAATGTTAGAGTACTTTTGTAAAATGGGGCACATCCATGGCAAGTGTCCATATGCCCTACAAATCTCACAAAAGTCTTGATTATTCCTCCCTGGGAAGGCCCCTTGCTCTCCGACCATTGCAACTCCTATAGTTGGTGGGGCTCCTAACAACCCCACAACCAGAACTAGATGATTAATCCCCTGCAACCTCGGGCATTCCATCGCAATGTACCCCTCCACCATGCAGTGGGCGCACCAAACATCGGGTCTGGCTGGATGCACTGGCTAAAAATCTTTCAGTTTCAATGTCAAAGTCACGATCTAGTTCTGTAGGCATAAAATTGATGGATCTTGCAGGCTCATCCCTCCCCTGTATTCATGCG
Source organism: Pinus tabuliformis (assembly GCA_031772625.1). NCBI lineage: Eukaryota > Viridiplantae > Streptophyta > Pinopsida > Pinales > Pinaceae > Pinus > Pinus tabuliformis. Next base: position 964,918,215 of record CM062808.1, read on the forward strand.
GGTATCTTGCCATAGCTTCTATGCATGATTCTTATTCCAACGCATCCTGGAGGGTTCCTATCTTTTGTTTGGCGTTCTGGTCAAAGGCAAGAGTGCCTTAATGAACCAGTCTCGCTAGTGGTTTGGGTCCAAAGTATAACTCAAGTTGGAAATGGCATCCTTAAACCTTTACATGAGCTCCCAAGCCATCTCCCCCTCCTTCTTCTTAATTTCCCACAGTTCTGATAGCCCTTGCTGATCTGTCTATGGTACCTTGAATTCTTGCACAAATCCTCTCTTAATATCATCTATTGTGGGGTTCTGATTCTACTCCGCCCATTTTATAAACTAGTGTAGATCCCTTTCCCTCAATATGGTTTGGAATTCTACTACCTTGACATTATCTGGAGTCTAACAGGCCCTCCAAATAGCTTCGCAGAGATACCAGTGCTGCTCCACATCCTCGTTTCCTCTTCCCGCAAATTTAGGATATTTGGTAAAAGATCCCACCATATTGATCTGGGTAGGAGCTATAAGCACAAACCCTTTGTTCCCCGGCTACTAGGATCCCTGTAGTCCTAAATTACTAATACTACTAGTTCCTGGGCTGCTACCAAATGTTGGAATTGATTCTGTATTTCTCCCATGCACTATATACCTACACTGCTTTGGTTAAGCTAATCATAAATTCCTCCAAATTGTGATAAAGTACCAGGGGAAGATCAAGGAAATTCTACCTATGTCTTGGGGGTATTGCTATTGACTCTTAATGGATTCTTCTCCTTCATTGAATAATCTCCTCATCACATCGCCCATATCCTCTTTGCTTCCTTCTTCATGCCCATGCGGCCTCTGCCCTTGCGATGCCCCTTCTGCAACATGTACTTATGATCCTCCTTCCGCAACTTGTACGGAAGGTATGTATTCATTTCCCTGGCTTTTATATCTTCCTTTACCATTCTTTCTTTGCCCAACACCTTCTTCTCCTTCCTCCTCGACTTGGGGTTTTCCCTTCACTGCTCCTACTTGGTGGGGCCCCATCCTTTTCTTCCCTAGAGTTTGAATCGCTCTCACCTACCACTTATCTGCTTGTAGTGCCCTTACTTGTGCCCTAACATGTCCTACCTTCTTCAGTTCTTCGACATCCATCCCTTCAACAACATCTCTATCCCTCAACTAGCAACATTCCCCCCTCTACGTTCTTCCCTTAGTATTGGGGTTTTATGCTGCCATCCCTGTGGCGGTTGAAGGCAATAGTCCTTCTTCCACCATAAACATCTTAATCCATGTTAGTACTTCCCTCATCAACTCACCTCTCAATCCCGAGCCGAACACAACTTCTGCCTTTGAGAAAGACTAATAACTCTCTGTGGCAAACTCAATTACGTATCCTTCCACCGTAGTCTTTACCCAAAAATCGACTGCTCTAGTCAGATCATTATCCAACTGTTGTAGCACGACGATTTTTGACAGTGTCCAGCTACAATGAATGGTCGCTGATCCACTTGGCTGACTCTTTCCCTTTAGCCTCCTTAGCCAATTGTACAGGTCCTCTGGGAATTTACACTAGGTAATTTCATATTGATCATTAATGTCGTCAGCATATAAATTTTCCTCACTCACCTTGCCGATCGGTTGACTTGTATGGGTAGCCTGCTCTGCTACAAACCTATCTAGTTTATGATTCCATCAATCCCTAATCTCTCTCTTAAATATCCTTGACACCATGGTTTGGACCAGTTCTCGTACCTTTCAGGTCCTGGCAATGGAACCATTTGTTGGCTCAAAAGAGTCATCAGGGGGAAGACCCTGGGTTCGGCCATAGAAGGCTAACAATAGTCCGTTGTAGTCTAGGAAAATGTTGACATTTTCACCTTACCCCAAGGGTCAAGGAGTCTCACCTAAGGTGTGTTGCAACCAAAAGGGAGAAGGGTTCAGGATGGAGTTGAGAAAGTATTAATCAAATTACATTCAGTCACATGTACAAAAGCATTGCATATAACACAAAGATAACAACATACTTGTGATAATCTAGGAACTACTGATTACATGCAATTCATAAGACATTCAAAAATTTGAATATTCATCGTACACAGGGCCCAGATACATCACAACTTGCAACCGATCTTAGCCATTCTTTATATTAATCTTAATAACAAACATTACAATATGACTCCATCTTTCACCACAAACAACTACTGGAGATACCCATCTGAGTTATATGGGTTCAATTTAGCTTCAAGGACCAAGTCTTCCAGGCTCTTGGAACCTTCCTTCCATCTACCACAATTGGGGATTCTTTCACCTATTCTCACAGCTCTGCTGCTCCTCTCCCTAACCTTGCTAAATCCAAACCCCCTTCTTTTCTGGTCTTTTCCTTTTATATCCTTCTCTATCACATAGACTGCTAGTTCAAGCTTGGTTGTTCTTCCCCTCAACTGCTTCTACACCTTCCCAACCCATTGGCTGCCTTTTCTTTCTGCTACCACCTTTCCACAACTCTTGTGCAATTGCTTGTTCCGCCAAACAACTGTTTTTGCCACCTGTTTCTTTCTGGTTCTTTGGTAAGCCAAAATTGGTCAAAATATTTTCAAAATTAAACGAAGGCCCCAACCTGTAGGATCACCTATGAGAAATGAATTCACATTGGGATCATGATATCAAGAACTCTACAGATTTATTGGAAGACCACTTCTAGCATTGGTTCATGAAACTAGTCATCCAAGCGAGCAATGGCGCCAAAGATTGGCCCATCTACATTATGATTATGTTCAAAATTGGAGAAATTGGTCTCAGGGATTCCCAAGTTTCAATTCCATCATGATGGACTATGTCTAATTTGTTCGAGTGGAAATAAGACAAGGGGACCATTCCCCTCTAGCGAGAACAAGACAAATGACATCCTCCATCTCATTCATTCTGATATATGTAGTCCAATTCCAATCCATTCTATTGGAAACCATCTCTAGTATATCACCTTAATTGATGACTTCTAAAGAAAGAAATGGATATATTATTTGAATCACAAGGATGACACCTTTGAAATGTCTAGGGAGTTCAAATATTTGATCGAAAGTAAAACAGAAAAGAAAATCAAAATATTCAGGTATGACAATTGTGGTGAATACATATCAAAGGATTTCATTGATTTTTGCAAGAAGGAAGGTATTAATAAAGAGGCAATTATGCCATATACTCCTGAACAAAATGGAGTGGATGAAAGAAATAATAGGTACAATATAGAAGCTGCATGTGCCATGTTCCATGATCAAAAGTTTCCAAAGTTCCTTTTGAGAGAAGCATAAAATGTTGTCATATGTGTTCAAAATAGGGTACTTCATCAAGCATTGGACAACAAGACCCTCGAAGAAGTGTTCAAAGGTGTCAAGCCCAATTTTGGTTATCTCTATATCTTTCACTGCCTTGTATACTTTCATGTTCCAAAGGACAAAACAAGCAATTTGGAAGCCTCAGGAAGAAAAAGTATGTTTGTTAGATATTGTGAAAAATATAAATCATTTAGAATATACATTCCTAGTCAAGGGAAGGTTGAAATTAGTAGGGATGTTACATTCGATGAAGGTGCCACCCTTGGAAAAGAAAGAAACCTTCCTCTGCCTCCTACTCTTTTGATGAATGATGATATGGATATTTTAGATGGTCCTTCTATGCCCGACTCTAAGACATATATTTTTGATGATCCCAGGGAGCCCATGGATCCATTAGATCCTCCCCCATGTGATCCTCCCACCAAGAAGAGGCCACCTTGGCTTCGAGACACATTACAAAATAATGAGATATAATATGCCATTTGAAGATCATTTAGAGAAGGGATAAAGCCATGCAGGTACCAGGGATATGTTGCAGCCATCAGCACTATGATTCAAGTCAAACCTCCTCCATTCCAAGAAGTCGTAAAAGAAAGAGTTTGGAAAGATGATATGGCTAAAGAATATGAATTTATTATGAATAATGACATATGGGATATTGTACCAAGACTGAGAGGGAAATCCGTGGTGACTTCAAAGTGGCTATTCAAGATCAAGCATGGAGTTGATGGTAGCATTGAGAAATACAAGTCAAGGTTTGTGGCTCAAGGATTCTCCAAAAAAGAGGGAGAATATTATGGTGATATATTTAAACCTGTGACTTGATATACAACCATTCGTTCAATAGTTTTCCTTGCCGCAATTCAAGGATGGAACCTTCATCAGATGGATGTGAAGACTACATTCCTTAATGGCATGTTACAAGAAGAAGTGTATGTTGAGCAATCACAGGGATTTGAACAAACCGATCAAAAGAGACATGTTTTTAGATTGAAGAAGGCATTGTATGGTTTCAAGCAATCCCCTAGAGCATGGTGCACCCACATAGATAGTTATTTGGTGAAGCAGGGATTCACAAGAAGCATTGTTGACCCCAACCTCTACTTCAAGGTAGTCCAAGGTATGTGATTGATTTTGGTTTTATACGTTTGGGATATATTCTTATAGTTAGTGAGCCCCTGATGATTGAGTGTAAGATGGAGCTAGCATTTGAATTCAAGATGAAGGAACTTAAACTCATGCACTAATTTCTAGGCCTTGAGGTATGGCAAAGGCCTCGTGAGATTTTCCTTTCAAAAGGAAAATATCTTGTGAAGTTATTGGAAAAAATTGGAATGAATGAATGCAAGTCCCTACTCACACTGATGGAAATTAACTTCAAGAAGTTATGTGGAGAGGCTGCAAGACCCGATTTAGCGAATCCATCTGAGTATAAATAGTTGATTGGGGCTCTCATGTTACTAGTGAACACCCATCTGGACATATGCTACGGAATAAATATGTTGATTCAATTCATGACCAAGCCTCTCCATGCACATTAGATCACTACCAAACACATTTTGAGATGTTGAAGAGAGATTCCATACAGGCTGGTAGAGAATTTTAATCAATGGAAAAAACCTGTGAGCAATTTTTGAAACCGACGTTTTGGACTAGCTAGGTGAGTCCATCATCAGGGTAATGAGATCTGTATTTTGAGAAGAGAGAGTCAAGAAATTGTGAACCTATTAATAGAAGGATAGAGAGGATAGAGAGATAACTTTGGGCTTGTGAGGTTGGCTAGATTTTCATATATTTATAGAAAAATTAATTAAATTAATTTTAATTTTGTTTTAAATTTTATTTTTATTTAATTGATCAACTTAAATCTAAATTAAAAATAAAATTAATTTGACCTAAATTAAAAATAAAATTAAAAATTAATTTAACCTAAATTAATTTAACCTAAATTAACTTAAATTAAATTAATTTTAACCTAAAGTGATTTAACCTAACAAACTTTACTTTAACCTAAATTAAATTAATATGACCTAAATTAAATTAAATTACTTTAATTTTAACCTAAATGAAATTAATTTAACCTAAATTAATTTAATTTAGGTTAAATTAATTTAACCTAATAAAATTTTTATTTTAATCTAAGTTAAATTAGTTAACCTAAATTAAAAATAAAATTCAAATTAATTTAACTTAAATTAAATTAAATTAAACTAAATTAAATTACTTTGACCTAAATTAAATTGAATTAATTTAACCTAAGATAAAGCTAAATTAAAATTAAAATTAATTTAAACTAAATTTAAAATAAAATCAATTTAATTAATTAATTAATTAATTAAATTAATTTTAAATTTAGTTTAAATTTAGTTTTAATTAGTTAGATATTTGCATGAGACTATCACACTTGGTCTAAGATATTCTGTCGGAGATGTTTGACTTCATGGATACATTGATGTTGACTCAGCAGGTAATGTTGTTGACAAGAACAATATGTGTGGATATTGTTTTAGCGTTGGACCTGCCATGGTATCTTGGATGAGTCGAAAGCAAAAGTCTATAACATTGAGAATCATTGAGGCAGAGTACATTGCCACTAGCATGGCTAGATGTGAAGTAGTTTGGTTGAGGAATCTCTTTGGAGAGCTATTCTAGTAGGTCTTATACAATACAGTAATATATTGTGAAAACAAGAGTGGGATCCGTCTGGTAGAGAATCCTATATTTAATGACAAATCCAAGCATATGGAGATCCAATATCACTTCATTCAAGACATGGTGTAGATAGGAGCCATCAAAGTCCATCACATATTGAAAAATGAGGAGATTGGAGATATTCTCATTAAGTATTTACCGAAAGGGAATTTCTTGGTGTTCAAAGAGAAACTTTCACTAATATATGTGACCATCCTAATAAGGGGCATCACTGATCAAGGACACTGAGCCAACTCTTCCTCCCTGTTTGAGCTCCCAGGGTGTGGAATTGAGATAAAGGGCTCATGGGGTTGAGGCATCTCTCGACAATACAATATCACCCTTATCTGTTACCCATAGGGTTGGAGATGTTTCTTCCCGATATTGGTATTTTTAGAGTATACCCCAGTTAACATCATATCCATAAGCCAGGCTTATTGGGATTATCCCTCCCTATTTGGCCAATGGGTTGAGGAGGCTTAGGGCATGTGATATTTACCTTTTCATAAGTTAGGTATCTAGGTCAACCTCACATTATGATGTAGATGTTCTACCACATGAATCTTGAGGGTCATTGTTGGGAAGATCGATAGGCAAGAGGATGGGTTGAGATGTGCTCCTTTATATCACTGATTGCTTGATATGGGGTCAAAGATATTTAGCTCCCCCATGAGATTGTGAGTCAAGAAGTACTCCTTGATGTGGTTTTGGATTTAGATATTCTCTCCAACAATGTACAGGGTGGTAGCTTTAGTTCCCCGATGATTCTTCTTCTTTAGATTCAATATTTTTTCATCAGATAGAGTTAAGCAGAGATGGGATATGATATGATGATAGGATATACATGACGTGTTGATCGATAGTCAGATATTGACAGGTGGAATTCTTCCTAGTTGAGAGGGAGTGTTAAATTATAAAACTATAGTAAAATTCCACTTTGGACAAATTATTTGATGGAGATGATGATTTCATTGAATTATTGTTTTTGAGAGGACCAAAATCAACCTAAATATCATAAAATTTGGACAAGGGAAACTGTACTTATGAAGAAAAGCCCACATATGCACATTTGGACAGGTTGACCTTAATAGTAAATTGGTCACACTTGGAAGCCTATAAATACTGGTAACCTCATCCTCATTTGGACATCACCAAGCATCTTCTTCTTCTCTTCTTCATTGATTGGTTCACACATGTCTGAGGCTGGGACAACAGAAGAAGCTCACAAACCTCTCAAATTATAGGTTCCAAGGATCGCATATGTTTTAGTGTTTTTGGGTTACAGTCGTTGGACTTTCATAGGATAAATTAGACCATAGTCACTAGATTGCAGGATCAAGGGAGTGACTAGAAGCCTTCATTCACTCGCATAGCTCCTCCTCCATGCGAATGAGAAGTTGGACTGAAATTGACCATTAACCAAAGTTGACCAGAGTTGATCACAGACAAGAAAAGTTGTCTGTTATATATTTTGATGTTGGAAACATATTTCAGAATGTTATTGGGTTATTTTTTTGGATGATATTATATTTGGCTCATTTTATTATTTGCTGAACATTTTATGACAATTTAATAGAAGAAGAATTTCAAAGGGCTTTCCCCATTGTGGGGGTTTCCCTGATCTTTGACCAAACCTAGTGTCTCTTGTTCATGTGTTGATTGTCTCCTTTTTCATAGTATTTATTGTTCTATCTCTAATTTATATTGATGAATGTAAAGACTAATTGTTATTGAAAAGATTTATAATTGAAGTATTGAATTAGACTAAAGTAATTGATACAATATAGAACAATATGAAAATTGTATAAGAAGAACTCAGGAGGACCAAGAGGTGAGGCATTGGCTTCACATTTGAGCTAGAATCCACCCTTATCGCATGCATGGCCAACACCATGATGGGGGGTGTTTGGTACTTGGACATAGGAGCCTCTTTCTACATGATAAAGTGTAGATATTTTTTCAGTGACTTGGAGGAGAAAAATCTCTAGATGCATATTGAGCTTGGGGACAATGAAAGGTATAGTGCTACGAAGATTGGTACAATAACCTTTAAGAGGGAGCTAGGATCTTCTCTTTGCCTCAAATATGTCACATTTGTTCCAATCCTAAAGAATAATCTCATATCTATATTAGTTTTGGAAGACCGTGGTCATGATTTGATCTTCAAAAAATGGAATTCATCCTTGAGACACATAGCCACTAGACAGGTGAAGCAGAATGCGGTTCCAGTAAAGAACCTTTACAAGTTGGATGTGGAAGATTCTGCTGCATCAAGCAGTAAGGCAGAGAAAATGTAGAGCCACGATGTTAGTGAAATTTGGCATAAGATATTGGGCCATTTGCATCATTATACCCTAAAAATTATGCAACAAATAATCACTTGCATCCCTAAAGGAGAACTTGAGCAGCAGGATGTCTACAAAGGTTGTACCTTGGGGAAGTATGTGAATTACACATTCCATGAACAAGAAAATAAAGCACATGTGTTCTTGGAAAGAGTCCACTCTGATGTTTGCGTACCTTTCTCAACAACTACTACTGCTAGACACAAAAAATTTGTTATTTCTATTGATGATTTCTCAAGGAAGTGTCGTTTCTTCTTAATGCAGAAGATGAATGAGACATTATCTAAGTTTGTAGAATTCAAGGCACTAGTTGAGAAAGATACTGACAAGAAGGTGAAGGCTCTAAAGAGAAAAAAATGGAGGTGGGTATGTTTCAAATCACTTCAAGGAGTTTTATGCAAAAGAAGGCATTCAAATAGAGTTGACAAAACACCACAACCCACAATAGAATGGGGTAGTTGAGAGAAAGAACCGAAGGATTATTGGAGCTGCGAGAGATATGATGCTACATGACCAAGGAATACCATTGCATTTGTGGACAAAGGATGTAACACATCAGTCTACTTGTAGAACTAGAGTTCTCATCAAATTCTTGGTATGATTATACCAGAGGAGGCTTTCTTGGGGAGAAAGTCGGTTATGTCTCACTTTAAGATTTTTGGAGCTTCTATTCACTACCATGTCTCCAAATATTTGAGGAATAAGCTCAAGCCCACAACAAAGTTGGGAGTTTTTGTGGGTTATATTAAGACTCCACACAATTACTATGTGTACTTACCTTCCCTCAAAATGAAAGTTGTGTGAAGGGATGTAAATTTTGATGAGGAGAAAGTGATGAGGTGCTCTCTTGAGAGGGATTTTCATATCCCACCATAAGACGAGATTTTAGCTCTAAAGTAGGAGACTTAGGAAGCTGTGGAGTAGCAAAAAATAGAGGACTAGAGAGTGGAGACATCCTCTCAAGAAAAACTATCTAGAGAGGGTAGAAAAAGAACCAAGGAAGTTGATAGATTGGTGCAGGATGTGAGGGAAAATCTGGGAGCTCCTTCAACTTTACTTAGGAAAAGGAGGTCACATGCCAAGGTACACTAGCTACATGGATCTAATGATTGAGATAGTAGAGACTCAAACATCCTCTTTTGAGGAAGTAGTTGAGAAACCTATTTGGGTTGATGCAATGGTGGAAGAATACATATCCATCATGAAAAACAATGTTTGCGAAGTGTTCTGAAGGCTGATAGAGAAATTAGTTTTGGGTTCGAGATGGATCTTCAAAGTTAAGCATGTAGCATCTAGAAGCATAGAGAAGTATATAGCCAAATTTTTGGCCAAAGGATTCTCTCAAGTTGAAGTAATTGACTATGAGGAAATCTTTGCTCATGTAGGCAGGTATTCATCCATTAGATCAATTCTTGCATTGGATGCACAGATGGGGTGGAAGATCTAACAGATGGATGTAAAAATAACATTTCTCAATGGTGCTATTGAGGAGGAGGTGTAGATAGAGAAACCAGAAGATTTTGAGAAATAGGCACCTTGTGCATGGTACACTAGGATTGACAATTATCTGATAGGATTAGGCTTCACCAAAACTGAAGTGGATGTGAACCTCTATCACATTTTGGTAGAGGTAAATTGCTTATCATTGTTTTATATGTTGATGATTTAATATTAACAGGTGATGAGCAACTAATCAGCTCTTGCAAGAAGGACCTTGCAAGGAAATTTGAGATGAAGGACATGGATCTCATGCACTACTTCCTCAGGTTGGAATTATGGAAAGGTGATGGGGAATTATTTGTGTCTCAAGTAAACTATGCCACCAAGATACTACAAAGATTTTGCATGTAGAGTTGTAATCCCACGGAGACACCTCTATTAGCCAACTAGAGGAATGAGAATGCTAGTTTAGGTGAAAAGGTTGATGCTACCATTTACCAATAGTTAGTGGGTTCACTAATGTATCTTGTGAACACACAACTATATGTGTGCTATGCAGTAAACCAACTAAGCGAAGCTATGGTTAGGTTGAACAAATTTTATTGCAAGGTAACTAAGCATGTCTTACGGTACCTCAGAGGCATTACCCGATATGGATTATGGTATAAATAAACAGAGGGAATGAAGCTATGTGGCTTGAGAGATGTAGGTTGGGCAAGGAGGCTCTCCAATCAAAATAGTACATTAGGAAGAAGAGATATTTGGTGCTCAACTTGGTAGAAGAAGAATACATTGTTGCAAGTCAAGTAACATATGACGCGATCTTAATGAGAAAGATACTTGTGGGACAATTTGGTTAGATGATGGATCCGATTATGATCTATTTTCATAATGCAAGTTACATTAAGCTCTCTGAGAATATGGAATTTCATGATAAATCCAAGCATATAGATATCTAGTATCATAATTTATGAGACTATGTGCAGAGGTAGATAATCTTGCTACAATAAATTCCGATAGAGTAACAAGATTATACCATTTTGACAAAGGCTTTGTCAAGACGGAAGTTCGAGTTCCATAGGTGCAGGATAGGGGTGGTTGATAATTCATTTATTGCTGAGAGGGAGTGTTGAGAAGTGCAACAAGAAAGTTTCAATTTGACTTTGCCTTGGTCAAATTGAGGAAATTTGAATTTCCACATCAGCATACAACTTGGATGTAGTTAACTTGTGTGACATGGCTCTTCTCACTCAGTTAGATCAGTAAATTCGAGTTAGAGGGCTTGGAGTTTAGTTAAGCATGTGTGATTGCTAAATTTTAGTGATCGAATTAAGTTATATCTAATTTTGTTCATTTAAACCAGTTTTAACTATTGCTAGAACTAGTGGAAGGTCAGTTGTGTAGTGGGACAATAGTCTAACTCAGTGATCATCCAGTTAACTGACCAATCATCGTAAAATAACTAGTTCATGTAGATAATTATAGCTACCAACTGTGGTGGAGATTCTAAGGTAGTGTAACAAGTAGTTTTAAGCTAGTTTGAGTGTACAGGTGTTGCATGCAGTTAGATGATTAAACCTTAGGAATTGTGCAACAAATTGGAGAAAAGTTCTTAAAAAATAGGGGATAACTCTCTAGGAATTGCGCATGGAAATAGGGGCTCAAGTAGAGGTAGAAATTTACTATGTATGGGTTAGAGCTTCTCATTGAGCATAGAGATAGGTTATTCACTTGCAAGTTGTGTGCAGTGGGGCAAGAAACTTTAATACATTTCTATTTCTCTGATTAATGCAAAGAGTCTTGAGGGGTTTCTCCTAGTTGGGTTCCCCAAGAGAAAAAATTATTGTTCATGTGTGTTATTTCTTATTGCATCTCTCATATTGTTGTTATAAGTTGTGAATTGAATTCCGCAGATCAGTTGAGCAGAATTTTTGTCTTGATTTAAATTAGAGTTTCTTGAGAAAATGTAATTCTGTCACCATATTTCTACATTGTGGGCTACCACATGGCGTAATCATGTCATGTTGATGTAATCACATATAAGACTAGGGATTCCTAAGGAATCAGTCGTATGGAATGGTCACATGGTCCCTGACATGAAGTTTAAGGAATGAAGGTCCATGACATATGTAATGGTCACATCGTGAAAAGGGCTTAGTTGTTAGAGATATAACATTGACTCACATATGACCAACCCATCCATGAGACATATGTAACAGTCACATGGTGAGAAGGGCCCAACCATTAGAGTTTGAATGTTGGCCCATGCGTAGTCAACCTAGCCTCAAGATATATGTAACAACCATATGGTGATTTTAAATGTTAGCCCTTTGTCATCCAACCTAGACCCAGGACCACACACACACACACACACATATGCCAACAAATTATCGATCATATTACAAAACTCAAAACACACACTCTATGGTGAATATGAATACTGGAAATTGGTTGATCATGGTTTCAAATTAGACGAGCAATGTTATTTTTTGTTCTGGCTTCTCATAGTGGTGGCTCATAGGCATAATAGTGAGTCAAGGTGATAACGAGTTAAATGTCGGTCTTGAATTGTATCAAAATGTAGCCATGTGCCACCCCTAACCCTATGCATCACTATAATATAGTATAAGATTATGGTCTAGAAAGGACCATCATGCAACTTGATTGGTGAGGAGTTTGTGTTGTGATGACTGAGACTTAGGTTTGAGCCCTATTAGTATTCAGGTTAGCGATTTTTTTGTTACTAGGTTCATTTTGTAGAACAAATAACAAACTACTAGTGGATGGTTCTATAATCTGGAAACTTGTTGAAGGGAACCTAGAAAAGGGATTTATGTAGAGTATTTAACTTAATATAATGTTTTATATCGTTATTTAGAGTTTATGGGGTCAATATTGGTCCAAATTGGATTTCAAAAGATGTTGGGTGATCATGGATCAAAGATGAACTAAACCATATGGGTGTGATATAGTGTCTATTTAGTGTCTATGAGCATGTTGCATTTGGTTTGGATATATAATTTAAATAGGTTCCAAGAAGGTTTTAATCACCAAATTGAAGAAATGGTTGTTTCAAAGTATGGTTAGTAGTATAACAACCAACATAAGTGATTGATATGAATTTTGTTGTAGTATAATGGTTACAAGTTGTGTGGTAGTGCAGTCGCTATAGGTTGTATGGAAGTACAATGGCTACAGGTTGTGTGGTAGTGTAGTGATTATAGGTTGTATGGAAAAGTAAAAATTGCATGTTTTGTAGAGATAAAGCTTGTAGGTTGTGCTTCTAGTTTTATATAATCCTTTTGATAGCAGATTTAGTGATATATGATGATCGTGGATCCAATTTGAAAATGAGATGAAGTAGAGTTCCAAAAGAAAGTTGAAGAAGGAGGTGGGTGCCACCACTGGGGTTGGAGCCTCAATCAAGTTGGAGCCTAAAGTAGGTTGGAACCTACTCATTATCAAGGTTGGAGTATAGAGTAGGTTGGAGCCTAGTCATTATCGAGATTGGTGCATCAATTAGGTTGTAGCCTACAATGATCAACTATTTTCACCTTTCAAGGTTTGTGCCTCAATTAGGTTGTATCCTACCACAAGTGGTAACTTGCAATTCTTGTGTGTAGTTGCCTCCAACAGGTCGTAGCTTGAAAATCTATGTAAAGAATTTAAGAAAATGACGAAGAATATTGGTGGTTTTCTCCCATATGGGTTTCCACCTAAAAAACTTGTGTCTCTTTATGATGTGATGGATTCTTGATTTGTTCTTGATATGATTGTAGATTGATGATGCATTATTATATTTGATGACATGATGCTATGATTCAATCCTATATGACTGTATGATTATGAAAACTAGTGGAATAGTAAGATTGATCTCACACTGATTCACCCCCCATCTCAGTGTGACCTTTAGGCCAACAAGTGGTTTCAAAGTAAGTTATCTTTATAACAAATAATTATTAGGAGGTCGAAGATCAATGATAAATGGTCACGACTTGAGTAGTGGTGAAACACCTTATGTTTGATGGAACACATTATGCATTTTCAAAGAAAAGTATGGAGACATATCACATCTCTTTGGGAGCATAATTTTTGGAAACCGTGGGGATTGAATATAAAGTTTATAATGCTATTCTAACAGACGAAACAAACAAGGTGGTATACACATATAAGGCAGAAGCTAAAAATTCTATTTTAAGTGGTTTGTAGAGTCAAAATTCATTAAGGTAATGTAGTGCAAGTTATCCCATGAGTTATGGAACAAGCTCCAAAATTATTATGAAGGGGATGTGAAAGTTAAAGAAGTCAAGTTGCAAGCACTTAGAGGTTAATTTCAAAGCTTGAATATGGAAGAAGATGAGGACATTGATTCATACTTTCTTCGAATAGATAATATAGTCAACTTTGTTACAAGTATTGGTGAATAAGTCCTGGGTATCAATGTTATCTAAAAGGTTTTGAGATCACATTAATTGAGATTCAATCCTAATATCCCAACTCTTGAGGAATTATCATAAATAGAGAATATTCTTGTCGATAAATTTCACGAATCCCTCTCCCTATATGAGCTAACAATCAAGGAATAAAAATTAGGAGTCAAGCAAGCAACTTTCAAGGCAACAAAAGAAGAGAAGAAGAGAAAATATCAAGAAGAATCTAACTTTGATGAAGGAGAAACCAAGTTTGTTTGAAAGTTGAAGAGAGGAACCAACAAGTTCAAAGGTAAAATTCCTTTCAAATGTTTTGAATGTGGAAAATTTCCTTCTGCTAAATGAATGAGAGTGATGCCGAGTCAAGATTAAAACCTAAATATCAAAAAAAAAAGAAATCCAACAAGAAAATGAATCTTTACTCAAAGGAATAAAGTGATAGTGAAAGCTATGGAAGTGTGACCGATGAACAAAGGAGTGAAATATTATTCATTGATGAGGCTAAATACACTAAAGAAAAATTTGATAATGAGGGAAAACTTAAAAGTGCATTGAAGGAAATAAGGATCCTCAGAAATAAAGAACGTCAATTTATGCAGCAACTTCAAGAAAAAATTATAAATGAAGACACCATTCTTGCTCTCAAGGTTGAATAGAAGAAGAAAAAAGGGTAATGGAATTTATATCTAGACAGTTAAATGAGAAGGAACAAATATATGAAATACTAGAAGAGGAATTTAACCTCTTAAGATAAGAATTATTGTAGCTCAATTGAAAGTTCCACAAAGCAACTGAGTCCTTGGATCACATTCTTAGCATGTAGAGGTCCCTGCTTATTAAGAATGGTCTTAGTTATCAAGAAAATTGTGAGGCACCCAAGAACAATGGTACCTCAATCTCATTAAATGGATATCATCCCAAGAAGATTTATCAAGCATTTATCAAATCCAAAATTAGCTCTCTTGAAGATACAAATCAAGTAGTGCACCAGGCCAAACATGTTGAATTTAATGACACTTAAGACAATTCCAATAAACGGAAGAATTTAGGAACCAAAATGAATAAAAAGGATCCACAAGAAAAAATAATGCAGGGAAGTCTATGAATATGGATCATCATGAAGCATCCATAAACAACCATGAAGTAGGTATAGAAGATGAAAAAATGAGTATGGATCATCACAAGGCATCCTCTAGCAATATCCATGCAAGTGTTGAACAATAAGAAAACATGGCTCCTCCAAGAGATAACTTCAGAAGGTCGACATATCCTTCTATTCCCATGTATCAAAATAATTTCTTTAGGTATTGTTTCTCGTGCACAATGTTTGGACACAAAGAACATGATAGAAAAAACTATTATGTGGCTAGGTATAGAGGATATGATTAGGTACATAGATGGAGACATGTGGACTAGATCAAGAGAATTTCCTAACCGTTTTTGTAGGTAGTGAAGCCTAATGTTGAATGCCACATGTGTCACAATGAAGTTCATGTAGCACAATATTGTAGACTCAACTCCAAATGGTACTACAAAGAAATACTTCCTATCAATGCTGATAGATGGAGAAGAGGTTGAAGAGGATCTTGATTAGGTATGATTCCTCATATCTAATTCCTTGGAGAAAGCTTCCTCATGATCATTGTTGTCAAATTGAAAAATGAAGAAGAAACTACATGTATGAAGGTAGTATGTGGACTATGATTTGATTATGATACCTTACATGTAAATAAATAATAAGTAAGCACACTTCAAGAAGAAATGGAGAATGTATAAATGACAAGTAATTATAAATGAAGGAAATGTGGTTCTAGCGGGAGATTTTGAAGAATTATCATGAGAATTAGAAGACTTTGATCAAGAAATCCTTGAAGAACAATTGTGAGAAGTAGGATCAAGTCTATAAGAAAAGAGCATAGTATTAGGGGTATAATTTAAAAGGATATGAACGGTTGTGAGAAACAATGGAAGCATGGTCTCAGGGGGAGACACTATCAAAAGGGAAAGTATAGTGTTGGTAAGGAAACATGGTTTAGTCAGGTCCATAGGATCATCTAGGAATAGGTTACGAATTTTTGACAGTTACATATGCAAAATATTAGCATGACAATTTCATAGGCATCCATGACCCTATGCCATTGATGTCAAAGGTGGAGAGTTTATAGAGACATTTTTACAAAGGAGAGAATGCAACTAAACGAGGAAATAATTTGTTTTTGTTTTGACATCAAATGACCATAAATGTATAATGGTGTTTCCATAAATGAAAAAGGGGGTATTATTGCACATAATATCTTCTTTCATGAAAATAATATGTCATTTATGTCAAAAGGAAGGTTCAATACAACAACAACATCACTCATGATGCCTAAGGGATCAACAAGACTCTCCATGAAGTATAATGACAACTTGATCTCTTACAGGATCTCATCACATGAAGATAAAGAATTTTGAAGTTTATTGTGCTTTTGATGAAGTTACGTTTCTTGAAAGATCCTTTAAATAACATAGTTGGGTAGGTCTCAACGATACCATTCCAATGGTAAATCCTACTCAGAAAAAATCATCATGGATGAGAAGTTATGGTCAATTGAAGTTTCAATATTAAATCAAGAGACCAAACTTTAGGGGAGGAACCCAAACATCGAATTAATTAATTGGTACACATGTTCCATTCAAATCTATCATTGATTGAGAAATCCATAACCCTAGGTGTACAAACCTGCACACTTTTCTATAATATTAAGTAGTGTTTAACTTCAAGCTAATCCACAGTTGGATGAAATCAAAGATGTGTTACCTTTAGTTAAGCCTTATCATCCTAATATCATGGTGACACATGGCATCATCTCATTGGTTGATGACATGGACCTATTGATTAATGAAATATGGCACCCTTACACATTCAATGTCACACATTACTTGATGATGTCATCATGAGTGATGTGGCACCACGAGAGACTACCACATGGGAGACGATTTTGGAAAAATATCATTGGTGAAAGGACCATACCTTGGGTCCCCATAATAGCAGTGTATTCCCCCATTATTATTGTCATTGTGGCCCCTTATTGTTATTGTTGTGCCCCTATTGTCCCCATATTATTATTATTCTGCCCCATAGAAGCCCACTATTATTATTGTTGTGCCATTACATTATTATTGTTATGTCACCTCTGATTATATTGTGACCCCTTAGACTCCTATATATAGAAAGGAGGTTTCTTCATGTGTATCATCCAAGTATTTTTCATTTTTATAGTGTAAAGGAGATTTCCCCCTCGAAGAGGCTAATTTTGAAGTCGTTGATCTATCTCTTATTCTATTTTTGTGAGTTGGTTACATAACATTTGGTATTAGAGATTTGGATTCTAGGGTTTCGTTGATTTAAACAAGCCATCGTGGAATTTCTACTATAACTTTGTTTCTACAAAGCATCAGAAGTGGAAATTAAGATCCATGTGATCCAAAATATTGGTTAACCTCTTGTGTGAATTTCAAATCTTGTCTCTATATATTTTCAGAGATATGATCAGAGGAAATTCGGGTTTTTGTAGGCTCTATAATCTGATCTCAAACAAGTGACCTTGGTAAAATCATCATAACCTTCTCTATGAGAATCAAATTCAAATTTGTAAAACATGACAAGAATAGGACTGACTATAGTTTGATGGGAATCATTTTAAGGGCCAGAGGTCAGAATAGGGACATGTGGCACTTTGTACAAGTTCGCTCTACTGAACCAACCTATAATTAGGTCATCGTGGGAGATTGGGCATAACTCTTTTTTAGAGAATCCAAACTCAATCAGACTTGTGGGATTGGAAACAGGACTTATAGGGCTGCCACACGACACCATTTTAGACCTTGGATATATGAAATTACAGATATACATCAGATTCAGTATCGAGCTCCTACAAAGTGTAAGAAAAGGTATGTAGTTTTTTTAAAAAATTGCATAAGTTTTGTTTGAGAAAGTAATTTGAAGTGATTCAAAGGGAATTTTGTAGCATAATTATCATTACTTGATGACTTGAATAAATAAAATGGAAACACCTAGTAAGTAACCGGAAATATCTACTATGACACATGGAGAAGAGGAAGAAATACAACATGATATATCAAACTTATGAGACCAAGTGCAACAAATTTCACTCTCACAAAAACTAACTGAATCTAAGATGGATGGTTTGAAGGAAGGTTTGAGTAAGTTTTTACAATAAAGGATTCCTGATGGAGAAAAGGTAGTAGAGGAAACTTACAATGAGAAAAAAAGAAATGTTAATCATGATTTCATAGACTACAATGTTGGATTGAAGACCTACCATGTTCCAAAGATAGATATGAGGAAGTTTAATGGCAAGGATCCAGTAACATGGATACTACATATGGAGAAATATTTTTATCTCCATAATGTGTAAAACACAAAAAGGTGAGACATTGCAATTTTATATTTAGAACCCAATCAGTTTGTATGGTATTGATGGCTTTAATCTCGAAAACAAATGTCACTTGGTCAATTTTTATGGAGGAAATGGTAGAAAATTATGAGGATACAAAGAACAACACCTTCTTTAGCCAATTGATAAATGTCAAACAAAATGGTTCAATGGTGGAGCACATTGAGGACTTCCAAAAATTGAATATAAGGGTAAATAACATTCCACAGGAGCATACGATTTATGTGTTCAAAGGGACTTTAAAGGATAACATTCAATATGAGGTTCACCTTCGGGAACCTGAGTTATTGGAGAATGCATTCAGGTTGGCAAGAAAAATTGAAAGAAAAATTATGGCAACAAGGAAGCCTACCACTCACAACTATAAATATGGAAGTGTTGCTACCCCTAACCTTCCACAATCTACAACACTGACACCAAAACAATTGGAAGAAAAAAGAGAAAAAGGGATTTGTTATAGTTGTGATAGCAAATAAACTAAGGGTCATAAGTTTGTTGAGAAGATATTATTTTGCATAGATTGTTAAGAGGAGGAAGAAAAGGAACAAGAAATGTCAAAAGAAGAGGATATACACTAGGGAAAAACCATAAAGAAGAAGAAATGAATCTGAACAAATCTTGTAATGCATTGGTAGGAACTACAACTCCTAAATATCTCAAGATAGAAGGACATATTAAGAAGAAAAAGGTAATATTGTTGATTGATTCGGGTAGTACCCATAATTCTATTCATTGTAAGATAACCAAGGAATTGAATTCCTTCCTATATCTAACACCAGAGTGTCAAGTGATGGTTGAAAATGGATGAACCATAAATTTCTCTAGAAAGTGTCGTAATATAAGGCTATCCATGGGATAATATGTATTGAATAGTCCAATTATTTCCATTGCAATGGGTGGTGCTGATGTTGTACTAGGAGTCCAATGGCTACAATCTTTGGGTATGATGGATTTTGATATTCAAGAACTTTTCTTGAACTTTTTTTGGGAAGGAAAGGAAGTTGAATTAAGGGGCATTATAGGGAAACTAGGAAACATAATCATCTCTAACGACATGACAAAGATTGTAAAGAAATAACAATGGGACATAATTGCACAATTATGTTCACTAGAGGTTCACACATTGAAATCATCTATTTCTCCAGATCTCCAAAAGATTTTGGACAATCATTCTAAGTTATTTGAGACTCCTAAAGGCCGCCCACCTATTCGTGATCATGATCATGTTATTCACTTGATTCTAGGAAGTGTTCCTTTAAACATCAGGCCTTACAGATATCCCTATGCCCAAAAGAGTGAAATTGAACGTATGGTTGCATAAATGCTAGAGGCTAGTATAATTCAACCTAGTCAAGGTTCTTTTTGTGCTCTAGTATTATTGGTGCACAAGAAGGATGGATCATGGTGCATGTATCCCGATTATAGGGATCTCAACAAGCTCAATATTAAAGACAAATTTCCAATTCTGTCATTGATGAATTATTGGATGAATTACATGGAGAAATTTACTTCAGAAAGTTGGATCTTCATTTAGGATATCACAAAATTAGAATGAAGATTGAAGACATTCTGAAAAAAACATTTAGAACTCATGAGGGTCATTATGAATTTTTGGTCATGCCTTTTGGCCTTACCAATGCACCTTCTTCATTTCAAGGTTTGATGAATTCAATTTTCAAACCCTTCCTTAGAAAATTTGTGTTAGTATTTTTTAATGATATTCTAATCTACAACAAGTCTTGGAAGGATCATGTTCAACATGTTGAAAGGGTGCTCAAACTATTAGAGGAGAAAAAATTATATGAAAAACCCTCGAAATGTTTCTTTAGAGTATAGGTAGTGGAATATATGGGTCATATTGTATCTCATGAAAGTGTTAAGGTAGACCCTAGCAAAATTAATCCATTAAGGAATGGAAAATCCCCACATCCATAAAGCATATGTGAGGATTTCTTAGGTTGAAAGGTTATTATCACAAGTTTGTTAAGAATTATGGGAGAATAGAAACAACTATAACAACATTACTGAAGAAAGATGCATTTTCGTGGAGTCCAAAAGAAACAAAGGCCTTTAAACATATTAAAGAGCCAATGTGCCAAGCATTGGTCTTAGCTACGCAAGACTTCACAAAAACCTTTATTGTGGAATGTGATGCCTCAGGAAATGGAATTGATGTTGTTTTAATGCAAGAAGGAAGACCCATTGGTTTTGAAAGTTGTCCAACAAAAGGAAATTATTTACACAAAGCTATTTATGAGAAGGAAATATTGGCAATAATACATGGACTTAAGAAATGGCGACCTTACCTAATGGGAAGAAACTTCAAGGTAAAAACGGATCATGATAGTCTTAAATACTTTTTAGAACAAAGATTATATTCAGAAGAGCAGCAAAAATGGGTCACAAATATGTTGGGTTATGACTTTTAAATCATCTGCAAAAAAGGGAAGCAAAATGTTGTTGCAAATTCACTCTCAACAAAGGATGAGGATGTGAAAGCATTTATTTGTGCCATTTCTATCATCCAACCAGATTGGATAAATGAAGGATGGGATGAATGGAAGAATTATGAAGAAGTATGGGAACTCATTCAAAAGTTGCAAGAAGATCCCTGTACATCTGATACATTTAGCTGGAAAAATGATTCTTTATGGTACAAAGATTGTTTATACCTCTGTAAGAATTCCCAACTCAAACAAAATGTTCTTATGGAATTGCACACATTTCCCTTAGGAGGGCACTCAAGAGTTTTAAAAACTTACCACAGGGTTAAGAGGGATTTTCTTTGGGATGAACTTAAATCTAATATTCAAAAGTTTGTGGTGGAATGTATGGTTTTCCAACAAAATAATGTTAAGACAATTAAGACCCCAAGTCTGTTACAACCTTTATCGATTCCAAGTCAAAGTTGGGAGGAGGTTTCAGAGGATTTTATCATAGGTTCACTCAAGCCTGAAGGAAATAGTGTCATCATGGTGGTAGTTTATAAACTTACCAAGTATGCACACTTTTATGCATTATCTCATTCATTTAAAGCTAGTACAGTTGCTACTACATTTATGGAAATGATTAAAAAGCTGCATGGAAACCCAAAGATTATTGTAAGTGACAAAGATCCCATTATCACTGGAAATTTTTAGACGAACTTATTTTCTTGTTTGGGTACTCAATTAGCCCATAGCCCATCTTATCATCCTCAATCTGATGGAAAAATGGAGATAGTGAACAAATGATTGTTAGGATATCTTTTTTGCTTTCTATATGATAAACAGACACAATGTGTCAAGTGGTTTCCTCTCGCTGAATGGTGGTATAACACCACCTCCCATACTGCAACAAAAATGACCTAGTTTATGGCACTTTGTGGATATCATCCACTATCCATCGCATCATCTCTAAGAGAAAATTCTAAGGTTCAAGTAGGGAAGATCACATTGAGCATCAACAACAAGTTCTCCAACTCTTAAAGTATAACTTCACTTTGGTACAGAATAGAATGAAATAATAGGCAGATCAACATTGTAGCGAAAGAAGTTTTGATGAAGGTGACTGGGTATTTATAAAACTACAACAATACAAAAAAATGTCTATGAAACAAGCTAAGAAGGATAATAAATTATCAGCAAAGTATTATGGTCCATACAAGGCGTTGTAAAATATTGGTACTATGGCATACAAATTGGAGCTTCCTACATCTTCCCATGTGCACCCATTTTTCCATGTTTCATGTCTAAAGAAGGTTATAGGTGAGAAGCTCCCAGTTCAAACAATATTTCTAGAACGTGATGAGGAAGGAAAAATCATATTGGAACCTGAAGTAGTCACAGAAGCAAGAACTTGGCAGCTACGAAATCAATCAATTTCGGAGTATCTCATCAAGTGGAGGAAATTGACCGCTGAATATTTCACATGGGAGGATGAAAATTTTATATAGAACCATCCAAAACTACTCAAGCATCGATGAAAACACTTTTTTGAAGGAGAGGGGCATGTTATGTCATTGTAATACTAGTGTGTTCCCCCACTATTATTGTCATTGTAGCCCCTTATTGTTATTGTTATGTCCATGTTGTCCCCATATTGTTATTATTGTGCCCCATAGAAGCCCACTAATATTTTGATTTTTGTGTCATTACATTACTATTGTTATGTCGACTCTGATTATATTGTGACCCCTTAGCCTCCTATATATAGAAAGTAGGTTTTGTCATTTGTATCAGCCAAGAATTGTTCATTTATATAATGTAAAGGAGGTTTCCACCTTGAAGAGGCTAATTTTGAATTCATTGATCTATCGCTTATTTTATTTTGTGAGCTACTTGCATAACACTATAAGCGGGTAACACATGGCATCCCTCACGGGATACCAAATGGTGTAATGAAATCATCCTGATGTCATCACATAAAATACAAAGGACCCCAAAGGTCCTAGTCATATGGAATGGTCATGTGGTCCCTGCCATAAGGTTTAAAGCATGAAGGTTTGGGACACATGTAACAATTACATGGTGAGAAGGGATTGGCTGTTAGAGTTTAAACGACGACCCATGAACGAGCAACCTTGATGCAAGACATATGTGATTGTCACAAGATGAGAAGGGACCAACCATTAGAGTTTGAACCTTGGCCCACAAATGGCCAAACTTTCCCCTTAACATAAGAAATAGTCATATGGTGAGTTTGGACGCCGGCCCATGGTTATTCAACTTGGCCCCGAGACCACATTCTATATATATATATATATATATATATATATATATATATATATATATATATACACACACACCAACAAGCAATCAATCATAATACACAACTTGTAATGCACACCCTGCGAAGAATGCAATTTAATGGCATTTGATTTATCATGGTTTCAAATCAAACAAATGACATTACTTTGTGTTTTGGCTTCTCACAGTGGTGGCTCATAGGTGCAATAGTGGCTCATAGATGTAACAATGGTTCATAGGCACAATAGTGGTTCATAGGTGCAACATATATAGTTTCTACTTGTAGTGGTAGCTTTTTTGATAGTGGCAAGTCCATATCAGTCTTTCTCAAACATAGGCCATGAAAGATGATTCATGGTGATAATGAGTTCAATTGTTAGTGTTGGATTTTTTCAAAATGTGGACATGTGATGCCCCTAACCCTGAACATAAATATAATATAGTCTGAGATCATGGTCTAGCAAGGACTATCATGCAGCTTGATTGGTGAGGAGATTTTGTGTTGTAACTGACGATACTCAAGTTTTAGCGCCGATGTTAGTCAACTCAACAATTTTTTTGACATGCTCTAAAATATGGAGTATTGTTGAAGGGAACATAAAGAAGGGATTTATGTAGAGAATTTAACTTAATAAAAAGTTATATAGGGTTATTTTGAGTTTCTAGGGTCAATGTTATTCCAAATTAGATTCCAGAAGAAGTTGGGTGATCATGGATAAGAGATGAATGTAGTGAGATGGATATGATGCTCTTTTGACACATATTTGATGGCCAAAATATATTGTCTTAATTTTGAGGTTATATGAGCATGTTGCAGTTGATTTCTATATATAGTGTAAACAAATTCTAAGAAGGGATTAGAATGACCAGATTGAAGAATTAGTTGAGGCAGAGTATGGCAAACAATAATAAATCTAGCAGCAATTATTGATATGAATTGTATTGTAGTATGATGGTTCCAAGTTGTGTGTAAATGAAGTTGTTGCTGGCTATATGGTCATATAGTGGTTGTAGGTTGTGTGGTACTGTAGGGATTATAAGTTATATGGAAATTTAATGATTACAGGTTTTGAAATGATAGAGCTTGAAAGTTGTGATTGCAATTTGTGATAGCAATTTTGAGAGCAGATTTAGTGATATATGATAATAGTGGATCCAGTTTAAAAAAGGGATGAAATAGAGGTATACAAGGAAGTTGAATAAGGAGGTGGGTGCGACCACTAAGGTTAGAGCCTAGAGCAGTTTGGATCCCACTCATTATCAAGGTGTTATGAAACCAGCTCACAAAAAGATAGAAAATATAGATCAACGCCTTAGAAATAAGCATCTTAGAGGGGGAAACCTCCTTTACATTACACAAATGAACAATTCTTGGATGATACAAATTACAAGACCTCCTTTCTATATATAGGAGTCCAAGGGGTCATAATATAATCAGAGGTGACATAACAATAATAATCTAAGGGCACACTAATAACAATAGTGGGCTTCTATGGGGCACAATAATAACAATATGGGGACTACATGGGCACAAAAATATAATAAGGGGGTTGTAATAATAACAATAAGGGGTTACAGTAGTAGTATAGGAACCTGACATGCCCCTCTCCTTCAAAAAGTGTTGTCCTCAATGCTTGAGTAGTTCTTGATGCTTCTGTATAAAATTCTTGTCCTCCCATGTGGAATCTTCAGCAATTAAGTTCTTCCACTTGATGATGTACTCTGAAATTGATCGATTTCGTAGCTATCAGGTTCATGTTTCTGTGTCTGCTTCAGGTTCCAATATGATTTTTCCTTCCTTATCAATTTCTTGCAATACTATTTGAACTGGGATCTTCTGCAACTTTTGAATGAGTTCCCACTCCTCTGGGCATATGGATATATGTAAGGCTTGATGTTTGGAGGAACACTTCATGGAATCAAATGAGTAGCATGATCATGATCACGAATAGGTGGGACTCCTTTAGGAGTCTCAAATACCTTGGAATGATTGTCCAAAACGTTTTCGAGATCTGGATAACTACATGATTTCGATGTGGGATCCTCTAGTGAACATAATTGTGCAATTACACCCCGTTGTTCTTTATTTAGAAGCTTTGTCATGCTATTAGAGTTGATTATCTTTCCAGGTTTTACTTTGATACCCCTCAATTCAACTTCCTTTCCTTCCCAAAAAAATTTCAAGAAAAGTTTTTGATAATTAAAAGCTATCATACCCAAAGATTGTAGCCATTGGACTCCTAGTAAAACATCAACACCACCCATTGGAATGCTAGGGCTATTCAATACATATTCTCCCATGGATAGCTTGATATTATGGCACTTTCCAGAGCAATTTATGGTTCCTCCACTTGCAACCATCACTTGACACTCTAGTGCTGGATATAGGAAGCAATTCAATTCCTTGGCTATCTTACAATCAATAAAATTATGGGTACTACCCAAATCAATCAACACTCTTACCTTTTTCTTCTTGATATATCCTTCTATCTTGGTAGTTTGAGGAGTGGTAATTTCTTCCAATGCATTACAAGATATGGTCGGATTGATTTCTTGAGACTCGATGTGATCTTTCAATTCTTGAACATTTTTCTTCTTGATATGTCCTTCTATATTGATAGTTTGAGGAGTGGTAATTTTGTCCAATGCATTACATGATATGGTTGTATTCATTTCTTCTTTCTCAATGTGATCTTTCACTTCTTGAACCTTTTTCTTCCTGATATGTCCTTCTATCTTGAGAGTTTTAGGAGTGCTAATTCTTTCCAATGCTTTACAAGATATGGTCAGATTCATTTCTTCTTTCTCTGGGGTTGGTTCCTGGTGTATATACCCTTCTTCTGATGTTTCTTGATCCTTTTCTTCCTCCTCTCCATGATCAATGTAAAATAATTTCTTCTTAGCACACTTATGACCTTTAATGTATTTGTTATCACAATTGTAACAAAGCCCCTTTTCTCTTTTTTCTTCCAATTGTTGTGGTGTAACCCTTGTAGGTTGTGGAAGGCTAGGAGAAACAACACTTTCATATTTATAGTTGTGAGGTGTAGACTTGTTGCCATAATTTTTCTTTCCACTTTGTACCAAAGCCCTTTTTCTCTTTTTTCTTCAAATTATTGTGGTGTTTCTCTAAAGAAGGTGTTGCTCTTTGTATCCTCGTAATGTGCTATCATTTCCTCCATGAAAATTGACCACGTAACGAGTTTTTTATGAGAACAAAGCCTTTTATACCATAAAAATTGATCCGGTTCTAAATACGAAGATGAGATAGATACCTTTTGTAACAGTGGTACATCATGTAGATCAAAATATTGCTCCATATATAGTATCCAATTTATCGCATACTTGCCATCAAACTTCCTCATATTGCCTTTTCTTGATTTTAGGAGCTCGATCTTGAAACAACTGTAACTCTGTGATTCCAGATCTCCAAGTTCTGAAATTGTGTCTTGTTGTAGCCCTCTAAGTCCTCTTTCTAACCTCGAAAGTCTAATTAAGATTGGATTCTGTAAGGAAGCGCTATGTCAAATCTCCCATGATGACCCAATTATAGACTGGTTCAGTAGATCGAACTTGTATGAAGTGCCTCATGCCACTGTTTCAACATTTGGACCTAAAACTGATACAAAGAAAACTAAAATCCATCCTATTTCTACAACTTCTTAAGAAATTTCAATTTGATGCTCAGAGAGAAATTTATAATGATTTTCCCAAGCTCACCTATTTAGGATGTAATTCAGGAGCTTGCAGAAACCCTAAATGTTGCAGATTATATCTCCAAAAATGTAGTGAGAAAAGATCTAAAATTTGCACCCAAGCTTCACCAAGATTTCTTCCCAAATGGTTTTTTTTTGAGCTTCTGAAACGTCGCATAAAAAAGGTTATAGAGAAAATACCATGGTGACCTATTTGGAGCAGTGAAACTCTAGAATCCAAAGCTCTGATACCAAATGTTATGAAACTAGCTCACAGAAAGATAGAAAAGATAGATGAATGCCTTATAAATAAGCTTCTTAGAGGGGGAAACCTCCTTTACATTACACAAATGAACAATTCTTAGATGATACAAATGATAAGACCTCATTTCTATATATAGGAGTCTAAGGGGTCATAATATAATCAGAGCCGACATAACAATAATAATCTAAGGGCACACTAATAACAATAGTGGGCTTATATGAGGCACAATAATAACAATATGGGGACTACATGGGCACAACAATATAATAAGGGTGTTGTACTAATAACAATGAGGGGTTACACTAGTAGTATAGGGACCTAACACAAGGTTAGAGCCTCAATCAAGTTGGAGCCTTGAGAAGGTTGGAGCTTGCTCATTATTGAGGTTGGTGCCTTAATAAGGTTAGTGCCTCAATAATCTTGTAACCTACTATAATTGGTAACTTGCAATTTTTGCAGCTATTTCCTTCAGCAGGTTGTAGCCTGCAATAATATGTAAATAATTGAAGATAAATAAGACTCAAGATTAGTGGTTTTGTTCCATATGGGTTTCCACCTTAAAAAATTGTGTCTCTTTGTGATGTGATGATTTATTGATATGATATTGATATGATGGTAGGTTGATGATGCATTATTATAGTTGATGGCGTGATGCTTATGATTCATTGTTATATAATTGTTTGATTATGAAGAGTTGTGGAATAGTAATATTGATCTCACACTAATTCACCCCCCCCCCCTCAGTTTGACCTTTGGGTCAACAACATTTTCAACCAAAGACATTGAGATATTTTATTGAAGCTAACATTCCTTTCCATAAATCGTAAGGGTTTTTTTCACTATTAGTTCTAAGATGAGTTTTATTGGACAAATAAACAGTAGATTGAGCTACTTCTCCTCAAAAGGTGTTTGAAACCTTTCATTCACCTCTAGCTATTTCTTTAATGGATGCATTCTTTCTTTCCGCTACCCCACTCTACTAAGGGGTTTCAGAAACTAAATACTTCCTTCTAATCCATGTTCTTCATAGAATTCCTCAAACTCCTTTGAAGTGTACTATCCTCCTTTATTTATCCTAAAGCATTTGATCTTCAAGACTTTGTCATTTTCTACTTGAGCCTTGAAGACCTGGAATTTACTAGGAGCTTCTAATTTTTCTTTCAGTAACATATTCCAGGTTGCTCTAGTAAAATCATCAATTAAAAAAATGAAGTATTTCACTCCTCTTGGGATTTTTGTCCATGTCGGATTGCATATTGTAGGCTTTAACCCCATACAGCAATTACCTGCATATGAATTCTAGAACACAGAAAATAAACAATGCAAGAGAATAACACATAAAACACATATACACAGATATTTTCCCTTGGATCCCAAAACCGGGACTACCGACTTGATTTTTCATTATATTCCTTTAAATGTTATAATACATATCTATACATGCCGAAGCATCCAATACCATGGAGCGAAAACCATTGTGTCCAAAATCATGTGCAAAAAACACGCACAAAACCATAGGTAGGTCTGCCCAACCTAATATAGGGTCCAAAACCAAAATTTTCTAGGGTGTTGCCCTGGACAACATAGAGTGGGGTTACTTGCACCCCTCCAACCCCATGTGACTCCCCCCACTACGTAATTGGTGCAACGAAGGGGTGGCTCCACCCCCCTTCTAATCCCCTGATTAACTATGTGGGCTAGTCATGGAAAGAATATAACACAACCCAACACATTTATCAATCTAAACTAGTTTTAGAGGTCTATATTATGAGCACCCTTTTATCTTGAAGTGTAACCTTGTCTTCTTACTAAAATGACCTGATTTACATATGAAGCTATCTGGTTTTGGAAGTTTTAGAAAAAAATATTACTGCCTTTATCAAAATTCACATGGGCCGTCCTTCTATGACATAACCATATTTCATCTATCTTTCTTAAGACACAACACTTTACTCTAGAGTCATAAAAAGCATACACATTGCTAGGGGTCCTGATATCTTTCCATACTAACTCACTATCATTTTCTCTTCATATTTATAATATTTGGATCAAAATATCACATCATATCCATTGTCACACATTTGGCTCACTCTTAACAGATGTTGGTTAAGACCATCCACATATAAAACATTTTGGGCTTTAGTATTCTCATATAAACTGACTATTCCATTTCCTTTTATTTGAGTTGGAGAATTATTTCCAAATGTGACACTACCTTTCCTATCTTCTCTTAAAAATATGAATTTACTTTTGTCTCCAATGATGTTTTTAGAACACCCACTATCAACATACCATTTTCCTTCCTATTCATAAGCATATAAAGAAAAGGCAACTGAAGTCAAACAGGCTGCAGTTTTTTGTATCATTTTTAGGGCCGAAGGTTGAAACAATGAGACGTGGCACTCCATACAAGTTCTCTCTACTGAGCCAGTCTATAATCATGTCATCGTGGGAGATTGGGCATAACACTTTCTTGAAGAATCCAAACTAGATTTGACTTATGGATTTCGAAATAAGACTCAAAGCGATACTATAGGACAAAATTGAATTCCTTGAAGATCCCAATTTACAGAAATAAAATGGTTTCAATATCAAGCTCCTAGAAAGAAAAAACAAGGTGTGTATTTTTTAAATTTTGCATACCTTTTGTTTCAAAAATTAGTTTGAAGTGACTCAGAGGGAATAGTGAAGCATAGATATCATTGTTTGATTCCAAAATTCCTAAAAAAATTGAAACACCTAGTAAGAAACTAGAAATCTATACTATGACTGACATGAAGAAGAGGAAGAAATGCAACATGATATATCAAAATTAAGAGATCAAGTGCAACAAATTTCACTATCACAAAGAGTTACAAAAAATTAATTGAAAGCAATGATGAATTCTAACATGGATGGTTTAGAATAAAAAATAAGAAGTGCCATGGAAGGCTTGAAGGATGGTTTAAAAGAGGAAATGGAAGGTTTGACAAAGTTGCTACAAGAAATTCTTCCTAATGGCGACAAGGTATTTCATGAAACTCATGATGAGAAAAAATGGAATGTTAATCATGATTTTAGAGACTCTAACTTTGGGTTCAAGGCCAGCCACATTCCAAAGATCGATATGACGAAGTTTTATGGAAAGGATCTAGTAACATCGATACTATAGATGGAGCATTTTTTTTATCTACATGATGTGCAACCCTCACAAAAGATACATATTGCATCTTTATATTTAGAACCCAATTATTTTTATGGTATATTTGGATTTTTTCTTGTAAATCACTTGTTAATGGGTTTATTTTTATAGAGTAAATGATAACACATTATGAGGATACAAAGAGAAACACCTTCTTTAGCCAATTAATAAATCTCAAACAAAAGGGTTCAATGATGGAGCACATTGAGGATTTCAAAAAATTGAATATTATGGTAGCTGATATTCAACAAGAGCATAGGATTGATATATTCATAGGGTATTTAAAGGATATCATCCAACATGAGCTTCACCTTTGGTAACTTGATTCATTGGAGAAGGCATTTTGGTTGGTAAGAAAATTTGAAAGAAAATTTATGGCAACAAGTATACCACTCAAAATTATAAATATGGAAGTGTTGCTACTCCTAGACTTATACAACCTACAAGGTTGACACCAAAATAATTGGAGGTAAAAAGATCAAAAGAAATTTGTTACAAATATGATAACAAATACATTAAAGGTCATAAGTGTGCTGGGAAGAAATTATTCTACATAGGTTGTGAAGAGGAGGAATAAAAGGAACAAGAAACATCAAAAGAGGAGGATAAACACCAGGAAGCAACCACAGAGAAAGAAGAGATGGATTCGACCATATATTGTAATGCATTGGAAGGAATTAGCTCTCCTCAAACTCTCAAGGTAGAAGGACATATCAGGAAGAAAAAGGTAATAGTGCTAAATGATTCAAGTAGTACCCACAATTTTATTCCTTGTATGATAACCAAGGAATTGAATTGCCTCCTATATCTAGTACCAAAGTGTCAAGTGATGGTTGCAAATGGAGGAGCTATAAATTTCTCTGGAAAGTTACATAATATCAAGAAAAGCATGGGGAATATGTATTGAATAGTCGAATTATTTCCATACCAATGGGTGGTGCTGATTTTGTACTAGGAATCCAATGGTTACAATATTTGGGGACGATAGCTTTTAATTTTCAAGAACTTTTCATGAATTTTTTTTGGAAGGAAAGGAAGTTGAATTAAGGTGTATCGCAAGGAAACCAAGAAATGTGAGCATATCTATGGCATGAAAAATCTTATGAAGAAATAAAAATAGGGTGTAATTACACAATTATGCCCACTAGAGGTTCATACATCGAAATCATCTATTTCTCTAGATCTCCAAAGAGTATTGGACAACCATTCCAAGGAATTTGAGACTCCCAAAGGCCTTCCACCTATTCGTGATCATGATCATGTTATTAATTTTATTATAGGAAGTGTTCCTCCAAACATCAGACCTTATAAATATCCTTATTCACAAAATACTGGAATTGAATGTATGTTTGAAGAAATTCTAGAGGCTGGTATAATTCAATCTAGTCAAAGTTCTTTCTTTGCTCCAGTAGTATTGGTTCACAAGAAGGATGGATCATCACGTATGTGTCTAGATTATAAGGAGCTCAACAAGCTCATGATTAAAGATAAATTTCCCATTCCTGTCATTGATGATTTGTTTGATGAATTACATCGAGCAATTTACTTCACCAAATTGGATATTCATTCAGGATATCATCAAATTAGAATGAAGACTGAAGACATTCTAAAAAATACATTCAGAACACATGAGGTTCATTATGATTGTTTGGTCATGCCTTTTGGCCTTATTAATACACCTTCCACATTTGAACGTTTGGTGAATTCCATTTTCAAACCCATCCTTAAAATTGTGTTAGTATTTTTTGATAATATACTAATCTACAACAAGTCTTGGAAGGGTCATGTTCAACATGTTGATAAGGTGCTCAAACTATTGGAGGAGAAAAAATTATATGCAAAAACCTCCAAATATTTCTTAGGAGTACAAGAGGTGGAATATTTGGGTCATATTGTAGATCATGTGGGTGTTAATGGGGACCCTAACAAAAATAAATCCATTAACGAATGGAAAATCCCCACAACCATAAATCATCTTTGAGGATTTGTCAGGTTGAGAGGGTATTATCACAAGTTTTTTAAGGATTATTGGAGAATATCAGTACCTCTAACAAGATTACTGAAGAAAGATGCATTTTCTTAGACTTCAAAAGCAACTAAGGCCTTTGAACATCTTAAAGAGGCATTGTGCCAAGCACCAGTCATTGCTACGGAAAACTTCACAAAAACCTTTATTTTGTAATTTTATGCCTTAGGGAATGAAATTGGTGCCAATTTAATGCAATAATGATGAACCATTGCTTTTGAAAGGAATTCGATAAAAAGAGAGTATTTACACAAACCTATTTATGAGAAGGATATGTTGGCAATACTACATGCACTAAAGTAATGGAGACCTTACCTAATGGGAATACACTTGAAGGTAAAGGTAGATCGTGATATCCTTAAATATGTTTTGGAACAAAGATTATCTTTGGAAGAGCAGTAAAAATTTTCACAAATTTTTTGGGTTATGAATTTGAAATCATATACAAAAAAGGGAAGAAAAATGTTGTTGCAGAGTCACTCTCAAGAAAAGATGAGGATGTGGAAGCATTTTTTTGTGCCATTTATATTATCCAACCTAAATGGATAACTGAAGCAAGGGATGAATGGAAGAATTATGAAGAGGTATGAATAGTGATTCAAAATTTGCAGCAAGATCCCAGTACATCTGATACATTTAGCTAGAAAAATGATTCATTATGGTATGATGATTGCTTATATCTTTGTAAGAATTCACAACTGAAGCAAAATATTCATTTGGAATTGCAAACCTCCCCCTTAGGAAGGCACTACAGATTTCTAAAAATTTGCCATAGCGTCAAGAAGATTTTTTCTTGCAATGGCCTTAAATATGATATTCACAAGTTTGTGGCAAAATTTTTGGTTTGCCAACAAACTAAAGTTGAGACAATTAAGACCTTGAGTATGTTACAACCTTTAGCCATTCCAAGTTAGCATTGGGAAGAGGTCTCAAAGGATTTATCACAGGTTTACCCAATTCTAAAGGAAAGAGTGTCATTATGGTGGTAGTTGATAAAATTACCAAGTATGCACACTTTTGTCCATTATCTCATCCTTTTAAATCCGATACAGTTGCTACTGCATTTATGAAAACAATTCAAAAGGTACATGGAAACCTAAATGTTATTGTAGGTGACAAAGATCCCATTTTCACTGGAAATTTTTGCATGAAATTATTTTCTTGTCTTGGTACTCAATTGGCTCATAGCTCATCTTATCATCCCTAATCTGATAGGAAAACTAAGATAGTGAAATTTTTTTTTTTAGTATATATTCATTTCTTTTTATCTGATAAACAAACATAATGGGCAAGTGGTTACATCTAGTTGAATGATGGTTTAACACTTCCTTCCATACTGCAGAAAAAATGAGCCCATTTTTGGAACTTTGTGGATATCATCCACCCTCTATCACATCACCTGTAAGAGAAAATTCTAATGTTCAAGCAATGGAAGATCACATTGAGCATCAACAAAAAGTTCTCAAACTCTTAAAGGATAAACTCACTATGACACATAATCAAATGAAATAATAGGCATATCAACATCACAATGAAAGAAGTTTTGAAGTAGGACACTTGGTATTTTTACGACCACAACCATACAAACAATTATCCCTCAATCAAGCTAAGAAGGATAATAAATTATCACCAAAGTACTATGGTCCTGTTTTGCTATACAACAACCCCCCATTTCAATTTTTTCTTAATATTATTCTAAGATGCTAAATAAGAAATAGGGTCCCTTTAGTTTGTAAAAAAGTAATAAAACCTTTACATAGAAATAAATTTCTTTGTTTCTTGCTTTTAAATAAAAGTGCTTCAAAAACCCTCTAGAAAACAACACACATCGCAAATCCTAATTGCTTAAGGTTAAGGGACATTCAATCCAAAAAATTGTGTTGCGATGTGAAAGTCTCAATCATAGAGCTTCTTAAGCAAACCAATGACAAACATGTGATGAGATAAATCAATCACATATCGCATATCGTAGATTCCAAAGAATATGTTTTAGTGGTCCTTTGAAGCTTTGTGATGCGATATGATTCTCGCATTTCGCATATCCCAAAAACCAAAGGAAGCTAGCCCCAAAAACTTGCGATGCAATATACATTGATCACATATTGCGATCCCAATGGAGAAAAGTGTTACTTACCTCAGGGATGCATGATGCAATGAGAAAATATAATAAAGTGGTTTAATAAAAATAAAGGGAAAACATCACTCGGGTGAGTTAAATGAGGAATTACCCAACTCTGTATGCCAGGTCATTACTTATCACAATTGCAGAAATTAAAAATATTCTTGGAACATGACACATATAACTCCCAACTCATGATGTGCGATCATTTTTTACATATTAAAATAATATATTGAAATCACTCATTGCAAAACCAAAAAGTTCATGGCACACATTGTAATAAGACCTTTCGAAAACTGCAATGTGATCTATTCATTAAGCGTTAAAGTTTCACGTCACCAGGTTACGGAAAAGCATTAAGAACAGTTATGACTGTGGTCCTTCAAGATTTCATCCTTCATGTTAATATCAACTTATAATATGAAATATTTCACATCAAATGCTCTTGTTCTGATTTTTGTCTGTACTTATTTCAACACTATCTTTACAAGAATTTAGCCACTCTAAATGTTTTTAGCCTATTACTATCCTTTGTTTCATTTTTACAGCTTGAATCTGTAAGTATGCAGCCATCCAAAATGTCAAAGAGATCTCGAAAGACAAAATCCCCCTTGCAGTGGTGGAAGGAGAGGAAAAAATTGTATTGATCTCAGATACCACATGTCAAGATTGTGTGAAAATTAAATGGGAAGGCATATATCATATGTTGGAAAAGGAAAAGCCAAAGGTAACTAAAGGACATGCAACATTTGATGGACCTGCAGAGTTAGAGAACACACTTGGTGGTTTAGCCGACTCTTTTCTTCCTCGAATAACGACCCTCCCAAATATTTTTCCATATAATGACATGGTAAAATGGGTAGTTGAAGGCATCAATATAATAGACAGGACGCTCTTCACAGCTGACGGAACAATGTTTGGATCCTTCAAGCCTGAAGGCTTGAATAAAATGTATTATTTTCCAGAGCCCCAGAAGTACTACAATAAATCATTCCTTGAAGATTTTTCAAAGGAAAATGAAATAGAGTCGGACCCCATCAAACAATGGAGGCACTTCCCTAACAAACACAAGCACGAGTCATCTAGTATGTATTCTGTGGAGTCTCTAGTGTCTCCATATTGTTATGCTACTGCAATGATGTGTAGACTATTTGAAAGCCCCAATTCTACTAAGTTTTCCATTAAAATGGTTCCATTAATAGAAGCAGGATTGAATTCTTTTGTGATGGATTGGGCTACTATCCTATCAGACAAAATGGCTGTCCAAATACTTGATTGTAGGAAAAAGAGGATTGTGACAAACCGAGTTGTTCCCCCATTCTATATGATTGCCTATATAGTCGATACCATTTGTTTTAATTCCAATTTTCCCATCATGGGATGGAAATGGACTATCTAGGACCCAACCCCTATCCATATTTACCATAAATGCCTGTGGCAAAAACAATATAAGAAGCATTTCTACAAAATTTGTCATGGCTTCATCCTACCCATTCATCATGCCATTTTAATAGACCAGCCCGTCGACTGTCCGAGGAAGCTAGTATCGATTTAACTTCAATTGGCAGTTGGTTTGGGGAAGAGTTGTTCACATACATTAGGGTTTTTGGTAGCATTACCGACCTACATGTCCTTCCTCTATATGTCCGAGATAAATTATTGGCTAGGGAAATAGCCTGTCAGAGAGTTGAAAAAGGGATTACAAAAAATCTCAAAGATGCCAAGAAACAGTTATGACCTGCCTTTCTGGTTCCCTACGGCATCTATTCATTGCATAATTATAATCATACCCAATTGAAGCTGAGAAAATAAGGGATTTGAACCTAGCTGTTATTCCCAAAACACAGTATGACCCAAATAAATTTGCATATAATTTCACTACTTAGGTAAAGGTCAAATAGTTCATCCATGAGAAAGATGAATTCAATGACTTCTTTAGATCAGCGGAGACATTCTCACAAGTGAGTCACTTTGCAAAGATCAAGCTGGAACCAGAGAAAATGGATCAATTCACCCAATACAGGACACAAAGGCTTCAAACAGTGCCACTGGACTTATTGAATGTTGCACCAGTCATGCAGTAAACAGATCAAATCACAAAGTAGGAAATAGAGAGAACTTATAGTGCAGCTAAGACAAGCAAGAAGGCCAGTGAACAGTTGGACAAAGATGTTCACATTGATCCAATATTGATTAAATAATGGCAATAGTTTGATCAACAGATTAAAGGTCAAGGTGATACCCAAAATGTTATCGCAACAGGATCCCCTTTAAGAAAACAACCCATAATTCATGATCATGTGATTGAAACATCATCCAACAAGGACTCAACTCCAAAAGAAATTGAGGCAATCCCTAAGTATCCTTCATCAGAGATTACACTGAGCATAGAGGAAATTCCACTGTTGGATGTGTTTTATATCCCTAAACACAGAGTTGTAGTCAAAAGAAAATGGGAAAAGAGAAATATAGACCAAGCATCAACAACAGTGCCTCAAGGAGAATCCATGAATGTCATCTGGAGAGACTCAGAAGTTAATCCCTCTGAGGACCTGACCAAATTATCTCAGTTTGCAGGGGCATATAAAGCTACCGCGATAGATAAAGAAACCGAAGTTAATCAATTGATCAAGGAAAAAGATCAAAAGATTAAACAACTTGAAGAATAGGTAAGGGTAGAAAAATAGAGGATTGATCAGCAGGCTATTGAAAGACAACAACGGTTATCTCAGGAGTTTGAACAGTTAAAATTGGCTCAGATTGGGAGTTTGTAAACAAAGTTGAAGAGTTTATAAAGGAAGCCTTATAAATAAATAATTTCCTATCTCAACAACTAACCCAACTCTGCCAAAACATATCTCTCATTCATCCACTATGTATCAAAACCAACACACTGGTAGATCAAGCGTCAATTCCAGGTTGGAATTTGAGGATGCAGATGACAAAACCATAGGTTATATCTCTTGGCGAAGCATAGAAAAGGGAAGGGATACTAAATTTCTAGTAATTGAAGAATCTCATAAAGAGATACTATTTTCAGAATGGGAGACAAAATTGATCAAAGCAGAAAGAGCAAATTCAAGGGCCAGGGCAGTGAGGAATACTATCATTGAGCTGATAAATGATAACTTACACAGTGCCAATTAAATTTTTGAGTGTTCCCTAGAAAACCTTCCAAAAGCAAAAGTATTGGAAAAACAATGGAAGCAAGATTTGAATACTAGAGAGGAGCAACTCAAAAAATTAGAAAGCCTCAATTGGGATACATATTGGTTCTATTTAGTCAAACCGCATAGCAAACAAATGACAATCAAATGTATTGTTGATGTAGCAGATCGCATGATGCTAGAACTCTCAGATGCGGTATACACAGGTCAGTTACATGGCAAGATAAGTCATCAACCAAAGATCCAAACTATGCTCGAGATTTGTAACTTGAAGCCTCAAGAGGAATGATAGATGCAATGCATCTTTTCAAGAGCTATCACAATTCTATTTTTAACATGAAATCCCATCTTTTGGGAAAGGCTGTTCCAACCACTTTAAGCACTTTTTACGAACAATTTGTTTTTATTTTTACTATAAATACCCTTTCATGTCATTTGAGAAAGGGTCCTGAAATTGTATTAAATTAGATTTAAGAAGATAACATTTCTACACTTCTGAATTTATTTTTGTAGAAGACAAGGATCAAGGTTCAAACTTGTTATAAAGGGGATTTCAAGAGGACTTGCATTTCTATATCTTTTTGAAGTTTTCAAAAATAAGAAGAGCGAACCAGACTGTTATTTTCGTAAGAGGATTCAAATACATATGGTACTTTTATCAATGTCTTTTTGTTTCATGTTATGAAATTAAACAGTCTTTTGATTCAATATTGTTGTCATATGTGAATGTTCATACAATTTTGAATTATATCTCTATTAAGTAGCTCAGAATTGATATTCTTAGACACATTTTCAAACAATTGATGTTATTATGATATGCAATATGTTTTATATCACTTTGTTTAAGGTGATCACCATTCATGCTTAAATTTATGTAGTCAAGTGATTGATCTTTATTAGCATTTAATCACCAGAAATCATTATAAATTGCATTGATATTGTATTACCTAGGTTAGATATATAGATCTATTTGTATATTTTCATAAGTTTAAAAATCAAACCATCTATCATCTTGTTATATATTTTAGACACCCTTTCATCAAATCACACTTTATTGGGAAACTAGTCCCATATTATCCAGTCAGAGCCGCCATCCCAAATAGAAAAGGAACTACATTAAGGGTCAGACCGGGTGGTTATCCCCAATGTTG
Source organism: Pinus tabuliformis (assembly GCA_031772625.1). Taxonomy (NCBI): domain Eukaryota; kingdom Viridiplantae; phylum Streptophyta; class Pinopsida; order Pinales; family Pinaceae; genus Pinus; species Pinus tabuliformis. The sequence goes on from CM062808.1 coordinate 964,957,220, forward strand.
GTGCAACAATTTTAGAGGCATCAACATTTTTAGCACTAGAAGGAGGGCCTGACTGTGAATGGAAACTAAATCTAAACTTACAGTCCATTCTAAGAGTATAACTCCCTAATCATCACCTCCAACTTATCATTCACATTCCAAATATCCTATTCCCAAATAAGAAGTTGAAAAGAGAAATACAAAATCCACTACTGAAATCCTGAACAAGCCAGACATTTCTTCCTCTAAAACCCCTGAAGTACAATCTTTGGTTCACAAATTGTAGGGGATTTCAATATCTCAAAAAGGTTCTAAGTTATCCCAAGGCAATGTCACTTCTCAATATATCCCATCGCAACCATTAACTAGAGAAAACTTGAGTGAAAAACTTGGAATCCCACCAGTTGAATTCCCTCTGCCAAGTCGAAAAAGGGCTAGGAAGACACCATCAGAGTCTGACATCGAGATTCTTTCATCATCATCATCCATTCCATCCATGTCATTATTGCGGTCACACACCCATTTCCTAACTCCAGATCATAGTTCACACAGGTACAAGAGCTTCACCATCCTCTACCCAATCACTTTCAACCACTTCTTTACCCTCTTCTACTAATAGCTTAACAATGGAACATAATCGACCTCAACCAAGGCCATAGACCAACTCAGGAGCTGTTAGAATGCCTGCACCTTTGACCCACTTTCTAGCTCATCGAGAAAAGTGGTTACCTAAATTTAATCCTGATAGTGGCCTGTTGGCTTAAGAACATATAAATAATTTCATGTTGTCCATTAATTTGAATGGAGTAATAGAAGAGGACGTAGTTGTAAGGTTATTCCCATATACATTACAAGAAGCAGCTAGACCATGGTACTTTTTGTTACCATCAGGCTCAATTAATAGCTAGGATGATTTTCAAGAGCAGTTTTTAACTAAGTTTGGAGATGATAGATCTACAACAACTTTGATAAATGACCTCTCCAATTTAAAAGTTGAACCCAAAGAACCCATTAAGGACTTCAACTCACATTTCTATAATTTATTGAATAAAATACCTGTGGCATCCAAGCCTAGTGAGGAGGTCCAAAATGAATGGTACATTTATGCTCTACCTTCAAACACAACCATCTTTGTTGACAGGGCTGCCAAGCCGACGTTAGCAGAAAATATGAAAGAAGCAATAGTTGTTGAGAAACGTATCTTGGCCTTAGAAGTGAAAAACACATTAGAGGAAAGAAAATCCAAGAAAGTAACTTTTAGAGATGAATCAAAGAAGAAAGTAACCAAAGATCCATATGACATGGAAGGCTTGCAAAAAGTTATTTAAATTGTGTCCAATGAAATGGTAGAGATTAAAAAGTAGGTAGTTGAAACTTCATTGAAAATAACCATTTAGGAATTTTAAAAGAAATCAGCTAACTGATCCTAAACCACCAAATGCTATATCAAATGCAAAATCTGGTTTAGATGATGAAGAAGAAGAAGATATAGCTTTATCAGCTGAAGAAACAAAGGAAGAAGAAACAGTTGAATTTCATGGAATGTGGGACTTTATTCTACCCAGCGCTGATAATGAAAGTGAACAGGAAGCCTTACTAGTAAATACCAGAAGTAAGAGTATCATAGAACCTAATCAGTCAAATCAAAAGAAGAAAAACTCAAATCCTGTTACTAAAGAAAAAACTACTGCAAAGAAAACTCCAAGTTCATCTCAACCATCTTCATCCAATCCTCCATCATCATAAAAAACTCTAATAGTTACAGATTCCATGGATTATAACATAGTTGAAGATGTTAACACCCAGGTTGTTCCCTATGACTCCCAAGGGAATACGGCCGGGGTAACCACTAACCAATCTTCGGATCACAGTCCCTAGCCAAACTGTAATCAGAGAGGGCTCTCTCTTTATGATTTGTATCTGTTTTGATGGTGTTTTTAGGCTAGCTATTATGCTCAGGTTTTGTTTTTTGTTTTGGTTGAAGGACTTCTTTCAGGGCTTAAGATGTAGTGTTTAGAGAGTAGTGTAACATTGGGCAATGGAGTCTAGAGCTATGAAATGCTTTGAAATGCTGGAGTGATGATGTTTTGACTGCAGGGCCTATTGTGTATCTCAAACAAACAAATTTAAACTTAAGTGGTGATGCATGGTCAGCCAATAGAAAGCAATTAAGAATTCTCTATTAAGCTGGTGATGTGAAAGTGAAACATGTTGCACAGGAGAAAAATTGAATTCCTGAAACAAAGGTCACTGTGAAAGATATATTCTGAAAGTGCAGCAATTAAGAATTACACTTATCAAGATTATAGCCGAAGAAAAACATTCATTAACAACACAGATTGAACTCAGGGTATTGCATGAATAAGTCCTGAAGGTTATTCTTTTTCTTTGTTGTCAAACACTTAGAAATTAGAAACATATATGGATTTTAATAGATCGAAAATACATAACAAAGAGAGTTACATAAACTTATTGTATTGTGAAATACACAGGAATCCAGCAGTTTTCAATAGACACCAGAACGCATTCAACACTTCAGAAATCCGAGAAATTCCATCACTTTATTTATTAAACTCTGAAAGGATTACAGCATAAGAACTTCTTCAGGAGAAATCAACAACAACCCTGCAAGCTTGTGCGAGGGGCAAATATATACTATCGGTCGTTACAGAATATCTGAGTGCTAAGTTATCTCAGAATTGAATATCTTCACCAACCTTTCAAGATATTTAGATCAGAAAGTTATTACATCATTGAATACAAAGTAAATGCATCTTTATGCTTGTCAGAAGATATTTTGGCCTTTGGAGGCCACTGAGTCGGTTGGAGTGATCTGCATAAATGCTGTGAAATGCGCTTTTGGAGCTGCTTTGCTGTAGCTTCTCGGCCTGGACACCTGTAGCTTCCTATTTTTCTTTGTTGGCCGAAATTTCTGCTGAGTTGGCTCAGCTTTAATCTTTAATGCATGCTGATTCTTTTTAAACTGTCCTGTGTATGACAATTTTGCCTTTTCGATGATCAAAATTTGTTGAATGGCTTCCTGTTTATAAAATTTTCTGTATGGCCTTAGTCCACCATTCTACTATAGGTAGTTGATGCCTGAGAATTGCATCCATAGTCTCCTCTGCCTCTGTATACTTATAAAAATTAGGAGGTGCCTCAAACAGGTGTTTGATTTCATTCATTATAAAAAACAAATTTTCTACTCTGTTATAGAGAGTCTGTCCTGTGGCTAGCCCTGTTTCCTCTGAGGTGCTGGGCTTCTCATTGATCTGACTTGTGGCAAATGTGTTAACCCTTTTGGCATACTGGTCATGCGTGAACAATCTCCCTGCGTTGTTCAGTAAGCTAGGGAGCCCTCTGTTTTCTAACACCTGGAACTTCTCCATAAACCTGTTCACCTCAGTCTGCATGTCCAGGGTTCTTCTTTCCAATGTCTGCACTAAGTTTCTCAGGGTGAGAACCCGCTTGATTAACTGAATGTGCTCAGTTCTATTTGGAATTCCCATGGCAGTTAACTGAGTGCTTGTCCTATTGTTAAGCACATTGATCATCCTGGTGGCTATCTCAGGCATGTTGCTTAGAGCAGCTCTTGCTCTCTGAATTTCAGTCTGTGCTTTTGGAATGAGGTCCAACTGCTCATGGATTGTTTCAATATATTGCCATTGCTCATTTATAGATTTGCCAATGTTAGCTCACAACACTATTTTAAGCTCTACCACCACCTTATCTAATTTGAGCTCATTCTCTAACTCTTTGATCCTGTCTTTAAGGGCTTTTATCTCCCTGCCCTTTTCTGCCACAGACTGCTTGGATTTATCATATCTTTCATTGACCTTGGCTAGTTTCTCCTTGGCCTCATTCAATTCTGTCATTTGTGCTTCCAAGGCCTGGATCTCATTCCTCAGCTTCTGCATGTCCAGACTTGGGGCCTGCTCTGTTGCTGGTGGTGCTGCCGAAGTGGATGTTGCTGCCTGTTCTGCTTGTTGAGGAGGAGGAACAGTGATTGGAGCAGTTTCCTCAAGATTTATCACTCCAGGAGGAGGCTGGGAGGTCTGACCTTCTTCTCTTTGCTTCAAAGCTGCCTGTAATGCTGCCTGTGCAGCCTCTGATTCTCCCAACTTTTCTTGTGTCTGGATTAACTGCTAATATAGAGACACCAGCAAGTTTGAGGCCTCTTGATCATGCCTTTGTTGAGCAACCTCATCTGTTTGAGGGTGGATTGTGGCTGGCATTTTGATCTTTTTCTTCAAAGCATCCATGTCTGCATCCCTTAACTTCAATATCTCCTGGATGCCCTTGATATCTTTGGGATCATGGCCAATCTCAATAATTATATCTTCTAAGGACCTAATTCTGTTGTCCTTAGCCTGTGATGATGCCCTTTCCAACTCAAGTTGGGCAGCTGTATTATTAAGGCTATTTTCCAGCCTATAATTTTCCAGTGTTTTGTCAGCCAAGGAGGCATAGACCATCTCACCTGTTTGCTTATGCAACTCAATTTTATCCATTGGGTGGATGTCTTTGGCAAGGACCTCAAGATTGGTCCTTATATAATCTGCATGAGACTGGGGCTGTGCTACTGCTGGCAAGAAATGACTCATGATCATCTTGCCCTCCTGGACATCAAAAGCAGACATTAGACGTTGCTGGTTGGTGGGAGCCATATTTAACAGATGGTTATACAGCTGTATTTTTATTGCTTCATTCCTTTTCTTGATTTCAATGAACTGCTGCTTAATGCTGAGTTCACCCCTTCTCTGCTGGCTTGAGGAGTTGACTTCTCCTCCCATAGTTATGTTCTGTTCCTCCTGGAAAGAACTTGCAGATGCTTCCCTGCTAGGTGGGCCCATGCCCAGAGATTGCCCTGTTGGCATTTCCTCATCAGAGAAAGGGTTCATTCTCTGTCTTTTCTCACCATGACTTTATGATGTGGTCAAGGGAGTCTCTCTGTCCCTTTTTCTGCTAGTATCCTCCTTTTGTGGAGTTTGGAGGATTGATGCATCAACTGATGTTTCTTGCCTAGAAGGCACCGTATTTTGTGCCTGCTGTTCTGTGGAAATTGGGGCCTCAACTGCCCCTTCTTGCTGTGGGGGCTGCTCTTTATTATGCTGCCCTTCTTCTTGCTGCAATTCCTGTTGTTGTTGTTGTTGTTGTACCTGTTGCTGCCGTTGCTGCACCTTCTCATGCGGTGGCTGTTCAGTATCCATCTCTTTTTCCTTACCCTTGCTAGATATATCTTCAGTGGCCTTGGGCGCTTGCTGATTTACAGTCGAGGAGGATGCAACTGCTCCCACTTGTGTGCTTGGCAGTGAAAACACCTGTGAACAAAGTTCAAGGTCAGCCATATTTTTAAGATTCCTCACCGCTCTTTGATTCAGCTCTTCTTGTGTAACCGGTTCTTCTAGGGTTCCTCTCCTCCATTTTGCTTGGTTTGCACGTTTTTCAATGTGAGGGATCTTTACATGACCATAGCCAGAGAGCCTATATCTGAGCCTTCTCAAAGTGATGAAGTGGTTGGGGTCATAAGGTTTCCAGAGGAAACTGGTTTGAAGGCCAAGGGACTCAAGCATCCTGTCTGCTTCTCTCCAACCTTCCTCCCTTTGGTTATAGACAAAGTGGCCAAGTTGGTTCCTGACTTTCAACTGTGCTTTCTTGCCTTTGCCTGAAAAGTGAAGCACATCAACATTGCCAAACTGCCTGAAGTATTCTAGGGCAAATAGCCTCATAGACACATATCTGGGTAGTCTGTAGGGAGGCAGTTCACACCCATACATCCTGATGATGGTGTGGTGCTGGTAAAAATACCGGTCCCCAATGCTGTATGATTTGGATAACTGCCGGATCCTTTGCATTTCATCTGTGAGCCTCGGAGGAGGTGAGCCCATCATCATTGACATAGCTGGGTGGATGAACTGATCTATGAACTCACAATAAGTATAATGAGTTTCACCTCTACAGTGGAAAACAGATGACCAATAGACCACTGATCTTGGATTGCCTTGGGCATCCTCTCTTTTGATTGGGAAAGAGAATTTCTGATGTTGATGATATAAGATCAAGTGGTGAATGTAGGAGGTATACCTGAACACTCTTTCTCTTGCCAGGTTCATTAGTTGCTCATGTATTTTGTCTGCTATATAGGTGGCATAGTCATAGCAGATAGGAGACTTGCCAGGAGCAAACATGAGCATGATTACCAGCACAGTTTGATCCACAAACTCAATGGAGTTGTAGCCCAAAATGGGACTAATCATGTCAGCCAGATCTCTGCCCAGTTGGTTGAGGTATACTTGATTGATAGGAGGATACTTCACAGAGTCAGAGCCAATGTATAGCTGGTTTAGTTTGGTGACCTGAGCATCTGTCATTCTGGCTCCTTGATTTATCAGGTCTACAAGTGATAGAGGGACCAGTTTCTTCTCAGTCCTGAAGCAGAGCATATCCTTGATAGCTTCTGGGGTGACATAAAACACAGCTGATCCTGAAGGGTCAAGAACTGCCCTCTGAGTGGGGTCATAGTTTTCAGCACACAGATGGATCAAATCAGGGAATTGGTTAACTTGAGGGAGCTTAAAAATAGGGAGGAATGAGTCCCATATGCCCAGCACATCTGTTCCAGCCTCATGATTGGCCTTCAATTCATTGAGCAAGTGGAGGTGGAACTTAGTACCCATCAGCATTTCCTCTGAAATCTGATAGTCCATGTCTGCCAGAGACTGCCATTCCAATTGTCTCTGAGGGGCATTTAATGGAGCAATGTTCAATGCTATTGGAGCTACTGGTGGATCCATGATTTCACCTGAGATTATGGATGGAGTTGCTATGCAGAGCAACACAAAGAGTTTTCTTCAAAAAATGTGAATTGTATGGCACAGAGGGTGAGTGAAATGGCTGCAGCAATTGAAATACTGTTTAAGGTGCGAATAAGACCAATGTGTGGTCTCAATCTGTCTTTTTTAACAGGTAGGTACGGTTTGAGTAAGTTGTTTCGCGATTGCGCGAACAAAGTGCAGTTTCTGTGAAAAAATATGGGCAAACAAGGCTCAGCTAGTGTTTTTCGAGCTCACAGTTGCAAATGGGGGATAGGCACCAAGATTTCGCCGGTGAATTTTGGGAGTTTTTGTCGTTTAAGCTCTTTTGAGGGAATTCACAGACAAAGTAGGCATATGAAGAATTTACAATGGAGAATACCTGGTAAAGAGCGAGCAATGGTCACGGATGACAGTGGAAATAGCGCGCTGGATGTCTCTGAGTCGATTTCAGCAAAGGTGGTATAATTTGGACATAAAATCATGCAGAGAAAGCAACAGCTCTTGCGGAAAAAAGTGTGAAAAAACGCGAAAATTGGCCTAAATATGGATTTTTGGCATATTGGCGCGTTTTTTGGATGACGTCAGCATGATGTCATCAGGTGGGGTCAAGGTCGGATGACATCAGCATGACGTCATCGGGTGAGGTGGCGAGCTACTATTGGTCCACGGAGATGATGCGGTGGCAGACACATTGGCACAGGGGCAGACAAAAGGTTGACGCGATGGCGGGATGGCAATGACATGGGGATGACATTGGATGAGCGGATCGACCGAAACCGGAAACGGTTAGCGGTTTTATATCGCACCGCTATAGCTACGGAGGTGGAATGTGTCAGGCGTACCTCCGATGCATTGTGGGGAAGGCGCGTGGCGGGCGCCTGACATCACCTTCGGACAGATATCGGAAGGTATCTGTCGGACGTCGAGGCCGCTCCGATATGAACGAGGGCCGTCGGATCACATGGGTCTGATCCGACGGTTGACGGAAGAGTGATGTGATCGGACAATACGGATGGGGGGCGGGATTAATTTATTATTTGTTTTGGAATTTGCGCCCGGCGGAAAACATTAGGATATGGTGTTTTACAATGTTTTTCAATGTATTTTGGAAATATAACAATGCCGGCGGATACTTTGGTTAAGTGGCAAAAGGTGGTTTTTTGGGTTATTTCACAATTTCAAAGGGGTTTATGGGTAGGAGGGGGTTTTTATAAGGTTTTTCTTCACAAACGAAGGTTTAATGGGCCAAATGGATTCAGAAGAGGGGAGGGGGTTAGACTTAGGTTCAACAAAGTGACCAGACGCCATTTTGATCCCTGACAGAAGACATATGGCTATAATGCCAAGGGGAGGGATATTTATACAATGTTTGGGGTTTATACACCATGGTGTTATAATACTAGGGAAAGGGTAATATAGAGGAGTTACATAATAGAGTTAGGGTTAATATGGATGAAAAGGAGTGGATGAGGGGAGATAACACTAAGATTTTTTTTTTAAAATAACTTAGTGTAGAGCCTCTAACTTGCACCTAATTATCCATCATTACCTACAGCTTTTCCTCATTTATCCCTCTCTTTTGCCCTATTTTCCTCATAAACCTACCCATATCATTACATTTGATGTCTTTAAGCATGATTGGGTAACTTTGCTAATATTTGACTGTTTGTCTAGATTTTTGACATATGCACAGAGATTCCGCAGCTGTCTGGCAATTCCGCAGCCATTCAGCAATTCCGCAGCTATCTGGTCATTCCGCAGCCTTTTCATTGATCTCTATGTTCCATGTGTCATTTTTCAAAACGAATCACATGGGCACGTGGGAATGAAGGTGTTAAAGGTTCCTATGCTATTGGTTCAGTCAGCAACGCCACGTACACCTCCGGTCAACGTGGATCAAACTTCGGTCAACAGAGCCAGCTCAAACGATGCTGCGTAAGCTGAAAGGTCACGTCACTCCAGATGGCGATTCCTCCATGCTACGCAGGTTATGGGAGACAGGATCCAACCTTGGATTCAACCTCCATGACGACTGTACCCTCCAGAACGCACACGGACCTGTTTACGTGTTGCTGAACCATTTAATCAGCATGACTGTTAGTTAATTTCTCGTTTCATGTTTTACGCAGTAGGTAGTTGTTCATACGCCTATAAATCCAGCGTCTGCGTACGCTTAAGATTAGTCTTTAGTTATTTTATTTATGTAATTGCTGCAATTTTAGCATATCCAGAAACTCTATTTTGAAGCTGCTGTTTCCGCACTTTTTACTGTAATTTCTGCATATGAGTTAATAGAAGACTGTGCTGTTTTGACTTCAAGTAGCTGATATTTCCTTGGGTTTTGTGGATGGAGGCCCCCCATTCATAACAGCCTTTGTACAGTAACTTTATCTTCATGTTCTTGCCATTTCCTTCTTTCGAATTCGGCAATTTTCCTTTTCTTTAAAACATGTACAGTTTTGATTTACTTTCGCTGTCATTTCATTTCCAGCATTTACTTTGACTGATCAGGATTGTTTTCTGTAGGTATTAGCCCGGGATTGTGTGTCTTTGTTGTATTTGCTTTATCTCTGATGGTATTTTCAGTTGTCATATTCATAGTTGTTGCCTTTACTCTATTTTTCTAGCTTAATTTCTAGTTTAGTTTCTCAAGCTATATGCTAACATATTGATGGTCTCCTTATCATAAGTTGTTCATCTTTAAGAGATCAGAATACTAATAAATTACAGCTTGCTTTGAGTAGTTTTGGCTTATATCACTAACTCTTTCTTCACTTGTTACACATAACAATGTATGTTGGAAGCAGAATGTTGGAGAAAGGCACAGTGGTGTTATAATTTGTCATTTAGAGCTTTATCACTTTTTAGACTTATCTCTAACTACTTCTTAATCGTGTTTTACATAGTACTATATGTTGGAAGCAGAGTGTTAGGAAGAGATGAACATTATCATTGGTCTTTAAAGTGGTTTTTCTTACCTTTTTATTTGCAGCAGCATGAGTAGTGACTAGTGCCATTAGAAAGTGGTTCTTTGCTTTCAGTTCATTTCAAGTTATTTCTTTCAATCTCTTTTCTTTTTGCAAAGCTTAGAAGGTAGTTAGAAACCACCAGCAACACACACTCACTCATTTAGAAATCACCTTACACACACTATCACTCATCTGTTTATAAAACCTCCATTCCATCTTAGGAAGATAGATTGACCACAAACAACACCCCCAAACGACAAAAAGATCTAAGAGGTTGCTTAAGTACATATAGTACACCTTCACTTCATCAGCTTACGAGCCCCTGGTTGACAATTTATGATAGCAATTTAGACAACAACTAAATTGACTAAACATTTTGGCGCCGTTGCCGGGGAAGTGAAATTAAGTAGCCATATTCTTAGAAAAAAAAAACATAAAATTTCAAGGAAAGAAGTTGATAACCTATCAAAGTATGCTCTCCTCTTGCACTTCAAAGTGATCTGGAGGATCAGAAAAGAGAAAGTTATTGATTTAGTAGTTTCTTGAGTATGCTCTCTTCTTGCACCTAGAGTGACCTGGAAGATCAGAAAAAGAACTATTAACTTGACTTGAAGAAAAATAATAAAAAAAATGACATGCATAGAGCTAGAGATTCTAGGGGAAGGTTTTTAGCTAGAGCTCGAAGTTCAATTTTTACAAGTCCATCTTCTTCAAGGGATAGACAAGAGACACCTCCCTTATCTCCAACCGACACTCCTAGTCCTAGAATTCTTGGAATTCAAGAGCCAAGAATTGACTCTCCCACACCTTCTATTGAATTTGAACCAGGAAGAGACTCTTCTCTTTCTCCTACAGAAAGACCAATTGTAATTGAGGAAGTAGAATCACCTGAAGAAGAAGGAGAAATCTCTTCTCATTCACCCTTTGTAGAGGAACCAAGAGATTTTGAAATCCCTAGTGGAACCATCATGGCAGAGGAAGAAGGAGGTGGTAGAGGTAGAGGTAGAGGAGGAGGAGGAAATAACAACAACAATAATGGAGGAGGTAGAGGTCCCCTTGGAGGAGGAAATAGAGATGGGGATAACTCATTTGGGTTTCCCATTGTTAATGAGGATTCCCGAGCCACTATGAAAAACATATCGCCATCTGTCCTCCCAAATTTCCATGGGTTAAGAACTGAGGACCCTGAAACATTTTTATTTGAGTTTGAAGTTGTGTGTCGAACTTATGACTATCTGGATGACTCTCAGAAACTCAAACTGTTCCCTTCAACACTGAAAGATCAAGCTTTGAAATGGTTCATGGGGTTACTCACTCAATCCATTAGGTCTTGGGATGAAATGAAACAAACATTTTTGGATAGGTATTTGGACTATTGTATGCCTACTAATCACAAGGACGAGGTATTTAAAATGATACAGAGAGAAGATGAGAGCTTAGAAGATTTACTTGAAAGATTTCAATATAACCTGAAACGAGCAAAAATGAGTAACTTGGATGAAGAGACCTTAAAAGCCCTCCTATTAAAAGCCATTAGGGATGAATGGATAGATATCTTGAATATGATGGGGAAAGGGGATATATCTCAACTTTCACTCAATGATATAGCAGAACTATGTATCCATCTCTCAAGGGGCAAATCAAAAACTCAAAAAGGGCCTAGAGATCCTTCTCTCCTTAGAGCAAATAAATCTGCAACATGATCAGTAAGTAGGGCTGAAATCGGCAATATGCTTGATGAATTCAAAACTGACATCTTAGGGAGTCTTAGTGAACAATTAGATACCCTTAAGATTCACAATAAACAAAAAGCAGAAGCCGAGGCTTTGGCCATTTTTTGCCTGAAATGTAGAAAGAAAAATGCTTTAAGGGAATGTCCCTTGGATGCACACGTTGTAGAAACATGCGTAATTTGCTCAGAAACTCATGAGACCAAGGATTGTCCTTCAATTCTTGGCCTCAAAGCAGTCTTTCAAGAGGATCCAAATACACTTGAATCTCTCTGTTTTGTTGCAAGGAGACCTTGGCAAGGGCAACAGAATCAAGGGTTTAACAACTCTATGAATTTTCAATCCCAACCAAATTGGAATCCTTGGCAACAACCTTGGCCTCAACCTCAAAATCCTTTTCAAGCATGGATGCAAAGCATGCAAAATCCTTATGGGAGACTTGCTCAATTCTATCAATATCCTCCATCTTTTCAGAATCAGCAAGCTCCACAACTTCCAAATCAAGGTCAACAACTATCATTGCCATACCCTCAACAACAACAACCTCCTCCACAAAATCAAAATTCTCAACTCTTGCTTCAATCCCAGCAGAAGTCAAATCAACTTCCCTCTCAGCCATTACCAAATCCAAATAATAGGAACCCTCAAAATGCTTACATGATGGAAGGTCAACCATTCCCTACCTATATGGTTGTTCCTCTCAATGAAGTACAACTCAGATCAGGTAGAATCCTAGATCAACCTTCTACAAGTGTTCAACAACCAAGCATTTCTGAGGAAGAATCTCTCAAAGTCAATAAGGGTTCTGAAGCATCACTTCAAAACCAAAATATCCAAAAAGAAAAAGAAAAAGAATCAACCCCCACAACTCCCATAGTTGAGCAACCTACATCTTTAGCTACACCTCCTTTTCCTGAAAGATTACAAATTGACAAAGGAGTGGAAAAGCAAATTTGGCTGCCTGACTATAGTTTTCTAGATGAATTGAAGAATGTCTTTATCAAGATTCCCTTGTTACAAGCCATTAAGGAAATTCCCATTCTAGCAAAGACAATAAAGGAGTTGAGTTTAAAGAAAACAGGAAAGAGAACCAGAGATACCAAAAGGATACATCTAGTTGGAAAAATTGCAGACATTATGATGGGTAAGATTACCATGCAGAAGTATGTGGATCCCGGTAGCCCTATTGTCAAAACTCATATTAATGGGGTTGAAATCCCAAATACTTTGATTGACTTAGGAGCCGCTATCAACATCATGAGTAGACAGACCATGGATCAGTTAAAACTTCCTAACCTTCTCTTTACACCTACTTTACTGCAACTTGCAGATCGATCAATCATTAAACCTGATGGTGTATTGGAAGACATTCCAGTCTCCCTAGACTCTTGGGAATATCTAGTTGATTTTATGATTTTAACTCCCAAGAACAATCTAGGAGGACATCCTCTTATCTTAGGAAGACCTTGGCTAGCAACAGCTGATGCTTTTATCAGTTGTAGGTATGGGGACATGTATATATCAGATGGTAATTCCACCAAGAAATTCAACTTGTATCCTCCAGCAAAGGCAATAACAGAAATAGGAGAAGATGAGTGGGTCGATGAGAGGATACTATACAACCTGTTCTAACCATCTCTGAGATCAGTGAAGACAGTCAAATTCTAAATACATTAGAAAATTTTGAACTACCTTTAGAATATGACTCTACACAGTTTCAGTTAGATGCAGACATTGAATATCTCTCCTCTAGACAGATGTCTCTCTTCTCAATGGAAGAGTTTGGTAGTTCTACAGTTGAAATCCTTCCAGGAAAAACATTGAACATTAACAGAAACTTGGAAAGACCACAACAAGAAGAATTAACCAAACTTTTGCAAAAACATTCCACTGCATTTGCATGGGAATACACTGACATGAAAGGAATCGATCCTAAGACTTGTATTCATCACATCTATATTGAAGAAAACAGCAGACCTATTAGGCAACCACAGAGAAGGATGAATCCAAACCTTAGGGAAATTGTGAAAGAAGAACTCCAGAAATTACTCAAGGTAAACTTCATTTACCCCATTTCAGATAGCCAATGGGTTTCTCCCTTGGTTATAGTACCCAAAAAGAATGGTAAATGGAGAGTTTGCATTGATTATGGAGAATTGAACAAGGCAACCTTAAAGGATCATTTCCCTCTACCCTTTATTGATCAGGTACTAGACACTTTAGCAGGTAAAAAGTATTTCTCATTCTTGGATGGTTTTAGTGGGTATAATCAAATTCAGGTAGCACCTGAAGATCAAGACAAAACCACATTTACTTGTCCTTGGGGAACTTTTGCCTACCGAGTACTCCCTTTTGGATTGTGCAGTGCACCTGCTACATTTCAAAGGGATGTACTAGGAATTTTTTCAGATCTAATTCATGATTGTGTAGAGGTCTACATGGATGATTTCACAGTTTATGGTAATACATTTGAAGAAGCTTTGGAAAATTTGGAAAAAGTACTGATAAGATGTAAGGAAACAAATCTTTCTTTAAGTCATGAAAAGTGTTTTATGATGTTTACTGAAGGGATTGTTTTAGGACATCATATTTCAGGAGATGGGATTAAGGTTGATAGATCCAAAGTAGAAGTCATCTCTAAGTTACCTGTTCCAAATTGCCAGAAAGATGTTAGAAGTTTTCTTGGGTTTACTGGATATTACAGAAGGTTTATTGAAAACTTCACTAAGATAGCATCTCCTCTTTTCAAATTGCTTACCAAAGACTGTGAGTTTAAATGGGATCCTGAGTGTCAGTCTGCCTTTGAAGCTTTAAAGACTAGAATATCTGAAGCACCCATCTTAAGGGGGCCAAATTGGAAACTCCCTTTCCACATTTCTACTGATGCTTCAGATACAGCTCTAGGAGCTGTTTTGGGACAAAAAGATTTGATCCCTTATTCCATTTATTACACCAGTAAAAATTTGACTCCCACTGAGTTAAATTATACTGTTACAGAAAAAGAGTTCTTAGTTGTAGTACATGCGATTAACAAGTTTAGACACTACATAACCGGCTATGAAACCTTTTTCCACACTGATCACTCTGCCATAAGATATTTAATGAACAAACCTGTTACTAATGGCAGAGTTACAAGATGGCTTTTACTTTTACAAGAATTCAACATTACTGTGTTAGATAGACCTGGAAAACAAAACACAGTAGCTGATTTCTTGTCTAGAATCCAAAACACTAATGAAGATTCTCCAGTAGAAGATAAGTTTCTAGATGAATACTTGTTTGCAGTAACTACCAAGATTCCTTGGTATGCGGATATGGCTAATTATCTAGTTACAGGGAAGCTACCTCTACACTTATTTCCTAATGAGAAAAGGAAAATCATTCAGGAGAGTTCACATTATTCTTGGATTTCTAATGAATTGTTCAAAACAGGGCCAGATTGTATAATCAGAAGATGTGTTCGGGAAGATGAAATGCCTGACATCCTTAAGGCATGTCATGATGAACCATGCGGCGGGCACTTTGCTGATAAGAGGACAACCTATAAAATCCTTTCTCTAGGATATTATTGGCCTTCTCTCTTTAAAGATGAAAAGCAGTATGTTAGAAGGTGTGACAGTTGCCAAAGAGTTGGGAGACCAACTCCTTCAAATGAAATGCCACTACAGCCTCAGGTATGCATCGAACCCTTTGAGAAATGGGCTCTAGATTTTGTTGGACCAATTAATCCACCATCAAAGCAAAAGAAGTATATACTGGTTTGTATTGATTATGTTATTAAGTGGGTAGAAGCCAAAGCTTTGCCTTCTGCCACTGAAAATTCAGTTGTTCAATTTCTTTTTGAGGATATTTTCACTCGTTTTGGTGTCCCAAGGGAAATTGTGACAGATCAGGGAAGCCAATTTACATCTAAATTGATGGAGAAGCTGATGGAGGAATATAAGATCAAGCACAGAACATCTACTCCATACCATCAGCAATCAAATGGCCAAGTGGAATCTACCAATAAAGTTCTTGAAGGCATTATCACCAAGACTGTTCATCTTCATAGAAGAGATTGGGCGGAAAGGCTTCCTGAAGCCTTATGGGCCTATAGAACTAGATGGAGGAACACAACAGGACATTCTCCCTATGAACTTGTTTATGGGAAGGAAGTCTTGCTCCCCATTGAGTTCCAAATCAAGACCTTCAAGATGGCAGTCCAATTTGGGATGAGCCTCTCGGAAGCCCAAAAACACAGAATGGACCAGCTTAATGAGCTAGATGAAATAAGACAAGATGCAATTCTAAGGACCGATCTAGTTCAGCACCAAAGAACTAAATGGCATGATCGTCACATCAAAGAAAGAAAGTTTCAGAAAGGAGATTGGGCTCTATTGTTTGATTCAAAGTTTAAAGACTTCAAAGGAAAATTTCAAACTCATTGGCTTGGGCCATATGAGGTTGATGAAGTCTTTAGTAATGGAGCAGTTCAAGTGAAAACTATTGATGAATTTCATACTCCTCTTATTGTGAATGGCCATTGCTTGAAGATCTACCAAAAGCCACTCTCAAAAGAGGAATTTGTCAAGCTGTTTAAAGAAGATTCTGCAATCAGGTTGGTGGAGAAGGATTCTTCTCCTCCATCAGCCTAATCTTTGGTTTTTGAAAAAAAAAAAAAGAGAAAAAAGAAAAAAAAGTATAGGCCTGAAAACCAGTCTCTAATTGGCAGTCCTATGCAGAAAATCTGAGGTGAAAATCAGGGTCACCTGACACCTCACATTTTCCAAAAAAAAAAATCCCTCTTTTCCTTGTTCCATCTCATTTCATTATTTCATCCATTTCATTCACCATCTCATTCATCCAATCATTCTCACTCCACCTCATTTCTTTCCATCCATCCATCCATTACATTCCATCTCACCAATAAAGTCATTGTCAGATTTATTTCACACAGCTAAAGTTGTTTTGTGCAGACAGAAGGGTATCACTGCAGTTTCCGCAGCTGAGGAGCAATTCCGCAGCCAACATCACAATTCCGCAGCCGATACACTTTCTGCACCTGTAAAAAAAAAAAAAAAACACAGTCTGTTTAGGAAGGAATCTGCAGTCCAAAAGTCATCAGCAAAAATTGAAAAAAGGTCATGTAGCAGCAATAAGCAATGAAAGGTTAGCACAGATGAGCAAAAGGAATCAAAGCGCGGATACATGAGGTATGAGCTAATTTCTAAACTTACGGTTATAACATTTTGCATGGTTTACGGATTGTGTTTTCAGCCATTTAATGTAATGATTACCAGTCCTTTCCATTACTCGACCGGAAATCCACGTATCCCTCAACCTTGATAGTCCCTATTCATCACGATTTTTAAAACTCAAGCACGGCTGCTCTTCCATTTAAATTCCTGTACCTGAGTGACGTAGACAATTGTACTACGGCTCTCTGCATTATGATTCCACAGCCAAATGTACACTCATGACCGATGTCTAAGGGACTTAACCGTTTCTTCCCATTATTCATAACCCTCCTACGCATAATCTCATTGACGCTGTTGATTCACTTCCGCATTTCCCTTGTTTTCCACTGCTCTGCCTTATTCACTACTCTGCCACCGTAACCATACTCTGTTTTCCCCTCTGCTAAAATTTGACCACTGTTGTGAGTGCATTATGGCTGTTGTGTTGAAGCCGTAAATCTATTGTGTTGAAGCCACTATTGAAGCCGTATAACCCTTTTTCCAAAGAATTAAAACAGAGCTGTGAGAGAGCTGATGGGTAAACTTTTGAGGGCAGAGCCAGAGGGCTCTAAATTTCTGGAAGGATATCCCCAAGTCAAAGACGCTTTGCAGAAGGCAAATTGGCTCCAGTGCATCCAAAAATTCAAGGGTTATCATAGAGAGGTCACGAAGACTTTTGCACGTTCTTTCAGAGACAAAGACAACCAAGTGGAGATAGGAGATCTGAAATTTACAGTCACCGAAAGCAGTTTGGCACAAGCCACTTCACTACCACAAACTGGGGAGAGATGGTTCAAAAACCGATCAGTACAAGACCAGCAATGGAAGCAAATTCTGAAAAATCCAGGTATGGACACTAGCATTTTTACAAAGGGAATCCCTGTTAGTCTTGTCAAAGAAGAATGGACAACTTTGCTTCTGTTAATACAGAAATTCTTTACATGTGAAGGAAGATTTGGAGTTTTGTATGTCTATCATGCCAAAGTTATGATGCATTTCTTAGGAGATCATGACATTAACCTTCCATACTTTTTACTCTCAAGCCTTAGAAAAATGTGCTCAATAGTCCAAAGAAACCCAAGAAACATTGAGCCACATTTGTACCATCATGGGCTTGTCAAGATACTAGTTGAAGAACAATTGAAAGCAAAAAGAGACACATGGGAAATATTTCTTGTAAGAAATCATTTCCAAGAGATAGGGGAAGCCTCTGGTGGTTCACCTCAAGTGCCTAAAAAGAGTAGAAGGAAAAGAACAGAGGAAATTACCCCAGAAACTGTTGTCCAAGAAGAAACTGTCCAAGACCTTGTTGAAGAAGAAATTGCTGCACATCATTCTGAAGAAGAAAATGACCCTGAGCCTGCTGTAGACATTGACCAAACAGCCCAAGAAATCATTACAGAAACCCTGCAAGAAATTGTCCAAGAAGCTGCTCAAAAGAAAAAGGAGAGTAGGAAGAGACAAAAGAAAGATAAAGAAAAAGCTATAGCCCAAGAAACCTACCTTACTCCTGAAAATTCCAGTGAAGAGGACACTCAGCCATTAGCACATAGATTGGCCCAACTTCATGAGGCTGCCCTTTCCAAGAAGATGCAAAAACAAAAGCAAAAGAAACAAAAGGAAAAACAGAGCATCACCACTGTGAGAAGGAGCAGCAGGCTACAAGGCAAAATGGGGGCCACAAAGGATAAAAAGTCACTCATCATTGACTTGAGCACACCTGAAAAGGTTGCTACAAGACTTGACTTTGAAAAAAGTCCTCCACATATTGAGCATGATGAGACTAGTCCTCCACATGAGGAAAGTCCTTTTGAGCATGAACCTGAATTTGAGCATGAGCCTAGTCCAAAGAAGTCACCAGAGATTGACCCAGATCAGCAGAAGGTTTATAATTACCTGGAGACGTTAGAACAAGCTGCTGCTGGTCCAAGCACTGTTCTACCTCTTGAGCAGCAAATTCACTCACTCAAACAGGAAAATTTTGAGCTTGAAGTTTTAAATCGCCACATCATACAAGAGACTGAAAAATTGAAGGAGCAAGCTAAGGTAGACAAGATGATCCACGATAATACCATGCTTCATCTAGGCCTTTGGCAAAGGAAAAACAGAAAGTTAAAGAAGAAATGCAGGAAGCTAAGCGGAGCTTTGGTCAATCTAAAATTCAGATGCTTGGTGAGGAAACCAAGAGTCAATGTGGCTACACAGAGGAAGAGGAGAAGACTAGATGTCTTAGCAGAGGCATCTCAGCAGGTAGATTAAACAATGTTTTTGTTGCATGAGGACATGCAACACCCTCGTAGTGGGGGTATGTAGAGCCTCTAACTTGCACCTAATTATCCATCATTACCTACAGCTTTTCCTCATTTATCCCTCTCTTTTGCCCTATTTTCCTCATAAACCTACCCAGATCATTACATTTGATGTCTTTAAGTATGATTGGTTAACTTTGCTAATGTTTGACTGTTTGTCTAGATTTTTGACATATGCACAGAGATTCCGCAGCTGTCTGGCAATTCCGCAGCCATTCAGCAATTCCGCAGCTATTTGGTCATTCCGCAGCCTTTTCATTGATCTCTATGTTCCACGTGTCATTTTGCAAAACGAATCACATGGGCACGTGGGAATGAAGGTGTTAAAGGTTCCTATCCTATTGGTTCAGTCAACAACACCACGTACACCTCCGGTCAACCTGGATCAAACTTCGGTCAACAGAGCCAACTCAAACGGTGTTGCGTAAGCTGAAAGGTCGCGTCACTCCAGATGGCGATTCCTCCACGCTACGCAGGTTATGGGAGACAGGATCCAACCTTGGATTCAACCTCCATGACGAACGTACCCTCCAGAACGCACACGGACCTGTTTACGTGTTGCTGAACCATTTAATCAGCATGACTGTTAGTTAATTTCTCGTTTCATGTTTTACGCAGTAGGCAATTGTTCATACGCCTATAAATCTAGCGTCTGCGTACGCTTAAGGATTAGTCTTTAGTTATTTTGTTTATGTAATTGCTGCAATTTTAGCGTATCCAGAAGCTCTGTTTTGAAGCTGCTGTTTCAGCACTTTTTACTGTAATTTCTGCATATGAGTTAATAAAAGACTGTGTTGTTTTGACTTCAGGTAGTTGATCTTTCCTTGGGTTTTGTGGATGGAGGTCCCCCATTCATAACAGCCTTTGTACAGTAACTTTATCTTCATGTTCTTGCCATTTCCTTCTTTCAAATTCAGCAATTTTCCTTTTCTTTAAAACATGTACAGTTTTGATTTACTTTCGCTGTCATTTCATTTCCAGCATTTACTTTGACTGATCAGGATTGTTTTCTGCAGGTATTAGCCCGGGATTGTGTGTCTTTGTTGTATTTGCTTTATCTCTGATGGTATTTTCAGTTGTCATATTCATAGTTGCTGCCTTTACTCTGTTTTTCTAGCTTAATTTCTAGTTTAGTTTCTCAAGCTGTATGCTAACATATTGATGGTCTCCTTATCATAAGTTGTTCATCTTTAAGAGATCAGAATACTAATAAATTACAGCTTGCTTTGAGTAGTTTTGGCTTATATCACTAACTCTTTCTTCACTTGTTACACATAACAATGTATGTTGGAAGCAGAATGCTGGAGAAAGGCACAGTGGTGTTATAATTTGTCATTTAGAGCTTTATCACTTTTTAGACTTATCTCTAACTACTTCTTAATCGTGTTTTACATAGTACTATATGTTGGAAGCAGAGTGTTAGGAAGAGATGAACATTATCATTGGTCTTTAAAGTGGTTTTTCTTACCTTTTTATTTGCAGCAGCATGAGTAGTGACTAGTGCCATTAGAAAGTGGTTCTTTGCTTTCAGTTCATTTCAAGTTATTTCTTTCAATCTCTTTTCTTTTTGCAAAGCTTAGAAGGTAGTTAGAAACCACTAGCAACACACACTCACTCATTTAGAAATCACCTTACACACACTATCACTCATCTGTTTATAAAACCTCCATTCCATCTTAGGAAGATAGATTGACCACAAACAACACCCCCAAATGACAAAAAGATCTAAGAGGTTGCTTAAGTACATATAGTACACCTTCACTTCATCAGCTTACGAGCCCCTGGTTGACAATTTATGATAGCAATTTAGACAACAACTAAATTGACTAAACACTTAGCTTAAGGAGTAGATCAAAATTAAAAGAGTTTTAGACAAGAAATGTGGCTTCTAATAGGACTAAGAACCACTAAAAACTACCAATTCTTTCATGAATATCAACTGATGAGGGGATGTTAGTAATGAATGGAGAGGGGAAAATTGGGAAGTTAGACATGCTTCTTTGCTTGCTGCAACCTGATGGAGAAGAAAGACTTCCCAATCCATCGACTTTGCTTTGTGAAATAGGCTAGCATACCTTCAATTGTAAGGAATGATACTTCTACAACCCCAACTGCCTACCCATCTACTTGCCTAGCATTTTTTGTTTCTTCTTGGAGGGTGCACTTAGGCTTGCAGACCCTTACTTGCCTTTTCTTTTCTTTGGCTTTTTCTTTTGTTTTTATATCTACTTCTACCCTTATTTCTTCCAAGGTCCCAGGTTAAGCTGTTGGGAGCCTTTTCTTCTCTACCTAAACTACTTGTCTGCCAAGATTAAACAGTTTGGACAGACTTCTTTCTCTATTCTACAACTGAA
Organism: Pinus tabuliformis; assembly: GCA_031772625.1. Taxonomy (NCBI): domain Eukaryota; kingdom Viridiplantae; phylum Streptophyta; class Pinopsida; order Pinales; family Pinaceae; genus Pinus; species Pinus tabuliformis. The sequence goes on from CM062808.1 coordinate 964,978,592, forward strand.
AATTCAAAACATGGCATGATCCAGATTAGGCTGTTGGACCATCCATCAAAATTTGAGTCCACATCAAGCTATAAGCACAGATTATATTCTCTTGGAAATATGTGATCTTTGAATCATCAAAGCAGAGCATATTTGGACCTTTTCATTGCCAATCATGAAATATGAAACCTATTGGTATAGGTAGCTAACAGTGGCTCCACATGGGGATGGTTTTTCATTTGAAAGACCAAGAACAGCAGGTCAGATTGCCTTGCCCCTTGACTGCCCTTGCCAATCTTGAAGTTTGCTGCTTTGGAATGCCAATATTGTGTGCTTCTCTTCTTGGTAGACCTCTGATTCTATTCACCTTTTGCTGGCAGTTTAAGAAAACTTTGAGAAATTGCATCTTTACATGTTGACAGAAAATAATATATACATTTGGATATGTACAAGGGAAAACTCAGGCTGCACTTATGGGTGATATTCAAAATAGTGCTTCAGCATCCTGCCATTCACAGGACCTTCATCCAACTCAGTTTCATTAAGACCTTTAAGGAAGTAAGTGTTGTTTCCTTGTACAGCTTGAACAGCAAATGGTCCTCTCCAAAGGGAATCAAATTTTCCATGTTTTCCCTTATCCTCTCTTCTTGAATCCCACTTGAGGACTTTGTCACCAATGTTGAAATCTTCTGCCTTGGTTTTCCTATCAAAGGCCTTCTTTAATTTTTCTTGTAGAACTTGAACTCTGCTGAAAACTTGGTCTCTAGTTTGCTGTAAACATATGATTTGATTAACTCTTCTTTGCATATCATTTGGTTCAGCTTGGCTTTCTTGAAGAAGTTTCATAACAGGTATCCCTAGTGATGAGGGGAATTTGGCTTCTAATCCATAAACCAACTCATATGGGCTGATCCCAATTGATCTTTTGGTTGTTAGTCTATCTGCCCATAGAGCATTCACAAGCTTCTTATGCCAATTCTTTTTGTTCTCTTCTAGCACTTTCTTTATGATGTTTACCAGACTTTTATTTGATGACTCAGCAAGGCCATTTCCTTGGGGATAGTATGCAGTAGAATGGCCCAAGGTGATGTGAAATTTATGGCATAAATTCACCATCTTCTTGGATCTGAAAGCAGCGGCATTGTCTGTTATTATTTTGTCAGGACAACCAAATCTAGCCAATATGTTGTTCTCCAAGAACTGAATGATAGTGGAATCATTTGCTTGTCTGCATGGAACAGCTTCAATCCACTTGGTGAAGTACTCTGTAGCTGTTAAGATCCATCTATGTTGGCCTGAAGATGAGGGATGAATTTCCCCAATGAAATCCAAGCCCCATTGTTGAAAAGGTCTCTCTGTTGCAATAGGTCCTAAGGGAAGTGGCAGCAACTGTCTCTTTCCCTCAAACACTTGACATTTATGACATGAGGTTGTGAATTTCTTGACATCAGAGAACATGGTGGGCCAGTAGTAACCAGCCCTTAATATTTTATCCACGGTGGACTTCCAGTATAGTTGTCCACCACAGTCACCTGCATGAAATTCCTTTATGATATTGTCAGTTTCATTCTCAATTAGGCAGTTTAGCAATATTCCTTCATGGTTTTTCCACAACAAATTTCCATCCATAACACAGAATTTAGAAGCTTTCATTTTTAAGAACCTACATTTAGTTCTGGACAATCCTGGGGGAGCACACAGGTTTTGCAATACATAACATATATCAGAGTACCAAGGGGATTGTTCAAAGGCTACATTGATCTTTGGAGTCGCCAGCTCCGGTTCACTGTCCAGCTGGTTGATGTCTAAGGCTTGGAAATTTGCTTCTGTCATTAGTTTGGCCAAACCTTGCCCTTTTATTAGTTTTGTAGGTTTTATTTCAATATCAAATTCCAAGATGTTTGCAATCCACTTTCCTCTTCTGCCCTCTAAATTTTCTTGGGTGAGAATGTCTTTGACAATAGGACTTGGTACATAAGCTATAATATGTGAATAAAGGATGTAGATCCTAAAGTCCTTAATGGCTTTAACCAAAGCATAAGCTTGCTTTTCCATGATTTGATATTTTAAAGGTGCATCCCTAAGAGCTCTGCTAAAGAAAGCAATTGGCTTCTCATTTCCCTGGTCATCTTTCTGTAACATAACAGCAGCAATAGTATGCTGGGAGGAAAAAGAGAAAATGATAAATTCTCTGTCAAACTGAGGATTGGTCAACACTGGGGTTTGGGTAAGGGCCAGTTTTATACCTTCAAAGGCTTGATTGGCTTCAACAGTCCATTTGACTTTTGAATCTTTCTTTAGCATGTTATTTAATAATATGATTAGTTCTGTTAAGTTTGGGATAAACCTTCTTAAGAAATTGATTTTTCCGAAGAATCCTTGTAACTCTTTGACATTTCTTGGGTGGGGCATTTGTAGGATAGCCTGTATCCTATCTGGGTCAATTCTAATGCCATCTTTAGAAATGATGTGGCCCAATAGCTTACCTTCCTCTAAACCAAACAGGGATTTCTTGGGATTCAAGGAAATTCCATATTTTCTGCATTTTAGGAAGATCTGTCTCAAATGTTTTATATGTTCTTGGTCTGTTTTTGAGAAAGGTGTAAGATCATCCAAGTAAATGACTAAAAAGTCATGAATCTCCTTGGCAAAAGCAATATCCATTGCTCTCTGAAATGTTGCCCCTGCATTTTTCAATCCAAAAGGCATCTTTACATATTTGAAAGTTCCCGATGGGGTTGTGAATGCTGTTTTGTCTTGATCATCAGGGTGTACCAGGATTTGATTGAAGCCTGAAAATCCATCCAGTAATGAGATCCTTGAGGCCCCTACCACTCTTTGGAGAATGTGATCCATCTTGGGTAAGGGATAGTTGTCTTTGAGGGATACTTGGTTCAGATTTCTTAGGTCCACACACAGCCTTATTTCACCAGTTTTCTTTCTTGTAGGGACTAAGTTGGAGATCCATTCAGAGAATCTAATTGGTGCTATGATGCCTGCCTCGAACATTTTCTGTACCTCTTGTTCCATTGCTGGGAGAAGCATTAGATTGATTCTCCTCAGTTTTTGTTTAAAGGGTTTTTGATCAGGCTTGAGAGGGATAGTATGCTGGATAACAGAGGTATCATAGGATTTTAGGTCCTCATAACTCCATGCAAAGACATCCTAGAACTCTTTAAAGAGGTCAATGTATTTAGGCTTTTGATCAGGAGGTAACGATGCAGACAATTTAATTATTTTGGGTTTGTCAATTGTACCGATGTTGCATTCTTCAATGGTTGCATTTAAGAGTTGCATTTTTGGTTTTCTGGGAATATCATTTGAGTCAAAGATGTCCTCTAGTGGAGTTAGGCCTGTTGGTAGAAAATTGTCTTTCAGTTCTATGATGTCAGTTTCAGCATTGGCCACTTCTTCATAACTGATTGGTTTAATTTGTTGAATGTTTTCCTTGCTGAAAATAGTTGGATTTAGCATTTGTTTTGCTGTTCTAGGTGATATCGGGTGAGTAATCTTTTGAAACTGTATTTGTGATGGACTTGCTGTTTCAAGTATTTGTGATTGACTTGATGTATCAAGTATTTGTGATTGACTTGCTGTATCAAGTATTTGTGATTGACTTACTGTATCAGTGTCAATATTTAATCCTGCAAATTCTTGTTGCAGAGTTAAAAAATGGTTTATTTGCTTGTCATCCTCAAATACTTGCCAATCATTAAAATTGTTTGGAATGGAGGGTCTGTGTTTTACCTCAGCTGTAAAACAATGATGGGGCTCAAAAGGCAGCTTGCAGGTACTTGCAAATGTGGCTAAACTATGAGCATGCAGATTGTGGGTTCTAGGAATTTTAGTGATTTGGAATTTAGAGAAAAAGTCTAGTACCTCAGCAACAACAGACCTATAAGTCCTTAGTCTTTTGTCATTGGTGACAAAATTTCCCTTCACTTGTTGGATAACTAAATCTGAATCACCCATGATTGAAACCCTGGCAGCTTGTAAGAACTTTACTAACTTGAGGCCTAGTAACAGAGCTTCATATTCTGCCATGTTATTAGTACATTTGAAGTTTAATCTGTAGGCTCTGCCTTCTGTATGACTGTTTTCTTTATTGTGTACCCAAACTCCAGCTCCTGCCCCTAATTTGTTGACTGAGCCATCAAATTCAAGGAACCATAGAATATCCTGTTGGGAAGGAGGTTTAATGATCTGTTCATGGGCTGGCAATGTAAGTAGAAGCTTTGGTTTTTCATCTGGCTTGTCTTCTAGGACAGTTTCATCATTTGATTGAGTATGCTTGATATTTAGAACAGCAACAGTGTCTAGCATTTGATTGACTGTTGTTTCATGGGTGGTAATTCTTTCATTAGAGTCTTCCTCCTGTATGAGCATTTTGGTTTCAACATCATTTTTTGGGAGAATTGTGCTGTTATTGAAGAGAATGTATGAGTCTATGTCTGAATGGACAGCATATATGGGAAAGTGTTGAGGCTTTTCTTCACTGCTGACCATGTATTTCATGAGTGTTTCTCTGTACAGTCTTTTTGGTTGCCCAAAAATAGATATGGTGGCATATGACATGTCTAATTGTAGGGAACCTTGGAGTTTAGCTCCCCATGATCTTGATAACAGCATCCCATATTTAGGTGGGATATCAACAACTACAACATCCATCAGAATTGTTTTGTTTGGGTATTGAACCAAAGACACACATAAGTCTTTTATGAGACCTAAACACTTGACTTGGCTGGAGTCAAAGGAAAACAAGTCCTTGTATGGTCTTGTTATATCTAGATTCAACCTCTCCATGACTGCCTTTGGCATGAGATTGTGAGAGGCACCTGAGTCAAACATTGCATTATGTAATATTTTATCATGGATATGTAAGCTGACATAGAAGGGTAACACCCCTGTGACTACCGTTTTCCCATCCACTTCTGGGCCGAACAGTAATTCTGGGGTGTCATCCAGCACATTGACATCATCTTTGTTGCTAGTGAGTTGAAGGGACTTCTTGATCTGTAGTTTATAGATGTCATGCTTGGCTAGTTCTGAGAGAGGAATTGCTATCTTTAATTTGCCAATTTTAGTTTCTAGGTCAAAGGGTTTTTCAGGTTGGGTCTTGGGGTTATGGATAACAGTCCTTTCCTTGTTCATTAAATCTTCTTCTTGATTTTTATCTTGACTTTGGGACTTGCCTCTTTTACTCATCTCTTGGGGAGTAACATTTAAATTAGGTTGAGAGGGTGAAGTGGCCACAGGCTGCTGTTTTAAGGACAGTGGTTCAGTGATCTCTTCAATAATCACTTCCTCTGCAGGTGAATTTGTTTTGTCATTAGGTTCTGTGACTATGGCTCTTTTAGGCTGCTGATTATCCTTTATCTTATCAGGCTGATTTATATTCACAGTTCTGCTCCTTAGCTTGTATTGTTTATGGACTTCATAGACAACAGTGTCATAGCCTTGTTTAAAGTCAAAGGATTCACCTGGTTTAGTTTGGAACAGTTTGATTTCATCATCCTCATGATCTTCTTGTGTTAAGAAAACTTGACTTTCACCATCTAGACCCATTAAATTAATCTCAGGATCTTCATTGGGCTCGATTGATGTGGAAGTTTCTGCATAATTTTCTTGGAAAGGGGGTCTTATGTCTTGATCAGCACTGGCTTTGCCAATGCCTGGGTTTCGAGTTCTCCTAAAATTTGGATTCCTAGGAGGGTTGTTTTGTGGCGCTTCCCATGATGATTTTCTTTCAACCGATTCCACTCTATCACCCAATCTTTTCATTCCAGTGAGTATTGCATCGAGCTTTTGATCCAAAGCAGAGGGTTCCTCTTTGAGAACAGTCCTCTTTTCCAACCTTGCTCTGTTTCTTTTGGAAATTAGGTTGGCTTCCACTGTAACAGCAACCCTTTGGGCCTCTGCAAGGGATTGAGGATCTCTTTCCTTCAACTGATAGGCCATGTCAGGGTCAAAACCATCAGGGAATTTGTACAAAGCTAAATCAGGAGGGGGTCTTAGATTTTGTGGGATTGCGTTATAAACATTGTTAAATCTTGCACAATACTCCAAAACAGTCTCTTGGGGGCCTCTTTTGATAGTGTCATATTCACCAAGTATGTGCAGAGGATCCTTCTTCTTCTCCCATCTGCTAGTAAAGGCTTGATAAAGCTCATCAGGAGTAGTGATGGAATTTGCATTCAGGGATCTAAACCAAGTTCTTACATCCCCAGTTAGGCTTTGAACAAACATCCTCATTCTGACACTGTCATCATCTATTTCATAGGTCTCAAAATGATATTGCATCCCTTTAGCATGCTGGACAGCTGTCAGAGGGCCATTAGAGTCAAAATATGAGATTTTGGTTTGGTAATCTTGGGGTAGAGCTGCAGCATTAGCTGGTATCTGCACGGGTGCATATCTGTTAGCCATATTTACAGGGTTTATAGGATTAACAGGGGTAGCTGGGATAATAGGAACTGTGGGTACTACAGGGGTAATAGGTAAGGGTGAACCTATAGTGTTGGTCAAGGGGATATGTGCAGTGGATGAAGATGTGAGAGGAGGACTTTGAGATGTGGATGGTGAACTAGGGGAACTAGGAGTAGACTGGAAAAGGACCTTGCATGGGGTAGAGATAAGGCTGAGATGATCTGAATCTGAGGTTAGATCAGCAGGCTGCTCCTGCTTTTGCTGCCTCCTAATGTTTCTAGGGATGGTATTTGGATTATCAACAATGATGGGTGGATTAGGGTCAGGATTTTCCCTAGTATGCCGTGGATTTTTCTTGGGAGCCAGCTTCTAACTGTTTTTTTAGGATTTTATAGGAAGTTTTTTATATTTGCAAGGACTGGATAAAGATTTTGGAAATGGCTATATATATTCCAAAGCTGAGATGAAGACTCACTGAAAAAGCTCTTCCCTAAAGCTGTCCATGTGATACAGAAACAATTTTGAAGGACTCCTAACTGATTTCAGGCTTCATTTGCAGCTTTGAGAGATGTATAGAAATTGGAAAATCCTAAGAAGTCCCCAGCGGAGTCGCCAATTATGTTAACACCCAGGTTGTTCCCTATGACTCCCAAGGGAATACGGCTGGGGTAACCACTAACCAATCTTCGGATCACAGTCCCTAGCCAAACTGTAATCAAAGAGGGCTCTCTCTTTATGATTTGTCTATGTTTTGATGGTGTTTTTAGGCTAGCTATTATGCTCAGGTTTTGTTTTTTGTTTTGGTTGAAGGACTTCTTTCAGGGCTTAAGATGTAGTGTTCAGAGAGTAGTGTAACATTGGGCAATGGAGTCTAGAGCTATGAAATGCTTTGAAATGCTGGAGTGATGATGTTCTGACTGCAGGGCCTATTGTGTATCTCAAACAAACAAATTTAAACTTAAGTGGTGATGCATGGTCAGCCAATAGAAAGCAATTAAGAATTCTCTATTAAGCTGGTGATGTGAAAGTGAAACATGTTGCACAGGAGCAAACTTGAATTCCTTAAACAAAGGTCACTGTGAAAGATATATTCTGAAAGTGCAACAATTAAGAATTACACTTATCAAGATTATAGCTGAAGAAAAACATTCATTAACAACACAGATTGAACTCAGGGTATTGCATGAATAAGTCCTGAAGGTTATTCTTTTTCTTTGTTGTCAAACACTTAGAAATTAGAAACATATATGGATTTTAATAGATCGAAAATACATAACAAAGAGAGTTACAGAAACTTATTGTATTGTGAAATACACAGGAATCCAGCAGTTTTCAACAGACACCAGAACGCATTCAACACTTCAGAAATCCGAGAAATTCCATCACTTTCTTTATTAAACTCTGAAAGGATTACAGCATAAAAACTTCTTCAGGAGAAATCAACAACAACCCTGCAAGCTTGTGCGAGGGGCAAATATATACTATCGGTCGTTACAAAATATCTGAGTGCTAAGTTATCTCAGAATTGAATATCTTCACCAACCTTTCAAGATATTTAGATCAGAAAGTTATTACATTATTGAATACAAAGTAAATGCATCTTTATGCTTGTCAGAAGATATTTTGGCCTTTGGAGGCCACTGAGTCGGTTGGAGTGATTTGCATAAATGCTGTGAAATGCGCTTTTGGAGCTGCTCTGCTGTAGCTTCTCGGCCTGGACACCTGTAGCTTCCTATTTTGCTTTGTTGGCCGAAATTTCTGCTGAGTTGGCTCAGCTTTAATCTTTAATGCATGCTGATTCTTTTTAAACTGTCCTGTGTATGACAGTTTTGCCTTTTCGATGATCAAAATTTGTTGAATGGCTTCCTGTTTATAAAATTTTCTGTATGGCCTTAGTCCACCAGTCTACTGTAGGTAGTTGATGCCTGAGAATTGCATCCATAGTCTCCTCTGCCTCTGTATACTTATAAAAATTAGGAGGTGCCTCAAACAGGTGTTTGATTTCATTCATTATAAAAAACAATTTTTCTACTCTGTTATAGAGAGTCTGTCCTGTGGCTGGCCCTGTTTCCTCTGAGGTGCTGGGCTTCTCATTGATCTGACTTGTGGCAAATGTGTTAACCCTTTTGGCATACTAGTCATGTGTGAACAATCTCCCTGCGCTGTTCAGTAAGCTAGGGAGCCCTCTGTTTTCTAACACCTGGAACTTCTCCATAAACCTGTTCACCTCAGTCTGCATGTCCTGGGTTCTTCTTTCCAATGTCTGCACTAAGTTTCTCAGGGTGAGAACCCGCTTGATTAACTGAATGTGCTCAGTTCTGTTTGGAATTCCCATGGCAGCCAACTGAGTGCTTGTCCTATTGTTAAGCACATTGATCATCCTGGTGGCTATCTCAGGCATGTTGCTTAGAGCAGCTCTTGCTCTTTGAATTTCAGTCTGTGCTTTTGGAATGAGGTCCAACTGCTCATGGATTGTTTCAATATATTGCCATTGCTCATTTATAGATTGGCCAATGTTAGCCCACAACACTATTTTAAGCTCTGCCACCACCTTATCTAATTTGAGCTCATTCTCTAGCTCTTTGATCCTGTCTTTAAGGGCTTTTATCTCCCTGCCCTTTTCTGCCACAGACTGCTTGGATTTATCATATCTTTCATTGACCTTGGCTAGTTTCTCCTTGGCCTCATTCAATTCTGTCATTTGTGCTTCCAAGGCCTGGATCTCATTCCTCAGCTTCTGCATGTCCAGGTTTGGGGCCTGCTCTGTTGCTGGTGGTGCTGCCGAAGTGGATTTTGCTGCCTGTTCTGCTTGTTGAGGAGGAGGAACGGTGATTGGAGCAGTTTCCTCAAGATTTGTCACTTCAGGAGGAGGCTGGGAGGTTTGACCTTCTTCTCTTTGCTTCAAAGCTGCCTGTAATGCTGCCTATGCAGCCTCTGATTCTCCCAGCTTTTCTTGTGTCTGGATTAACTGCTTATATAGAGACACCAGCAAGTTTGAGGCCTCTTGATCATCCCTTTGTTGAGAAACCTCATATGTTTGAGGGTGGATTGTGGCTGGCATTTTGATCTTTTTCTTCAAAGCAGCCATGTCTGCATCCCTTAACTTCAATATCTCCTGGATGCCCTTGATATCTTTGGGATCATGCCCAATCTTAATAATTATATCTTCTAAGGACCTAATTCTGTTGTCCTTAGCCTGTGATGATGCCCTTTCCAACTCAAGTTGGGTAGCTGTATTATTAAGATAATTTTCCACCCTATAATTGTCCAGTGTTTTGTCAGCCAAGGAGGCATAGACCATCTCACCTGTTTGCTTATGCAACTCAATTTTATCCATTGGGTGGATGTCTTTAGCAAGGACCTCAAGATTGGTCCTTATATAATCTGCATGAGACTGGGGCTGTGCTACTGCTGGCAAGAAATGACTCATGATCATCTTGCCCTCCTGGACATCAAAAGCAGACATTAGACGTTGCTGGTTGGTGGGAGCCATATTTAACAGATGGTTATACAGCTGTATTTTTATTGGTTCATTCCTTTTCTTGATTTCAATGAACTGTTGCTTAATGCTGAGTTCACCCCTTCTCTGTTGGCTTGAGGAGCTGACTTCTCCTCCCACAGTTCTATTCTGTTCCTCCTGGAAAGAACTTGCAGATGCTTCCCTGCTAGGTGGGCCCATGCCCAGAGATTGCCCTGTTGGCATTTCCTCATCAGAGAAAGGGTTCATTCTCTGTCTTTTCTCACCATGACTTTCTGATGTGGTCGAGGGAGTCTCTCTGTCCCTTTTTTTGATAGTATCCTCCTTTTGTGGAGTTTGGAGGATTGATGCATCAACTGATGTTTCTTGCCTAGAAGGCACCGTATTTTGTGCCTGCTGTTCTGTGGAAATTGGGGCCTCAACTACCCCTTCTTGCTGTGGGGGCTGCTCTTTATTATGCTGCCCTTCTTCTTGCTGCAATTCCTGTTGTTGTTGTTGTTGTTGTACCTGTTGCTGCTGTTGCTGCACCTTCTCATGCGGTGGCTGTTCAGTATCCATCTCTTTTTCCTTGCCCTTGCTAGATATATCTTCAGTGGCCTTGGGCGCTTGCTGATTTACAGTCGAGGAGGATGCAACTGCTTCCACTTGTGTGCTTGGCAGTGAAAACACATGTGAACAAAGTTCAAGGTCAGCCATCTTTTTAAGATTCCTCACCGCTCTTTGATTCAGCTCTTCTTGTGTAACTGGTTCTTCTAGGGTTCCTCTCCTCCATTTTGCTTGGTTTGCATGTTTTTCAATGTGAGGGATCTTTACATGATCATAGCCAGAGAGCCTATATCTGAGCCTTCTCAAAGTGATGAAGTGGTTGGGGTCATAAGGTTTCCAGAGGAAACTGGTTTGAAGGCCAAGGGACTCAAGCATCCTGTCTGCTTCTCTCCAACCTTCCTCCCTTTGGTTATAGACAAAGTGGCCAAGTTGGTTCCTGACTTTCAACTGTGCTTTCTTGCCTTTGCCTGAAAAGTGAAGCACATCAACATTGCCAAACTGCCTGAAGTATTCTAGGGAAAATAGCCTCATAGGCACATATCTGGGTAGTCTGTAGGGAGGCAGTTCACACCCATACATCCTGATGACGGTGTGGTGCTGGTAAAAATACCAGTCCCCAATGTTGTATGATTTGGATAACTGCCGGATCCTTTGCATTTCATCTGTGAGCCTCGGAGGAGGTGAGCCCATCATCATTGACATAGCTGGGTGGATGAACTGATCTATGAACTCACAATAAGTATAAGGAGTTTCACCTCTACAGTGGAAAACATATGACCAATAGACCACTGATCTTGGATTGCCTTGGGCATCCTCTCTTTTGATTGGGAAAGAGAATTTCTGATGTTGATGATATAAGATCAAGTGGTAAATGTAGGAGGTATACCTGAACACTCTTTCTCTTGCCAGGTTCATTAGTTGCTCATGTATTTTGTCTACTATATAGGTGGCATAGTCATAGCAGATAGGAGACTTGCCAGGAGCAAACATGAGCATGATTACCAGCACAGTTTGATCCACAAACTCAATGGAGTTGTAGCCCAAAATGGGACTAATCATGTCAGCCAGATCTCTGCCCAGTTGGTTGAGGTATACTTGATTGATAGGAGGATACTTCACAGAGTCAGAGCCAATGTATAGCTGGTTTAGTTTGGTGACCTGAGCATCTGTCATTCTGGCTCCTTGATTTATCAGGTCTACAAGTGATAGAGGGACCAGTTTCTTCTCAGTCCTGAAGCAGAGCATATCCTTGATAGCTTCTGGGGTGACATAAAACACAGCTGATCCCGAAGGGTCAAGAACTGCCCTCTGAGTGGGGTCATAGTTTTCAGCACACAGATGGATCAAATCAGGGAATTGGTTAACTTGAGGGAGCTTAAAAATAGGGAGGAATGAGTCCCATATGCCCAGCACATCTGTTCCAGCCTCATGCTTGGCCTTCAATTCATTGAGCAAGTGGAGGTGGAACTTAGTACCCATCAGCATTTCCTCTGAAATCTGATAGTCCATGTCTGCCAGAGACTGCCATTCCAATTGTCTCTGAGGGGCATTTAATGGAGCAACGTTCAATGCTATTGGAGCTACTGGTGGATCCATGATTTCACCTAAGATTATGGATGGAGTTGCTATGCAGAGCAACACAAAGAGTTTTCTTCAAAAAATGTGAATTGTATGGCACAGAGGGTGAGTGAAACAGCTGCAGCAATTGAAATATTGTTTAAGGTGTGAATAAGACCAATGTGTGGTCTCAATCTGTCTTTTTTAACAGGTAGGTACGGTTTGAGTAAGTTGTTTCGCGATTGCGCGAACAAAGTGCAGTTTCTGTGAAAAAATATGGGCAAACAAGGCTCAGCTAGTGTTTTTCGAGCTCACAGTTGCAAATGGGGGCTAGGCACCAAGATTTCGCCGGTGAATTTTGGGAGTTTTTGTCGTTTAAGCTCTTTTGAGGGAATTCACAGACAAAGTAGGCATATGAAGAATTTACAATGGAGAATACCTGGTAAAGAGCGAGCAATGGTCACGGATGACTGTGGAAATAGCGCGCTGGATGTCTCCGAGTCGATTTCAGCAAAGGTGGTATAATTTGGACGTAAAATCATGCAGAGAAAGCAACAGATCTTGAGGAAAAAAGTGTGAAAAAAAGTGAAAATTGGCCTAAATATGGATTTTTGGCATATTGGCGCGTTTTTTGGATGACATCATCAGGTGGAGTCAAGGTCGGATGATGTCAGCATGACGTCATCGGGTGAGATGGCGAGCTACTATCGGTCCACGGAGATGATGCGATGGCAGACACATTGGCACAGGGGCAGACAAAAGGTTGACGTGATGGCGGGATGGCAATGACGTGGGGATGACATTGGATGAGCGGATCGACCGAAACCGAAAACGGTTAGCGGTTTTATATCGCACTGCTATAGCTACGGAGGTGGAATGTGTCAGGCGTACCTCCGATGCATTGTGGGGAAGGCGCGTGGCGGGCGCCTGACGTCACCTTCTGACAGATATCGGAAGGTATCTGTCGGACGTCGGGGCCTCTCCGATATGAACGAGGGCCGTCAGATCACATGGGTCCGATCCTATGGTTGACGGAAGAGTGATGTGATCGGGCAATACGGATGGGGGGCGAGATTAATTTATTATTTGTTTTGGAATTTGCGCCCGGCGGAAAACATTAGGATATGGTGTTTTACAATGTTTTTCAATGTATTTTGGAAATATAACAATGCGGGCGGATACTTTGGTTAAGCGGCAAAAGGTGGGTTTTTGGGTTATTTCACAATTTCAAAGGGGTTTATGGGTAGGAGGGGGTTTTTATAAGGTTTTTCTTCACAAACGAAGGTTTAATGGGCCAAATGGATTCAGAAGAGGGGAGGGGGTTAGACTTAGGTTCAACAAAGTGACCAGACGCCATTTTGGTCCCTGACAGAAGACATATGGCTATAATGCCAAGGGGAGGGATATTTATACAATGTTTGGGGTTTATACACCATGGTGTTATAATACTAGGGAAAGGGTAATATAGGGGAGTTACATAACAGAGTTAGGGTTAATATGGATGAAAAGGAGTGGATGAGGGGAGATAACACTAAGCTTTTTTTTTTAAAATAACTTAGCTTAAGGAGTAGATCAAAATGAAAAGAGTTTTAGACAAGAAATGTGGCTTCTAATAGGACTAAGAACCACTAAAAACTACCAATTCTTTCATGAATATCAACTGATGAGGGGATGTTAGTAATGAATGGAGAGGGGAAAATTCGGAAGTTAGACATGCTTCTTTGCTTGCTGCAACCTGATGGAGAAGAAAGACTTCCCAATCCATTGACTTTGCTTTGTGAAATAGGCTAGCATACCTTCAATTGTAAGGAATGATACTTCTGCAACCCCAACTGCCTACCCATCTACTTGCCTAGCATTTTTTGTTTCTTCTTGGAGGGTGCACTTAGGCTTGCAGACCCTTACTTGCCTTTTCTTTTCTTTGGCTTTTTCTTTTGTTTTTATATCTACTTCTACCCTTATTTCTTCCAAGGTCCCAGGTTAAGCTGTTGGGAGCCTTTTCTTCTCTACCTAAACTACTTGTCTGCCAAGATTAAACAGTTTGGACATACTTCTTTCTCTATTCTACAACTGAAAATTCAAAACATGGCATGATCCAGATTAGGCTGTTGGACCATCCATCAAAATTTGAGTCCACATCAAGCTATAAGCACAGATTATATTCTCTTGGAAATATGTGATCTTTGAATCATCAAAGCAGAGCATATCTGGACCTTTTCATTGCCAATCATGAAATATGAAACCTATTGGTATAGGTAGCTAACAGAAGATATGAACAAGACTCGAGCAAACATCTCTCTGCATGAACTTAGCAAGCTCAAACATCAACAAAAGTTGTTACTTAAGGAATTAAATGCAGTAACTTCTTCTCCTCTTCCAACTAGTGTATTATCCAAGGCTGCCAGAGGATCGGATAGGCCACCATCTGATAAGTAGATTCTACCAATGCTGTTTTAATTGGAGATAGATCAAATTCTCATACCCCTCCTTTTCTTTTGAATTATGAGATATACAATAGAAATTTTCATAACTGCTTGATTGATTCAGGGGCTTCATCAAATATAATGGCAGCATCAGTTTACTCCAAATTAAATATTGAACCCTAGAAGTCTGCAGTTCATATTGTCCAATTAGATTGAACTAAGTTTCAAGTTTTAGGAGAAATAAATTCAGTTATTGTTAGGCTTTCTCCTGATCTAAGGGTTGTTCAAATAATTGATATATTGATTGCTGACATCCCTGAGTTTTATGGTTTAATTCTTAGCAGAGATTGGTATGAAAAACTTCATGGTTATATTTCAACTGATTGGTCTCACATGTGGCTTCCTTATAATGCGAAGCCAAATCAAATCAGAATTGACCGTGAAAAACACTTGACTCACATAGTAATAGAATTTGAAGAAGATAATGAACCAATAGCCTTCAATAACAATATTCTTGGAAATTATTTGGCTGAATCATTTTTTGGGAACTTCAATGCTCAAAAATCACCTTTTTCAATTTCACAAGTTGAGAATTTTTCATAGACCGATACTTCTAAATGTGTTAATATTGTACATAAACTTGTAGATAAACCTGTAGATAAGCCTTTATTTTGGTCTTTGTATTTTGATGGATCTAAATCTAATGACGATGCAGGAGCAGGATGTATTTTAGTCAGTCCCGAAGGAGAAAAGACAATGTTATCATGCAGGTTAGAATTTGAGTGTACCAATAATACTGCAAAATATGAAGCCTTGATTCAATGTATTTATAAAGCAACAAGTCTTGATGTGAAATATTTGGAAGTGTTTGGTGATTCTAAAATAATGACAAAACAAATAAGAAATACTATTCATTATCTTCCAGGAAACCTCAAACATTATCAATCACTTGCTCAAGATCTTATTTCTCATTTTATGGCATTTGATATCTCTCCTATTTCCATATCACAAAATGTAGCAGCAGATCTCCTGGATAATGTAGCTTCTAAGCTCCTTCCATCTGAGGATTATAGTCCGGATAGATTTTCTGTTGAGTTAATTTTTAGACCATCTATCCCAGATAATGTCACCAATTGGTGTGTGTTCAATCATGATGAAGATATCCTAAATTTCTTGATATATGAAGGATCTTATGATGACCAAATCATCGATGAAAGTGATCATGATCTTCAATTAAAGTAGAAACTCAATGAAAATCCTATTCCTAAATCTGTGGTTAAACTATAAGATCTTTATGATATTAAGGATAGATTAAAAAAGGTCACTAATGCAAAGCTTCAAAGTTCAACTTTAAGGTTTGAATTAGTAAATCTTGGTACAGATACCAAACCACAAAATGTCAATCTAGGACTTGGACTTTCACCTGATGAAAGATTTTCTTTCATTCGATTACTGAAAAAATACAAAAATGTTTTTGCTTGGAATTATAAGGATCTGAAGACTTATGATACCTCTATTATTCAACATACATTTCCAATGATTTCTGATGAGAAACTTGTACAG
This sequence comes from Pinus tabuliformis, assembly GCA_031772625.1. NCBI lineage: Eukaryota > Viridiplantae > Streptophyta > Pinopsida > Pinales > Pinaceae > Pinus > Pinus tabuliformis. The sequence goes on from CM062808.1 coordinate 964,994,564, forward strand.
CAGAAATTAAGGAAAATTAAGCCTAATATTGAGATTCAAATCAAAGCTGAGTTGCATAAACTCCTTAAAGCCAAAATAATTTTTCCTGTTTGACATTCGAAATGGGTTTCAAATTTGGTACCTATTAGGAAAAAGAATGGCGATATTAGGATTTGCATAGATTTTAGAAATCTCAACTAAGCATGTCAAAAAGATAATTTCCCATTACCAACAATGGAGCAGATACTTTAATCAATAGCTAGCTCAGAATTAATGTCTTTTCTTGATGGTTTTTCAGGATATAATCAAATCCTGCTACATCCAAATGATATATTAAAGACTACATTCAGAACCAAATGGGGAACATATACTTATCATAAAATGCCTTTCGGTTTGATAAATGCTGGAGCTACTTTCCAAGGAGCCATGGACGTAGCTTTCAAAGGTTTGATCAATAAAATAGTCGTTGTTTACTTGGATGACATAATCGTCTATTCTAAGAAAAAGAGCAACCATTTGCATGATTTAAAGAAAATCTTTGAACGTTGCAAAATGTATGGGATGTCCCTAAAAATTCATTCTTTTCTCTTAATGAAGGTAAACTCTTAGGGTTTGTTGTATCAAAAAATGGCATATACATTGATCCTGATAGAATAGAGGAGATTTTTGATATCCCTTTACCACATAATAAGAAATCTATGCAATCATTCTTGGGAAAAATAAATTTTGTAAAAAGATTAGTTCCTAATTTTTCTCATATTGTTCTACCCTTGCAATCCATGAAAGAAAAATTCAGTCTTCAAATGGGGCCATAACAAAAAATAAGCTTTTGATTCAATCAAACAAGCAATCATTAATTCGCCTGCATTGAATACTCCGAATTTTTCTAGTCAATTTATTTTGTGTACTTTGGCCACTCAATCATCCTATACTATTGTTTTAACACAAATCAATGATCAACAGGTGGAAGCACCCATATCTTTCTTTAGTTCCAATTTGCGAGGTGTTGAGCTTAATTATTCAGAAGTCGAAAAACATGCCTTCATTGTATTTAAGTCTGTTAAACATTTTAGACCTTTCCTCCTGAAAACACATACGAAAGTAATAGTCCCATTCTTTGTAGTGAGGCAATTGCTAATTCAAAGAGAAGTAGGAGAGAAAAGAGCTAACTGGGTAACAACTTTACAAGAATATGATATTGATATTAAACCAGCGAAAATTGTTAGAGGACAAGGTTTTTGTAGGTTGCTAGCAGGAGCTTCCAATATACCAAATCATGAAGATTTAGGTAGTATTGCACAAGTAAATGAGATAAGTATGATTGGTTTTGAATCTCAATATGCTGATCTAATTTTTTACTTGAGGAATGGATATGCCCCCCCCCCCCCACCCCCGAGTTCAGCTACAAAAACAAACATGCCCTAAGGTTAAAATCCAAACACTATGAAATCATTGATAATGTGTTATTCAGGAGAAACTATGATTCTATTTTGTTAATATGCCTTGAAAAATTTGAAGCGCAAACGGTTTTACAGGAACTCCATGATGGCCCAGCTGGTGGACACTTTGGAGGAGACACTACAACACACAAAATACTGCATGCTGGGTATTATTGGCCAACTTTGTTCAAATATACCCATGACTATGTGAGGAAATGTAAGATATGCCAAACTGCCAGTAGGAGACAAAGGAAACCAACCTTCCCTTTACAACCAGTTAATATTGAACAACCATTTGAGTAGTGGGGGCTTGATATTATAGGAGAGATTGTTCCTCATTCTTCCAAATAGCACAGATACATCCTTATTGCCACGGACTACTTCACTAAGTGGGTAGAAGCAATTCCACTAAAGGTAGCAAATTCTGATGTGATTATTGAATTTATTGATCATTTCATCATCACTGGGTTTGGTTTACCTAATGCGATTATCTTTGATAATGCATCTTATTTTTCTAGAAATAGTATAGTCGAATTTTTTCTTAAGAGAGGTTTTAAGTTAAAATACTCTGCAAATTACTATCGCCAAGGAAATGGCTTAGCAGAGTCAACTAACAAAAATCTCATAAGGATTATTAAAACAGCTATTGATCAAAGCCAAAAGAATTGCCATAAATACTTAATATTTGCACTATGGGAAGATCGTATAACTCAGAAGGCCTCAATAGGTACTTCTCCTTTTAACTTAGTATATGGTAAAGAAGATGTTATTCCACCAAAGCTAGCCCTCCCATCACTAGAACTAGTACAATTCATTGAATAAACTCCTTCCTCTATTCAATTAAGGTTTGATCAAATTCTTAATTAGATGAGGAAAGAGAAAGAGCCAAGATTACTCATGCTAAACATCAGCAAGTCATTAAATCCTCTTTTGATGCAAGTTCAGCCGGCTCAAAAAAATTACAAATTGGTGATCTCGTTTTGAAATGGGACAAAGCACATGAAGAAAAAGGTAAGCATACCAAATTTTGGAAGATGTGGCTTGGACCATTTCATATTGTTGAAAAGATAGGCTCATCAACTTTTTTACTACAAGACTTAATGGGAAAGAGAGATTCTCTTCCTGTGAATGGGCTTATGTTAAAGAAATTATTTCCCCAAGGAGGTAACCCCTTCTTATCTGTACATATTTTTTATGCAAATTTTGATTTCTTTCAGAAATAATGTTGTAAATAGTATACCATTGGCTTTCTACTACTAAAATCTCTTTCAAAACATATTGTGAATATCTGATTTTGAAAAGTAGAAACTTTCAAGGAAATGATTATAGTTTTGGCATTGGATAAACATCATAAAACTCTAAGATGTTCTTTGAGATTGTGAAATCTTTCAATCCTGGAAAACATAGTAAATCATTTTAAGTTTTACCAGTTGAGAGAGGCTATTTAAAAATAAAAAGAAAAGTAAATACTTTCTACAACTAAGCATCTGAATCTCTATAATTTTCATCAAATAACTCTTAAGGAGTTATAGATTCACCTCATCCACTAGGTTTATGATTTCTTGGAGTGTAATTCTAAAATATATTTGATTTGAAAGATAAGAGGTTTCATTACGAGCCTACTTACCATGATCATAGGAAACTAATTAAACTAAAATTACCAATACTACATACCAAAACAGGGTAATGGCTTATAATCATAAGACAAGGGGTCCTATTATGACCCATCTTGTTCAGTTCAATTACAACCAGTGAATGGCATTGTCATCTTCTAGCTCCCAAATCAAGGCAATGATTTTTATCCAGAAAAGAAAAAGAAAAAGAAAAAAATAAAAATGAGAATATATATAGATATATATTTCTGAATTTATCTTTAAAAAATTATACTCTTAGATGGATGGGATAATGAATAATTGATGGTTAAAAGGCAACCCTATTGAGACTATAAATGTTTGTTAGCAGCAGTGGCACTACCTGTGACAAAAGGGTAAATTCAAAAGCTAAGTTGGAGGAGCCCCCTACTTTATCGTTAACAACCAATCAAGGCTTGAAGAGACCAAAACGTTTTGATTTATAATAAGGGTTTGGAAAAGAGATTGAAAAATTGATCAATTTTTCTTATTTAGATTAATTTTGTTTATCTAACAAATCTCAAAATAGTCTCCTTTTCCTCATTTGTTTGTACTTAAGAAAGTGTTAGAAATTTCATCATTTTATTCAGAGATAGCTAGTTATTTCGGTGAATCTCCAATTGTTGTGCTATACAACAACCCCCCCCCCCATTTCAATTTTTTCTTAATCTTATTCTAAGATGCTAAATAAGAAATAGGGTCGCTTTAGTTTGTAAAAAAGCAATAAAACCTTTACATAGAAATAAATTTCTTTATTTCTTGCTTTTAAATAAAAGTGCTTCAAAAAACCCTCTAAGAAACAACACACATCGCAAATTGCAATTGCTTAAGGTTAAGGGACATTCAATCCAAATAATTGTGTTGTGATGCGAAAGTATCAATCATAGAGCTTCTTAAGAAAACCATTGACAAACATGCAATGCGATAAAGAGATCGCATATCGCATATCGCAGATTCCAAAGAATATGTTTTAGCAGTCCTTTGAAACTTTGCAATGCGATATACATTAATCACATATTGCGATCCCAACAGAGACAAGTGTTACTTACCTTAGGGATGCACGATGCGATGAGAAAATATAATAAAGTGGTTTAATAATAATAAAGGGAAAACACCACTCGGGCGAGTCAAATGAGGAATTACCCAACTCTATATGCCAGGTCATTACTTATCACAATCACGGAAATTCAAATTACTCTTGGAACATGACACCTATAACTCCCAAATCATGATGTGTGATCATTTTTTACATATCAAAATATTGAAATCACTCATCGCAAAACCGGAAAGTTCATGGCACAAATTCTAATAAGACCTTTATCTGTGATGCGATCAATTCATTGAGCATTAAAGTTTCACGTTGCCAGGTTACGGCAAAGAATTAAGAATAGTTATGACCGCGGTCCTTCAAGATTTCATCCTTCGTGTTAATATCAAGTTATAATACGAAATATTTTGCATCAAATGCTCCTGTTCCGATTTTCATCTATACTTCTTTCAATACTATCTTTACAAGCATTTAGCTACTCTAAAAGGTTTTAGCCTATTACTATCCTCTGTTTCATTTCTACAGCTTGAATTTAGAAGTATGCAGCCAACCAAAATGTCAAAGAAAGGTCGAAATACGAAAGCCCCCCTGCAGTGGCAGAAGGATAGGAAAATATTATATTGATCTCAGATACCACATGTCAAGATTGTGGGAAAATTGCATGGGAAGGCATATATGATATGTTGGAAAAGGAAAAGCCAAAGGTAACTGAAGGACATGCAACAACTAATGGACCTACAGAGTCAAATAACACACTTGGTGGTTTAGCTGACTCTTTTCTTCATCGAATAGAGGCCCACCCAAATATTTTTCCATAGAATGACATGGTAAAATGGGTAGTTTAAGGCATCAATATAACAGGCTGGATGCTCTTCACAACTGACGGAAGAATTTTTGGATCCTTCAAACCTGGAGACTTGAAGAAAATGTATCATTTGCCAAAGCCTCATAAGTACTACAATAAATCATTCCTTGAAGCTTTTTCAAAGGAAAATGAAATAGCACCAGACCCCATCAAACAATAGAGGCACTTTCCTAGAAAACACAAGCACAAGTCACCTGGTATGTATTCTGTGGACTCTCTAGTGTTTCCATATTGTTATACTACCGCAATGATGTGTAGACTATTTGGAAGCCCCAATTCTGCTAAGTTTTGCATTGAAATGGTTCCATTAATAGAAGTAGTATTGAATTCTTTTGTGATGGATTGGGCTACTATCCTATTAGACAAAATGGTCATCCAAATAATTTATTATAGGAAAAATAGGTTTGTGACCACCCGATTTGTTCCACCATTCTATATGAGTGCCTATATAGTCAATACCATTTGTTTCAATTCCGATTTTCCCATCATAGGATGGAAAGGGACTATTTAGGAACCAACCCCTATCCATATTTACCATAAATGCCTATGGCAGAAACAATATAAGAAGAATTTCTACAAAATTTTTCATGGCTTCATCCTACCCATTCATCAAGCCATTTTTAATACACTAGCCCCTCGGCTATCTGAGGAAGCTAGTATCGATTTAACTTTAATTGGAAGTTGGTTTGGGAAGAGTTATTCACATACATTAGGGTTTTTGGTAGAATTACCGACCCGCATGTCCTTCCTCTATATGTCCCAGATAAATTATTGGCTAGGGAAATAGCTTGTTAGACGGTTGAAAAAGGGCTTACAAAAAATCTCAAAGATGCCAAGAAACAGTTATGGTCTGCTTTTCCGGTTTGTTGCAGCATCTATTAATTGCATGATAATAAGCACGCCCAAATTGAAGCTGAGAAAATAACGGGTTTGAACCTAACTGTTATTCCCAAAAGACAGTATGACTCGAATAAAGTTGCTTATAATTTTACTACTCAAGTAAAGGTCAAACAATTCGTCCATGAGAAAGATGAATTTGATGACTTATTTAGATCAGCAAAGACGTTCTCACAAGTGAGTCACCTAGAAAAGATCAAGCTAGAACCAAAGAAAAGGGATCAATTCATCCATAGGATGCAAAGGCTTCAAACAATGCCACTGGAATTATTGAATATTGCACCAGCCATCCATCAAATAGAGAAAATCACAGAGCAAGACATAGAGAGAACTTCTAGTGTAGCCGAGACAAGCAAGAAGGCCAGTGAATAGTTGGACACAGATGTTCACATTGATCTTATATTGATTAAAGAATGGGAACAATTTGATCAATAGATTAAAGGTCAAAGTGATACCCAAAATGTTATCGCAAATGGATCCCCTTTAAGACAACAACCCATAATTCATGATCTTGTGATTGAAACACCATCCAGCAAGGACTCAACTCCAAAAGAAAATGAGTTAATCCCTCAGTATACTTCATCAGGTATTACACTAAGCATAGAGGAAATTCCACTGTTGGATGTGTTTTATAGCCCTAAACACAAAGCTGTAGTCAAAAGGCAATGGAAAAAGAGAAAGATAGACCAGGTATCAGCAACAGTGCCTCAAGGAGAATCCATGAATGTCATCTAGAGAGACTCAGAAGTTAATCCCTCGGAGGACCTGACCAAATTATCTCAGTTTGCAGGGGCATATACAACTGCCAGGATAGATAATGCAACTGAAGCTAATCAATTGATCAAGGAAAAATATCAAAATGTTAAACAGCTTGAAGAACAAGTAAGGGTAGGAAAACAAAGGATTAATCAGCAGGCTATTGAAAGACAACAACAGTTATCTCAGGAGTTCGAACAATTAAAACGGGCGCATCATGAAGAGATTAAATGTAATGACGAGCAAATAAAGAAACTACAACTCTCAATAGAGCAATTCAAATACAATCACAAATTTGAAGAGTTTATAAAGGAAGAATTAGAAATAAATAGTTTCCTATCTCAACAGCTAACCCAACTTTTCCAAAAGATATCTCTCATTCATCCACTATGTATCAAAACCAACGCACTGATAGATCAAGTTGTCAATTCTAGGTTGGAATTCGAGGATGCAAATGATAAAATCACAGGTTATATCTCTTGGCAAAACACGGAAAAGGGAAGGGCTACTAAATTTCCAGTAATTGAAAAAACTCATAAAAAGGATACTATTTTTAGAATGGGAGACACAGATGATCAAAGAAGAAAGAGAAACTTCAAGGGCCAGGGTAGTGAAGAATAATATCATTGAGCTGATAAATGATAACTTAGACAATGCCAATTTAATTTTTGAGTGTTCCCCAGAAAACCTTCCAAAAGCAAAAGTATTGGAAAAACAATGGAAGCGATATTTGAATACCAGATAGGAGCAACTAAAAATATTAGAAATCCGCAATTGGGATACATATTGGTTCTATTTAGTCAAACCACATAGCCAACAAATGAAAATCAAATGTCTTGCTGATGCAACAGATCGCATGATGCCAGAACTCTCAAATGCGGTATACACAAGTCAGTTGCATGCCGGGATGAGTCATCCATGAGAGATCCAAACTATGTTCAAGATTTGTAACTTGAAGCCCCAGGAGGAATTGTAGATGCAATGCATCTTTTCAAGATCTATTACAATTCTATTTTTAACATGAAATCCCATCTTTTGGGAAAGACTGTTCCAACCACTTTAAGCACTTTTTTACGAACAATTTGTTTTTACTTTTACTATAAAGACCCTTTCATGTAATTTGAGAAAGGGTCCTGAAATTGTATTAAATTAGATTTAAGAAGATAGCATTTCTGCACTTCTAAATTTATTTTTGTAGAAGACAAGGATCAAGGTTCAAACTTGTTATAAAGGCAATTTCAAGAGGACTTGCAATTCTGTATCTTTTTTAAGTTTTCAGAAATAATAAGAGTGAGCCAGACTGTTATTTTCGTAAAAGGATTCAAATACATATGGTACTTTTATCATTGTCTTTTTGTTTCATGTTATGAGATTAAACAGTCTTTTGATTCAATATTGTTCTCATATGTGAATGTTCATACAATTTTGCATTATATCACTATTGAGTAACTCGGAATTGATATTCTTAGACACATTTTCCAACAATTGATGTTATTATGATATGCGATATGTTTTGTATCATTTTGTTTAAAGTGATCACCATTCATGCTTAACTTTCCGTAGTCAAGTGATTGATCCTTATTAGCATTTGATCACCAGAAATCATTATAAATGACATTGATATTGTATTACCCAGGTTAGATATATAGATCTATTTGTATATTTCATAAGTTTTCAAATCAAACCATCTATCATCTTGTTATATATTTTAGACACCCTTTCATCAAATCACACTTTATTAGGAAACTGGTCCCATATTATCCCGTTGGAGCCACCATCCCAAATGGAAAAGGAACTGCATTAAGGGTCGGACTGGGTGGTTATCCCCAATGTTGGTGCAACAATTTTAGAGGCATCAATAGGTCCTTACAAGGTGTCACAAAAGATTGGTACTGTGAGAGACAAATTGGATCTACTTGTATCTTCCTGAGTACACCCAATTTTCCATGTTTCATGCTTAAAGAAGTTTATCGGTGACAAGCTCCTAGTTGAAAGAGTGTTGTTAGAACTTCATGAAGAAGGAAAAATCATATTTGAGCCTGAAGCAGTCACGGAAACAAGAATCTGACAACTACAAAATCAATTAATTTCAGAGTATCTCATTAAGTGGAAGAACTTACTCGCTAAAGATTCCACATGGGAGGATGAGAATTTTATACAGAAGCATCTGGAACTACTCAAACATTGAGGACAAGAAATTTTTCAAGGAGAGGGGCATGTTAGGTCCCTATAATACTAGTATATTCCCATTATTGTTATTATTAGTTCAACACCCTATTTTTATTGTTGTGCCCCATAGAAGCCCACTATTTTTATTGTTATACCCTGACATTATTATTGTTTTGTAAGATTTTATTATATTTTGACCCCTTATACTCCTATATATACCAAGGAGGTATTTTCATTTGTATCATACAATAATTATTCATTTATGTAATGTAAAGGAGGTTTCCCCTTCAAGGAGGCTAATTTCTAAGTCGTCGATCTATTTTTTCTTCTATTTTGTGAGCTGGTTGCATAACTCTCTCTGTGTTTTTCTTCCATTCTTTCTGTTTCCTTCTTGTGTGGATTGCTTAGGAATTTGTTTCCCAATGGGGTTAAAAATTATACTTCTATACTCATTTGATTTGTGACCAAATTTTTTATAATTGAAAAAATAAATCTCATTCATTAGAGGGGAGAATGATATTCTTTTTCGAGTAAAAAAATTTCTAGATTGAGAATTTTGAACATATCTAGATCTAATATTTTCATCTCTTTCAAGTTTATTAGCTCTAGAATTAAAAACCTTGTGTCTAAAGGTATGACAAACATAACAATTACCATAAAATAAATTTGGGTCCCTGAAATAGTTTGTTCATTATGAATGGATAGATCTATTGAAACTCAATTGTCTTGCTTGCTGGTAAGTAGGTTTGTGGTGAGTAGTATTGACATGATTAGCACCATTCTAGGTTCTTCATTGATCATTTATTATTGTGTCTTCATTGCCCCTGCCTTTGATTTCTTCCGCATATCTTTTAGGACCTTCGTTTCCTGGGGACTTGGTGTTGGAGTCACATTTTGTGGTATGTTGTGCATCTTTGTATCCGAGACCTGCTTTAATTGCAGGAATATTTAAACATTAAGCATGTCATTCCCGAACCTCTAGCAGATTTGAGATTCATATCGATATTAGTGTTGGATTTCTCTAGATCTATTCTTAGAGTTACAACTTCTACTTCTATCTTATGGAAATTATATTCCCATTTTTCCAAATGATATATGATAACCTCCTCTTTTCTCCATGCTTCTTCAAGCTAAGCTTTTAGAAATATAATTTCTTCTTCACATGCATATGAACCTATATTTTATTTCTTATTGGGAAATTCTATCTTTATAGCCTTGTTTTCTTATTCTAATTTATCATGACTCTCTTGTTTTTCTTTTAATTGTTGTGCCAGAATGTTTTTAAGTTTAACAACTTCGTCTAATTTTACTTCTTTAACATTAATGTATTCATTATCAGAGTGATACATACCCTATTCTACTCTCAATAGTTGTTCCTTCAAAGATCTATTCTACTTTCAGTTCTTCCTTAGTTCATTTAGAGCACTGATAAGCTCTACTTCAAGATCCACATATCCTTCAACTTCTTCTTTAGAGTTTGATTCATCCATAGACTTTGCTTAGATTCCAATACCATAAGCAAGCATTAATCATGCTTTCCTTTAGATTATTCTTCACTACCAACTTAACATGAATTGTTGTCTTCTTTACAGCACAATCTCTTCTTGCTTTGGGTATTTTTATTTTGATATTTTTGATATATATCTATGTTCCTTCTCTCTTTCTCTTTCTCTCAATTGTCAGCTTCAGTATAAGGAAACTTTGAGAAAAAATGACCTCTCCCACAATCAAAGCATTTAAAGGGAAATTTACCTTTATACTTACCTTAAACTCACTTTAACTTCCTCACAAATTGAGCCATCGTCTGATCTAATTCATAGCTAGAGAAAACTTGATGTTCTTTATGAAATTTATATTTATTTGAGGATTTGAAGGCTCTGTACTTTAGCTCATGCTTCTCTTTTACATTTCTCATGTCATAAGTAGTGAGAGTTCCATGAAGATGATACATTGTGATACCTTCCAAGTCTTAAATCTCTTCTATGGCTCATATATTATAATTGAATCTCATTGGAAGAGATATTAATAATTTTTTGTTAACTACGTCATCTTCAAGTTTCCCATTAAGTCCTCTAATCATATTAGCCACCTCATAAAATCTAAGAAAATATTTAAAAATTCTTTCATCCTCATTCATATTTAAACTTTCAAATATCATTCTATGGGTATAAAGTTTATTTTTCTTTACCTTCTCATCTCCTTCACATCTATTCTTGAGTTTTTCTGAGACTTATTTAGTAGACTTGCATTGCATCACCTTAATTAGTCCAGATTGGTTAATATCGAATAGAATAACATTCCTAGGCTTTGAATTGTTGTGTAATATCTTCTTTCATTAAGATCTGTCATAAGAGTTGTTGGAACTATGTATCCAACTTTCACAGAGGCCCATACATCCATACCAAGAGAGATGAGATAAAATTCCATTCTAACTTTCCATAACACATAATTGGTTACATCAAAGATTAATGCTCTATTTGAGAAAGCATCCTAACTTGCCATGATTTTGTGTAGATATACCTTCCAGTGGTTAAACTATTCTTGAAGTAATCAAATTTGTTACCAATTGTTGGAAATCAAGGAATATTGGGGGGGGTGAATTAGTATTCTACAATTTTTTACACTTATTTAAATAATTATTCAATCAAATGCAATTAACAACCAAGACACCATTCACATGACATTCGTACAAAAAGATTTAATGTGGAAACACTTCTGGGAGAAAAATGACAAAAAAATATTTATTATGATGTAAATCTAAGCCACTACTTCAGATTACATCAAGATATGTGCACCAACTCACAAGAGGCCCCAAACCCCTCATATCAACAAGAACCAACTTTCTATAGCTGATCAAATTTATATCTCATACATTTTCATACTATGATCTCTAGCCAATATCTCTAATTATAAATAATACCAACATCACCAATTTTTCTTCAGTATCCTTCTTCCTTTCATCAAATGAATTCACTCTTGCACACTCTCACACCCTAGCAACTTCATTCCTTCTCCAATTGGGTCCACACTCTTATAGGCAACATAATAGTTTTTTATTCAATCAATCACACATGGTTCAAACATAAACTTTATTAATTCTCACACAGCTCAAAGAGGAACTTCAATTATTCTCACAGAACTCAAGAAAGAAATTTCATTAATTCTCCCACAACTCGAAAAAAAAAATTCTTATAATGAACAAAATCAATTTTTTTAACTACATTAAATTCACACCTAGAGTTCAGATGTTATTTTCTCATAGCTAAATTTGGCACTTTGTCTTGGCCTCAAATTTTAGTAGTATTATTAATGAAGTACTTGAAGTACCATGGGTATAAGATTGTATTGTCTACTCCTAGTAATTTTTTTATTGATTATATTATCTAGACCTTTCCATCGTAGTCATAATCTAATCTTTTGCTTTAAATCCAACTTAAATATATTTTGGTGCTCAGAACACCAAATTTTATTATGTTTCTCCCTTAGACTTTATCTCTTGGTGCATGTGATGGAGACCTCAAAAGCATGTGCTAATCATTGAAGCCCTTTCTTGTGCTGAGATCATGCTATTGTCATCCTTCCACGTAGCATCCTTTGAGTGGTACCATGTGTCACTAAGAAGCAAGCCACTTGGAAACTCAATAGGAATATTTCCACCTACCTTATGTCACTTCACTAGTGGGCCATGCCATATTTCAAACATGTCACTACCACCTATCTCGAGTAGAGAGATACCCAAGATCTATGGTATTTTGTTGATTTCCTCTGTTATTCAAAAAAGTCTCGGGTGATAATTCACATTATATGCCAGTGTTCCATGTTTTTTCTATCAAACACCTTTTGTCCCATGTTGTGATCCATAAACACACATAATATTCTATGAACCTCAAACTTGCATGATGTGAATGGGAAAGTGCATGTCTTCTAACAAAGACATTCCCATTTAACACATTTTCTCTATTATGACATTAGATCATCTCCCATCATGCAAATACCTTCACCCAAAACCCTCATGACACAATGATGTCTCAACCCTATCGAGTTGTCCTACCAACTATCATACCACGTCATCACACAGCCATGTGTTATCTTATGAGTGGTCCCATTTGCCACTTGGTAAAGGGCAACTTGGGCACCCAAAAGTGACACCATTTGTCACTTGGTAAAGGCCACTTGGGCACCCAAAAGTACCAAACATGCATGCCACATCATGCCATGTCATCATTGCATTGACCTATTCTTCCAATTGGATACCACATCACCATTGTCCTCCAATAAAACTTCACCATCTTTCACTTGCTATGTAACAATTTTTATAGAGGAAACGCCCGGGGTTGAGTGTTTTTCAGTAATTTCCTTTATTAAGTCAAAATGGACTAGATGATGGATTCACATCATTTACCAATTCTAGAAACATTCTTAGTTTTTCTATGTATTAGCCATGCTATTGTGCCCACATTTCCCAGAGAAATTCAACCTAATCTTGTGGGGCATGATGCATGTTAGTTAACAATAAACTTCATGTCTTGCACCTTCTATTTGCTATCAACACAATGCACCTCCTCCATTGCCCAACTATTGATTAAGTCACCCACATTTTATAGTGACTCAAATTAATTGTGACCCCCCCCCCCCCATATGCTTGATCATTAACAAAGGGGGGGTCCACAATTTGTCACTTCTATGACTACTGCACACAGATTCACCTCAAATCATACCATGACCCAATCTACAAAATCTTTGATCTCATGGTTGAAATTAAATGCAGTGACCCCCTGTGTGTCTGAAATTTAATTGGGGGGGTGGGGGTTCGCAATTTGGAATTTAGTGGAGCCATGAAACTATGGAAGCCTACCAAAGTTTGAACCATGATAACTCCCGATATCTTAGGAGTTTTTCCAAGTGCCATATACCATTGGAAAGGTATCTAATAGGACTATCCAACTGTACTCTTTGAAAGAGAACTTGAATTAATCCATTGCAACAAAATTCCTTCAAAAATGGGCCCTTGACATCAATGACAACCATCTTGCAACCTGCCCAACACAGGTACTAGTTGAGGACATTATTCATCAAGCAAAATAATGTGGCTAAAGAATTTGTAAGTCCAAATGGCACTACCATGAACTCATAGTTCCCATATCTTCTCTTGAACGCAACCTTATTAATATCCTTATCCTTAATTCTGACTTGGTGGTAGCCATATCTTTAATCTATTTTAGGAAATACTATGGTTCCTCTTAGTTGGTCCAATAAATCATTAATTCTTGGCAGTGGGTATTTTTTCTTCACCATAGCTTTGTTCAACTACCGGTAACCAATGCACAATGATAATGTACCATCCTTCTTCTTTACAAATAGTACTGAGGCTCCCTGGGGCAACACAATAGGTCTAATGTATGTTGGCTTAAGGGGGGCTGACCCAGGTTCAGAGTTATTCGTGCCAACCAACAAAACCCTAACTACTGGCCCTTTCAGCAAGTTACAACATGTGTAGCATAGGCTGTAGTCTCACTTAAAGTAGTCATTATTGGGGGATGCTAGAACCAGGTTTCTGCATCTAGAGGCTTGTGTGATGGTCTTCCCAAAACTCTTATAGCTTAGATCTACCTTCATGTAGACCTATTCCTTCTGACTACCTACTATTGCAATTCTATCAAATAGATCTTCAAACCATCATGAAGATATTTACTCATACTTAACATACACAAAGGAGACAAATTTACTACTTTCACGCAATGAACTGTGTATTCTAAAGCCTTTATGACCTAGATCTGCCTTCGTGGAGATCTACCCTTTTCGAATAGTTAACTACAACAGATCTATCTTACGTTTTCCCTATCTCTGCGAAAGAGGTTAATTATACTTATTATGCATAAACATTATAGATCTATCCTTTTCGCATAAAAATAAAGAATTAAGTTACCTAAAACAAATCACAAAGCAAAGATTCATAAATTTAAAAAGAAGTAATTAAACAATGGACATATGCACATAATTGCTTAAAACCAGTCTTTATTAAGATATATAGTTCAGATACAGACTTCTTATCCCTGCACACTGAGTTGCAGTGGCCCACACATTCAGCTGCGGACTTGCCAAGGTCTCCACGCGCTCAACTGTAGGATCCTTCCACTTTTGCCTAAGTATAGGAAACATAATTTTCCTGCCTTAGCACCTTTCCCTCAGAACGATTATCTATCAAAATTTATTCCCTCATGACTCGCTAAGACTCAACTATATATAGCCTTTTCACTACCATACCATGGCTCGCGGACCATGGGTGAGTCTCAAAACTTACCTATCACCTACCCAAACAAGGGACTAATGCCCCTCTAACTCTTACTTATCTTCACTCTCTTCTTGCTCATTTCATGGAGACTTTACTTTCTTTCACAAAAACTATTACAAAACTTTGATTTTACTAACAAAATTTGACCCTAGGGATCCCATCCCAATAGGCCCCCAACACATATATGGTGACTCGCCCTCGAGTCAATCAGCTAGCTTCTTCACTTTGTGGCGAAGTTCTCTAAACTACATCTTCAAGACTTCAAGGTCTAGTATGCTCTGTACAGCATCCTTCTCCACTTCTTCGACAAAATTCTCTGTAGTTGGCCCCTCCATCGAGACGTGCATGGTCCTCTGTGTATGATGCAACGCCTTCATCTTTTATTGGATAGCCAGAGTAACCTGGATCGATTCCTTTTTCCATGGTTGAAGACAAGCCTCCAAAACGTGTTCGTTGTGCTGTAGCTCATCAACCTTTGCCTGTAGTAGCTTCATTTCCCATAAGTGGTCGAAGCGTTGGATTGGTGCCAAAGTGCGTGTTGTCACCTCGATCTCATTGACTTTCTACTGGGCCTCTTTGACCTCTATACCTAATATTTGCAAGTTAGAGTCCTCCCACAAAGTGGTCCATAACTCCATTGCATGTTCAAAGAGAGAATTACAGCTTGTTACTGTAGGTTTCAACCTCGTACAGAAATTACCTGCATACGAATTCTAAAACACAGAAAATAAACAATGTAAGAGCATAACACATAAAACACATATACATAGAGTTTTTCCACTAGATCCCAAAATTAGGACTACTAGCTTTATTTTTCATTATATTCCTTTCAATGTTACAATACATATTTATACATGTCGAAGCATCCAATACCATCGACCGAAAACCATCACATCCGAAACCATGGACTGAAAACCATAGGTAGGTCCACCCAACCTAATACAGGGTCCAAAAAAAAATTTCACAGGGCACTACCTTGAACGCTAGATATGGGGGCCACCCCCGTCAAACCCCCCTATGACCCCCCTCCTACGTAATTGGTGCAACGAAAGGGGGGCTCCACCGCTGCTCTAAGCCCCTAGTTCACTACGTGGGCTAGTCATGGAAAAAATATAACACAACCCAACATTCTCCCACTTGTTGTTTTCTTTCCATAGGGGGCCACAAGAGAGCTTAGTCATTTATCCAGCCCTGAAATGCCCATTGTTTCTCTACACCAAGAAACTTCTCAGAGCTCACAGATTTTGTCAATGCATCTGCAGTGTTCTTCAAAGTGTCCACCTTTACCAGCAACACCTTTTTGTCTTCTACCATATCCCTCACAAAGTGATACTGAACATCAATGTGCTTTGTCTTTGAATGATAAGCAGGGTTCTTTGCCAAGAAAATTGCACTTTTGCTGTCACAGTCTGTCCTTATAGCTCCCTGTACTAACCCCATACTTGAGCACAATCTTTGCAACCAAACTGCTTCCTTGCTTGCATGAGTGGCTACCATGTATTCTACCTCTGTAGTTGATAGTGCCTCTTCAGATTGTTTCTTACTCATCCAACTGACTGCACCTCCAAATAGGTTAAAAACATACCCACTTGAAGACCTTCTCTGATCTAGATCTCCATCCCAGTCTGCATCAAAAAAGCCACGAATATCCAACACTTTGTCCAATCCTAGTCTTCCTTGATAGCACAAACCATAATCACTAGTGCCATGCAAATACCTTAAAACCCACTTCACTGCTGTCTAGTGCTCCCTTCCCTAGTTTTGACATAAACCTGCTCAATACTCCCACTGCATGTGCAATGTCTGGTCTAGTATAGACCATCACATACATCAGGCTACCGATTGCACTTGCATATGGAACACGGGACATGTCCTCTTCCTCTTCTTGTGTCTTGGGATACTGTTCAATAGATAACTTTACACCTACAGGAATAGGAACCTTCACTGGTTTACTATCCTGCATATTAAACCTATGCAATATTGTCTTGACATACTTCCTCTGGTTTAAACATAGCTTCCTCTTTGTCCGATCTCTTTTAATTTCCATGCCCAAAATATAGTTTACAGAACCAAGATATTTCATGTCGAATTTGGAGGACAAATGGGTCTTAAAATCCTAGATAATTTCTTTGTCATTTCCAACCAACAACATATCATCCACATACAAGATCATATAAATAACATGGTCACCAATTAATTTAAAATACACACAGTGATATGCTTTGCTTCTGGTGAAGCCAAGTGCCTGTATAAATGTATCAAATTTCTAATACCACATCCTTGGTGACTATTTTAACCCATACAGAGACTTATTTAACTTGCATACCAGTTCTTTCTTACCCTTCACCTCAAAGCCTTCAAGTTGCTTCATGTAGATCTCCTCTTCTAGATCCCCGTGAAGAAATGTTGTCTCCACATCCATCTGTTCTACCTCAAAATCAAAAGCAGCAACAACAGATAAAAGTAATCTAGTAGAAGTTACCTTGGCAACAGGAGAAAAAAAATCACCAAAATCAATTCCCAGCACCTGGGAATAACCTTTTTCTACCAACCGAGCTTTGTATTTCTCCACCTTTCCTTCTACATTTGTCTTAATCTTGAACACCAATTTGCTGCCCATGGGTTTCCTTCCAGTTGGTAACTCCACCAGATCCTAAGCCTCATTTTTTTGCAGAGATGCCATTTCATCAACCTGGCTTCATTCCAAAGTTTTCCATCCTCTAAACCTACTGCTTCCTTCACAGTTCTAGGATCATCATCAGTAATAGATAAAGAAAAATTTGAACAGAATGCAGATGGACTATACCTTTCTAGCTGCCTTCTTTCTCGAACTGATCTTCTTACACCTTGAGTTTTTGGCTCTTCATCTTCTAATTCCTCCTGTACTGTAGAGTTGGATTCTTCCTCCTTTCGCTTAAACTCTATCTTTTTAGGTTCCTTTGGCTGGACTTCATGTTTAGTAACATCTTTCACCTCTCTGAACACCACATCTCGACTGTACACAACCTTCCTTGTTGCTGAGTTCCAACGCTTATAGCCCTTTAAACCATCCTTATACCCAATGAAGATGCACTTTTCAGATTTACTATCCAACTTGGTTCATTTCTCCTTTGGAACATGTACATATGCATCACATCCAAATACCCTCAGATGTGAAAGAGAGGGTTTCTTACCAGTCCATACCTCTTATGGAGTCTTATCCTCCAACGCTGATGAAGGTGATATGTTGACCAAGTAGCATGTTGTCTCCACTGCCTCTACCCAGAATTCCTGTCCTAACCTGGCAACACTGAGCATGCTTCCTCCCTTTTCCATCAACGTCTTGTTCATTCTTTCTGCAACTCTATTTTGCTGAGGTGTATATGGAGTAGTCTTCTGCCATGCTATACCACACTTCTTACATAATTCTTCAAATTCCTTATTGCAAAACTCTCCACTGTTATCTGTCCTCAGCACCTTTATCTTCTTCTCTGTCTAGTTGTCCACTAGAGCCTTAAATTCTTTAAACCTGTCAAAGACTTCAGATTTCTTCTTAAGGAAATATACCATGTATTCCTTGAGAAGTCATCTATAAATGATACATAGTACATAGACTTACCTAGTGATGGAACCTTCACAAGTCCAAACACATCACTGTGCACAAGCTCTAATATATGTTTCTCCCTCTTACCGCTAGAGGGGAAACTCACCCGATTCTACTTCCCATATACACAATTTTCACAGAAATCAAAATCCAGAGAGCTATTACTCATACCTTCTACCATACCTTTACCATGAAGTATTCGAAGGCCCTTCTCTCCAATATGTACAAGCCTTTGATGCCACAGCGTGGTCTTCTCTCTAGAGACCACTAGATTTTCTGCTCCACTTTCAGGAACCATAGAACTGTTGCACCCATCAACAACAGTGCTACCTTGTAGCTTTTACAAAGTTTCGGTCTGAACTCCCTACATCAATACTAGTGCTCCCTGAACCATCTTGCAGGTATCTTTCTTGAACATTGTTTTTACACCTGCATCATTGAGCTTTCTTACAGAAATCAGATTTCTGACTAATGCAGGAATATGCAGAACACTCGGAAGTGTTCTAACCCTTCCCCCTTGCAACTTCAACTTTAATTTTCTGTGAACAACAATTGTAGCCTACCTATCATCCCCTAAGAAGACATCACCACCATCGTATTTATCATACTTGAAGAACCACTCTCTATGGGGAGTGAAGTGAAAGGATGCACTTGAGTCAATCAACCATGCCTCATGATCTACATGTGTACTTGAAGAAGCCAAGTACACATCCCCACCTTCATCTGAGGTGGTTTTCACCTCTGCAGAATAAGCATCACTAGATCCCTTTCCTTTTTTAGGAGCTTTAGATTTATAGTCCCTTTGTTAATGCCCTTCCTTTCTGCATTTCTAGCACACCACCTTTACAGGTTTTCCTGGAGATTTAGATCTCCCTCTAGATTTAGATCTCCCAGTCGATGACTTATTTTTGTTTCTATTCTGGGACTATTCTCGTAAAGAAATGGCATCACCATTCTAGCTCTCCATATTTTTCTGTCTCATCTCCTCCATCAGCAAGGATGAGACTATTTCATCAAAATACAAGGCAATTGCATTGCTACCTATTGCAATAACCAAACTATCCCATGAATCTGATAGAGAACACAACAAACTGATGCACTTATCTTCATTTGAAATTTTAATATCAATAGATGCTAACTGACTTACCACAGTATTAAATGAGTTCAGATTCTCTGTCACAGAGTCTCCATCTTTCATCCTCAGGTTATACATCTTTTCCACGGGAACAGTTTATTCACCAGAGACTTAGATTGGTTCAAAGTCCCTAACTTGTCCCACAAAGCCTTCGCCATAGCTTCCCCTAATACATTCAACAATACTGAATTTGAGACACATAATCATATTGTGCTCTTTGCCTTTCGATCCAAATTCTTCCATTCTTCATCGGACACTCCCGTTGGTTTAGTACCTGGATCTACCCCGATCCATTGATCTTTATCCACCAACAGATCCTCCATCTTGAGTTTCCATAACTCAAAAATTTGACCATTAAATTTATCGATCTCTATCTTTCCACTTCTCGCCATCTTCTTTTACCACCAGAATCAATCCCGCAGATCTCCCGCTAAACAGGGTCTACCACAGGCCCGAGTGAAACCCCTCAACAACAAAGGCATCCCCTTGAATCCAAAATAGCTCTGATACCAAATGTAGGTTTCAACCCTGTATAGAAATTACCTGCATACGAATTCTAAAACACATAAAATAAATAATGCGAGAGCATAACACATAAAACACATATACATAGAGATTTTCTCCTGGATTCCAAAATTGGGACTACCAGCTTGATTTTTCATTATATTCCTTTCAATGTTACAATACATATTTATACATGTCGAAGCATCCAATACCATGGAGTGAAAACCATCGCGTCCAAAACCGTGGACCAAAAACTATAGGTAGGTCCGCCCAACTTAATATATGGTCCAAAAAAAAATTTCATGGGGCACTACCTCGGACCTCGTAGAGGGGGGTTACTTGCCCCGCTCAAACCCCCGGACAGGTGGGGTCTCCACCCCCCTGCTGCGCAATCGGAACAACGAAGTTGGGGGCTCCACCCCCCCTCTAACCCCTAGGTTCACTACGAGGGCTAGTCATGGAAAGAATATAACAGAACCCAACAGTTACTGCACTATCCAAGGTAGTTATATGTTTGCTAATGGCTATGCCTCACTGCTCCCTGACCTCTTGTAGAGTAGTCGACTGCAATTTCAATTGCAGTTTCGAGATCTTCATTTGAAAATCAAAAGTAACTCGACCTACCTCTGGAATGTTTAGCTTTGGTACTGAGTTGCATGCTTGTGTAATTTCTACTTCTAGGCTCTAGCTTCACACTATGAGCTCTTCCTTTTCCTTATGAACCTCAACCTTCTAGGTGAATATTTGTTCATTGTTCATTTTAACTTCCCTTATCACTACTAGCACATAGTGTTCTCTGATTTGAAGCCCATCCGAGACCCCTTAATGAAGCATGTGGAGTGTCTGAAGTGGCAGTACGGATAAATCCATACCGACTCCTTTGATCTTTCCAAGTCGGGCATTGTCTTCCTCTAACTTTGAACGCAATGTTCATTATGGCAAGGAAATGACTTTGAGGTCCAAAGTCTATTCTTGTTCCATGATGCTCACACTCGCTTACTGCATGCTCTCTTGAACCCCGCTTGCTTATCCAATGCTCGCCTGAACTCTGCTTGTGTGAATCTACAACTCACGTAGATCCTTCTGGATACTCCCCATCGTCTACATGTATTGTTGGTTGAATTGTTTCCATAGTTCCATTGTGGTATCTCGGACCTTGTCCCCGCTCTCGTCCAAGTCCCCTTTAGTGAGGGACAATGGATCTGCGTGTGCCTATTTGTCTGATTTTTGCTACTTCCTGGGTCCAAAATTTTTCTCTTTTTGGCACTTTGACAACTTGAAAAGAGTGCTTTGGGCATCACCCCCACCTCCTTCCTGCTCAGACTATTTCTTCTCTTCGGTATGATGCGAAGCTAATGCTTCGACTTCTACTGTGGCTTATTCCACATCGGGCTCTTTATAGGAAGCTACCTTAGCAGCAGCTGGTTTAGAAACATCTTCTTTCTTCTTCTGCTTAGCCAATTCCCACGCCACTGCTTGTGCTGCTTCTTTCCATTTATGTGGAAGAGCTTTCTCTGCCTTTTCTGGTACCTGTGCCAAGTTTTGTGGGTTGTCGCTAGTCTACTAGCCAACTCCCTACAATCTCTTGTACTTCTGTCTCTAAAACTAAGTATAGCAACTTGTGCCAGAGGTTCTTAGGGTCTTGCCTTGTGCAGATAGAGACATTATGAAAGTCATCCTTGAATTCCTCAAAGGTGTGCAACTACTCAAACAAGGTTAAAGACAACCTTAGCCTCTAAATTATAACTGTGCGGAGGTCCATCTTGACCAATATCTAGAAAAATTTGACTCCATGATCCTCTCTGGATCCTTAATCGCCCAAAAAGAAGTGAACTTTGTTGCCTCTGGTAAATCCTCTTCCTGTAGAGGGAATTGACTACCCTCTAGTAGTTTCCATGTGACTAGGACAATCAACAGTAGGAGCCAGGCATAGTGAAATGCCATGCTTTCCTCCTGCGCTTCGTGACAGTTTTCTAAGAATTCCTTGCAAAGGTATTGTGCCCAGTTGTACTTCACTCCCTTTGTGCATTGTGTAGCCAACGAAATTACTACTGTGGGAACCTCATCTGCGCGACATTTTCTCATGATCTTTCCTGCCAATATATGCATGGAAAGCTGCAACTCTTAGTCTATGATAGAGTAGATAGAGTATTTGCGCAACTCCTTCACCAACCCAAATTGGGTTTTCATTTTGTCTGCAAATTCCTTGTCCTTTCTTTTGCCTCCAAATTCCTTAGCTAGGCCTGCCCATTTATGGGGAAATTTTGTGATTCTATGGATAAACATGTCTGTTATGGGGATGGGTTCGCCTAACCACAAACACACATCATGCACCAGTGCAAGAAATTGTCACACACATACGGTATTGATAATTAACCGATGGAAATGTGGCACACACAACATATGCAAGAATTCATCCTGCTCGACCCCTTTTACCCATTTCATTGGTTCCAGCCTTGTGACCCCAATCTCTTCATAGTAAATTTTGGTCATGTATTTATTGGTGGCGAAATGAGTAAATATCCTGTGGTCAGCGAGATCCCAATCCTCTAATTTTAACACCAGGAATTATGCGCTAAGAGTGCACCTTCAAATACTACTTCCTTCTGCAGTAGCGACGTGGATACCATGAATTTGCACAAGTTTGGGTCCTTGGTTACCTTCGCTTTCCCTTTTTGAGCAAGGACATATTCCAGGAGGATCATGGTAGGCTTGCCCTCATCAACATCTAATTCCTCAAATCCATCATAGATTTCTTCTTCTTCCAAATCGACTGGTTCCTCCAGATGCCTTCCCTTATCCTTTCTCTCTTTCTATCGAACCTCCAGGTTCTTCCTAAGTGACTACCTTACTAATACAGGTTGTGGTTTCTTCTACTTCTCCTTAGCAGTCGATTTCTTTGGCCTAGGCAACCTCGGCGCCATAGGCACAGATGGCATAGCTTCCATGAACACAACTTTAGGGGATTCTGCTTAAGAGACACCATCTTTAGAACTTACAAGCTCAGCCATCTATTAAAGGTTAAGCTTCTAATTCTCCTCAAGCAGTTCGCAAATCTCGGGTTTGCAACAAAATTATCCCATGTTTGTCGATTCATAGAGTGAAGACAATAATTCTCATATGTAATTTTAAGAAAGCAAAGTGTTCTTTGGTAGAAAAAAAAACGTGAAAGGTGTTGGTCTACCGAAGAACACTTTCCGTTCTCAGAAATACATATGAGCATTATTTTCTTCACTCTATGAATCGAAAAACATGGGATAATTTCGTTACAAGCTCGGGATTTACAAAACTGCTTGAGGAGAACCAGAAGCTTATCCTTGAATAGATGGCTAAGCTTGTAAGTTTTGAAGCTGGTGTCTCTTAAGCGGAAGCCACTAAAGTTGTGTCCATGGAAGCTATGCCATCCGTGCCAGCACCGAGGTCACCTAGGCCAAATAAATTGGCTACTAAGGAGAAGCAGAAGAAACCACAACCTGTATTGGTAAGGTAGTCACTGAGGAAGAACCTGGAGGTTCAATAGAAAGAGAGGAAGGATAAGGCAAAGCATTTGGAGGAACCAGTGGATTTGGAAGAAGAAGAACTCTATGATGGATTTGAGGAATTAGATGCTGATGAGGGTAAGCCTACCATGAGCCTCCTAGCATATGTCCCTCTATAGAAAGGTAAAGTGAAGGTAACTAAGGACCCGGACTCATGAAAATTCATGGTATCTACGTCACTACTACCGAAAGAAGTAGTATTTGAAGGCGCACTTTTAACGCATATCCGGGTGTTAAAATTGGAGGATTGGGATCTCACTGACCACGAGATATTTACTCATTTGGCCACTAATAAATACATGAAAATTTTTTACTATGAAGAGACTGGGGTCACAAGGTTGGAACCGATGAAATGGGTAAAAGGGGTCAAGTAGGACAAATTGTTGCATATGTCGTGTGTGCCACATTTCCACCGGTCAATTATCAATACCGTATGTGTGTGCCAATTTCTCGCGCTGGTGCACGATGGGTGTTTGTGTTTAGATGAACCCATCCGCATAACAAACATGTTGATCCATAGAATCACAAACTTTCCCTATAAAGGGGCAGATCTAGCTAAGGAATTTGGAGGAAAAAGAAAGGAGAACAATGTTGGAGACAAAATGAAAACTGAGTTTGGGCTGGTCAAGAAGTTGTGCAGATACTCTATCTACTCCATCATAGACCAAGAGGTGTAGTTTTCCATGTAGATCTTGGTAGGAAAGATCATGAGAAAATGTAGCGCGAACGAGGTTCCTGTGCTAGTGATTTCGTTGGCTACACAGTGCACAAAGGGAGTGCAGTGCAACTGGGCACAATACCTTTGCAAGGAATTCTTAGCAAACTACCATGAAGTGTAGGAGGAAAGCAAGGAATTTCACTATGCTTGGCTCCTACTACTAATTGTCCTAGTCGCATGGCAACTACCAGAGGATAGTTAGTTCCCTCTGCAGGAAGAGGATTTACCGGAGGCAACAAAGTTCACTTCGTTGTGGGTGACGAAGGATCCAAAGAGGATCATGGAGTCAAAGTTTTCTGGATATTGGTCAAGATGGACCTCCACATAGTTATAATTCAGAGGCCAAGGTTATCTCCAACCATGTTTGAGAAGTTGCGCACCTTCAAAGAATTCAAGGCTGACTTTCATAATGTCTCCATCCATGTAAGGCGAGACCCTGAGAAGCTCTGGCACAATTTTCCATACTTAGTTTTGGAGACAAAATTATGGGATATTTTAGGGAGCTGGCCAGCAGAGTGGCGACAACCCATAGAACTTGGCATAGGTACCAACAGAGGTAGAGAAAGCTCTTCCATGCAAACGACAATTGTACAGAAATGGAAAGAAGTAGCATAGGTAGTGGTGTGGGAATTGGATGAGCAGAAGAAGAAAGAAGATGTTGCTAAACCAGCTGCTGCTAAGGTAGCTTCCTATAAAGAGTGCGATGCAAAAGAAGCCATAATATAAGTTCAAGCATCAGCTACCCATCATACCGAAGATAAGAAATAACCTGAGCAGGAAGGAGGCGGGGGTGATGGAAAGAGCACTCTTTTCAAGTTGTCAAAGGGCCAAAAAGAGACAACTTCTATACCCATGAAGTAGCAAAAATAAGACAAACAGGCACATGTAGATCGATTGTTCCTCACTGAAGGGGACTTGGATGAGATTGGGGACAAGGTCCTAGATACCACAATGGAACTATGGCAACAATTCAAGCAACAATACATGTAGATGATGGGGAGTGTCTAGAAGGATCTGCGCGAGTTGTAGGTTCACACATGCAGAATTCAAGCGAGCAGGGATCAAGTGAGCCTGCAGTAAGAATGTGTGAGCATCATGGAACCAGAATAGACTCTTGACCTCAGAGTTATTTCCTTGCGAGAATGAACATTGTGCTTGGAGTTAGAGGAAGACAATGCCCAACTTGGAAAGATCAAAGAAGTGGGTATGAATTGAGTTGTGCTGCCACTTCAGATCCTCCACGCACTTCATCAAGGGGTCTCGGATGAACTTTGAATCAAAGAACACCATGCGCTAGTGGTGATAAGTGAAGTTAAAATGAAAAATGAACAAATATTTTCCTAGAAGGTTGAGGCTCATAAGGAAAAAGAAGAGCTCACAACGCGAAGCCAGAGCCTAGAAGGAACAATTACACAAGCATGCAACTCAGCACCAAAGATACACATTCCAGAGGTAGGCTGAGTTACTTTTGATTTTCAAATGAAGATCTCGGAACTGCAATTGAAACTACATTCAACTTCTCTACCAGAGGTCAGGGAGCAACCACTCATCAATATCTTAGGGCACACAAACTGTGTTAAAACATATTCAAATAGGAACTTCATAGTAGTAGTATCAATACAATCTTTTACTGGTTTTGCTTCTACCCATCTGGTTAGGTAATCTGTCATAGTAATAATGTATTATGTGCTTTTCTTCCTTCTTGGTGGTTGTATCGAACCTACAAATTCAATAGCCCACTTGTCGAATACTTGTAACAAAACTTTAGGGTTTAAGGGAAATTCATCTCCTCACGAAGGCTTACCCATCCTTTGACAAGCATCACATGCTTTACAAAATTCCTTAGAGTCTTTATGCATGGTCGGCCACCATAACCCTGTGCACAAAATCTTCTGTGTGGTCACTATACCTGTATAGTGTCCTCCCGCCACTCCTCCACGTGCCTCTGTGAGGATACTAGCGTGCTCAAACTCGGGAACATATCTACACAATATTTCATTTGTTCCCATCTTATACAAGTGTCAACCTATAACAAATAAATCAACAATGTGGACCACTAGTTCCTTCTTATGCTGAGTAGAATATCCTTCTGGAGCTATTCTAGAGGTTAGAAACTGAATAATGTTTGCAAAATGATAATCTGCAATGTGCACAACAAAGAGATATGCATCGGGTAATCCTTTGTCGAAATTAGTTGGTTCTTCACCTGTCTTGATTCGGCTTAGGTGATCTGGTCCCACATTCAACCATTCGGGCTTCACAATTAAATCAAAATCATATTCCTGAAACATCAACAACCACTTACAAATCCCCCCCCCCCCTCACAACACAGCCTTATTGACCAGGTACTTGAGAGTGGAGTCATCTATATACATCTTGAAATGTGCACCCAAAAAATAATGTCGAAATTTTAGCAGCGCATAGACCATTGCTAACCCTTCGTGTTCTGTAGTAAAATAATTCTTTTAAGCTTTAGATAGTTTCCTACTGAAAATGGCTATTAGATGATCAATATCACCTTCTCCTGGATGGGTTAATACCAAACCTAGCACAATACTTGGGGAATCTACATGCGCATGGAATTATTTCTTCAAATGTGCAAATACTAAGATGGGCATAGTCATCATCTTATCCTTTAACACATCGAGACTTTGTTGACACTGCTCATCCCAACAAAAAGTCACATCCTTCTTTAACAGTTTCTCCATTCGTAGGAGCTTCTAAATTCATGATCATTGCTATCTTCACAGGGTCCACCATCAATCCATGTTTGCATACTACATGGCTTAGAAAAATTCCAAAAGGCACAGAAAATATACATTTGTTCAAGTTCAAGGCGATCTAGTATCTGTGACATGTATCCAGCATGAGGCGAAGACTTGTAACATGGCACTTTACCAATCCGAGCACATTCCAGTCATAAAAATAGACCTCCAATAATTTATGAATAAACTCCTTGAATGTTGATATTACTACCCTAGAGAAGATTGCAGGCACATTCTTCACCTTGAATGGAATTACTGTATACTAAAAGCATCCCCACTCTATCATGAAGGTTTTTTGCTACAATCCTCTGGCACGATATTAATCTGATGGTATCTTGAGAATCCATCAGTGAATGAATAAGCCTCCTTTCTACCCACATTCTCCAACAATTCATCTGTAAATGGTGTTGGGAACAGATCATGCCCACATGCATCGTTCATATTTATCATATCTACACATATTCTAGTTTTGCCCTGCTGTTTCTTTTCCTGGACAACCATTGGGCTCACCCAATCGGATTCCTCTACTGGTTCAATAATTCTGGCCTCCAGCATCTTATCAAGCTCTTTGTGAACCTTTCCTTTATACTTCAGATTGAGACGATAAGGTCTCTACTTGACGGGCATCACATCAGGTTTCAAAGTAATTTTCATTAGGCCCAAATATCATAGAATACCCTTTATATCCGAGAATTTCATTGGGAATAGATCCTGGTATTCATGGAGCATTTCAGCTACCTTTTCAACTCTATCTTCATCCCAATAATCTCCTATATTTGCAAACTAGGTTCTGCATCAGATCTAATATTGACTTGCTGGATTTTTAGTGGTTCCATTACACCAGGGTTCTTTATCTTAAGTCCTTCAACCTCATGCTAACCTTCAATTTCAGGAATACTAATTTCTCTTTGATCATCTTCTTCTTCTTCAACGGTCACGTTGTAACATTCCAGCGCGTGGCACAACTATGTACTCTAGTCTGGTTGAACCAATTCTACCTGTTCTTTAGGCATTCTAAAAATAGCAGCCTTAATCTCGTGGATTACATCATCACTGAACTCAAACCCATCCTCAAAGCTAAAAGTTAATAAAAAACTCTCCCTATGAATATCCCATTCAATCGTTCCATGGCGTAGCTATGTTTCAAGGTAGAAATTCATAGGGATAGTGTCTAAGGTATGGAAAAAATGATGTACCCACTCTGGTTGAGGTTCTTCACCCCAAAATTTAGTCCACCATGCTAGATGTCTACACAGATCATCGTTCCCACTATACCTCTTAGTCATCTGAGTATTAGCATACCAAACCTTAACTTCATCATTCTTTATATTCCTTCCAGTCAAGGAAACTTTCCTTTTGTGTACCCCACCATCAGGTGGGCATAGCTCACACTGCCAATTCAACTGCCTGGAATCGATGTTCCTCGGGCACCTCCCTTTCAATTTCATCGAAAAAGAAATTAACATCATTTAAGACATCATAATGTGGAAGCTTCCTTACCTCTAGGGATATGGACTGCAGGGATTTATTCTTCATATTGCAGTGCACCATAGGTACTTCATGCAACCGATTCTTGTGGTGCTTGAGTTCTTCATTCGAGTTTGAGGTACAGGAACTATCCCTTCATCCATCGGTCATAGGATTGATATAATATTCGTCTTGTGTCATGATCATGTATATCTGATCTAGATCATCATCATCCCCCACAAATTCTCGAACAAGTTCAATATAGCATGCTTCTTCAACAGGGTCGAGTGGCACAATAACCTTGGGCAACTTCCTCTCAAATGTCATCTTCTATTGGTTCAGATTAATCACCTCATCCATGTCAAAGTCCCAAAAAATCCCTAGTAGCACAGGATACAGATTTTTGTCATCTACTATTTTGATTAATTCAAAATCAGCAAATGCACTCCCTCCTTCAATATCCACCATTACACCATATAAGCACCCCATCGGAATAATATTCTGCTAATTGGACATGCATAGCTATATAGGATTCCATTGCATTGCAGGTCTCTCCATCCCTTCCAACGTCTTCTTAGGGAGTACATTCGCATCTGAACCCAAATCCAGGATGACTTGGTCCATTCATATTCTCCTATCTGTGTGGTTAACCTCATCTCATGCCCTATCCTCTTCTTATACTTACCTAGTTTCCTCACCGCGCATGGTTCTAAAGGAACCTTAATCTTATCTACAAACTTGTCTATTAGTTCTTGGAGCCCTTCTATTTCCTTCTTATCCCACAACAACTTCACACAGGTCTTTAAGAAAGTGGCTAAGAGCAAAGGATCCACATCTTGCACTTCACTGTTTCCAGCTGATTTCTCTTAACTCCCAGAGGTAGAAGCTTTGGCGAAATTCATTTTAGCCTCCATAAAAATTTCTTTTGCCTGGTTGAGGTCAAACCCGACATCCTTTTCAGCAGCCTTGCACACCCATCCCTTTCTCTCTCGTTGCTTTCCTTTATGTTCACTAGTGGTCACATCACTGCGTGTTATGATATTGACACTATGATCCTCTTCGCGAGGCTCCACTTGCATCATCTGGATAATTTACATAGGCAGCTAGGGTTTTGTATTCTTTTGTTCCATCTTTTCTATAAGGATCAGGAAATAATCTATCACATGGATGAACTGTCTGCAATATTGACATGACGGATGCATTAGGTTCTGACAACTGCGTGAAAAATGTCCAGCTTTGCCACAATTATAAAAAATAACTTGTATGCGATCTCTGCCAGCCCTTCCTCCTCTTCCTATTCCACGACCTTGGAATCCTTCACACGCTGCACTTGTGCCCTGATCCTGAAGCTGAGTTTCTACCTGTATTCAGTAGGTAGGGGACGTATCCATCATTAGTTCATAACTTCCACAATGGCACTCATCATGACCTATAGGCTTGCAGACTGAGGGGTCTGTACAAACTTCTATAGTAGATGAAAATTGTTTATTGCATGTTGTCCTATAACCTGATAGATAGCCCACCTTGGCGTTGCTCTGGTGCTTTGCCCAATAGTATTTTCCAGCCTCAGGGGGACAGATCCTCCCATAATAAGATAGATCTGATAAACCAGAAAATGGTCCTTATCATGCCCATGGCCCTTGCATTTCAAGCACCAAACTTCAGCACACACCACAGGCTGGGCTTCCTTTCCCTTCTTTAGGCTCTACAACTCCAGGTATATAGTTTCCAAGTGCGGGTGAATTTTTTGTACTCCAATATTCCTACCTAGTATTGGAGAAGATTTCAACCTCATCACAATCTCAACATCTTTTGGTTGTGTTGCTATCTTCTAGTGCGACAATGGTAATCTTAGGTGAGGAAACAATGAAGAAATGTACCAATTCTTATGTTGTTCATTTGTGATGTTCATATTAGCCTGCTAGATCAGGCATTTTAACGTCTGATCAAAATCCCAAGAGGAGTCATTTACCACTTTTTGTATCTTCTTAAACTATGTAATGGACTCTGCCTGAGATTTAGGCTTCTTAAACTCGTGATTCAATTCTTACTGAGTGTCTACCAAAGGGTGATCTTGACAGTGCTTGATATACCAGGTCAATGCTCCATCCTCCAGTGCTGTGACCAGCTGTTCTTTCTTCATATTATCATCAATGATCTTCTTTTTTTTGCACACAACATTTGTAACGAACAAGAACTGCTTTGGCATGTACATGATAGTTTGAGGAAAAGTAGTGGAGACAGGCTCAAGAATAAGGGTCTAATTCAGTCCATTATTTTCTCTGTTCGATGATGGTTACATTCTGCTGATGATGTGTGGAAATATTTGGATACTTATGACACAGGTTCAGGGGGAGCATATGCTTTTAATAATGCATTGTTGGCATTATGTTTAGTAGTTCTTGGTGATGAGACTTATATATTGTTGTCATATGATTCTTGGGGTTACATAGTTGATGTTCAGATCAGATTTGTGGTTGATTCTCTGATGATGCATATATGGTGCATGGTGATCTTCATAAGGATAAGAAGAAGTACAAATCTTGAATACACATCTTCGTTACCTAATGATGAATCTCTCATATGTTGCTATCGTCATATGCATAAAGATCATATAATAGAGTTCTGATGTAGGATTTCTATAGTTCTTGGTACTTATATGGATGAGGATTGTTGCTGTTGATGATATCAAGAAGTCTTGACAAATGATATTGAGCTCAAGATACATAGTGCTGGATACATGGATGATTACTCAAAGTTGCATGATTGGAGACATGATGATGATGAATTCTTACCTATATGATTAATACTTACATATGTTGTTTGATGCAAATATTCCCAAAGTGATGATACTTGGATCATGCAGATCTTGATGTTGATATGATGGTTGTGGTATTTCTCACATATGATATAATGTGAATGATTCTGGATGAAGTTAATAATGACATATCTTGTCATAGGTTGATGCCATCTACACTAATGGACATATACAGGTTGTTGGTCTAGATGTTGTTGACAGATGCTTATAGAGCAAATCATGCACTATGTATGATAGTTGCTGAGGACTATCATGGTCTTATTTAGATGTTTGGTCTCTGTTATAAATGGCATGTATATCATTCGATGTAAAGGTCATATCAAGTCTCATGATGTAATAGTGTGTCTCTATCCATTGAAGTCATTTGATGAAATATCTTCCAGTCATCTGATGTATTTTGTACCCCATACATAGGAAGGATGATGAAATATTTCAGTCATGTATTTCCTTTATTATAAAGGTCATGTAATGGCATAGGTTGGTTTCCCCTCTATGCTTTGGATGGATGAAGTGTTATCATGTGTAAACCTTTATGTATCCCCACTTGGTTGGGTGGATGAGTCAAGTTTGGAATATCCCCATTTTGGTGGGAGATGGATGTATGTATGAGTCTTCGGTGATAGGAAGGTCATGTATGATGTATAGAGTCATGTTCTTCTTGTAGAACCCCTTTTTGTAGACCTTGCTTACAATTAGGGGAAGCATGAACAACACACTTCAGCAGAGTAGAGATTTCAGCATGCACTCAAAGGGAGCATGGATAGATTGGTACACCTTGACATATACAAAGGGGGAGCTCATTTAGAGGTTTTAGCAAGTACTCAGGGGGAGTATAGACAGCAGAATGGTTATCAAGGAAAGAGAATATCTTGGTCCGCCATTTGCACTTGATGTCAAAGTGGGAGAGTGATTTGGTGTTGTTGCCATCAAGTCCAAAGGGGGAGATTGTTGGCATTATGATGCATGTGTTGTACTTGATGGCAACCCACTTGTAGAAGAACAACTCTCATATACATAACTCTACAGAAGTGATATCAGATGTGAGATGCAGGACAACTCAAAGGAATCAGAAGACAGTTCTCAGTATGTCAAATTAGCTTTGCCATCAAGTCCAAAGGGGGAGATTGTTGGCATTATGGTACAAGTGTTGTCCTTGATGGAAACTCTCACAGATGATAGATCATAGTGCAGCAGGGCAGTAGCAAAAAGTTGATTATCAGACTACAAAGAATGTAGAAAATGAAAGGCCTGCAAGTTCCTGTTCACAAAGATGTGGCTTTATGCTGGGTCTGCAGGTGTGCCGTTCAAAAGGTGCAGACATGTTCGCAGGTGTTCCGAACAAAAGGTGTGGACCTAAAGTTCACAAACTTTCATGCAGAGAAAAGCACACGCACGTGGGAAAACTTACGAGTGATCCATGGTATTTAGTCCGACGCTTTTGATCCTATGGTTTTGGTCCGTGGTTTTGCATCTAAAGTATTGATCCCTGGTATTGGGTTCCTAGTATTGGATACCTATAGTTTTGGTCCATGGTTTGAGTAAGGCCTAGTCTATAAAAAGGAAAGGAGATCATTTGGCCGAGTAGAACTGATGATGTTGAATATCTGAAGAAGAACAAGATCTGAAATACTGGAAAACGATTGAGGAGTTATAGCTGAACCTAAATCAAGGAGGATCCCAAGCATTACAAGATGATGAGTCGAGGTCTCTTTGATGCATGATCATATCTGATAATTTGGGTATGTAGGTCGCCGCAAGATTAGATCTATAATTCTGTTAATTTCGGTATGCAGGAGTGACACAATTCAAGTGCGGATACCTGCAGGATAGAAGACTATTCAGGTGCGGATACCCGCAGATTAGAAGACTCAGCAGGTGCAGATACCCGTAGATCAACAGTGTGTGCAGGTGCAGATACCCACAGATCGGCAGAAAGCACAGGTGCGGATACCCACAGATTAGAAGAAAGTGCAGGCGCAGATACCCGCAGTTTTCTATTGGTGAAGTTGCGTACCTTTTATTGAAATATGTTTTGCATTGTTCTGGGTTTTGAAGTGATGTCTGCTTACTGGTATTGAGTTCTGATAACAACATTCAGAGAATTGATTGATTGAATGATTATGTTTAGCTTCAGTATTGATGGATGAATGGATCAAGTTCTTAATGACTTATCTTTATGTGATCTGATGGACTAGATCTGGTTGCTAACACACATATTATCCTTGTATATGTAATGATCTAGGAATTGGGTGATTCAGAAGGTTGATTGATTGTGTGCTTCAATGATATTGATGGGTCCAATATGAAAATTGGATGAAACGTGGCCTTTCAGATTATGTGTTGTGCTTTAGGAGTATCCAGTCTGACAATGTATGAAATGTGGTACCCAGAGGAAGAAAGAGAAGGTCATAGCCTTCTGTAGGTTGGCACCTATGTACTAGCATATCGACTAGTACAAGAGCTAAGAAAACAAGTAAAGGTTGGAGCATTTCAGTAGGCCTTCACCTATGTACTAGTAAATGAATCAGCTAGTACAAGAGCTAAGGGGGTTGTAGCTCCCTTCCAGGACAGTCTGGAGAACGAAAGAAGGTTGAGGCCTTCTACAGGTAGAAGCCTTTGTACTGGTATAAGACTGCACCAGTACAAAATATTGTAAAAGGAAGTTCTTATTAAAAGAAGATAGAGACGACTTGCAGCAGGTGGTTTTCACCCACATTGGGTTTCCACCTTACATCATTGTGTTCATGTGTGCTTCTTCTGTGTGATGATTTGTTCTGTTTTACTGCTTCTATTTACTATTCATATGGTTAATAATGTTCTAATGCAATCATTAAGGATCAACTAATTGAATCGTAAGTCTACTGGATATTCACTGGTTGCATTAATCATAGTTGTGGAAGTAGCATATATGAATCTGAATATGGAAATGAAAAAGTCATATTGATTTGATAATATTGATTCACCCCCCCCCCCTCTCATTATTATTTCCAACAATTGGTATCAGAGCAGGTCCTTTGGTTGAATATTGATTGCTTGAAGAAGATCCGTAGAACAATGGGAAAGAATCTCAAGAGGAAAGCACCTAAGAAGAAGAAGACATCTCAGAAAGATTATGACAGTGGGAGAATTGATTGGGGAATATGTGGAAGAAGCACTTCAGATTCAGAATCATTTCAGAATGAAGATGAACAAGACCTATCAGGTATGCATTTGTTATCCTCTGGTGATACAGTTATCTGTCCATTTGAAGATGATGAAAGTGGTAACGAAACAACTGAATTTGCTCTTATGGGTGAGCAAGAAAGTTATCAAATAGAGGCAGAATTTAAAAGGCTTACAGATACAATTAGAGATCAAAAAGATCTATTGAAAAAAAGGGAAAGTTCCTTCAAAGAAGAAGCTACCAAACTAAAAGATCAACTAGAGGAAGGAAACAAGGTAAGGAAGGTATTCAAGGACAAGGTAGCTCAATGTCAAATGTTGCAGGATGAAGTGACATCATTAAGAAATGAAGTCAATGAAAGGAGCACAATAATCAAGAAACTCAGAGATAGATCTAGTTATTATGAAAAACTTGAAGCTACAATCCTCTCGCTAAAGGAAGATCTTCAAGAATCAAAGAATAAGAATAAATAACTACTCCAATCTCTTGAAAAACAAGAAAACGAAGTTCTTCAAATAAGACATCAGTTGGAAGAAGGAAGGAAAGCTGAAGAAGACATGAAGAAGCACTATCGTGAAAAGGAAGAGCACCATCAGACGGAGGTAAATATTCTAAAAGACAACTTAGAAGAAAAGGATAAGCTCTTATGATTTCAAGATAGTACTAAGATCTTGGATGATATTCTTAGTAGTCAAAGGTCTCCTGCTATCAAAACGGGTCTTGGTTTTCATGAATCTGTTGAAGGAGAATCTAGTTCACAAAGTAAGACAAGGAACTCTAATGCAAAATCTGAAATGCTCAACAAGGAAATGAGAGGTCAACCCCATCAACAGCCAAGGAAAGAAATTCTTTAAGGAAAATCTTTTACTCCTCCAATGAATAAGGTAGAATGTTATGTACATGTTGCAACCGGATGTAGAAGAAGAGTGGTTGAAGACCATCATGCAGAAAGATCATCACATTCTATGTACTCTAATGGTTATTTATTTTCTTGCAATATGTTTAGTCACAAAGCTGCTAATTGCTACAGGAGGAATATGAAACATGTAAGATGTTATGCATGTAACGAGCTTGGACATATAGCAAAGGAATGCAGGAACAAAGTACGGGCATCACACCAATCATCACACTTGAAGATATGGAAGAAGAAGGAAGTACAGGCAGAGAGATGTGGCACAGCACAACATACAGACATAACAGAGGGAGCTGGAAGTGTAAAACCTCAGTGTCCTAAATCTCATACGCAACTTTCATAAAAGGAAGTCACGTATATACGCGAGTTAGTTACCGCACAGTCACGTACATGATAGTTTGAGGAAAAGCAATGGAGACAGGCTCAAGAATAAGGGTCTAATTCAGTCCATTATTTTCTCTGTTTGATGATGGTTACATTCTGCTGATGATGTGTGGAAATGTTTGGATACTTATGACACAGGTTCATGGGGAGCATATGCTTTTAATAATTTCATTTTTGGCATTATGTTTAGTAGTTCTTGGTGATGAGACTTATATATTGTTGTCATATGATTCTTTGGGTCACATAGTTGATGTTTAGATCAGATTTGTGGTTGATTCTCTGATGATGCATATATGGTGCATGGTGATCTTCATAAGGATAAGGAGAAGTACAAATCTTGAATACACATCTTCGTTACTTAATGATGAATCTCTCATATTTTTCTGTCATCATATGCATAAATATCATATAATACAGTTATGATGCACGATTTCTATAGTTCTTGGTACTTATATGGATGAGGATAGTTACTGTTGATGATATCAAGAAGTCTTGACAAATGATATTGAGCTCAAGATATATAGTGTTGGATACATGGATGATTACTCAAAGTTGCATGATTGGAGACATGATGATGATGAGTTCTTACCTATATGATTGATACTTACATATGTTGATTGATGCAGATATTCCCAAAGTGATGATACTTGGATCATGCAGATCTTGATGTTGATATGATGGCTATGGTACTTCTTACATATGATATAACGTGAATGATTCTGGATGAAGTTAATAATGACATATATTGTCACAGGTTGATGCCATCTACACTAATGGACATATACAGGTTGTTGGTCTGGATGTTGTTGACAGATGCTTATAGAGCAAAGCATTCACTATGTATGATAGTCGCTGAGGACCATCATGGTCTTATTTAGATGTTTGTTCTCTGTTATAAATGGCATGTATATCATTCGATGTAAAGGTCATATCAAGTCTCATGATGTAATAGTGTGTCTATATCCATTGAAGTCATTTGATGAAATCTCTTCTAGTCATATGATGTATTTTGTACCCCATGCATAGGAAGGATGATGAAATATTTCAGTCATGTATTTCCTTTATTATCAAGGTCATGTAACGGCCTAGGTTGGTTTCCCCTCTATGCCTGGGATGGATGATGTGTTATCATGTGTAAACCTTGATGTATCCCCACTTAGTTGGGTGGATGAGTCAAGTTTAGAATATCCCCATTTTGGTGGGAGATGGATGTATGTATGAGTCTTTGGTGACAGGAAGGTCATGTATGATGTATAGAGTCATGTTCTTCTTGTAGAACCCCTTTTTGCAGACCTTTCTTACAATTAAGGGAAGCATGACAGCACACTTCAGTAGAGTAGAGATTTCAGCATGTACCTAGAGGGAGCATGGATAGATTGGTACACCTTGGCATATACAAAGTGGGAGCTCATTCAAAGGTTTCAGCAGGTACTCAGAGGGAGTATGGACAACGGAATGGTTATCAAGGAAAGAGAATATCTTGGTCTGCCCTTTGCCCTTGATGTCAAAGGGGTAGAGTGATTTGGTGTTGTTGCGATCAAGTCCAAAGGGGGAGATTGTTGGCATTATGATGCATGTGTTGTCCTTGATGGCAGCCCACTTGTAGAAGAACAACTCTCATATACATAACTTTACAGAAGTGATATCAGATGTGAGATGCAGGACAACTCAAAGAATCAGAAGATAGTTCTCAGTATGTCAAATTAGCTTTGCCATCAAGTCCAAAGGGGGAGGTTGTTGGCATTATGGTACAAGTTTTGTCCTTGATGGCAACTCTCACAGATGACAGATCATAGTGCAGCAGGGTAGTAGCAAAAAGTTGATGATCAGACTACAAAGAATGTAGAAAATGAAAGGCCCGCAGGTTCCTATTCACAAAGATGCGGCCTTAGGCTGGGCCCGCAGTGTTACAGGGAAAAGTGTCTATGCAGAACTTCTAATCCCACTAAGGCTGGTAGCTACCTTAGAAACAAACAAAGTAAAACTACTTTCGTTTTCCTTTATGAAAGATAGATGAGAGAAGAATAACGGAGACCAACCTCTTTCTTGCGCTTGGTTCCTTGCTCGATTCCTCTCTCTTCTGATAGTCGTTTGCTACTTGCTTTCTCGTATACCTAGCTTCACAGAGTACCTGTAGAGTCAAAGTAGCATAACACTATACAAGAACATGGATTTATTATCATAAACAATCTAGGATCAGATGTAAATTGACCATACAAATGCATAAAAAATAAATCACACAAGAGTATGGAGGAAAACTTGAATAGCTTTATTAATAATCAAGAAAGAGCCTAGAGAGTTACAACCAGTTGTTCTGACCCAGCATCATCCTCTCATCAAGTAAGCCCTTCTTCACCTCATGAAAAGCTTAGATCACCCAACACTATGATGTTGCCTCAAGAAACCAACAACAATTCCTTACAAGATGCAAAATTCCAGCCTCTGGATCTCTGGGATGAGGGATCCATATATAGATGTCTGTAAGGGAGATGAGTCAGCTTGTGATTTGATTAGTGTCTTCCCTCTGATAGTTCTTGCTTCCACTTGGAGATTAATGATCTCTTACTCATCCCTGGTCGAATTTAGAGAGGCAAGTGTCACAGGAGAAGTTTCTCGAAGATTCCATGCTTCTCCACCTCGTGGATTGACACTGCCATTTGTCTCTTCTCGCCCATCGCACCCCATAGAAGGGCTTTTTGAAATGCAACGCACCCACTGTGTGTATTTAGGTGAGATGCAACGCACTTTGCCTATGGAGCAGGTGAAATGATCCAGTTTTGACCAGTTCTGAGTAGTTTTTCATGGAGAACTTCTGGGAGAAGCTGTAATCAGTTGACCTTGTTCTTTTAGGGGTTGGAACAACACTTTTAGGGACTTAGGAGCCCTTGGTTTATGGACGTTTTATGCTTGGGGTTACAGTGCCCAAAAATGTCTATAACAGTTTCCCCCTAAAGCATGAGGTCGTTAATCTTTTTGATGTCGGGTGAAATGCTTTATCATGAGGATCCGAAGTTCTTTCAAGCTGGAAGGAGACTTGTAATAAGATTATCTTCATAATATTTTCATGATCTAGCTGAGGCGGGCATTCCCATGCTCAGCTTTATAAATTCATTTTCATGTACTTAGGACAGACAATCGTCTGAGTGTAGACTGATGATTTTGGTAGAGCCATCATCCCTTAGATTGGATGATTATCTGTGCAGCAACGATGTACATTTGATGTCTTTATTTCCTGAATATACATCACAACCCGGATGGATGAAACTAAATCCAGGGTATTCAATGTCCTTCGATCTTCACTCAAAGTACAAGTCGATCCATGTGAGAGATGTTCTGGAGTCGAACATGGAAAGACATCGCCTGATTACCAACCAATGATCTAAGCTGTTAACAGGCGCGAGAGGAATCACCGATAATGATAATGATCCTCAAGGTACTACAATACAATTCACGCGGTGTGAATAAAGGACTTGGCGTCGAACACCACGCAAAATCTTTCGGTCGAAGGTCATTGATGTAAACCTATCACCGGAAGTGAGAAGCTTGCCATTGAGGCATGCAAGCTTCAAAGTACTGAAATACGTGTTCCTAGATTGACTTCTTGGATAATGAGCTGATGTAGACAAGAAGCGATCCGTCATAGAAGGGCCTTAATGAATCCGACATCAATGACATGGAAAAAAGCAAATGGTTTTAATGGAGGTGAAAACGGTCTGGTGATATAAGGTTCAGGGTGGCGGTCATGAAAGAATGGAGTGTAAATGTATTGCAGTGGGTGAGACACAGGTGAATTCTCTAAGTGACTTCTCTTGAACATATCGGCGACACTGACATGATGGATTGGTAGCATTACCCCAAATGTGGATGGTGTGATGTGACCATGGTGATGTGACCGGTGAATGAAACAACCCAACCCGACTTGGATGTGGAGTGAAAGTGTCATGTTCAAGAGCGACTTGCTACCAACAAAGTTTTTCAAGTTTCCTTCCCAATTTTTCCCCAGTCATTGCTGACCAGTACCTCTTTATTTTTGTCAAGCTTGAGGAGGATAACATATGCATGTTCTATAATTTGCCCTTCGGGCAAACCCATCGCTATGTTTTAACAAGCCTAGAGATAGTGAAACTCGTTCTTGTCTGCTATGGACAAGTTTGTCGCTATTAGGTTTTAACGAGTTTAACGACAAAGATAACTCGGTCCTTTTCAATTTTAGAGAGTCTGAAAAGGGACGTAAAGGAAACTCCAAAAATCCTTTTTCTTCATCTAATCCCTTAAGTCCGAAAAAGTATAAAACAATACAGAAGGGATGAATTTTCGATACTTTTAACAAGCCAAAAAAAACAAGCGCTCGATATTTTTGTGTAATAATCCCTCAGGTCCAAAAAGATTAAAATCTGAAGGAGGGATAGCGCTTCCAGTCACTTTAACGAGCTGGAGAGGCCAATGGCTCGGCAATATTTTCATATTTTACAAGTGAGTTGAAAAGAGCTTAAAGGAGACTCGTCTTTGAGGAACGAGTGATAAATTTGGTTAACAGCTGATTCCAGGTAAGGTTTGGAATTTTCCAATCATGGCAGTGTTACAAGGATGGCTAACAGGATCACTCTTCACAACTGTTCCTCAAAAGGGGTAAATAATCAAATGGAGGTGAATGATCAGCCAATACAAAGTGGAGGTGATGATGAGAACACGACCAAGGCTTCAAAGGATGAAGTACTACATTCACGATGGTTATTCACCAGAAATTGGTTCATTTTTTAATGAGCTTAAACGCTGAGGGAAACATTTGCTCATTGCTTATGTTTGTTTTTTAACGAGAATGAAGTCCACGTTAAAACTTCTCGATTAATCCAGTTGCATAATAAGGATGTCTCATATATAAAAACCGCAATTTTTCAGAGCTTTGCCCCACATCCTTTCTTTATGCAAGTTAGGAAACGACCAATCCTACAAGTTTAAAGGGTTAGAGGACCTACAAATTTAAAAAATAAATGGTCGCTCTTCGCTTGCACGCCAAAAGGTTTGCATGCCCCCAGGTATAAAATAGAGTTTCAAGGTCACCTCTCAATCTACCGACAAAACATTTGTTTTATCGGGAAAGGCTTACCTCTTTTAGGTTACCAAAGATTGTTCTATCTGCACTGCAAACAAAACACTTCTTCGGCGATGCCTACCGAAATAGAAAAAGGTGAGTGGCGCAAATGCCTCTACCCACATAACTTTGACAAGGGAATCTTATTCCAGTCTAACCCCTTTTCCAATCATGGTCGGGAGTGTCAGACAATTCATATATCTCTCGCAGAAACCTACCCTATACCTGAAGTTTTCCTGCCGAAGCAGACTAGGGTGCATGCCCCCTGGGTTTCAGTCATGTCCCCCGAATCACTCGCGCTCATCAGGTGGATGGACTGGGGATTGATGAGACATTACTTTTGTGAAAAGACCATTCAGGGATGGTATATGACTATTTGCTATGTGTGAACCGGGAAATGAAAGCTGGTCTACAAGCTTGACCACTCTTCCTTCGTGCCGAAAACAGATTACTTTAAAGAGTGATGAGACAATGGCTCCCATGCAATAAATATAGTCTCGTCCAAGGAGTAGATTATAATCCAGGGGTCCTTGGAGTACCATTACGTTCATTTGAACGGTTTTCCCTCTCAATGTTATGGGCACATTAGGAAGGATCCCTAACGGTCGACTGGTTCCTTTATCGAAGCCTGTTAGATTTCTCATCTCAGGCAAAAGCGATGGCGACCCAAGCGCTTTCCAAGCAGTCGAGGAAATGATACTCACAGAAGCCCCTTCATCTATGATGGTACCAGCCATAACCATTCTATATATTTGAGCAATGATTCGGAATGGTATACTAGCCGTAAA
Source organism: Pinus tabuliformis (assembly GCA_031772625.1). Classification (NCBI taxonomy): domain Eukaryota; kingdom Viridiplantae; phylum Streptophyta; class Pinopsida; order Pinales; family Pinaceae; genus Pinus; species Pinus tabuliformis. Next base: position 965,036,509 of record CM062808.1, read on the forward strand.
TGGGGTCTGCCCAATAGATTCCAGTCAAAGGAAACACCTAGGTTGCTTGGAGGTGGGACCAAATAGATGGCCGGGTATGACTCTGACGAACTTCCTTCCTGCGGTAAAGGAATGGGTAAATTGCCCCCATGTTCATCGGAGTTTGTGTTTACAAAAAGAATTTGGATGGTATCATCCTTCTTCTCTTCGGTGACAGTATCATCTGAAGATGGAACCTCTAAAGGCAAGAACAGGTCAATTGCCGCCTCAACCTTTTGACTTTTGTCTGGTATGGGTTCAGATGGTTTATCTTCAATGATAGATGCTTCGGCTGACCATCTGGGCGAGTCAGCCAGATTTTCAACTAGTGACGGACTCGGCAAGAGTTTCTTATATCCAGGAGGAAGTCGTAACGGTGAAACCAGACGATCGTCCAAAACTCTTTTAGCCTTGTCTAAGAAGGGACAACAGTGGATGGCGTGATCGCCTTCACACAGTTTATAAGGAAATTTGCACTTTCCTTTTTGTCCAGGGGCTTCATTTTCACTAGTCGATGGTGTGTTTTCAACATGATCATCAGAGGTTGATGAAACCGGGTTGTGCAAACGAGGAGACCAGTCCCTTAAGATCCGAGGGATGCAGGGACAATCTCTATGATAGTGGTCTCCTTTGCAAATGACACATGGCGATTTAGGCCTGGTCGGTGCAGTGTGTGGATTTTCGCTAGACGACGCTTGGTTTCCCCTTTTCTCCTTTGGCTCCTTCTTCTTCTTCTCTTTCTTCTTCTTTTCCTTCTTCTTCTCAGGTACTTGATTTTTGGCTTTACCAGCCTCATCAAGCGAAGAGGAAGGAGGAGAGGAAGAATTGGACGAGGTAGAGGGTTGGGGGGTAACTCTGGAATTGTCTAGTTGCTGACTCGATTGCTCAAGAATTGCGGTGTTCTGAAAGACGGAGGTTGAGAAAAGCCATACGGGCAAGCCGATTGTCAATCCTGGAAGCGACAATGTGGCCATATGGGGTGCCCCAACATCTCCCCAAGAGGATAAGGGACTAGGATTTCCTCCAAGGGGAACTCCTTGGTTGGTGGACTCCATTTTATCAACCTAAGACCAACGTAGGAAAGGTGATGATTATTCCATTTAAAATAAATTTTAGACGCTTTGACACAACTTGTTTTTTCAATTTTAAAGAGTCGAGAAAAAACAAAAGATGACTCTAGTCGCCTTCGATTTTTAATGAGCCTAAAGTGACAAGTGCTCAGATGGACCTTTTCCGTTAAGAAGTCTGAAAAGGAACGAACGAGACTGCTCTGGAAATCTAGGCAGAGGGATTACCAAACCAATCACAAAACTGCAGAATACTTTTTACGGTACGACAGTCAATCTTCCCGAATGATGTGTTCAGTGCATTGCGATCGATGGGGCGGCAAACACGACTTCCTGTGGATAAAGGATTAAGCCTATTGTGGTCTCCCAAAATATACTCGACGATACATGGGAGCACAAGTCCATACTGGCACTTATCGTCTCAAAGTGGAGGAATCACCCAACCAACAGTGAGAACAACAGTTACCAGGCTTTACGATGCCGGAATACGGCTCTAGCCTAGACTTCTAGATGTTGTACATTAGGTTCCAAAGCATTGTTAGATTCATTAAATTTATTTTATAGTTGATCTTGCTTAAGAAATTTTCCTTTCAGGTTCACCGCGTGATGTAGATGTACAATTCCTAAAATGCAATCTAACACGATAAACAGTCGTTTTATCTTCTTTGTGCAACGAAAATCCTAGCTACTAAGGAAAGAGAGACAGTATTCTTTCAACAAAGAGCAAAGAGCACACACTATATGCACTGTCCTATATCAAACCAATCAAATAGTCTAAATGCAAATGCACATGCATGTATTTGTTTTCAGCGTTCTTAATATGTGAATGATAAAAAAAAAGCTAATGTGAAAATCTGAATTATTTTTCAAAGTGACAATTACTAACAAGTTTCTTTTCAAAATCAAAATGAAGACAACGACAACACTTTGCGATTTGGAAATGAAAACTTGCTTTCGACACTAGAAAAACTACTAATTCAGATCAAATACAATAGTAACAGGGTAATCGACTATCAAGAACAATCAGGTCCTCTTCTATGACTGAAAACGACACTTGCGACACTTTCAAATCAAGAAATGACAGTACAATTACGATACTTCTTTGTAAAGGAGAATTGAAAATGACTCAACAAATACATAAAAACATTTACAGTTCTTTGCACAATGGAGGCGGAATAACAACAAGGAAAGGGGTTTCAAACAGAGGTGTACTGACTACAGGCAGCAAAACTCTTGAATAGATCTGAAAAGAGTGAACACAGAAACCAAAATTTAGGAACAATGCCTAGTCTGATCAGTGCACCTGTAACACAGTGAATTTGAAATGCAGCACACCTACTACACTTGGGAAGTGCATTGAATTTGAGATTCATAGAACAGACAGTGCATTGGACCAGGGACGAGACTTTGATTGGGTTCCGGGTCACAGTTTGTAGTTCAGTTCAAGGATTTTGGCTGAGCAAGTGGTAATCAGTAAATCAATCACAGGGGTAGATCTAAGGAGGTTACTAGAGCCACCATGAGGGAAATTAGAAAGCTTGTAAATTAGTTGTTTAATTCATAAACAAAACCCAGATATTGACTGAAGCAGCATTGATCTACTTTGCATTTGCATAGTAAATGCAGTTCGAAGGCTATCTGGCTTGACTTCAGGCTCCGTCTGTAAGCTTATAAAGTAAAAAAATGTAGATAAACAATCAATCTATTCGCTCCCCAGCGGAGTCGCCATTTTGTTACAGGGAAAAGTGTCTATGCAGAACTGCTAATCCCACTAAGGCTCGTAGCTACCTTAGAAACAAACAAAGTAAAACTACTTTTGTTTTCCTTTATGAAAGATAGATGAGAGAAGAATAAAGGAGACCAAACTCTGTCTTGCGCTTGGTTCCTTGCTTGACTCCTCTCTCTTCTGATAGTCCTTTGCTACTTGCTTTCTCCTATACCCAGCTTCACAGAGTACTTGTAGAGTCAAAGCAGCATAACACTATACAAGAACATGGATCTATTATCATAAACAATCTACGATCAGATGTAAATTGACCGTACAAATGCATAAGAAATAAATCACACAAGAGTATGGAGGAAAACTTGAATAGATTTATTGATAATCAAGAAAGAGCCAATAGAGTTACAACCAGTTGTTCTGACCCAGCATCATCCTCTCAGCAAGTAAGCCCTTCTTCACCTCATGAAAAGCTTAGATCACCCAACACTATGATGTTGCCTCAAGAAACCAACAACAATTCCTTACAAGATGCAAAATTCCAGCCTCTGGATCTCTGGGATGAGGGATCCATATATAGATGTCTGTAAGGGAGATGAGTCAGCTTGTTATTTGATTAGTGTCTTCCCTCTAATAGTTCTTGCTTCCACTTGGAGATTGATGATCTCTTACTCATCCCTGGTCGAATTCAGAGAGGCAAGTGTCACAGGAGAAGTTTCTGGAAGATTCCATGCTTCTCCACCTCGTGGATTGACACTGCCATTTGTCTCTTCTTGCCCATCACACCCCATAGAAGGGTTTTTTGAAATGAAACGCACCCACTGTGTGTATTTAGGTGAGATGCAACGCACTTTTCCTATAGAGTAGGTGGAATGATCCCGTTTTGACCAGTTCTGAGTAGTTTTTCATGGAGAACTTCTAGGAGAAGCTGTAATCAGTTGACCTTGTTCTTTTAGGGGTTGGAACAATACTTTTAGGGACTTAGGAGCCCTTGGTTTATGGACATTTTATGCTTGGGGTTGTTGTGCCCAAAAATGTCTAGAACACACAGGTGCGCCATTCAAAAGGTGCGGACATGTTCGCATGTGTTCCGAACAAAAGGTGCAGACCTAAAGTTCACAAACTTTCATGCAAAGAAAAGCGCACGGACGTGGGAAAACTTACGAGTGATCCATGGTATTTAGTCTGACGCTTTTGATCCGATGGTTTTCATCCGTGGTTTTGCATCTAAAGTATTCATCCCTGGTATTGGGTTCTTAGTATTGGATACCTATAGTATTGGTCCATGGTTTGAGTAATGCCTAGTCTTTAAAAAGGAAAGGAGATCATTTGGCCGAGTAGAACTTATGAAGTTGAATATATGAAGAAGAACAAGATTTGAAATAATGGAAAATGATTGAGGAGTTATAGCTGAACCTAAATCAAGGAGGATCCCAAGCATTACAAGATGATGAGTCGAGGTCTCTTTGACGCATGATCAGATCTGATAATTTGGGTATGCAGGTAAGCACAAGATCAGATCTATAACTCTGTTAATTTGGGCACGCAGGAGCGACACAGTTCAAGTGCAGATACCCGCAGGATAAAAGACTATACAGGTGTGGTTACCCGCAAATCAGAAGACTCAGCAGGTGCGGATACCCGCAGATCAGCAGTGTGTGCAGGTGCGGATACCCGCAGATCAACAGAAAGCACAGGTGCGGATACCCGCAGATCAGAAGAAAGAGCAGGCGTGGATACCCGCAGTTTTCTATTGGTGAAGTTGCATACCTTTTATTGAAATATGTTTTGCACTGTTCTAGGTTTTGAAGTGATGTCTGCTTACTGGTATTGAGTTCTGATAACAGCATTCTGAGAAGTGATTGATTGAATGATTATGTTTAGCTTCAGTATTGATGGATGAATGGATCAAGTTCTTAATGACTTATCTTTATGTGATCTGAGGTCTCTTTGACGCATGATCAGATCTGATAATTTGGGTATGTAGGTAAGCACAAGATCAGATCTATAACTCTGTTAATTTGGGCACACAGGAGTGACACAGTTCAAGTGCAGATACCCGCAGGATAGAAGACTATACAGGTGTGGTTACCCGTAGATCAGAAGACTCAGTAGGTGCGGATACCCGTAGATGAGCAGTGTGTGTAGGTACGGATACCCGCAGATCAACAGAAAGCACAGGTGCGAATACCCAAAGATCATAAGAGAGAGCAGGCGCGGATACCCGCAGTTTTCCGTTGGTGAAGTTGCATACCTTTTATTGAAATATGTTTTGCAGTGTTCTAGGTTTTGAAGTGATGTCTGCTTACTGGTATTGAGTTCTGATAACAGCATTCTGAGAAGTGATTGATTGAATGATTATGTTTAGATTCAGTATTGATGGATGAATGGATCAAGTTCTTAATGACTTATCTTTATGTGATCTGATGGACTAGACCTGGTTGCTAACACACATATTATCCTTGTATATGTAATGATCTAGAAATTGGGTGATTCAAAAGGTTGATTGATTGTGTGCTTCAATGATATTGATGGGTCCAGTACGAGAATTAGATGAAACGTGGCCTTTCAGATTATGTGTTGTGCTTCAGGAATATCCAGTCTGAAAACGTATGAAATGTGGTACCTGGAGGAAGAAAGAGAAGGTCATAGCCTTCTATAGGTCAGCACCTATGTACTAGCATATCAGCTAGTACAAGAGCTAAGAAACAAGTAAAGGTTGGAGCATTTCCATAGGCCTGCACCTAGGTACTAGTAAATGAATCGGCTAGTACAAGAGCTAATGGGGTTGTAGCTCCCTTCTAGGAGAGTCTGGAGAATGAGAGAAGGTTGAGGCCTTCTGCAGGTAGAAGCCTGTGTACTGGTATAAGACTGCACCAATACAAAATATTGTAAAAGGAAGTTCTTATTAAAAGAAGATAGAGACGACTTGCAACAGGTGGTTTTCACCCACATTGGGTTTCCACCTTACATCATGGTGTTCATATGTGCTTCTTGTGTGTGATGATGTGTTCTATTTTACTGCTTCTATTTACTATTCATATGGTTAATAATGTTCTAATGCAATCATTAAGGATCAACTAATTGAATCATAGGTCTACTGGATATTCATTGGTTGCATTAATCATAGTTGTGGGAGTAGCGTATATGAATCTAAATATGGAAATTATGAAAAAGTCATATTGATTTGATAATACTGATTCAACCCCCCCTCCTCTCAGTATTATTTCCAACATGCGGTGGAGGTGGATTTGGAGTGGAGGGATGAGGTATCCGCAGGATGCCTTGAATTACCAACTGCAACACGCTTCGTGGTGTATTCAGAATCATTCCTTCATCATCGCTTGACAAGGATTCTAACAGTGGAGTGTATTCAGAACCTGATTCTCCGTTCCTTCTAAAGGTTTTTACGCTTTGCGTAGTCCCAAACATCAAGGTAAAGGCATAACCCATTTTTCGCATAACATCATCTTAATCCACATTTTCAAAGATCGTAAGTACTTACCTCACAGTCCTTGGAAGATCCTATTCCCTACTTCACTATAACTAATAGTTGTATCGATTACAAACGAAGTCACAAATGCTTCAAGTGGTCGATCAGTGCAATGATCAATGACCTGTGTGATGTTGTTTTCTGAAGCTTCTAAGTGCCTCACCAACTTTGGAGCCCACGCGATAGGGCTATCAAGTCTCCACGTACCTTGACTGTCTATCAATCTAGAAAACCACTCGTGCAATTCACAAGGGAAGAGACAGAAAAATTTGCCAGTTTTATCTGAGTATAGGTATCTACTCAACTACTGATCCTTGGATAACTACGAATTTTTGTTCTCCTGTGCTACAAACGTGTGTTCCTTTCAATCAATCCACTTCTCAATTTCCTTCTTGGTAGGGAACCACTTATTCAACATCAAACATTCCTCAAACTGATCATGGTCTTGGAAACATAACAATTTTTTGGCTTAAGGGGGCCTGACCCAAGTTCAGAGTCATTTGTGCCAACCAACAAAACCCTTACTCCTGGCCCTTTCAGAAAAAACCTGCATAGTGCAGGCTGCAGTCTCCCCCAAGGCAATATTGGGGGATGCTAGAACCAGGTTTCTGCATCCAGAGGCTTATGTGATGGTCTTCCTAAAGCTCTTATAGCTTAGATCTACCTTCGCACAAACCTATTCCTTATGACTACCTACTATTTCAATTCTATCAAACAGATCTTCGGACCTTTGCGGAGGTATTTACTCGTACTTAACATACATAAAAGAGGTAGATTTACTACTTTTGCAGAATGAACTATGTATTCTGAAGCCTTTATGACCTAGATTTCCCTTCGCACAAATCTACCTTTTTTGAATGATTAACTACAATAGATCTATCTTACATTTTCCCTATCTCTGCGAAGGAGGGTAAATATACTTATTATGCATAAACATTTTAGATCTATCCTTTTTGTGCATAAATAAAGCATTAAGCTACATAAAACATATCACAAAGTGAAGATTCATAAGCTTAAAAAGATGCAATTAAACAAGGAATAGATGCACATAATTGCTAAAAGCTAGTATTTATTAAGATATAATGTTTAGATACAAACTTCTTATCCTTGTGCACTCAGCCATAGTGGCCTGCGCACTCAGCTGCAGATTTGTCAAGGTCTCCCTACACTCAGCTACAGGTGCTTTCCCCTTTTACCTAAGGATAGGAAACATGCTTTTCTTGCTTTAGCACCTTTCCCTTACAACAAATCTCTATTAAAATTTATTCCCTCATGAATCCCTAAGACTCAACTATATATAGCCTTTTCATTACAATACCATGGCCTGTGGACCATGGGTGAGTCTCAAAACCGACCTATCACCACCCCAAACAAGGGACTAATGCCCCTTTAACTCTTACTTATCTTTGCACTCCACTTCCTCATTTTGCAGATACTTTACATTCTTTCACAAAAACTATTACAAAACATTGACTTTACTAACAAAATTTGACCCTAGGGATCTGATCCCAACAATGTACCTTTTTTCTAGCATAACTTTTAGTTTTATCTTTAATTCTACCAACTCTAGTGTGCTCATGCCATATGGGGTCTTAGAAACTAATACAAAATTGGGAATCAATTCAATATAAAATTGATGTAGATCTTGGGTGGCAGCTTTGGTCTTTCCTTTGGAAATAAATTATTGTACCTTTCTAAAATAGGGTGATCCTCAAACCTGATTGTTGCTCTCTGTCACATTGGTTACTTGGATCATAAATAGGATACATCCCTTCATACCACATTTTGTCACTTACAACATTAAAATATGCTTAACTGCGATAAGTTTTCTCCTTCCTTGTAGCATCTTTTTGCAACCTTCTTCACTGCAGTACTCAAGTGATTCATCATAGTTATCCACTTTGGTTCAATGGGATGCTAGCCAATCCATACAAATTAAAATTTCATATGAACCTAACATTGGTATATTGAAGCTCATTGTTGTGGGAATTCTCTCTAGTTCTAAGTGACACGATTCAATTAATTCTATCGCACTCTTCTTTGATCCTATGGCTAACTTGACTAGCCAAGAATTGGCATGCGCTCTCTTTTGCAAGGCATTAGTTTTTGAAGTTTTTGGATTAGTATAGTTGACATTATAGCTTGGATCAATTAAGATATAGATTTCTTAGTTAATAACCATACTTTCAATTTCAATAACACAAGCTTGATGATACTCTTGTCAATTATAAAATGATACATAAATTCGAGGTACATTCTAAGCTACACAATTCATCATTGTTTTGTCTTGCACATTGTAGAACCTTGTATCATTCTTATTTTTTGGTGAGAAAAATCCCTTCACATGTGTTTTCCTCCATATATCTAACACTAAAATGGTACTTTCTTGATCCCATCGACCTCATCTATTGCTAGTTTAGTAGGTTGATCTCTATTTTTAGTATGGAAAGCTCGTTGGAATTCACCTTTCGTAGGAGTGGTGAACTTGTTATTGTTCCCCTTCTTTGTGTGCCAGGATTTGATCATTTTCCTTTAAATTTGATCCCATCCTCTTTTTCAAATATGTTGGGAACTCAACCCTATTCTTATATTGATTATAAAAATGCTTAATTCTTTGAATGGTGTCTTCTAATGTTCTTGGCTTATCAAATTCATCTTCCGTCCTGGTAGTGGTAACCCACTAAGGTACCCATGAATCTTCACTTTCTCATCTCTGATGTACAACACATAATGCAATAGTTATAAGAATCTATTTCTATATTCATCCACAGTAAGATGCCCTAGCATATGCATGTGGGATTCATTAATCTTGTTGTCATAGTACCTCCCAAACAAGTACTCACGAAACTATTTCTTGAATTTTTTCCATGTTAGCGCCTTCTGCCTAATTCCTTTTACACTTCTCAAACCTTCCTACCAAATACCATCTTTTCCATTCAAATTGAAAATGGCTACCATGAACTTCATGTTTTTAGAGTATTTGTGTACTATGGAATATTTCTTCATCCCCAACAACTAAGCTTCTACGTCTTCAACATTCTTATTTTCTCCATCAAGGGTGGGGGTTTTTCCTTCTTGAACACTTCTACCATGAAGATTTTCCCACTCCTCTATCAGTGGTGTATTCTAGTTGTGACACTTGTCAACAGGTCATGGCTACTAGACTCTCTTCTGGGAGTGCTAAGTGGGGTATTTTACCTCACTGTATCTTCAGTTGTTTGTCTATGTATTTTAATTGACTTACTTCATTCTTTCCTATCAGTCACCAATCTATGTTTCTGCACTTCCAATAGAATTTTCTAAGATTTATGTTTTCCTATGTAGCTGGCACCAAGCTCATGTTTTTTTTCATTTGCAAATATGATAAACTCTACAAAAATATTACATTCACCTCTATTTTCTTCTCTTGTGCTTTGAAAATATTTTCATTTCCCACATTTCAACTTTTGAATTCAACTTTTAAACTCTTGACAGTATCCATCCAGATAGGGGAATTCCCCTTTGACCTCTTCCCAACTGATTCCTCTTCCTAATTACGTTGAGATCTATCTATGCTATAATACACCATTATGTTGCTCATTAATTTTCTTTCTGGATGAAACTTGTGTTTTTTTATGTGTTGTCACACACACACACCCACACACATTTATTAGTTAATTCTAACACATACATAGTAATATATTACCTTGGTCTATTAACATTAAAAATGCTAGTTTGAAGTTTTTCACAGGATCAAAATCCATGATAGTCACATAGAATAAAATATGTGTAAGCACTCTAGCAAGGTTAGCAACCACAACAATTGTAAAAATGAAGAAATTTGTCATATGCAATAACAAAAATGCTATATTAAATTTGGTCCATGAGCCTTTTTAGGTCTAGTTTTAAACCTCAACTCTAATACTACTCTCTAACACTCCCTTCGACCCCCTTGTATTATCTCGGGATATGGGAGGTGTTATTAATGGCTCTAACCTAATATCTGTTGTCTATTATGAAAGTGGGGTTACAAAAATCCTCTTCTTCCAATCTCATCGAAACCCAAAACAATTATTACCATCAAATTTAGCTCATTGAGAACTTTTTGTGATATAAATTTTATCTCAATCTGACTCCTGGATTGAATGTTATTTCCAACTGAAGTTATACCAATCACCTAATTCCATGTGGCATCCATGTGGCTCTTTCTTGAAATACATGGCACTGCCACATCAACATAACGTGGCATCCACATCCTCATTGGGTTATTACACCACCCTCACGTGGTCTATATTTGGTGCTACCACATCAACATAGGGAACATGGTCCATCATCGCCTCCTACATTAGATTTTGCAGTGAAATTATGTTATATACAACTCTAGAGAAATTTGGGTATTCTCACCACTGTCCACCATTGACATATGCTGGACCCCAAAATTTACTTGGTTTCACAAGGAAAACTAGCTTAATGAATATCTAGGGCTCCACAGGGATGTGCATTTCTTGTTATCTCCAGATCCCGAATTCCCAAATGCTATGCCAAAATCACAAAAATGGTATTAGCCTTATTCAAGACCTCTCGAATGACTACACCCTTCTACACATCTAAATCTACCTTAGATCACATATGTGGTATTGAATTCATGAGAAAATATAGCCCTCATTCATAGGAACTGTTGTTATATAGGAAAATGACCCCCTCATCAGCTCAGAAGGGAAAGACATGATGGCTGAAGCAATAGCCAAAATCACAACCCTCGTTTTCACACTAACACTATCTATACACTGACAACATGCTTTATAAATCTTCTCTGTAAGCCTAAGTGAGCGTTAGTGACCCTACTAACTCTGCTTGTTGGTTTGGGGACAATGTTAGTGGATCCTAACGAGAATCTAGAGGTCAAAGGAGCGAATTGACTCATAAATATCTCTATATTCCCTCCTAAATCTACTCAGAAAATCAAGGAAACATCTAAAGTTTGACCTATTTGTGGGATTTCTAATCCTAATGAAGGAGGCAAATGGGAAAGAGCTCAAAAGCATGGAAACATCATTGATTTTACCTAAAGAAACTCATGGAGGGACTTGGCAACCCTAACTCGAATGCTACATAAGTAGAGCTAGGGCTATTTTGATAGAGGTCAGATCATTTGAAAGGATAACTTACTTGATTGTCGAGCATAATCTCAAATCCAAGCATAAGAAGTTGGTAAGAAGGGAGAGAGAGAGGAGAGTTGGAGGGGTAAGGGAAGATTGATGTAATAGATGGTTGTAGTAACTCTTCTGACATTAATATAGAACTGCAGTTGTACTATCTACTCCATGGTGTTGGTACTATCATTCATTTAGTTGTTTGTCCAACACCTTTTAGCATGGGTAGCTTAGTTATGGTAATTAGATGTCTTTTATATATTCATGTATTAATTATCTGCAGTGGTCAAAAAGTTATATGCATGTCCATAAACAATAACTAATTATCAAAGCAAGATAGATTCATTACCTCAAGCCTCCATGTAGATTTGCTAGAGAGCACAATGCAGCTAGGTGGAAGTCTCCTGAGCCAGCTCCAGATCAAGTCCTGCACATAGAAGAGACAAGCATAATCACAACATACAACCTTGACAATTAGTACATGAATATATAAAATACATATAATTACACATAACTAAGCTACTCATGCTAAAAGGTATTGGACAAACAACTAAATGAATGATAGTACCAACATCACGGAGTAGACAACACAACTACAGTTCTATATTAATGTCGCAAGAGTGATTACAACCATCTGATGCATCAGCCCTCCCTTACCCCTCTAGCTCCTCTCTCTCTCTCCCTTCTTATCAACTTCTTATGCTTAGATTTGAGACTATGCTTGACAATCAAGTAAGCTATCCTTTCAAATGATCTAACCTCTATCACAATATCCCTAGCTCTTCTTATGTAGCATTCGAGTTAGGGTTGCCAACTTCCTCCATGAGTTTCTTTAGGTAAAATAAATGATGTTTCCATGCTTTTGAACTCTTTCCCATTTTCCTCCTTCATTAGTATTAGAAATCCCAAAAATAGGTCGAAATTTAGATGTTTGCTTGCTTTTATGAGTAGATTTAGGAGGGAATATAGAGATATTTATGAGTCAATTCGCTCCTTTAACCTCTAGATTCTCATTAGGATCCACTAACGTTGTCCCTGAACCAACAAGTAGAGTTAGTAGGGTCACTAATGCTCCCTTAGGCTTACAGAGAAGATTTGTAAAGCATTTTGTCAGTGTATAGATAGCGTTAGTGTGGAAACAAGGCCTGTGAGTTTGGCTATTGCTTTAGCCATCATGTCTTTCCCCTCTAAGCTAATGAGGGGGTCATTTTGCTGTATAACAGCTACCAACATCGAGCCCACTATAGATATCTAGTTATTATTTATGCACAATGAAAAAATCCAGTTTGAAGTACATCTAGACTATCTTTGATTTGTGCATGCCTTGTCCATATGGATGGCCAGTTTATTGGATGCATCCATGCATGGAAATGAAAATATGCCCCGTCAAGTATCTAGATACAACAACACTTTGGGGATGAAACAATATCTGGCCTAGATACAAAGTCCATTAAGAGTACCATTCAATCCAAGATAACTCCATATTACTACTAATACTTGCAGAGAAGGAAACATTGAGGGAACTTTACCAAAAGTTCCTAAAGAACAAATGCTTCTACCAAAACACCAAGTTTCTAATACAGTGGCCAAATACTGGGAACATTCCTTGAGACATACTAGGTTGTGCCCACAATAATTCAAGGGTACTAACAAAGCCTAATTTTCCTAACATCATGAGAAAAATAAAGAAAAATCTCAAAGGGCCAGATTCTACAAGAAATATCCATAGCATAGTTTTATTAGTGAATCTAAAAATATCATAAAAATATGCAAGCTTGCATAAGCCATAAAATCGTTCCATTATTCCTAAATTAAGTGACCATTAGAACTAGTTTAATCCTTATTTCACACACTACATGTAGGTTTTCTTCTTAACCTATGAGATATTCTCGATTCTTCGGTATAATAATGAGCCACTCAATTCATAATAATGTCTAATAATTGAAAACACACTTAATAACAAGTTATCTAAGAGACCTCATACAACTAGTTATATTGATATAAGTAACCCTACATTTCATGAAGATAATAGCAATCACATAATGCCATAATTTCAGCCTAACCATAAATACATATAAGGAAGCTCATTAGTTAAGCTAGGTATTCCTGTAATGCTTAGCATATATACTAGCTTGTAATTCTTGACTTTTTTATCAAAGTTAATGATACTCAACATTCATATAACCATGATATAAATCAGTTTCCAACCATGAACATACAATAATTTCAAGCATTCGTTCATGAGTCATACAAATTTAGATATCAACTATTAACATAACTAACATAGAAATTATTTATAATTCACATATGCATAAATCATTATACTTATATGAGTGCTTTAAGATGTTTGGAAAATGAAGGAGGGAATTACACTATTGTTGGGAGCAGCATCCCCCAACGGTAGTTTTGGGGCTAAAAGACCATGTTTAAGTAATATTATTGTAAAGACTCCACATTGTGTGGTCGCGGAGCGCGAAGCTATTATGTGTCACAAAGGGTAGTCCACCCTTAGTTTTTTAAAGTAAAGTCGACTATAAGAAATCTACCCATGGTCTGTGGACCATGGGGTTGTATAAAAAGAGCTAAGCTCTAAGTAGTTAGGGGGAGGAAACATGTAGGAGAGTCATAGCTTTAGAGCAAGAAGTCTGAGTTTTGGGTTGTGGCATAAATAGAGGCTCTATATCTGAGTGCGCGGAGGCCTAGGGTAGAAGTCTGTAGCTGAGTGCGCGGACCCTTACAGCTGTGTGCACAGGGTGGACAGAGTCTATAAAAACTTGGAAGATATTAATAAAAGGAGTTATTCTACAATTTCTATGTATTTTTTCTATCAATGCATTTGGATGTTTTATGTATGACTTTCCTTCATAATGCTTATATGATGCACGGATGAATGCCACTACATTGAATAATTGAATGCAATTACGAATATCTACTTGCACAATGATAACTTTAAGTAGTTGACAAGATAAGTAAGTCACTTAGGGTAATTGAGGAATCTGCACGGTGTGTTGCCATAATAGTGTGAAAGTACCTAAGCCCCAAGTTATGGCTGTGTGAAGGTCAATCATATACTTTCTCGAAGGTATTGAAAGTCAGAATAGTGAGTTTGTCTTACAAGCCCTAGAATGGGACCACCTCTGTGAAGGTAGGGATAGATGAAATCAAATGACCTCAAAACCAACTCAAGGTATGGAAACTTGGTTCCAACATCCCCCCATACTACTTCAGGTGAGACTTCAGTCCACACTCCACGGGCTGATGCCGAAAGGGCTAGTAGTGTAGGGATTTGTTTGACTAAATAACGTTGAACCTGGGTCAGGCCCCCTCAAGCCAACAAATGGTTCTGTTTTCGGGACTGAAATCTGCATAAGGGATGTGTGATGTCGTATCCCTAGAATCCAACTAAGGAGATTAGAGATTGGTTGGATAGAAAAATCCACGAATTCGTGGCACAATAGAATAGAAGCCCACGACTAACAAAATAATAGTGGTTGGACAAATACCTATACACAGAGGTCCACAAAATCTTTTCCTGCTCCTTCCCTATTTAGCTATACAAGTGGATCGCAAAGCTAGCAGATAACCAAGGAAGGTGGAAACTTGACGGCCCTATTGTGTGGACCTCCGAGCTAGTGCGAAGGTTAGAAGCATCAGAGGATAAGATCATCCGCACTATCAATCATTGGCTTAATTGCGTCATAGGAGGATTTCTGACTAAATTCGCGGACGAAACCTTAGTCAACTATAGCAAGGTGGAGCGACACATTTTTAAAGGACCATGAGGTAAGTACGTAAAATATTTGAATACTTGGATTAAAATTTTGTTGTGCAAAAAATGGGTTATGCAACTACCTTGATATTTGGGACTACGCAAAGCGGAAAAACTTATAGAAATGAAGGAAAAAAGGGTTCAGAGTATAGTGGTTTTATTTCACCTTTACAATGTGACAAAGAAGGGATAGCGAAGGTTTCTCTGTGAAGTTCTATTTAGTTATTAATACAAGGATTCTTGTGAATACCACCTCCACCCACACCCCCTCCAACTTCAACACCCTCACATCCAACTTCACCCATACCACCTCCACCTCCATCACGGTTCAATATGGAAAACAAAGTGAAGTTGCCTTTGTTCAAAGGCTTGGGAAATGAGGACTCGGACCAAGTCTGGTTTATTGTGAGAGATGTATGGGAATCTCAAGGTGTTACAGATGATCATATAAAGAAGACAACACTGGTTAGTTCTTTACAAGATCACGCGCTAACCTGGTATATTAAGTACTCTAACGATAACCGGAATGCTAGACTAGCAGACATCCAGGCAACATTAAATAGGGAATTTAGTAGGCTTAAATCTGAAGTGCAGTCGATTGTGGGATTCAAGGAGATCACGATGCAACCAGGAGAGACACCTTGGGAACTAGAACAGAGGTTGAAATGTACAATCCGTGAAGCCAACATAAATTTGACAGATGGAAAACATCATGAGTGGTTTGTGGCTTCGCTACTACAACACTTAAGTAGTGCGCTGTCACAGCAGAAGATAACAACTCAGACAGAGGCCTTGGAGATTTCCATGAGACTACATGAGACTCCAATGCAAGATCCTAATCTAGGAGTTCATCAGATCCATGTGCAGCTAAAGAATCTCTGCCTTGAGATGCAAAGTCTGAAGTAGGATAGAACGGTTCGACCAAAGGTACGCGAGGAGGTATGGTGCTTAAAATGCAAGAGCCAGGGCCATGACAAAGACCATTGCCTAGTCTTTTCAAATTACATTGCAGGAGGAGGACCGATGCCTTTGAGGCCAGAAGCTCAAGTAGGACCTAGCGTGGGGCCTGCATTATGGTGCACTATCTATCAGGTAGCTAGAAAACATGCCACAGATAACTATCACTTGCTATAGAATTATGTACAAGCACTGCAATAGTTGTTCTAGAACTTTTGTAGGTTAGTAGGACATGATGAGCATACTTGCAAGAGATATGAACTGATGATGGATAGAGCTCCCACTTATAGGGTTATGGCTGAAATGCGGTCCCTTACCCAGAACACAGGAATAGTGTGGATAAGATTTCAGGGGTGCAAAAGAGCCTAAGTCAAAGGAGGAACTGGTAAAGGTTGAGGATAATTGATTTGCTAAAATTGCAAAGGACCAAGACAATATGCCCATGATTGCACTAATCCAACGTGTCCATCGTGCAAGTATTGTACACTATTTTATCATGAAACAGAAGACTGTCCTATGTTGATAACTAGGATAAAGGACAAAGGGGCGCCACCACCTCCATCGACTTAGAACTTGCAGATGATGAGGTCTAAGCCACGTGAGGAAGATCCAAACGTAAATATAGTGCTCAGAAGTGGAATTGCGATGGGAGATGACAAGGGGAAATAGCCAGAAGATAGTACATGGACCCCTTTATGTTCACAACTTTCCAGGAAACCTGTATGGAGTTACTGCAAAACAGTAAGGATGTAAAAGGGTTAAAAGGGTTACAAGAACTCATCAATAGATGTGCTGGAACCACTCCAGGTGAGTTGCGCATAGTACGAAAGATTGGCAAGCATAAAACAAGGATGGGACGGGAGATGAGACTGACTGCACAGATAGGAGAATATATAATGGATCAGGTCATTTTGGACCTAGGGTTAGATGTGAATATCCTACCAAAATAGAATTGGGAGTGAATGGGGAGACCTGCCCTGCAATGGTCTCTGATTCAGCTAAGAATGGAAAATCAATAGAAAATCATCCCAATGGAGCGGCTGCAGGGGGTGACCATGGATATTGAGGGAGCAAGCGCACTAGCTGACTTTGAAGTAATAGAGATAGTGGATGACAACAATCCCTATCTTTCACTCCTAGGAATTTTTAGGGCTACTAATATGAACGGGGTAATAAATCTTAAGAAGAGAAAGATGAGCTTTGACAAGAAGTCGTTGGACGTAATAGTAACCCTCTATCCTCTTGAAGGATCATGCTATACTGAACCTGTCCATGATTATGAGATTGATGACAACCTGGACTGTATCTATAAGATAACAACGTGAGACTAATATTGGGTGAATCCCACTGCGGATGGATGGATTACTTGGGATCGCGAGAGTTCCTGCACTTCGTGCTCCGAAAAAGAAATAAAATGCTGGAAGAATCGGTTACATGAAGTAAATATGCTGAATTGCAACATGATGACCCAATCGCTACACTGTGTGTCGTCAGAGGTAAGAAATTTTCCTACTTATGATGGTTTGAATGAGGTAGATATCTTTTTGGATGCATTTGAAAGGGAGGTACTAGAAAAACAACACTTCCAGGCCTTGGAGTGGGCACTGCGCGCGACGGCCACAAGATGGTGGGGTACACATAAGGGAAGCTTTGATTATTGGCGTAAATGTAGGAGGATGATGAGAACATGATTTGGGAAGCCTACGATGTGACTAATAGACAAATACGATGGGCAGAATGATCCGCGTGTGCATCTATCCAAATGGACACAGGCTTGTGGAGAAAAGCCCGAACCTAAATGGGTGCACTTGTTCTGTCATACCCTTGATGTTATCCCAATGAATTGGTATATAGAAACAGAGCTCCGCCATGGGACAGGTGAATGGAATAACCTGCACGAAGGATTCATGATGACATTCAATTTTGAGGACAAGTTTGACAGTATTGATGAAACAAGTGAACATTGGTACGGAGGTAGAACCCAAATTCGTGAACATTGGAGACTAGTAGGATGACAGGATGGTCGATAAGGTTGCTGAATTACTCCAAAAATACCAAGACTTATTCCCTACGAAGTTTATGGATGTAAAAGGAATAATCAGGGACCTAAGAATGATGAAGATCATGTTAAATCCCAACGCGAAGTCAGTTAAACAAAGGCCTTACTGTCTCAATCCAAAATACAAGGAGAAGGTCCACTTAGAGCTAGACAAGATGCTAGTGGCAAACATCATTGAGCTAGTGGAAGAATCTGATTGGGTAAGCCCAATGGTGGTGCAAGAGAAGAAGCAGAAGGATGAGATAAGGATATGCATGGATCTCACAAAACTAAATGACGCTTGTGTGCATGGTCCTTTCCCGACTCCATTCATGGATGAAGTGTTAGACAATGTAAACATTCAGGAAGCATATTCCTTCACTGATGGGTTATCTGGGTACCACCAACTCAAAATCGCGCTAGAGGATAGTAGCAAGACAACCTTCGCTATTGAGTGGGTTTGTTTTCAATACACTATAATGTCATTTGGATTGAAGAATGCGCCTACAATCTTTTCCTGCATGGTTGTTGTAGCATTCAAGGAATTTATTCATAAGTTCTTGGAGGTATATTTTGATGACTGGACTGTATTTGGGCTCGTTAAGCGCCATGTAGCAAGCTTGTGCCTAATGCTAGATACCTGTTGAAGGTACCAGATCACGCTCAATCTCAAGAAGAATCTATTTTGTGTTCATTTTGGGAACCTATTAGGGCATGTGGTTTGCAGACAAGGATTGATGGTAGACCCCGCAATGATCATGGTGACACTGAACTTGGAAGTGCTGAGGAGTGTGAAACAGTTATGTGCTACTTTAGGACATACAAGATATTACAGAAATTTTATCAAAAGTTATGCCCAAATCACTGTGCTTATGAAAAACATTTTGAAGAAGGATGTCATATTCTACTAGAACAATGACTGTAAGAAGAGCTTGGATATATTGAAAGAAAAGATGGTTACTGTGTCGATTCTAGTCTTCCTGGACTGGAAGAGAGAGTTCCATGTACATGTCGATGCATCATGTATAGCACTGGGAGAAGTACTAACACAGGCTGGAGAAGAAGGCTTGGACCACCATATCACGTTCGCAAGCCACATATTATCCAAAGCAGAAAAGAACTATTCTACCACTAAACACGAGGGGATAGTTATGGTGTATGCACTCTAGAAGTACTAGCACTACTTGCTAGGAGGCCATTTTAAGATGTATACCAATCACTCTGCATTGAAGTACCTAGTCAATAAGCCTTTGTTGGGGGGATGAATCTGCCAATGGCTCTTATTGTTCCAAGAGCATGATTTTGAATTTGTTGTGAAGCTGGGACGATTGAACGCTGGAGTAGACCAAATGTCGCACATCGAAACAGGGGAGGAACCTAATAACTTGGAAGAAGGATTTCCTGACATGCAACTATTTTCAGTTCATGTTGCAGATGGTCATTTTGAGGATATAATACACTTCCTAACTACAGGAACGGAATCAAAAGGATACATTGTCTGGCAAAAGAAGGAATTAGTGGTGCACACAACAGATTTCTCTATCATTGCTGGGCATATGTACAAAATGGGTACTGATGAGAGATTGCAATTATATGTACCTAAGTTCGAGAGAAGAAGAATCCCTGTAGTCACTCAAGGGGGTGTTGCGGGAGGAAATTATGAAGGGAGAGCAACCGCGCAGAAGATTCTACACGCAAGGTTATGGTGGCCAACCCTTCAATAATATTCAAAAGTATATTGCAAGGCATGTGATGTATGTCAAGGAATGGGCAGGCCATCGCGGAGGGATGAAATTCCTTTGAATCCACAAATGACGTTGAAACCCTTCAAGAAGTGGGCGATAGATTTTGTAGGACCCACTCAGCCACAAGGTAAGA
Source organism: Pinus tabuliformis (assembly GCA_031772625.1). NCBI lineage: Eukaryota > Viridiplantae > Streptophyta > Pinopsida > Pinales > Pinaceae > Pinus > Pinus tabuliformis. The sequence goes on from CM062808.1 coordinate 965,056,581, forward strand.
GAGGGGAAGGGTGCATTATCACTACGACGGGGTATTTGACTCTTTGGGCAAAAGCACAGCTGGTGAAGGATTGCACAGGCACAATAGCTATGAAGTTCCTATTTGAGCATGTACTGATGCGATTTGTATGTCCAAGGATCTTGATGAGTGATCATGGTACGCACTTCCTGAATGAGATGATCAGTGCACTAACGGAGGAATTTCAGGTATATCACGAGAAGAGCACTCCTTATCACCCATAGGCCAATGGGATAGTGGAGGCATTTAACAAAGCTATTGAGAACATGTTGAACAAGGTTTCCAATGCTCAATGAAGTGACTGGGACCTACACATACCTGCAGTATTGTGGGCTTATCGAACGACATGCAAGAGGTTGACGGGACAAACCCCTTTCAGGCTTGTCTATGGTGTGGAAGCTTTAATGCATATGGAATACATCATTCCTAATTTGTGCATAGAAGTGTTCATAGGTATGATGGATCGCGGAGCCTTGGAAGAGAGGCTTGCACAACCGGATGAGCTTGAAGAAGAAAGATTTTTGGCTGGATTTCACCAGTAGTTCCAGAAGTAGTGTGAAAAGACATGGCATGATCGACACATGAAGTTGCACACATTTAAGGTAAATGATCTGGTTTCGTTGTATGATAGGGCCTTATGTTATTAAGGAGATTACTGATGGAGGAGTGGTACAGCTGGTCAAGTTAAATGGAGATTTGTTCATAGGAAAGGTGAATGACAGTTTCTTGAAGCCATACAACCATGAGACCAAATGAAAGTGGCATAGTCTTAGCATTCCAGGAAGCTGAAAGGAGGCGCGGGACTATAAACTACATTGCTCGGGTGGGGGAGTTGTGCGACGGGAAGATGTGGTGAAGCAAGGACATGTCACTGGGTTCACGGAAACGTGGAGGGAGCTATGCTATTCAGGGAGAAATCATGACCATTACGGCCAATGAGAAGTGAGGCCAAATGGAGCAGGCGGCCAACGCTTAAGACGAATTTATGGCTTCGATCCTTGAAAATCTGCAGCCAATACGACATTAATGAAAATATTTCAGGGGGAATGGTCGAATTTGAATTCAAATTTCCCTATAAATTACAAGTGGTTTCCCAGTGAAAAACACTTGGCATTTTGAGAATTAAGTTGTTGCACTCTCAGGTGCACATGAACTATGAATTCTTTCAAGATCCGATAGCGAGTCTGGCATTTGAACAATTGTCAAAACAGACACAAGCACTAGTGAAAAGTGTCATGTTAACCCATGCAGAAGCTATGAACACTGGAGGAGTGGCTGCGGTGGAAAATGTGCAGGTAATTGATATGGGGACCGAAGTAGCTACCTGAGAAGTAGCCAAAGTATTATCGGAGGTCCTTAAATCTCCGAGAATGTCGAGACCGAAACCAACCCCAACCAACGAGACCATGAAAGACAAGAAGGGCAAGCAACTTGCCATACCGTTGCATGCATCGCCAAGATGAAACCCACCAAAGCCCACTGCCCAGGAGACAGGTAAGGTTATAAACATAGAAGCAGAAGAGGAGGATATCAAGGACATCCCCATGGATGATGAGGATGTGGGAGTGGAAATAGAGGAGGTTGAAGCCTAGGGTGTAGACCCTATTACACGATTGTTGGAGTATGTCCCTCGATGTAAGCCTAAGTCCAAGGTCCCAAATGACATTGATGAAAGTAAGACTCCCCTGAAAACCCCTCTGCTACCAGATCAAATCACTTTTGACGGTCTGTGTTTGACACGAGTGTCGATTTTGAAGCTTGAAGACTGGGACTTGGTAGACCATGAGAAGTTTCCGCACGTGGCAACCGAATAGTTGATGCACCACATCATAGACATGAATATGGGGATGACTTCACTAGAGCTGTGAAAGTGTCTCAGAGAAGTAGAAAAGGTAGGATTACTCAACCTTCTCTAGTTGCTGCACTATCACTACACCCCTGTGACAGTTTTGGTTGTCAAGAAGCTATTGTGCTTGGTACATTATGGGTGTCTATGGTTGGAGGAGCCGATACCCATCACTAATATTTTGATTCACTGCATAACACGCTTGCCGTATATAGGCAAAAACCTAGCTATGATCTTTGGCGGCAAGGGTGGGGAGTTGGCATGTGGAGAATCAATGAAAGAGAAGTTCAAACTAGTAAAGAAGCCACACAGGTACGCTATCTCCAGCATCTGTGACCCTGTTGTGAAGGTGGTGATGCAGATCCTTATAGGGAAGGTGATGCGGAAGTGCCATGCTAATGAGGTACCAGTGCCTGTCGTTGTGCTCGCATAGCAGTGCATGGAAGGAGTCCAATTTAACTAGTCAGACTACCTTCGCGGAGAGTACTTGACGAACTGCTTCGAATTGCAAGAGAAACGCAAGATGTTCCACTATGTGTGGATCCTGTTGTTGATTATGGGAGCTACTAGTGGAGAGCCAATTCCCCTCAGTTTCATCAGACCTTCCTGAAGTAGTGAAGTATGCTTCGCAGTGGGCGACCAAGGACGTGGAGCATGTTCGAGACACCAAGATCTTCTAGATCTTGATGGAAATGAATATCAGGATGGCTATCAATTGCAAGCCATGATTGTCGCCCACAGTCTATGCCAACCTATAGAGCTATGCTGAGTTTAAGGTTTATTTCCATCGGATTTCAATCAGTGTGTGGAAGGACCCTGCACAAAAGTGGTATGATTTGTCGTACCTAGCCACAGATGATGCCATCGATGCGGTGATGGATAAATGGTTGGCAAGTGGTGCACCTCGACAGACTTGGCGGTGGGTGCAAGAAAGTCTGCCGCACAAAAGAAGAAGGAAGAGGCCAAGCTAAAGATGGCACAACTGGTCGAAAAGAGGAGGAAGGAGGTCGCTGAGAATGCCCAGGTAGAACAAACACGAAAGGAGGCAAGAAAATAAATAGGTGGCGTAGAGTGGATCTCTTACAAAGGCTCGCAGTTGCCTTCACCCAAAATCGAAAAAGAGGACACAGAGCAGCACAACACGAACACTCAAGAGACATCTCGCTATATTAAGCGTCTGAGAGAGCTGGAAAAAGAAGGGTCCAGAAAGAAATACAAGGCAACCAAGACCTTGCTAGACCCCATTAAATTGTTCGAGGCCAACTTATATGACATCGGTGACACAGTTAGAGATGTCACCACAGAATCCCTCCAACAATTTAAGAAGCAGTAGCAAGTCCTCCTAGGGGCCATTCAGATCAGGCTACAGGAGTTGCAGACCTGAACATCTTAAGCTGGTATGCCATCCACCAGCTTGGCTATTAGCACATCAGAGGCTATTGATATGCTGTGCACATAGGCTTCCAGTGTGCTAGTGTTGCCAGATGGGACACTGTCAATAGAAAATGAGGTTGACAGACCCATTGTTAGTGCCTTGAAGGGAGTGGTATTGAACCTGGCAATGCTCCCATGCAAAGCACTCCACCTCTTATAGGATGGAGGAATTGTAGTTATGAGGGCCCATGAGCACCATGCCCTCTAGGTGAACAGTGAACATAAGATAAACAATAATAAGATGTCCTTGCAAAGGAATGCTTCCATGGCCATTGAGGCCAAGGCGACTAGCCAGAATAAGAAGATCATACAGATCATGGAGGAGGCCTGTAGAATGGTCTCAGAATTGGCCATTCTGGAGGAGGAGCCATTCGAGGTCTGCATCCACAAATTTTCCACAGGGGTGCGTGACACTCGGACAGATATGACATGGGTTCAGTTGGAGCTGAACCCACAAATTACAGAGCTCTAGTTGAGGGCTTAGCCTTCAACACCGCCAGAGGTAAAGGAACAGTGGGTGGCCACTATGACAGAAGAAGTTTTGGCAGTGGAGAGTGCAGTAGCAGACTACACATAGTTGTTTGAACAATTGTTTGAGGTCCTGACCAACTTGCAAGAGGACCCAAACATCTAGAGGCTAGAAACGGAAGCATACAAACTCCAACAGTGCTATGATGTAGTTAAGGGCACAAGGGGATCTATCGAGCTGACAGAGAGGTTAGCCAAGCTGTAAGAAGCCAAGTAGCTGAAGGAAAGAGGTGGACACAGTGCTGCACAAGGAAGCAGTGCTGAAGGCACAACTAAAGCTGTGGCTGGAGGAAGCTTATATCGTCACAGGAAACATTGAAGGAAAACTTCCGAGTCTACAAGCAACGCAACAATAGCTTGAGGCTGACAGCGTAGGGGAAGTAACCGAGAATATAGTCGAAGATGCAAAGTAGGTAGCAGCTCAGTGCACAACCGAAGTTACGGTCATCAGGGTCGAGCTAGACGGGCTTCATGCAAAGATCTTTGTGCCTATCGAGTGACTCAAGGGAGAGTCACGATGCTTATGTTGGGGGCCTATTCCCCCAAGGTCAGTTTTGGGGCTAAAAGCCCATGTTTAAGGCAACCTTTTGTAATATTATTCTAAATAATTCACATTTTGTGGTCGCGGAGCACGAAGGTGTTATGTGTCACAAAGGGTAGTCTGCCCTTAGTTTTGTAAAGTAAAGTTGGCTATAAGAGATCTACCCATGGTCTGTGGACCATGGGATTGTATAGAAAGAGCTAAGCTCTAAGTAGTTAGGGGCAGGAAACATGTAAGAGAGTCATAGCTTTAGAGCAAGAAGTCTAAGTCTTGGGTTGTAGCATAGGTAGAGGCTCTGTAGCTAAGTGCGCAGAGGCCTAGGGTAGAAGTCCGCAGCTGAGTGCGCAGACCCCTGCAGCTGTGTGCATAGGGTGGACAGAGTTTGTAAACACTTGGAAGATATTAATAAAAGGAGTTATTCTGCAATTTCTGTGTCTTTGTTCTATTGATGCATTTGGATATTTTATGTATGACTTTCCTTTATTATGCTTATACGATGCACGAATGAATGCCACTACATTGAATAATTGAACGCAATTACGAATATCTACTTGCACGGTGATAACTTTAAGTAGTTGACAAGATAAGCAAGTCACTTAGGGTAATTGAGGAATCTACACGGCGCGCTGCCATAACAACGTGAAAGTACCTGAGCCCCAAGTTAGGGTTGTGCAAAGGTCGATCATATACTTTCAAGAAGGTATTGAAAGCCAAAATAGAGAGTTTGTCTTACAAGCGCTAGAGTGGGACCATCTGTGTGAAGGCAGGGATAAAATAAACCAAACGACATCACAACCATCACAGGGTGCGGAAACTTGGTTCCATCATTCCCCCATACTGCTTCGGGTAAGACTTCAGTCCACGCTCTATGGGGTGATGTCGAAAGGGCCAGTAGTGTAGGGATTTGTTTGGCTAATTAACGTTGAACCTTGGTCAGGCCCCCTCAAGCCAAAAACTATCCCCCCAACCATATGCCAATTATAATGCAATATTTCATGCAGATGAACACCATTGAGCTAGATACCGAGTCTGAGGAAATACATTTGTATGGGTAATTTTACATCAAATGGTTTGGTCAAACACTTAGAAAATGGATTCAATTGTCCAAGTGGTTTAACATCTATACAACAAGCACCAAATTAACCCACTTTCTCCCTATGTTTCAAAAAATAAGGCTTCACCGAAATTATAAATGGGTGTTTTGCTTAGCTTCTTAGGATTTAATCGACTATGTAAGTGGTTTAGTAGAACATTAGAAAGGACTAAGTGGTTTCATAGCCAACAAAAAGAACCTAGTCATTAGGTGGTTTGATAACAAATTGACAGGAACAAGCAACTTCACAACCAATAACAAACACCCAATAGTTAGGTGGTTTAACAAAAAATTGGCAAGGACTAAGTGGTCTCATACCTAACATCAAACACCTAGTAATTAGGTCGTTTAGTACCAATTTGCAAGAACTAAGCAGTTTCCTAGCCAATAGAGAGCACCCAGTAAGTAGGTGTTTTAACAACAAACTGGTAAGAATTAAGTGGTTTCACAATCAGGAACAATCACCTAGTAGTTAGGTGGTTTAATAGTAAATTAGAAAGCACTAAGTGGTTTCACTGCTAAAAATAAGCACCCAATAGTTAAATTCAATCTCTGCTCTTAACATCGGTAACACAGGCTTAGACAAAATTCAATGGTCTTAACACAATCATAGGAATCCAATTGAAGCATCGAACCTAGTTCCAATTAAAAAAATATGCGTGAGAGAGAGTCCCATATATATTCTATGATGCATAAAGATAAACAATTTCTTTGTGTCTCGATGTGTTCTGAGAGAGCACCGACTTGGTTTTTTGACAACGTCTCTTTGATATGAGGGGGAAAAGGGAATAGGCACTGCCTACCCTTCCATTTCCCTAATGCAATATCTTAATGTATGTCAGTGAACCCTTCCAACTCTAGTTCAGCCCCAATCACATCATATTAAAGCCTATTGTATAAATTCTCTATGAGGTTGCAAGAAACTTCAGCCATTTAATTCGGCTAGGTATGGGTCATTTCTTTTCACAACATGCAAGCAGGTAAGCTTCCCTTAGACAAAGGATCCATAAAGCTATCCCCTCTTCAATTGTTTAATTAATTTAGTTTTAAATCATAATTTGTAAGTATTTAATCACATATCATCTATCGATGGTCCTCCATGCTCATGTTATAATAACAATTATCATTATAATATGTAGGTGTAGAATAGGGGGAAGTTACATTAGTGGGCCCCCCAACGAGTGAAACGCTACCTTTGAAGCTACAAAATCAAAGTGGATTTACACCACAAATAAACTCAACACCAAAATCAACATTTTCATTAATCCAACAATGTTTTGAGATTAACATAATTGCCATCAACATTTTCCAATTGATCACACATTGAACTACAAAGATTTGGTAGCCTCTTCTCTACAATATACTCACTTATAGATTTATATCTATTGATCTGAAGGGGAGGTGACATCTACCCATGGTATTTACCTGTGGTAATGTAACTCAAGAATGCTATAAATAACAAATCTCACTTTGTCAAAGGACAAATTTGTCCACACAATATAGCTATAATAGTTTCCCTTATTTTAATAAAAGGTTTATTTATGTTTTTTCTGTGTTTTCTTTCCTCTCCTGGTGTTCTGAGATCTTGGCCCCTAAGATATGGATTAGTGTTATTAGAGTAGGTTATGACTCCATGGGAACCAATGTTTCAAGGGTCTCTAGTGATTTTTTGATAAGATTGATAGCAATTTAAAGTGATGAATTATTTTCATACTTTTCTTCTCTTCTACTCATGACATATCCCAATTGCACTCGCCAGTGTTTTGGTTAATCAATGATAGGGGTTTGTGAGGCGATCAATGTGCAAGAATAAATTTTCCATCCTTAATGTCAAATGCATCGAGGGTTCCTTTTGTGGTTTGTTAGGGTGAAGCTACAATTCTCTTACGTTTTCTCTTGATAATCCAACACTTTGAAATCTCAGTAGGGATTCAATTCAAAGACTTTGAGGCTTTCCCTTTATGGGTATAAGGCCCATACCTAGAATGCAATAAATCCACTAAAGCATTACTTTTGGTTCCCTTGGTTATAGCTATACTAGTTGATGATCTCGTGAGTAATCATTGGTGTGTGTGTGTACACATGCACACTTGTAAATACCTCCATGTATTACAAGGGTGGATCCTGGAAATCCCACACATTAATCATCTAAAACTAGTTGGTTGGTTCATCCATAATTTAATTCTCATAGTAAGATAAGAGTGGGTTTTAGGATTAGGAATTCAAGTCAATTTTTATTTGTTAAGTCATTGTGGCCTTTGATGTCTACTAGAAGGATTATTTGTTATAATTATATCCACTTTTATTATAATGATTGTTCACAATAAAAAACAAATGGCATTGTCAATATATTTATGTTGTGTATTTCCATGGGTTTTTTGGATTTGGTAGTGAGGACTCATCTCTTGGAGGCCATCCTGCTTGTGATGGATAGATTAAATAAGCATTTCCTCCTTGTAATGTTGATTATTAATGTATTTATTACCTTGATTTTTGGATTATCCATACCATTTTGATAAATTAATATTAATATCAATGTTTATGGAAACTACTTTAGATCTTATCCAAAAAATATGAGTAGTATTCTATCTCGCCACTCCAATATGATGAGATCTCTCCCAAAATCCATACATGGGAAGTCTCTTGAGCTCATGACTTATGCAGGATTGAATTATCTCAAAAACCTCTGAGAAGGATAGGATTCAATTTTCATGCCAAGGCATAGCTAGTTCCTCATATTTAGTTTCTGACAATGATGTTTGTGGAAAAGTCCTTCCACAAAAATATTCTCCACCAATAGTGGCTTAGAGATTGAATATTGGAATCTACTTTATTGCTTGGTGAACCCTAAATGTTGTCTTCAACATTTACAACAAGAAAGTGTTGAATGCATTTCCTTACCCTTGGTTGACTTCAACACTTTCACTAGTTGTTGGATCATTAATGATGTGGGTGTCTTGGGAAACACATTTAGTGGATGCTCTAGATACTGATTTTGAATTTTGGAAGTCATTGGGGATGGTGGAAATTGCACATACAATTGGGTATGGTAGCAACTGTCAACATGTCCAAGGTAGCATTTTCATTCACAAAAATCATCAAAAGTGATGAGCGAACCTTTAGTGTCTTGGTCTCTCGTTTTTTAGTGCTAATCTATTGCTCACTAATTTCCATTATTGGCGGTTGTGAGTTGGTAGTAGCTAGGGAATTGAATTTTAACATGACAGCTTTCATGGGTGCAATGATATCAAATATTTATTTTTTATTCCACAATATTTTCTCTAGAAAAGGCATGAAAGGAGGGAAATCCATGGGAGGCAGAACTACTATACTTTCTTATCTATGCTATCTCTAACACTTCTAACCCCATTTTCTTTTACAAACAGATATATGGGAACTTATAGTGATAGCCTCGAGCCAACAATTTCCCCATTTTATTGCAAGGTTAGAAGATACCAAGATGAATTACCATGGTTGTACAAAGTATAGGCTAAAAAATCTTTTATACATTACATTCAATAAAATGGAAAGAAAATGTGAGCTAATTACCTAATTGGTGAATTTGGATGGGGAAATAAACATGCTAGCATTAATGTCATACTCTCGAAGGAATATTTGTTGGAGAATGTATTATTATTAGAATCATACAAGGACCACTTTGATTTTTTTATTTTCTATCTATGGCCTAAAACATGTTATGCATTTATTTGGTACGCAAATGGTGGGCTAATATATAAATCTAATGAATGAAATATTGAGAGTGTGATGCCAATATGGTTTTCGACTTTAAGATGTTTCTAACTATGACAAAATACCCCTTTTGATGTGAAGGTAATGTCATGGTGCGAGTATCAACTCACAACATTGGGAATGAAAACTATGAAACTGGAGTACTTGAAGGAAGCCTTTACAACATCTCATTATATAGTAAGGATCAACAAAGATAAGCCACTTGATTTATACCATACCTTAGTAGAATGGAAAGAGAACTATCTCAAGGTCCATTTGTTATGCCATACACTATCAGTATCATAGTTGGACCACAAGCATTACATGGTATATTTTTCCTTGAACCTTAATTTTTCATGGTTATGGGTCACCCATAAACCCATGGATATGGGTCAACCATACAGAACCCTTGCCATCAAAGTCCATTTTCTAAGCCACACACTATAAGTATGATAGTTGGACAATAAATATTATAGGATATCTTTATCCTCATATCTTCATTCATCATTGTTACAGGGAAAAGTGTCTATGCAGAACTGTTAATCCCACTAAGGTGTGGTAGCTACCTTAGAAACAAACAAAGTAAAGATGGCAGAAAATGATGGATCCCGGTTGGGATTTGAAACGTTGGCAGAAAATGGTTCTTACTGTGGATTCTCTGGTGACTAAGTCGAATATAATAAACCACAGAGGTCTTAAATCCATAATCATTTCCCTATACGGAGGGGACACCTGGAGTGAAATCATTCCTGAAAAAACTAGAGCAAAGATAGCAAGAAGAGCTGTCCTCATTACTATTTAATCCCTCAAATAAGCTCTTCTTCTATCAAGCATTCAAGTTGTCCTGATGATGGATCCCAGTTGGGATTTGAAACGTTGGCAGAAAATGGTTCTTACTGTGGATTCTCGGTGAATAAGTCGAAAATAATAAACCACAGAGGTCTTAAATCCAGAATCATTTCCCTATACGGAGGGGATACCTGGAGTGAAATCATTCTCGAAAAAACTAGAGCAAAGATAGCAAGAAGAGCCGTCCTCATTACTATTTAATCCCTCAAATAGCTCTTCTTCTATCAAGCATTCAAGTTGTCCTGATGATGGATCCCGGTTGGGATTTGAAACGTTGGCAGAAAATGGTTCTTACTGTGGATTCTCCGGTGACTAAGTCGAAAATAATAAACCACAGAGGTCTTAAATCCAGAATCATTTCCTTATATGGAGGGGATACCTGGAGTGAAATCATTCTCGAAAAAACTAGAGCAAAGATAGCAAGAAGAGCCACTGATCTCTCCTCATTACTATTTAATACCTCAAATAAGCTCTTCTTCTATCAAGCATTCAAGTTGTCCTGATGATGGATCCCGGTTGGGATTTGAAACGTTGGCAGAAAATGGTTCTTACTGTGGATTCTCCAGTGACTAAGTCGAAAATAATAAACCACAGAGGTCTTAAATCCAGAATCATTTCCCTATACGGAGGGGATACCTGGAGTGAAATCATTTTACTCGAAAAAACTAGAGCAAAGATAGCAAGAAGAGCCATTGATCTCTCCTCATTACTATTTAATCCCTCAAATAAGCTCTTCTTCTATCAAGCATTCAAGTTGTCCTGATGATGGATCTCGGTTGGGATTTGAAACGTTGGCAGAAAATGGTTCTTACTATGGATTCTCCGGTGACTAAGTCGAAAATAATAAACCATAGAGGTCTTAAATCCAGAATCATTTCCCTATACGGAGGGGATACCTGGAGTGAAATCATTTTACTCGAAAAAACTAGAGCGAAGATAGCAAGAAGAGCCGCCCTCAAATAAGCTCTTCTTCTATCAAGCATTCAAGTTGTCCTGATGATGGATCCCGGTTGGGATTTGAAACGTTGGCAGAAAATGGTTCTTACTGTGGATTCTCTGGTGACTAAGTCGAAAATAATAAACCACAAAGGTCTTAAATCCAGAATCATTTCCCTATACGGAGGGGATACCTGGAGTGAAATCATTTTACTCGAAAAAACTAGAGCAAAGATAGAAAGAAGAGCCGCCGATCTCTCCTCATTACTATTTAATCCACTCTTCTTCTATCAAGCATTCAAGTTGTCCTGATGATGGATCCCAGTTGCGATTTGAAACGTTGGCAGAAAATGGTTCTTACTATGGATTCTCCGGTGACTAAGTCGAAAATAATAAACCACAGAGGTCTTAAATCCAGAATCATTTCCCTATACGGAGGGGATACCTGGAGTGAAATCATTTTACTCAAAAAAACTAGAGCAAAGATAGCAAGAAGAGCCACTGATCTCTCCTCATTACTATTTAATCCCTCAAATAAGCTCTTCTTCTATTAAGCGTTCAAGTTGTCCTGATGATGGATCCCGGTAGGGATTTGAAACGTTGGTAGGAAATTGTTCTTATTGTGGATTCTCCGGTGACTAAGTTGAAAGAAAAGTAAAGCTACTTTCATTTTTCCTTTATGAAAGATAGATCAGAGAAGAATAAAGGAGACCAACCTCTGTCTTGCACTTGGCTCCTAGTTTGATTCCTCTCTCTTATGATAGTCCTTTGCTACTTGCTTCCTTGTACGCCCAGCTTCACAGAGTACCTATAGAATCAAAGTAGCATAACACTATACAAGAACATGGATCTATTATCATAAACAATCTAGGATCAGATGTAAATTGACCATACAAATGCATAAAACCTAAACGACACAAGAGTATGGAGGAAAAATTGAATAGCTTTTATTGATAATCATGAAAGAGCCAAGAGAGTTACAGCCAGTTGTTCTGACCCAGCATCATCCTCTCAGCAAGTAAGCCCTTCTTCACCTCATACAATGCTTAGATCACCCAACATTATGATGTTGTCTCAAGAAACCAACAACAATTCGTTACAAGATGCAAAATTCCAGCCTCTGGATCTCTGGGATGAGGGATCCATATATAGATATCTATAAGGGAGATGAGTCAACTTGTGATTTGATTAGTGTCTTCCCTCTGATAGTTCTTGCTTCCACTTGGAGATTGATGATCTCTTACTCATCCTTGGTCGAATTCAGAGAGGCAAGTGTCAAAGGAGAAGTTTCTGGAAGATTCCATGCCTCTCCACCTCGTGGATTGACACTACCATTTGTCACTTCTCGCCCATTGCACCCCATAGAAGGGATTTTTGAAATGCAACACACCCACAGAGTGTACTTCGGTGAGATGCAACGCACTTTACCTATGGAGCAGGTGAAATGATCCTGTTTTGACCAGTTCTGAGCAGTTTTTTATGGAGAACTTCTGGGAGAAGCTGTAATCAATTGACCTTGTTCCTTTAGGGGTTGGAACAACACTTTTAGGGACTTAGGAGCCCTTGGTTTATGGACATTTTATGCTTGGGGTTGAAATGCCCAAAAATGTCTATAACAGTTGCCCCCTAAAGCATGAGGTCGTTAATCTTTTTTGATGTTGGGTGAAATGCTTTATCATGAGGATCCGAAGTTCTTTCAAGCTGGGAGGAGACCTGTAATAAGATACAATACAATACATTATCTTCCTAATATTTTCATGATCTAGCTGAGGTGGGCATTCCCATGCTCAACTTTATAAATTCATTTTCATGTACATAGGACAGACAATTGTCTGAGTGTAGACTGATGATTCTGGTAGAGCCATCATCCCTTTGATTGGATGATTATCTGTGCAGCAACGATGTACATTTAATTTCTTTATTTCCCTGAATATATATCACAGCCCAGATGGATGAAACTAGATCCTGGGTCTTCAATCTTGTTCGATCTTCACTCTAAGTACAGTTCGATCCACGTGAGAGATGTTCTGGAGTCGAACATGGAAAGACATCACATGATTACCAGCCAATGATGTACGCTGTTAACAGGCGCGAGAGGAATCACCGATAATGATAATGACCCTCAAGGTACTGCAGTACAATTCACGTGGTGTGAATAAAGGACTTGGCGTCGAACACCACAAAAAATCTTTCGGTCGAAGGCCATTGATGTAAACCTGTCGCCGGAAGTGAGAAACTTGCCATTGAGGCATGCAAGCTTCAAAGTACTGGAAGGGGTGTTCCTAGATTGACTTCTTGGATAATGAGCTGATGTCGACAAGAAGCGATCCGTCATAGGAGGGCCTTAATGAATCCCACATCAATGACATGGAACGGAGAAAACGATCTTAATGGAGGTGAAAACGATCTGGTGATATAAGGTTCAGGGTGGTGGTCATGAAAGAATGGAGCGTAAATGTATTACAGCGGGTGAGACACAGGTGAATTCTCTGAGTGACTTCTCTTGAACATATCGGCGACACTGACGTGATGGATTGGTAGCATTAACCCAAAATTTGGATGGTGTGATGGGACCATGGTGATGTGACTGGTGAATGAAACAACCCAACCCGACTTGGATGCAGAGTGAAAGTACCATGTTCAAGAGCAACTTGCTACCAACAAAGTTTCTTCAAGTTTTCTTCCCAATTTTCCCCAGTCATTGCTGACCAGTGCCTCTTTATTTTTGTCAAGCTTGAGGAGGATAACATATGCTTGTTCTATAATTTGCCCTTCGGGCAAACCCATCGCTATGTTTTAACGAGCGTAGCGATAGTGAAACTCGTTCTTGTCTTTTATGGACAAGTTTGTCGCTATTAGGTTTTAACGAGTTTAACGATAAAGATAACTTGGTCCTTTTCAATTTTAGAGAGTCTGAAAAGGGACGTAAAGGAAACTCCAAAATTCCTTTTTCGTCGTCTAATCCCTTAAGTCCGAAAAAGTATAAAACAATACAGAAGGGATGAATTTTCGATACTTTTAACGAGCTAAGTAAAACAAGCGCTCGATCTTTTTGTGTAATAATCCCTCAGGTCCAAAAAGATTAAAATCTAAAGGAGGGATAGCACTTCCAGTCCTTTTAACGAGCTGGAGAGGCCAATGGCTCGGCAATCTTTTCATATTTTACGAGTCAGTTGCAAAGAGCTTAAAGGAGACTCGTCTTTTGAGGAACGAGTGATAAAATTGGGTAGCAGCTGATTCAAGGTAAGGTTTGGAATTTTCCAATCACGGCAATGTTACAAGGATGGCTAATAGGATCACTCTTCGCAGCTATTCCTCAAAAGGGGTAAACAATCAAATGGAGGTGAATGATCGGCCAATACAGAGTGGAGGTGATGATGGGAACACGACCAAGGATTTTAAAGGCTGAAGTATTACATTCACGATGATTATTTACCAGGAATCGGTTCATTTTTTATTGAGCTTAAACGCTAGGGGAAACATTTGCTCATTGCTTATGTTTATTTTTTAACGAGCATGAAGTCCGCGTTAAAACTGCTCGATTAATCTAGTCGTATAATAAGAATGTCTCATATATGAAAACGGAAATTTTTAGAGTTTTGCCCCACATCCTTTCTTTATGCAAGTTAGGAAACGACCAATCCTATGAGTTTAAAGGGTTAGAGGACCTACAAATTTAAAAAAATAAATAGTCGCTCTTCGCTTGCACGCCAAAAGGTTTGCATGCCGCCTGGTATAAAATAAAGCTTCAAGTTCACCTTTTATTCTACCGATAAAACATTTGTTTTATCAGGAAAGGTCTACCTCTTTCAGGTTACCAAAGATTGTTCTATTCACAGTGCAAACAAAACACTTCTTCGGCGATGTCTACCGAAATAGACAAAGGTGAGACAATTCACTCACATAACTTTGACGAGGGAATCTTATTCCAGTCTAGCCCCCTTTTCCAATCATGGAAGGGAATACAAACTAGTCATATATCTCTTGCGAAAACCTACCCTATACCCGAAGTTTTCCTGCCGAAGTAGACCAGGGTGCATGCCCCCTGGGTTTCAGTCATGTCCCCCGAATCACTCGTGCTCATTAGGTGGACGGACTAGGGATTGATGAGAAATTCTTTGTGTGAAAAGACCATTCAGGGATGGTATATGACTATTTGCTATGTGTGATCCGGGAAATGAAAGCTGATCTATGAGCTTGACCACTCTTCCTTCGTGTGGAAAACACATTACTCTAAAGAGTGATGAGACAATGGCTCCCATGCAATAAATATAGTCTCATCCAAGGAGTAGGTTATAATCCAGGGGTCCTTAGACTACCATTACGTTCATATGAATGGTTTTCCCTCTCAATGTTATGGGCACATTAGGAAGGATCCCTAACAGTCAACTGGTTCCTTTGTCAAAGCCTGTTAAATTTCTCGTCTCAGGCAAAAGCGATGGCGAACCAAGCGCTTTCCAAGCAGTCGAGGAAAGGATACTCACAGAAGCCCCTTCATCTATGATGGTACCGGTCATAACCATTCTATATATTTGAGAAATGATTCGGAATGGTACGCTAGCCGGTAAACGGGGTCTTCCTAGTTGATTCCAGTCAAAGGAAACAACTAGGTTGCTTGGAGGTGGGACCAAATAGACGGCCGGGTACGACTCTGACGAACTTCCTTCCTGCTGTAAAGGAATCGGTAAATTGCCCCCATGTTCATCAGAGTCTGTGCTTACGAAAAGAATTTGGATGGTGTTACACTAAAATTTGTCACCATGACTATTTGCAGTTAGTATGGCTCCATCAACTGTCATACTATCCTCCTTGGCAAGCCTCATACCTCTGCTCTTCATGTCAAACTCCAAGAAAGAGAGAAAGTCTTTAAAAATCTATATATCTCTGGGTACGCAGTTTCTCTTAGCCTTGCCTGCGTGTACACACCTCAAGTTCACAATACCTGCGTACTTGTACTCTCTGTTTGTAACGGGCTGGGTGCGTACTCCTGTAAAGGTCAAAAGGCGCAAGTTTCACTCCAAAAAAGTTACTTGTGGTCATTTCTAGAGCATTCTAGAAGCTTGTTCGACGTGTATTGAGCACCTCCAGATGGTTCATGTATCCCTATGAAAGAGGAACTTATCCCATCAAGAGGGGAGCTATCCCATCCAAAGAGGGGCTTATCCCATTGATGGTGGACCTGAATAACTTCCTCTAGAGCACTATAAATACAGGCATTGGGCCAGAAGGAGTGGAGGTTGAAAGCTGAACATTCCTAAGGGTAGATGCTGCTGGAATTAGGACTCCCATTTAGAGCTTGAGAGGAGATATTCCCATCATTTCCTAGCCTTATTTGGAAGTGGGTGAGCTGATCAAAGTAAAGGAAAACTCTTGCTGGACCCTAGGAGGGACTTGCACAACACCAAGGCTCAGGTTGTAATGGTTTCTTTTGTTTCCACTTAATGCAAATAAACTCATTTTTCTCAATAGATTGTTATTCATGATTTGTTTCATATACTCCTTGGTTTGTATGATGAATATGTGTTATTTTATAAGTTTATCAGGTGCTATTTAATCTTTTGGCTTGTTAGTGAATGCATGTTTCGAAGAGAAGGAGGAGCTCATCCGGATCGGTGAGGTTGGACTACTACAAAGCGTTGGACTAAAGGTATGTTATAATCACCTGATTACTTGTATTCTTAATGCATGTTTAGAGAAAGGTAGTGTTTATTTGTCTTGTTTGTCACTAGAAAGCCTTAGCTTCTAGGGAGGTCGGTTTTGTTTGCAAAATCGACTCTTTCCGCCTGACAAAATGGCGACTCCACTGGGGAATCCATTGATGTGAATGATTTTTCCTTTGTATGAAACTTTGATCTGAGAAAAGTCGTTTGTTTTCTGGTTTTTGGCTGTCTGACTGTGTATTTGGCTGGGCTAGCTTAGGGTTAAATTAGATTTTAGTTTTTCTTTGTTTTGCTAGAAGTACGCAGCCTCTGCGTTGAGCAAAGTGCGTACCTGTACGCACTGCAGCTTTGTACACAGAGCGTACACCCACCTGTGCAAACAGGTTGCCTGCGTACCCTGTCAAAATTGAGAAAATTTCAATTTTCTTCTTTTTTGCCTTTTAGATTTTGCTTTTAATTTGTTTTTTCTACCCAGATCCACTGGTTGTCTGCCATAAATCTTCACCTAAGCTTGTTTCGTCAGTGTCAAGAGTTTTAGTGAAATTCATAGAGATTTTGCCCTAGGGTTTGATTTTTGCATTGGTCTTGTAGCAACTTTGGCTTTAGAAGTTGTAAAACCTTGGATCTCCCTGGTCTTTTCAGTCTTCTTAGGAGTCAGACCTGTCGTAGAATCCACCCTTGTGAGAAACCTACCTTTGTGTTGTCTCTTTGCCGAATCTCGAAAAAGTTTGTTGATTGAACTTTGAATTTTATTCTTAAGAAAAAGAACAAAAGATTTTGATTTTTGTTTTTGACTAGTTTTTGATTCTGCATTAACTAGTCCTTAGTTAAATTTTGACTGAGTAAAACATCGAGGAATCATACTTGGTAGGCTTTTTGCCTCATTAGATTTACTTTTAGGTGAATTTTCTCTTAGATTTGCTTTTGAGTGAAATTGAGTTGATTTGATTGCCATAGATTTTTTAACTTTAATTTTTGTTAAAGTTAGTTTTACATGCTTTGATTAATATAAGGAAAAAATAAAAAAAAACTCTTTTGAAGAAAAGTTTGCTTTAGTAGTATTTGAGTCTTTGAAAAGAAAATGAATTTTCGTGAAGTAATTAGTGGTCATGTGTTGTATGCTTTGGAAAAGATAAAGAGTTTGTTTCTTTGATTTTCATTGCTAAGAAAGTTGTCTTTATATCAATTTTGCATTCTCCAACTCTCTTAGCTAGGGAATTCATTGAAAAAGAAAATTAGTATAAATCATCCTAAGTGCATCTTTTTAGTGGGTTTGAGTCGAGTCTACACACCATTAGTTTCATCTCCACTACCTTTTGTCCTAAAGAAAAGCCATAAAAATTAACGCTTCAAGTAAAATCAACTTAGTAACTTTTATTTACTAGGGCTCTGAAACACCAATATAGATCAGGCTAGTGTCTTGTAGTAGGAGAGTAATTAACTCTCCAAGACAGTAAAACCAAACAAGTAGCTCATCTTGTGGTAGGATAAATCCAACTGTTTCATTTGTACTCTGGGAAAGCTCCTCTTAAAGGAGAAGCACGAGACCATGTCCGAACCAGTGAGGGGATCAATCCTCCTTCATTTGGAAAGACGCCAGATACGCACGTACTACAAACGGTAAACCTTGGATTATTGTCGAGGAGCCTGGGGTCACTTGTCGGTAAACCTTGGATTATTGTCAAGGAGCCGGCAAGGGGATTGAGCTTGTTACTCTGCCCTTGCGTGCTATCGGGTCGTAGACTGTTCCCCCAGGTATATTTGTTACTGTTGGTAACCTTAGTGACCATTATCTTTAGGATTCTACCGAGGTGACGGTGGAGGGAAGATCCCACTGTACCTGGAGCAGACGTCGGCTAGACTCACTTGGATTTTCCGGGGGGTTCACTTCACTCGAGACGGTTAAAGTGGAGGAACTTGTGCCGGTCTATTCATTAAGCAGGTTGTCGGGGTAACTGTTCCACCCACCACTTCTGTACTGAATTCGACGATGTTGGGTTTCATCTCCAACTAGTGTTTTCAGTCTGGAAGGCTACTGTTTGTGTATGGTTTGACGCCCTAGATTCTTTAGGCGTGTGATTCGAATTTGTTTGGTTCTTTAGAGACTTTAGGCGGTTTGCTTTGAGATTTTACTTTGTTTGCATGTGCAGTAGTTAAAAGTTTTTAACTGTGGCTGAATTACCGAGACAGTCCCGTAGACTTCGGGGCAAGTCTCCTGAGATTGTTACCATGGCCGATTTGTTGAGGAAGTCCCGTAGACTTCAGGGCGAACCTCCTGAAGACGTCCCGGGTCATTACGAAGGTTCGAAAGTCCTTGTAACTCCTAGTGGCAGTAAAGTAGGTTCACCTGAAGAAGGAGAGTCATCGTTGGTAGTCCATCCAGATTACCAAAGTCTAGAAACAGGTTATAATCCCGAAGCTGTTGCAGTTTCCGAGCTTGCTGGTAGTTTTTCATCTACTAGTGATATAGGCGAAGAACCTGAAGTATCTAAACCTGTTACTCCAACTTCTAGTGCTTCTGATTCACCTAGGGTAGAAAGAGTCATCACCGAAAATCTTCCTGCTGGTTTGATAGCTATTGAAGAACTTGCTCCAGAGGAAGAATTTGGCGTCGCTATCCTTGAAGATCAACCTACTATTGATCTAAGGGACCGTGAATCCATCTTTTACAGTCCTCCTAGAAGTACTACTTGGTACCTTTCGTTAACTAATTATTTGGACAACTCAGGGTTAAGTTTTTCTCCACCTCGTACTCCTTTTCCACCTGGAGGTATTTATACTCCTGTAAATATGTTTGGTCAGTCGTCCGTGTTCACTCAATCTCCTGAATCTTTCTTGTATGGCGGTCCTTCTGCTCCCTCTGGGTATCAGTCACTTTCTGGTACTTTTGCGGGAGCATCTCCTCAACCCATTGAACATGGGTTATTAGCTGGAAACAATGGTAATAAACCATTGGGTGTAGGAGACATTTACATGATGTCAGGTTCAGTTCCCGGTTCTCAACCTCAAGGTGGCTAGTTACCGCCTGGGGGGTAGCCTCAATTAACGCCTGGGGGGCAACCTCAAGGTACACAAATTGCGTCTGGGGGGCAACCTCAAGGACAGTATGTACCCATAGTACAATACATTCCTCAAGGTCAACCCCAGCCTCAATATGTACCTCAAGGTCAACCTCAGTATCAATTTATAGCTCAAGGTCAACCCCAATATCAGTATTTACCTCAAAGGTATCAACCTCAAGGTCAATACTCGAGTCAAGGTTATCAACCACCTCAAGGTCAATCTTATGTTCAAGGTATGGGAAATGTACCTTTCAATTATCAATCCTACCCTCAATCCGGTTATGGATCTCAATATCCTCAACCTGTCATGGGTCAATACCCCGGAATGAACATAGTGTGGGATCCATCGCAAGTTCAACAGGTATTGCACCCAAGTGTACAGTTGTCATCTCAAGCTGGACAACCCTTAGTTTCTGGTTCACCCCAGCAACCAGTCCAGTATAATGTTCAAACTTCTGTACCTTCGGTAGTTACTCAGTCACCCATTGCACCTAGTACTCCATCTCAAACGACTGCTGCAACTACCGCAACATCTGTTCCTTCCACCACACTTGCTTCTGGAGTATCGACAGCTCCGGTTTCTACTGTCTCTGCAACTACTCCTCAGACATCTTTACCATTGTCTGGATCCACGATTCAAACTACGGTTCAGATGCCTGTAGGGCAGCCTGGTTTAAGTACGATTGTCACTAGTCAACCACAATTCATTTATCAACCGTACCAGGGACAGTACCAATACGGGCCTGCTGTCCAACAGCCAGTTTACCAGTATCAACCATATCCTGGGTACACTTATCAACAACCTCAGCAACCCCAGTACGGTCCGGTTAATCCTGGTTTTCCAGGAGGATACAATATCCCGAATGCGATACCTATTCCAAGTTATCCTGGATATCCTCCTCCTGGGACTGGTCTTGTGACCCAGAGTTTTAGGGATCCTAATCGGCAATTTCCGTTTATCGCAACTTTGGATTTACCAGACTTGTCGCGCCTAATGAACGATCCAATCAATTATCTTCCG
Organism: Pinus tabuliformis; assembly: GCA_031772625.1. Classification (NCBI taxonomy): domain Eukaryota; kingdom Viridiplantae; phylum Streptophyta; class Pinopsida; order Pinales; family Pinaceae; genus Pinus; species Pinus tabuliformis. Next base: position 965,077,298 of record CM062808.1, read on the forward strand.
TTTTGGCCGCCAATGCCAAATAAGTTGCCCAGTGATATTCCCAAGTTTGAGGGTAAGCCTGGAGAGGATCCGTCAAATCATGTGATGAATTACCACCTCTGGTGTGCTTCAAATTCCATCTCGGATGATTCGATCCGCTTACGTCTTTTCCAACGTACGCTCATTGGTCTCACGGAAAAGTGGTACATTAAGTTACCACGGGCCTCTTTTTACAATTTTAGTCAGTTAGCTACCTCGTTCCTAACTCATTTTCAGTTGCCGGTCAGATATGATAATGGCACGGAGCTACTAACTTCACTAAAACAATCGACGTCCATTTATATTTCCGATCATATACATGAATGGAGACGTCGAAGGCGATTAGTGAAAGTTTTTATCCCGGACCAAATCTTAGCTGAATGGTTTGTTAAATCATTATTACCGAAGATTATTGAAGATGTAGCTAAGGCCGGAGTAGTTACTGAGGAGCAAGTGATTGCTCAAGCGCAGTACCTTGACTTAGTTTACACTCAATCAGGTACGTTACACGAAAAGATCCCAGATCTTCCAAAGTCAAATCAAATCGCTACTGCTCCTTCGGGATCTCATGCTGCTGATGGCATGATTGGTACGGTAAATACTAAAAGCAAGAAGAAGTCTTCAAAGAATTCTTCACCCATTATAACCTTACCAGACTCCCCGACAGGAGAATCTTCTCCTGAAGTTTCCGCTGATATTCACGCTGTAGAATAATCTACGGCTAAATCAAAAAACGGTGGGAAGAAGAAAGGTAAGAAGAAGAATAAAGCAGACAAGACTCCAAAGGAGAAAACAGAAAAGTCGGAAACGAATGACGAAAAGCGCAAACCTCGATATCCTTGTCTTATTTGTGAAGAGGATCATTTTACAAGAGATTGCCCTCATTGGGCCGAGGTTGTGAAAGTCGTCAAAGGTTCCCCAACTCCTGCTGTTTTGAAAGATCCATTTCCAAAGCAGGAGAGTAAGATGATAGGTTCTTCCTCGAGTGCCAGTGAAGAACCCATATTGATGATGTCTCATGTAAGGATTGCGACTCAATCGCAAGATTATGGTAGTAAGAGTCCTCTTGATGGATCGAAAGAAGCAGAATCTTCTCATTCAAATCCATCAACCTCAGCTCCCGGTTCCGATCCACTACAGATCGAGAAACCTAACCCTGACTTGGTAATCAAACCACCCGCCAAGGGTGTACTTCGAAGGTCTGCTTTCAATCCACATGCGAGAGCGGCCCAGAATTACAACATTGTTGAGGATTTAGCTGTTTCACCCTCAGCAATGTCGGCTTTAGAAGTGCTGCAATCATGCCCAGCACAGCGAAAATTACTTTTGTCGGCTATAGGAGCTGTTGATGTTCAGGACCCGAACCTAATAATCTTTGATCTAGAAAATAGTACAACGCGTTTGCCTCATTAGATGGCTTTCCAGATCCCATTGATAGTAAAAAACAGGCCTATTCATCAGACTATAATTGATGAGGGAGCTTCCATGTGTATTATGTCGATACAGTGCTGGAGATCGCTTGGTTCTCTTTCACTAAATCAATCCTCGACAATTATTAAGGCCTGTGATGGCCGTGGGTTCCATCCGTTTGGCATTCTACAGGATTTACCTAGAGGGGTTGAAGGAAAAACCGTTAGTTTAGATGTGGAGGTGGTTGATGCCCCTCTAGACTACAACCTTCTTTTGGGTCGAAGTTGGTCTTACGCTATGACAACGGTCGTTTCATTGGTCTTCAGAGTAATAAAGTTTCCACATAATGGCAAGATCGTAACCATAGACCAGCTGGCTTACTTTTCATCCGACCCAGCCTCTTCAGAGAGTATCCAGCATGTCAGTAAAATGACTATCCCTTACAAGGATGTTGGCGTAGGATTAGTTAAAGATTCCGGTTTACTGGGAACTTTTCCTTTTCCTCCAATCAACGTCGTGTCTTCATTTGCATCTATTCATATGATTACTTCAGATACCATTGTTTATGACGATCCTTTGATCGTTCCTTCTGAATCTGAAATAGACTCATTTGGTGATGCGATGCCTTTGAGTCCATATGAAATTTCCTACGAAGCCGTGGAGTCTTTTTCCGACTCGAGTTCAACCAAAGTCGACCAAATGAATGTGGTCCATAAGGAATCACTTTTCGCATCAACCTCAGAGTTAATAATGTTTCCCAAAGTTATGTCATCTGACGAACAACTTTGTGAAGTCCTGTGCGTAAACGATTTACCATGGGACGATCTCCATCATAGATCTTCGTTTTTCCCTGAGGATGATCGTTTTGAAAATGATTTCTCATCAATCTTTACAGCTGAATATGTCAAAGAAGCTCAGAGTCCAATGAAACATCCTGATTCAGAGCTGAATTTGGGAAACATTTCTCGCACTATTCCCATTGACATTTCAGTCAAGTCCGAAATTGTTGAGCACATTCATATAGGCGCCTCATGTTCAGATGACGAAATTCAAACATACAAGGCCCTATTTCAAGAATTCCGCGACGTGTTTGCCTGGTCTTACGAGGAAATGCCAGGAATTGATCCTGCTATTGTTGTCCATGAGATCAAGACTTACCCGGACGCTAAACCCGTCCGGCAACGTTTGCGTCAGATTCACCCATGAAAAGAGGCTGCGATTAAAGCAGAAGTTGAGAAGTTGTTGAAAGTAGGTTTCATTTATCCGATCCCGTTAACGGATTGGGTATCGAATATTGTTCCGGTTAACAAAAAATAGGGAACAATAAGAATATGTATCGACTATAGGGATATCAATCGTGCTTGTCCCAAGGACAACTATCCAACACCCTATATCGATCAAATAATTGATGATTGTGCCGACAGTGAAATATTTTCCTTTATGGACAGTTTTTCCGGTTACAATCAAATCAATATTCTACCTGCCGATCAACCAAAAACGGCTTTCATTTGTCCATGGGGGACATTTTCTTACTGCAAATTACCTTTTGGACTTAAGAATGCCGGAGCCACTTTTCAAAGGGCGATGTCTTATGCGTTTCATGACATCAAACACATTGTGCAACCGTATCTCGATGATTTGCCCGCTCACTCTTTACATCGAGCTGATCACCTTGTCCATTTACGAGAAATTTTCATGAGGTGTCGGCATTATCGTATACGGTTGAACTCACACAAATGTGTCTTCTGTATAGAAGTGGGACGATTGCTGGGATTTGTAGTTTCAAAATCCAGCATCTGCGTCGATCCCTCGAAGGTAGAAGCTATCATCAAATTGCCTCCTCCTTCGAGTCTTCGCCAACTCCAAAGTTTGCAGGGGAAAGCAAACTTTTTACGCCAATTCATTCCTAACTACGCCGAGATTACCAAAGGTTTTACCCGGTTGTTGAAACAGAACGCTCAATTCTCTTGGGATGAGATTGCTCAGAAATCTTTTGATGCGCTTAAGCACGCGTTGACCCATGCACCGTTACTGCATCCTCCCAATTACAACCAGGATTACTTTTTGTACCTCGCCGCTGCTCATTCCACCATTGGAATGGTCTTAGTACAGGAAGATGAATTCAGAACGGAACGTGTGATCTATTACCTTAGTCGGACGTTAAATCCCACTGAGCTCAAATATTCACATGTGGAGAAATTGGCCTTGGCAGCCGTTCAAGTTGCCCAACGTTTTCGTCACTACATTCTTCTCCGTAAAACTACAGTCATTTCGGATTGCAACACTATGATCTACATTTTGACTAAACAATTGCTAGGGGGCAAGTACTCTAAATGGATTGTTATCCTGCAGGAGTTCAACTTAGAATTTGAAAAATCTAAGTCTAAGAAATCTTTAGTTTTTGCAGAGTTGATGTGAGATTTCCCGCATGCTGACACAGAAACTGTGGCAGAGGAACCCATTGTGGATGAATCTTTGTTTCTCATCAGCACTTTAGATCCGTGGTATGGGGATATAATTGTCTATATCCAAACCCAATCCTTTCGGCCCGAAGTTTCAAAGTCGGAACTTCAGAAAATTCGATTCCAGTCCCAACAGTACAAAATTATTGGAGATACTCTTTATCGCCATGGGGCGGACTTGGTTTTTCGTCGTTGCTTAACTCATGAGGAAGCTGAAAGGGTTTTAAATGACTGTCACTCTGGAGCGTGTGGTGGTCATATGTCTGGGTATGCCACAGCCCAAAAGATATTGCGCGCTGGCTACTTCTGGTCGTCCTTGTTTAAAGACTGTATTATGGCGGTCTGGAAATGCCACAACTGTCAAGTGTTTGATCGCAAGATGCGCGCACCACCTGCTCCTCTCCACCCTATAATTGCCATTGGTCCTTTTGCCAAATGGGGTATCGATTTTATTACATGTAACCCTCACTCGGCCGGGGGGCATGTGTATATCATCCTTGCGGTTGATTATTTTACTAAGTGGGCCAAGGCGATGCCTACATTCGAGGCAGACGGCAAGACAACTGCAATTTTCGTATTCAATCACATTATTGCTAGGTTTTGTGTCCCACAAGTGATAATCACTGACCATGGGCGCCATTTTCGAAACGTCATGATGACAGAACTTACAGGCCAGCATGGTTTGCGTCACGATAGCTCAACTCCTTATTATCCACAAGCCAACGGTCTGGTTGAGTCCATCAACAAATTTTTAGTTATCATGATCCGACGAATCATCGGTATTCATCGGTCGAATTGGCACAACATGTTATTTTCCGCGCTTTGGGCGTACCGAACCTCAGTGAAAACATCAACAGGGTTCACTCCTTTCCAACTAGTTTATGGTTTGGAAGCAGTGCTGCCCATTGAATGCGAAATCCCGTCACTTCAAATGGCTGTCGAATTACTTCCAGCTACTTCCGAAGAGGAGAAGCATTTGTTATACTTAGCTAAATTAGATGAGACTTGATGTGACGCTGCATTGGCAATCGAGACTCACACAAAACGGATGAAAGCTCAGTATGATCGCAACATGACCCCTCGAAATTTCTCGGAAGGAGACCTAGTGCTATTATATGATCAAGCTAACGATAAATTAGGTGCTGGAAAATTCGTTCCTATGTGGCATGGGCCCTACATTGTCAAGCGAAAGCTAGCAAAAGGGGCCTATGAGCTGGTAGATTTTGATGGGGATTCTTTGGGTAAACCCAGAAATGGACTTTACCTAAAGAGGTATTATGCTTAAATGATGGGTATGGATATTTAGTTAGGTTAGTTTTTTCTTTCTAGCTGGTGTGTTTGTTAGTATAGACAGTGTGCTTAGCCTAGAGAGTGTGTTTTTCGTCATTATTCTAGCTTATCTTGGTTTTACTCTTGATATTGCAGATGTCGACGCCTCTCCAAACGTACATTGGATTCGCTGATGGTGCTTGTCCTAGTACATGGAATATCTCTTCCGCAACTTGGGTTATCTATTTGTTACACTAAAATTTGTCACCATGACTATTTGCAGTTAGTATGGCTCCATCAATTGTCATACTATCCTCCTTGGCAAGCCTCATACCTCTGCTCTTCATGTCAAACTCCAAGAAAGAGAGAAAGTCTTTAAAAATCTATATATCTCTGGGTACGCAGTTTCTCTTAGCCTTGCCTGCGTGTACGCACCTCAAGTTCACAATACCTGCGTCCTTGTACGCTTTGTTTGTAACGGGCTGGGTGCGTACTCCTGTAAAGGTCAAAAGGCGCAAGTTTCACTCCAAAAAAGTTACTTGTGGTCATTTCTAGAGCATTCTAGAAGCTTGTTCGACGTGTATTGAGCGCCTCCAGATGGTTCATGTATCCCTATGAAAGAGGAACTTATCCCATCAAGAGGGGAGCTATCCCATCCAAAGAGGGGCTTATCCCATTGATGGTGGACCTGAATAACTTCCTCTAGAGCACTATAAATACAGGCATTGGGCCAGAAGGAGGGGAGGTTGAAAGCTAAACATTCCTAAGGGTAGATGCTGTTGGAATTAGGACTCCCATTTAGAGCTTGAGAGGAGAGATTCCCATCCTTTCCTAGCCTTATTTGGAAGTGGGTGAGCTGATCAAAGTAAAGGAAAACTCTTGTTGGACCCTAGGAGGGACCTGCACAACACCAAGGCTCAGGTTGTAATGGTTTCTTTTGTTTCCACTTAATGCAAATAAACTCATTTTTCTGACCAGATTGTTATTCATGATTTGTTTCATATACTCCTTGGTCTGTATGATGAATATGTGTTATTTTATAAGTTTATCAGGTGCTATTTAATCTTTTGGCTTGTTAGTGAATGCAGGTTTCGAAGAGAAGGAGGTGCTCATCCGGATCGGCGAGGCTGGACTACTACAAAGCGTTGGACTAAAGGTATGTTATAATCACCTGATTACTTGTATTCTTAATGCATGTTTAGAGAAAGGTAGTGTTTATTTGTCTTGTTTGTCATTAGAAAGCCTTAGCTTCTAGGGAGGCCGGTTTTGTCTGCAAAATCGACTCTTTCTGCCTGACAGATGGTGTCATCCTTATTCTGTTCTGTGACTGTATCATCTGAAGATGGAACCTCTGAAGGCAAGACCGGGTCAACTTCCGCCTCGACCTTTTGACTTTCATCTGGTATGGGTTCAGATGGTTTGTCTTCAATGATAGATGCTTCGGCCGACCACCTGGGCGGGTCAGCCGGATTTTCAACTAGTGACGGACTCGGCAAGAGTTTTTTATATCCAGGAGGAAGTCGTAACGGTGAAACTGGACGATCGTCCAAAGCTCTTTTAGCCTCGTCTAAGAAGGGACAACAGTGGACAGCATGATCACCTTCGCACAGTTTATAAGGAAATCTATATTTTCCTTTTTGTCCTGGGGCTTCACTTTCACTAGTCGATGGTGTGTTTTCAACATGATAATCAGAGGTTGACAACACCGGGTTGTGCAAACGAGGAGAGCAGTCCCTTAAGATTTGAGGGACGCAGGGACAATCTCGATGATAGTTGTCTCCTTTGTAAATGACACATGGCGATTTAGGCCTGGTCGGTGTAGTGTGTGGATTTTCGCTAGACGACGATTGGTTGCCCCTTTTCGCTTTTGGATCCTTCTTCTTCTTCTCTTTCTTCTTCTTTTCCTTCTTCTTCTCAGGTACTTGATTTTTGGCTTTACCAGCCTCATCAAGTGAAAAGGAAGGAGGAGAAGAAGAATTGGAGGAAGTAGAAGGTTGGTGGGTAACTCTGGAATCGTCTAGTTGCTGACTCAATTGTTCAGGAATTGTGGTGTTCTGAACGACAGAGGTTGAGAAGAGCCATACGGGCAAGCCGATTGTCAATCCTGGAAGCAACAATGTGGCCATATGGGGTGCACCAACATCTCCCCAAGAGGAGAAGGGACTAGGATTTCCTCCAAGAGGAATTCCTTGGTTGGTGGACTGCATTCTTTCAACCTAAGACCAACGTAGGAAAGGTGATGATTATTCCATTTAAAATAAATTTTAGACACTTTGACACAACTTGTTTTTTCAATTTTAAAGTGTCGAGAAAAAACAAAAGATGACTCTAGTCGCCTTCGATTTTTAATGAGCCTGAAGTGACAAGTGCTCAGATGGACCTTTTCCATTAAGGAGTCTGAAAAGGAACGAAAGGGACTGCTCTGGAAATCTAGGCACATGCATGTATTTGTTTTCAACCTTCTTAATATGTGAATGATAACAAGAAAGCTAATGCACAAATCTGAATTAATTTTCAAGCGACAATTACTAACAAGTTTTTTTTCAAAATAAAAAATGAAGACAATCACAACACTTTGCGATTTGGAAATGAATACTTGCTTTCGACACTAGAAAAACTACAAATTCAAATCAAATACAATAGTAACAGGGTAATTGAATATCAAGAGCAATCACAATCTCTTCTATGACTGAAGACGACACTTGCGACACTTTCAAATCAAGAAATGACAGTACAATTATGTTACTTTTTTGCAAATGAGAACTGAAAATGACTCAACAAATACACAAAATCATTTACAGTTCTTTGCACAATGGAGGCATAATATCAGCAAGGAAAGGGGTTTCAAATAGAGGTATACTGACTACATGCAGCAAAATTCATGAATAGAACTGAAAAGAATGAACACAGAAACCAAAATTGAGGAACAATGCCTAGTCTGATTAGCGCACATGTAACACAGTGAACTTGAAATGTAGCGCACCTACTACACTCGTGAAGTGTGCTGAATTTCAGATTCACAGAACAGAGACTGCGTTGGGCCAGAGACGAGACTTTGCTTGGGTTCCGGGTCACAGTTTGCAGTTCAGTTCAGGGATTTTGGCCCAGCAAGTGGTAATCAGTAAATCAACAACAGGGGTAGATCTAAGGAGGTTACTAGAGCCACCACAAGGGCAATTAGAGAGTTTGTAAATTAGTTGTTTAATTCATAAACAAAACCCGGAGATTGACTGAAGCAACATTTATCTACTTTGCATTTGCATAGAAAATGTAGTTCGAAAGCTACCTGGCTCAACTTCAGGCTCTGTCTGTAATTTTATAAAGTAAACAACAAGGTAGATAAACAAACAACCTAGTTGCTCCCCAGTGGAGTCACCATTTTGTTACAGGGAAAAGTGTCTATGCAGAACTGCTAATCCCACTAAGGTGTGGTAGCTACCTTAGAAACAAACAAAGTAAAGCTACTTTCGTTTTTCCTTTATGAAAGATAGATGAGAGAAGAATAAAGGAGACCAACCTCTCTCTTGCGCTTGGCTCCTAGTTCGATTCCTCTCTCTTTTGATAGTCCTTTTCTACTTGCATCCTTGTACACCCAGCTTCACAGAGTACCTGTAGAACCAAAGTAGCATAACACTATACAAGAACATGGATCTATTATCATAAACAATCTAGGATCAGATGTAAATTGACCATACAAATGCATAAAACATAAACAACACAAGAGTATGGAGAAAAACTTGAATAGCTTTTATTGATAATCAAGAAAGAGCCAAGAGAGTTACAACCAGTTGTTCTGACCCAACATCATCCTCTCAGAAAGTAAGCCCTTCTTCACCTCATACAAAGCTTAGATCACCCAACACTATGATGTTGTCTCAAGAAACCAACAGCAATTCCTTACAAGATGCAAAATTCCAGCCTCTGGATCTCTGGTATGAGGGATCCATATATAGATATTTGTAAGGGAGATGAGTCAGCTTGTGATTTGATTAGTGTCTTCCCTCTGATAGTTCTTGCTTCCACTTGGAGATTGATGATATCTTACTCATCCTTTGTCGAATTCAGAGAGGAAAGTGTCACAGGAGAAGTTTCTGGAAGATTCCATGCCTCTCCACCTCGCGGATTGACACTGCCATTTGTCACTTCTCGCCCATCGCACCCCATAGAAGGGCTTTTTGAAATGCAACGCACCCACAAAATGTACTTACATGAGATGCAATGCACTTTGCCTATGGAGCAGGTGAAATGATCCTGTTTTGACCAGTTCTAGAAGTTTTTCATGGAGAACTTCTGGGAGAAGCTATAATCCGTTGACCTTGTTCCTTTAGGGATTGGAACAAGACTTTTAGGGACTTAGGAGCCCTTGGTTTATGGACATTTTATGCTTGGGGTTGCAGTGCCCAAAAATGTCTATAACAATCATGGTTATGGGTCATCCACGAACCAATGGTTATGGGTAAGCCACACAAAACCATGGTCTTCAACAACAGTTAGTTTTGGGTTCATAAAAAAAACCACGGTTATGGGTCAACCACACAAAATCATTCTCTTCATTGGCTCATATTCAACAAAATCTTCCAAGGAGAGAACTTCATGCAATGGGGACAATTGCTTCCTAGGGGGAAGGATTGATCTAAATGGGAGGTGGCATCCACCCATGGTATTTAGCCATCGTATCAATTCATGGTAACCACCCATTGTATTGTAACTCAATAATGGTATAAATAGAGGGCCTAAATTTGTGAAATGACAAATTCATCCACAAAATGTAGTGGTAACAATTTCCCTTATTTTAATAAAAAGAATATTTGTGTATTTTATATGGTTTATTTTTCTCTCTTGGTGTTCTAAGATCTTGGTCCCTAAGATATAGATCAAATATCCTCACAACAATAGAAATAATAGAATAACCCCTAAAAATCCAAAACCTACTCTCTATCCATATATTTATACATGAGAGAGAGGGATGAATCAAAACTAATTCCTCCAAGCTTGAACTAACAAATCATGGGAAGATTGAAAGATGTTGTCTTTTATGCATTCTTGGTGGTTTTTTGTTGAATAAAAACCAAATATATGATTACATATGATTCATTTCACATATAAAAATTTGGTAATAGGGTGGAATTAGTTCCTTCTCTAACTTATTGCGTTGTTTGGGATGCAGGTTGGGAACAATCATAACTAGAAATATACCCTTGAAATAATTGCATGTAGCTCCCAAATCACACACATTCTAGGGAAACCGTTTTCATGCTACCTGATTGGGGATGTTCCACATGAAACCCATGTCTCATGTTTCCTATTTCATTTTTCTTTTCTCAAAAATCATGCCCAATGTTAGTCACTTGATTCTTTCTAACAAAATTTTTCTGGAATGTTGATCATGGACTAGAGGCATGTGGACTCGACCTAGGTACAATCTAAATAACAAGAAACCATTTCCTTAACTCTAGGAGCAAAACCCATGTTCCATAATTTACCATTGAGTTATGTAGGTGTGCCAACCATGGAGGTCGGTTACAGGCACTGCTTGGGAGTTACAAGAACTACACTAAACTATTAATCATTAGAAAAATGAACTTAAAACTCATTTAACTCAATAGATATTTAAGAATTAATAAAAATAATAAACTTTTAGCTCTATATATGTGTGTTATATGTTTTCGGCTTCAAGGGGTAGGAAGACATGAGATGGGTAATATGTAGTTATAAGGGTAGGATAGGAGCAAAAAAATATGAATTATAGTGAGAATTATGTGTATTTCTCTAAGGTGTTAAAAAATACAAAAAATATTTGAAATTACCAATTTGACAAACCTTTTTATTTTAAAAAAGAGTATATTTGAAAACTTTAGAAACATAGTGTGATGTAACAACTAAGAGAAAATACAAAATAAAATATCTTCTAGATACATGAAATATTGATATCTTGGCATGCATTTCTTATAGGACTATTTACTTGATGGAAAATTTGTTTTTGTACCAACATTGTATTTTTGAGCAATTAATGAATTTTATAGGTTGTGGAAGTAAATTTATGAAGTTTCTTTCACATAAATGATGTGGTCAAGTAAGTATATGCTCACTGAAACTATGATTCATAAGCTATCATAGGAAAAATACATACCACTTCATTAAATAGATAAGTATAAACAACCATTGGCTAGGAAATAATGTCAAGTAATGTCTCCATTCTTGGTTTCGCATAAGAGAACTTAAGGAATTTAGAGGTTTTTGGTCTGGTGGGGTATCTACATAGCCTATAATTCCTTGTTATTTGAAAATATATCCAATAATTCATTAAAAACCTTTGCACACTTTTCATTTACATAATTTCAATTTTCTAACTGAATCTCAAAAGGAAAATTCCAAGCCAAGTAAATGAGCTTTAAGTGGACAAAAATAAACCTAGATTTTGTTTTCTAATGGGGCGTGCCAAAGTCAATATCATAGGCATGGGGTTGTTGGTACTCATTTCTCAATAAAGGTTGTAGCTTGTAATAACAAACTCCCATTATGATATGAATTCTTCATAAAATAATAATGACCCTTCCCAATTTTCTTTGTTTCATGTACTTTTGTTCTTATGTTCTAGTTTTTATCAAGTTCTATTAATTTGTTTTTATTTTTTTAATGTTTTATTTTCCTTGAACATAATTATTGATTTCATATTTGATTCATTGTAAAAACTATCAACAAATAATAGGAAAAAAATTCCATGTATATATAGACCTAATTCATGCATTATTGGGATGATAATGTTAGATGCCTAGATGTGGGTTATCGGGATCCAGATTGAATCAAGTATGATGCATTTCAAGTAGGCTAGATGTTTCATGTTATTGTTCGAATCATGATCTAGGTGAGTTTCATATTTTGTTGAGTTGGTATGAATACCATATCTTATTAGTTATATTTTGATCTAGATGGAAACTTCATATTTGCAGATTAACACATTCAAATTCCTAGATATTGGACTTTCATTTTAAAGTTTTTTCCTTCATATTTTATTATTTTTTAAAGTGTGACATACATGGTGAATGGCATGGCATTTATATGTGTCAATCCATATGTCCCACATGGCTGTTTATTTGGTGTAATGAACTATTATACATGAATAGTATATCCGTATTTAGAGTCACTTGTAGAGAACATATTTCAAACTCCGCTAGATATCTAAATGTTAGATCTCTTCTCATTGAGTTATCAAATATAGATTTGGGATTTAGAATATAGAAAATATTTTCGAAAGTTCTAGATATTATAGATGCTATATCACATGGGAGGACTTCTTAAGTACAATATTCTAATGGCCTAGTTGTCTCAAACATATATTTCTTGTTATAAGGTTTAATATATAGATCCATAAACACATTTTGGTCACATATTTGTTTTGGATGTTAGATACTAGATTACATTCTCTCTTGAGTGTATCTAGATATGGAAGGATTTCTTGCGCATGCTATAATATTGTGATGTTTTAGATGCCTAGATATTGGATGCTAGTCACTTTGAATTTACTATTGGATCCAATTCAAGCATTTCATGACTTATTTGAGCGATATTGATAGCCACATCCCTAGTTATAGAGATATCTTTGATGTATCTAGATGTCTCTGTGGGGATTCAATTACCAATTTATCTATGTCATAGGTTTAACATTGCATTATGGAACCTTTACATGTCATTGATGACATGTATGTGTTGACTTGGAAGGTGAGGTCACATGTTTTATGTGTAGATAAAGTATGTGATTGAGGCAAGAATGATTCTAAGTCTACTATTAGCTATGGACTATGTCGTAATTGGACACAAAATATATTATGTTGAGAGGTTATTTTAAACTATTTATTTTCATTTCACTTTACCAATGTGATACAAAACACTATGACTTCACTTACTAAAAACAATAAGTCACCTTCCAAACCAACCATCTATTTTCCATGTAACCTATGGAATTTAGGTCTTTATAGGGATTACATTGGGTCAAATTAATTAAAGAAACAATCGTTGATCTCTAGCCATTTTAATAATGAATGTTATAAACACCTTTTTTTAGATTTTCAATTTCGAAGTTGATTGGATACACATTATTTGTTGTTATTTTATTTTGTAGATTTATATAGACAAATGAATATTCGAAAAGACTAGGAGCATGGATAATAAGGGAGAATAAAGGAAGATTGGGAGATATGTTCATGGATTTAATAAAGAAGAACACAAAATCAATATCTTGAATTAGATATATGTAAGGTGCAACAAATTTAATTTATTATACAACAAGAAAATATTTAAGAGAAAAATATAGGGATTATATGATTATCATGAATAGTCAAAGGATTTTATCAAAAGGATATTTACTCAATTAGGGAGACTGTTATAATTTTTTTTATCAAGAAGTTGAATGATAGGACTGACTGATAGATGAGCATAAAAGTAGCTCATTTAATGAAGAGGGGGTTGGAAACTTTGTAATAAATACTTTATGTTGTTATCAATTTGAGTATATTTTTGAAGACATATAGGAGGGATTAAAGACTTGATGGCTAGAAAAACTATAATTGATCTAAAATTCATACTTGAAAGATTTATCAAGTTTATTTTGGATTGAAGGTTGATGAATTTTGGTTGGATATAATACTAAAGAACTATTTCTGAAGATTAAACATAAGTAAAATATAATTTATGATTAATTTTTTATTATTGTGCATTTATACTAATTATTTTATCAATTTCTATTCATTATTGACATTTCTTGATGAAATATGATGACCTAGTTGTGAATTTGAATTCAAGGACATATTGTAATATGATATGTATGTGGAATTTCTTTTCATTCATGTTATTTACATATGTAGTGTGATTTATGCTAGAAGAGAATAGTAAATTTCTTATTGTTTTCTAGTATTGAATTATATGTCTATGATCAATCTCTTTATCATAATTAGATTAGGATTAGAAATAGGATTTCCATTGCATAATTATAGAGCTACATTTATGATTTAAGAAAGATTTATGAATGTATAATTTCAAGGAGCCATATATTTTGGTGGCAACCAGGCCCATATACTAGTGGATATCACCATATGAAATGAGTATAGGCTTAATTGGGGCCTTAATTGGGTAATATTCCCTTGTTTTTATTAGTGGCATTTTTCCAATTGCTAATAATTTTTTCATTAGAATGAAAGAATATGACAAGATGACCCTATGGAGTCATTCCAATTTATTGAATTTTATTTTTAATGGCTCCTTCCGAAACCTCTATTTGGAGATGTATTTTCAGTTTTGTATCATGTACCATTCCTTTAAATATATTTAAACTCTTGTTAAAAGTTAATTTTAATGATGAGAGTGAAGCATCTGCATTCCTTTCAATTTATTTCTATTTTTTTCCTCATAATATTGCTAATGAAGGTGTCATATGCTAATTGCTTAGTCTTACAAATACAGGAGCATAAACCCTCAAAAATCATAATTGAAATTTTGAAGCCTCTAGAAGGCACATCCAAGAGGATATGATTTCATTGATGTTTGTGTAAAATGATAGGGTTTGTTGTGTAATGTTATGATATTTAGAGATCTTAGGGGTAGGTCAAGGATAGGTCGAGTCTAAGATGACCCAATCCTTGTATTCATTCTTATGTTTTTAAGCCTAAGTCATGGAGGGGGAGAAGTCAATAGCTACAATGTAGATCAGTCCAAGGGGGATACCAAGCCCAAAGATGTTATATTATGTAATTATCAAGCTCAGTTTCTTGAAAATACTATATTTTTTGGTATCTTGAGTTTTTCATTTATGTGTTTAATATTGTGTGTGTAACCTTCTTAAAGTAATAAGAATGAATGTGTGTGAGTGTGAGTATAGAGGTCATGAAATAGAAAATGAAGTGTCGTGCCATGTGAATAGACTTGTAAGTGTGCATTCACTATGGAAGAAATCTGATCAGTGATTAACATATATCAACTATAAAAAAAATGTTAAGTTAACTCATTGTTCTCATATTGGACTCGGAGAATAGTTAAGTGATGAATAGTTTGAATCCTAAAACCTCTATGTGGGCATAACAAGGTCCCACATTATATGATGAAGTTCCTATTAAATTCATGAAAAAAAATTGAAGGAGGAGCACCTTTGTAAACTAAGGGTGCATAAGAAGGATATTGCAAGTTCTATTACTATTACAAACATGATACATATATTTCATGGGCCCATAACCTATGGGTATGATGAATGAAATCATCACAACATAAATTCAAAGGAACCCACAATTAATCTTCATCAAATGGTATTAGATCAGGGAAAACATTTCCTACGTGTTAGGAATAATGAGAAAGTGCAATTTTCTAGAGTAAGGAGTGCCTAAAAGGTTCTAGTGGAAGAGAACCTGAGATACCAAAAGGTCAAGGTCATGAAAAATATTGATGAGTTATTGGGTAGTAGGTGTGGAAGCTTGTAATATAGAGAGGCTTAGTTGTATTTCATTGTAAAGCGTGAAGAGAAGCTCAATGATACATGAGGAGAAATAAGACTATAGATTGAAGATGGATGAGGTGAAACAATGATTACATATGATGAGGAGATAATGAATATTTTCTACCCTGGGATTTTAATGGAAGATCATAAACCCCACCCCAAAATAAGAATCGAAATTTTGAAGCCTCTAGAACACACATCATGGTAAGATGGCACAATTTCCTCAACAATTGTGTAAAACGATATGGTTTGTTGTGTATTTTTATCATATTGAAGATCTTACGGGTAGGTCAAGGATGGATCATATCTGAGATGATTTGATCCTTTCATTCATTCTTATATTTGTAAGCCTATAGGCATATCATGGGATGTTGTCAACAACTACAATGTAGATTAGGCGAAGGGGGAAACAAGGCTGAATGAAGTCATATTATGTAATTATCAAGCTCAATTGAATGAAAAAGTCTATTTTTGTGTATCTTGATTTCTACATTTATATTTTTAATCTTATGTGTGTGACCTTGTTGAATTTGAAAGTATGAGCATGTGTGAGTGTGAGGAGGGAGGCCACTAGAATGAAGTCCCGGGGCTCATGAATCAACCTGCAAGTGTGTATTCATTATGGAGGAAATATAATCATTGATAGTCATATATCAATGAAAAAAATGTTAAGTTAACTCATCGTTGTCAAATCGAAGTGAGAGAACAATTGAGTGATGAAAAATTTGAATACCAAAACCTGTATGTTGATAGAACAAGGTCCCATGTGATATGATGAAGTTATTGTAAATTTCACTGAATGAGTCGCAAGGAGGATCACCTTTGTAAACTTATGGTGCATCAAAAGGATATTGTGAGTTCTGTTGATGTTTGAGTTATAAATTTATTGAATAGGTCCATAACCCATAGGTACAAGGATTGCAATCACCATAGAATTGCTTCATAGAACCCCTAGAGTCAATTTGCATCACTTAGTTTCATAGGTTAGGTTAAAAGCTTGTGTGAGGCTTTACTAGTTGCTTCTATTAATGCATGAGAACAACTTGTATATAAATTATTGTATTCTTTTGGGAATTATGATTATGTTGAATTAGGTAAAGGATTTCAAGATATTAGGAAATAAAAATATGAAACATTATAATATTTTTATATAATCATTATTCATCTTTGTTATGGATTTCCTATAAATTATGTACCATATGTTGGTGAATGATTTCAATATATTATTTCTCTTTCTAATGAAAACTATTTACTAAATCATTGATGAATCTCAATCATGTATTGATACTCACACACATGTTGATTTAGATTTATATGAAAATCTTGAGGATTTGGAAGTGGTAGTTCAACAACATTTATTAGGAACTTTCTTCATTTTGATGGATGTGGATTAGCGAGAACATGTTATTTCAAGAGTACACGTGGAATATTAAAATAATCATCTTGAAGCATCTCCTTTAGATGAGGAAGAGGCCTCTTCTGTAGAAAGTTTGGTTTCTGTCATCCATGAGGTTGACATAAATGAACAAAAGGATGAATAACTTTTGAGTAGAGATGAAGAAAGTTGTCACATTCTAGAAAATTTAATAGCTATAATGGAAAATATTAAATCTAATTTTTTGTTCATGATTATAATGTATAATAGTATTCTCTTAGTCTAAATTAAGATATTCAAGAAGAACTTCTTGGGACCTTGATCGTAGACCATTCTACTAATTTTCTCCTAAATATAATCCTTGAAACCTCATATTTTCAAAAAAACATGTGACTTTGTTTCATATTTATATGCTAGTAATGAACACAATATGTTTTGGATAATGTGATATGTTTAGATTTTCTAGTGGAGTAGAGATTTGATGTTGATCAACTAATGCGAGGAGAATAAATACACACAATAAATTGAAATTTTACATTAGTATGCTAATGGAAGAAAAAAATCCCTTAAAAAGGTGATTTTTATATAAAGGAATTCCAATATCTTTCATAGTATACCTATTATTCTTTTTACTCTTATATGTTTTATGGCTATGCTATGTAGGTGATCATTTCATATCTATTTGGATTTCATTTTTCATGGCCAAAATCTAATAAGGTGCAAGATGGTAATTATTTACATGTAGCCTAATATGGTAGGGATGAAATCTCTTCCCATCAACGTTTTAATTTGCTACCTTATCAACCTTATGCATGGAAAGAAGAAATTGTTGAAGAAACTATATATGAAACCATGTCTTCCATTGATTCAAGTGCATTTTTTGTTAATGGAAAATCTTGTTGATCACGTAACCAATTGGTTGATCTTGAAAGATTTGATGAAAAAAACAATGTTAATGGTTTCCATCTTGTTACTAACAAGATACCTTATACAGAGATGAAACATCAACTGTGCACATTATTTGATCCTAGTAACTTATCTCAAGTTGTTGGTTATGTGAAAAATGAACATAGATATATTTTTCAATACAATGAGGAAATTTGGTTTTGATCGATGGTTATGTCAACTTATCATTATCTTTATTCGATATATGGAATACATCATGCTAATAATATCAAGATTCTATTGCAGTGTTGTTAGTTGGCATTAATGTCAACCTGCTTGTAGTGGCTCTCAATATTTATATGTTTGGTGGTCTACTAGAGTTGAGTTCATGCACAGGTGGTTGATCCACTAGGTCGTCATGATCCATGCAGTGGTTTGGTCATCTTGCCAATTTTAGAGATGTTGATGTTATTAGTACTTGCAAAGTATTTCTAGGTGTATGGAACAATGTTTTGGTGTTGTCATAGTCTTAGGAGGTTTGTAGGAGAGTTTTCATGATTTAACAAGCTCTCATCTGAAGCTAAGATACAAGGTTGTTAGAGGTCAACATGATGTCTTTTTTCAGTCTTGTTGGGTCATTCACTTTCGTTCATAATGTCAATTTGGGCATGGAAAGATGTTGCACATGCCTAATCATCCCCCTGAAGCTTTGTTGCAAGTTTGAGGGCAATATTTTTTCATTTACTTTAAAATATTCCCCAACCGCACTGATGATGACTTATGCATGTAATTGGAAGGTTGCAACCGGGATTTGTAAGTGTACAAAGAGTGGTTGCAATGGATTTTTCACATGTTTGTCCATGTGGTTGGAAGGCAATCCAATTTTTTCTCCAGGTTTTGTGCGTACATTTAATATTATTTCATATTTTACAATGATCATGGTTAGGTTTTTCCAGAAGGTCGAAATAAGTCGTGGTGCCTCTAGAAGGTGATCAAAGTGGAAAAAATCAAGGATTTAGTGGAGTAAGTGGCTTGGTTAGGTCAATAAGCCTAATTCAAACAAATCTGAAGTATATGAAAAGGATTTTGGGCGAGCTCCATTACCTGAAGAATTTATTGAGCTAACCATCTCTATAAATTACAAATATGAGAAGGAAAGTTGTTCATTTTGTTGGTTCGCTACTAGTGCGAGTGAGTGAGTGTGCATGGAAAGAATGTACAAAAACTAGTGATTGTAGCAGAGATAATTAAGAGTTAGAATGTATTGAACTAGACCTTGATGGCTAATAAATGTCCTGGCCATGTTCATATTATAAAAATGGTAGAAGAGTTGAGGAGGACATAAATCCTTGATTTCATGACTTATTTTTATTTTCAGGGGCTTGTAATTCACATGAATGGTTGCAACGGTGTTTCATGTTTAATATGGCTATTTAAGATTGCATGATTAAGTTTTCACATCTATATTATTTGCAGCTAATGTATTGAGGCAATGTGAGTTGAGGATGGTGTGTGGATGTGAGAGAGATCTATGTATTAAGCTGATTTGCAGCTAATGTATTTGCATATTTGTTTTTGATTCAATGATTGATGCTTTGTTTGAGAACAAAGTGTTGTCTTGTGTTGATATTTTTAATTATGTGCTATGACAATATTGTTGTAGGGATGTTCATGTTGAGCAGCATAAGGGTTCTAGTTTGAAAATGCATGAAATGTGAACCACATAGAAGAGTGGAGTGGGGGCTCCAACAAAATCAGTGTAGAGAAAAAATTTATTCATAGTCTAATCATTGTTGGGTGAGGCTCATTGGTCATGGTGGCTTCTAGCGGATCAGATGAATATGCGTAGAGTCATGAGATGAAGATAAAAGTTACTTACTAAAAGTAGCCATGCGATTATTATATGTAATTGAATTGTTAGACAAATGATGAAATTATTTGAGAAACACAACGACAAGGGTGTTTTTTGACCCGGTGGGGGTTTTTTCCACTAGAAATATCTTATGTTCTCTTGTGCATGTTTATTTGGTTTATTTTATGGTCCACATGTGATGATATTGGTATACATGCAAATTCAAAATTGTTATTTGGTGAGTTGTTTAATGTTTTATGTGATCTAATCTACTAATGGGTTAATATGTATGTGGATTTAAAAAGTTAATAATATCGGTCACTATTGATTCACCCCCCTCCTATTAGTGAGCACATTTCCAACAATTGATATCAGAGCTCAGTTCCTTCTAGTGTAGCTTCACCACTAGAAGATAGATCATGGGTAACCAGTAAATATTTGTAGTAGATGGAGTTCCTCTTCTACATGGATCACATTATGTGCTTTGGAAGGTGAGATTTGAAGCATACCTTTTAACTCTTGATGTGAATACTTTGCTGTCAATTGACTAGGGTACAAAAAATGATTTTAATGAGGAATCCAACAAGCACATTTTCAAGGGATTATCAAATCATGATGTACCTAAAGTGAGACACTGTAAGACTAAAAACGAAATCATAGACAAGCTACATAGTATGTATGGAAGAGAAGGATTTCAAGATTCAAATATTGCTAAACAACCCCATTGAATTCTTAAAGAGGAGGAAAATTTTATAGAAAAATCCACTTTCATAGACATAGCAAATCCTGTCTCCTATTAAGGATATAGTGAGATAAACCATGAGAGTAATGACATGTAAATCATCATTCTAAGGATACAAGATGAATAAGTCATTAAGGAAAATGAAATATTGTCGAATTAGTTGCAAGATTAGGAGGCCTAGTGTGCAATATTAGAGGTGGAATTAGCCTCTTTGAGATGTTAGCTTAAAAACAAAAATAATCATCTATCTCAGTATTGGAAGTTGGAGAAAAGCACTAGAATTTTGGATGAGATCCTCATCAATCAGAGATATCCTCTTATCAAAACCGAATTGGGTTTTCAAGGAGAATCGTTCCTTATGAAGGAAAATGAGAAAGTAGAGGACAACCACGTAGTAGAAAATCATAAGTCCACCACCATTAAAGTCATTCAAAACCCTAGGAAGCATCATCATCAAAGCAATCCAAAGAAGATAAGAAATTATTAGCAGAAGTAAAGGAAAGGAGATCACATCCACAACATGCAACACTTTGGAAAAGTAAGGAAGCAACCAAGTATTTATGGGCCTAAAAATCAGAACCCAAGTTATCAAAGTTTATTTTATAGGTATTGTTTTTCTTGCAGCCATTTTGGACATCGAGCTATAGAATATAAATAACTTGCAAGAAAACAAATATTCTTGGGTAATCGTTGTTTCAAGTGTGGAAAAAATGGCCATAAAGCACTAGCTTATAGATATGACATGATCAAGGCTATAAAAAGTGAACTTTCACCACTGAAGATAAAGAAGGTATGGAGGAGGAAGATGAGTTGCAAAGAGCTAGCCCTTGAAAGGAATTCAAGGAAGGATGTTTTATTTTATAGAAAAATAATCTACTCAGGGGGAATAGATATTTTTCTTGTGCCTAATAGGAGATGGCTTCAAGAGAAGCAAAACTTAATAGGTGCATGTGATTAAAAGGAGGAAATTTCATCTTCATGCATCTATCCATTTCAGGTCCACACGATTAGTTTGATGCATAGAAGGTGTTAGGGTCCAACCCTAACCCCTTTATTTATGTAATAAGCCCAATGGGCCAAGTTAGAGTCATAGTTAGTTAGAAATAAAGCCTGAATTAATAATTGTAAGTGGCTGACCCGCGTCAGAGAAAATGGACCACAGTTAGTTGTAAATGGGGCATAGTTAATAAATAAAGTGGTTAACTCATGTTATGTAAGGGACCACTAGTAATTAGGGTTTTAGATGTAATTTAGCTATAAATAGTCATAGTTAGTAAGGGAAATATCATCAATTCTTATTATAATTGAGCTCTTCTCTACTGGAGGTTTCCCCCTCAAAGAGGCATGTGAACATTGAATCTATTTATGAATAATAAAATACTTTGCAGTTTTCCACATTTCATGTGATAATTTTGTGCTCTGGGCTATATTTCTTCATATTTATGGCATTATGGATTTCTCACATGTCAAGAGCATAAAAAGCGGTATCCGAGCACTTTCTAGGGTCAGCTGTACCTCCAATTTTGACAGATTTGCTTTTTAGGCTAGAGATGTGTTTCAACATACTTAAACCACGAGATCTGTCATTGAGTGGATAAACCTATGGATTTTGGGAGGCATGCATGTAGGAACTACAAGAGGTGGTCATGCTTGTTTTACTACCTTGTAACTCCTATGGGTATCCCTTCGAGTAGTAGTGCATTAGACATAGCCATGCAATGACTGTACTTCCATGTACCATCAGGTATATCGGAAGCCCTATAGGCTTGCCTGAAACCTAACCTTAGATAAGCCATCGGCTATCTTGCTGCTACAGTACGCTGAGAACAACACTTGGGGATATTGCGTGCATGTACAATAGGGTAGTATAGTAGTACGGCTAAGGGTACAGTCGATCCTCCATAGTTAGCACCCTGAATGATTGGGCCACGTACTATTGTTGTCCCCTACGTATATCGTGATCTATAGCACCTAACTCTCCTTTATGACCATATTTCCCTTTTCTATATGAAGATCAACCTCTACCTTATCTTCTATATCAAATCGAATTGTTGGGGTTATGTTGCCACCGTACAACTCAAATTCAGTAGTTGGGGTTTTCACAGTGTGCATCAGATTATTTGTGATCTGAACTTGAACAATAAAACAGAAAAGTATAGATATAAACATAAACAAATAGATGCAGCAGAAATAAAACTTCATTTCATTAGTATCAAAGAACTAAAATATGATTACATACAGAATGGAAATAGACTAGCTCGGGGAATGGTAGCTTATCTCTGAGAAGAGATATGGTGGCTACATGCCTCTGAGCTATGTTACAATGAGGATCAGAGGCCTATTTATTATTTAGAAACAATGGAAAACCCTAAACATCCAAAAGCCTAATCCTAGGAGATGAAGCGCCAAAACTATGGGCCCTATTTGGGTAAATTGGTACATCAACTTCTCGAGGTTGTAACTTTGGCATACAATCTTTGTGTGACGAGCACAATACCCCATTAGAAAGATCTATACGATAAATACAACTTATGACTAGACAAAACTCTTCCAATACTCTTATTAGCCTTGTTTTCCCCAAAAATAATGTCGTTTAGGGTCTCAAAACGGCTCTAGAAGTTCACGACCCAAAAAATGCCCAAAATAGTAAATTGTGCTATAATTAAGGAAACTGAGAAACTAAAAGAGACAGTGGTGGGGGTCCAAGTGGAATAGGAGGGTGGCCATAGAAATCCACCTAAATCATTCTTTCCCCCTTAGGAAGTAATGTTTTCCATTGCATTGAGTGCCTCCATGAGATGGTGAAACTTCTGCTAAACTTGGTCCCTAGTGAGCCACTGGCCTTGGTGCAGGAGTTGGCCAACTTTGACAACCCAATATATTTGGATCTTCTGCTAGAAAGTGTTCTTGACCCATGTGTAAATAATCCAATCAATTTAGGCCTATTCCATGTAGTCTAGGTTTAACTCTGTTGGTATGAGTTGTTCTGCAATGTCTAATGTGTCTAGTAATGGTGGGAAGTATGGTCAAAAGTGGTCCACATTGAATACTGGATGTAGGCCAAGGAATGGGGGAATGATAATCTCAAAATCATTGTCTCCCAAAACCTTGGCAATGGTGTAAGGACCATATCAGAGTGGTCTGATATTTCGACGGCCTCTGGTAAGGCGTTATTCTTGTAAATGCAACCAAACTTTGTCATCCACCTGAAACTTGTGTGGCACTCAATGTTGATCATGTCGATGCTTGTACTTGGAATTTTCCATAATGGAGTGGAGATATATAGACTTTTTGGGTAGAGGTTCTTCCAGTGTCAGATCAAACAAATGCCTGACCTGACAGTGTAAGGGTACGCCTGTGGGTGAGGAGAAGATGTCCTTGTATTCTTCCACGACCATATCCACCTGCTTCTACTGTGTGGAGGAACCCTTCCTGGGGGCCATGGATGTGGCTACAATATTCCCCTTACTTTGCAAGTGAATCAGAAAGAAAAAAAATTCCTAGTCTGGGAGATGATCTTACTGCATGGCTTAGCAAAGATCAAAGAGATGGTGGTAGGAGGAGCTACCTCTGGTATCATGTATAACATATTCCCCAAAGAAATAATAACAGTGCGAGGTCTCGACTCATATACATCATGTCACTTCCACAAGTATGTTTTTCTAAATAATACATCAGAAACATCGAGAGGAGAAAAATTAGACAATACCTCATTTGTGAAGGGCTTGATGTTGTAGGGAAGGCGGCATTGCTAGTCGACTCAGAGATTTCATCCTTGGTGAAGCCACCCATTATTGTACGATTGTGGGTGTGGTGTGGTTGGTAGGCCTAGCCGTTTCATGGCCTCTACTGAAATGGGGTTCTTTTGGCTCCCATTGTCGACAATGAATTGTAGGAGAAATCCCTTCACCCAAATCTATGAGTGGAATAGGTGTTCCCTGTTGGAAATAATACTGAGGGGGGGGGGAATCAGTATTATCTAGCAATTTACCAAATCTTCCTTATTTGATCTTTTGAAATATTCTTGCATATCAGTACCATAAAACAATGAGCATGAATAAAGAAAATATACAGTCACACCAAAGAACACAAGATGTAAGGTGGAAACCCAATGCGGGAGAAAAACCACCTGCTGCAATAATGTCTCTATCTTCTTTCAAGAAATTCTTTTTACAATGATTTTGTACTGGTGCAGTCCTTTACCAGCACGTAGGCTGCAACCTGCAAAGAGCTACAACTCTTTCTTGTTTTCGAGACTTCTCCTGGAAGGGAGCTACAACCCCCTACTTCTATTCAAAATGATCAACAAGTATACAACAGATACAGTCTACTACAGATATCAGATCAGTAATTACAGAAACAACCCAGAACACCTTATGAACAGAAATATACAGTTAACAGATCATCTTGAGACAGGGACGCATATTTTCTTTCTGTGGCCTGCGACTGGACGCAGTATACCTTATGCTGTTCTGCGTGCAGACGCACTGTTCCTTTTGCTTGTCTGCAACCGACGCACACATCAACACTATCGCGCCGCGTCTTTCGCTTCAGAGACGCACCCAATACCACAGTCGCGCCGCGTCCTTCGCTTCAGAGACGCACCTGATCCTTTACTGTACTGCGTCCCGGCGCACTTTCCCTTCACTGAATCTGCGTCCCTTTAGATATAGAAGATAAGAGGACTTCAGAACCAACCCAAACACTCAGATCCACAGATCTGATCATGCGCCATATAGATCGTAGTCCATTAGAAGATTTACCCTTAAAGATATGGACTAGATCACACCAAGAGATGATCAACCAAGATGATACCTAATCCAAATGAACTCCTTTGCTTTATATAGGCAAGCTTCTCCCCAAAGCGTGGAACAATACCACGAGACGACACCAGAGAAACACGCAACCGTCGGCTAGATACCACACAAGAAGCCCCCACGAGTTTTTCTCTACCTTGAAATGTGTGCACTGGGCGGACGCACCTTCTGAACGGCTGGCCGGCGTCCCTAGACGCGGGTTCTGTATGGAATACCTGCGGGGACGCGCTTGCTAAACAAAATTTCCTGCGTCCTTCTTGATTTACCACCTGAAGGCGTTTGCCATCAAGTACAACACCTGAATCATAATGCCAACAAACTCCCCCTTTGGACTTGATGGCAACCACATAAACTTTCAGCTTCATCATTCTCCCCCTTTGACATCAAGAGCAAAGGGTATGCTCCCCCTATGCTCATGCTTCTCCAGAATTGTAACCAGAAATCCATCATGAAGAAGACAGAGACATATTGCAGCTATTTCCAAGATCTCCTTCTCCATAATGCCAACAATGCATTATGTGCTCCCCCTGAGCCTATACCATCAATAGGAAGATGGTCAACAGTGAGATGATGCATCAACAACCCCCAGCTTTTGCCTGAGGTATTCAAAAGTGTCCCTGGGCAACGGTTTGGTGAAAATATCAGCAACTTGTTCCTTAGAAGGAACATACTCCAACTTGACCTTCTGTTCAAGTACTTGTTCCCGGAGAAAATGGTACTTGATTGGTATGTGCTTGGTTTTTGAATGCATAACCGGATTCTTTGAGATGCTGATTGCACTTGTGTTGTCACATAAGATAGGAATAGGAGGTGTACAAGTGATTTGATAATCCTGCAAAGTCTGCATCATCCAAAGAAGTTGGGTGCAACAAGATGCAGCCGCAACATATTCCGCTTCAGCTGTAGACAAGGCAATTGAACTCTGTTTCTTGCTGAACCAAGATACCAGTCTAGAACCCATAAAGAATGCACCACCACTTGTGCTTTTCCTGTCATCCACGCTTCCGGCCCAATCTGCATCTGTATAAGCATGAAGAGTGAGATCTGGATCTCTAGGATACCATAGGCCATAATTTTGAGTCCCTTGAAGATATTTGAAGATTCTCTTTACTGCTTGAAGATGAGTCTCCTTTGGATTTGCCTGAAACCTTCCAACTATTCCAACTGCATGCATGATGTCTGGTCGGGTACCTGTCAAATATAGTAGACTTCCAATCATAGATCTGTAGGTTGGTTGATGAACTGCTGCAGATTCGTCATTTGCACTGAGACTACATCCTGTGACCATGGGTGTACATACTGGTTTTGCATCTTCCATGCCATATTTCTTCAAAATCTGCTTGAGATACTTGGTTTGAGATAAAAGGATTCCTCCTTTCTTTTGTTGGATTTGCAAACCAAGAAAGTATGTCAGTTCTCCTAGCAAGGACATCTCAAATTCTTTCTGCATGACTGAGGCAAAGCTTTGACTCATAGCTTCTTCATTACTGCCAAAAATAATGTCATCTACATACACAACAAGTATTAGTAATTTGTCATTTTCAACTTTTATATAAAGATTGCTATCTGCTGAACCTTTTGAGAAACCTTGTTGATGAAGATATTTGTCCAACTGGTAGTACCAAGCCCTTGGAGCTTGTTTGAGACCATAGAGAGCCTTTTTTAAGCGGCATACAAGATTTGGATCGTTTCCAAGAATGAAACCATCTGGCTGTTCAATGTACACTTCTTCATCCAAGTCTCCATTCAGAAAAGCTGATTTCACATCCATTTGAAATACTTTGAAGTTCTGACAACTTGAGAGAGCAAGAAACATTCGGATGGCCTCAAGTCTTGCAACAGGAGCAAAAGTTTCTTCAAAGTCTATTCCTTCTTGCTGTGCATACCCTTTACAAACAAGTCTGGCTTTGTTTCTAATTACTTCTCCATTTTCATTCAATTTATTTTTGAACACCCATTTTGTTCCGATAACATTCTTATCCTTTGGTCTAGGAACCAGCTCCCAAGTATTGTTCTTTTCGATTTGCTCAAGTTCTTCATCCATTGCTTTCACCCAACATTCATCTTTGCATGCTTCTTTCACATTTTGTGGTTCAGTAGAGGAGAGTAATGCCAAATAACTTGAAGCTTCTGCAACTATTCTTCTAGTTTGTATACCTGCTTCCTTTTGTCCCATGATCTGAGATTCTGGATGGTTCTTTTGAACATATCTGGATGGAGTCTTTTCTTCTATTCTTGTTCTTTCTTCTGCTTCTTCGTGAGGTCCGTCTTGAAATTGTTCTTGCGGTTCTTCTTCTTCATCATTCTGTCTTTGAGGGTAGCTTTCATCTTCTTCAATGTCTTCACGATGTATTTGCCTAGGAATGTATCCTTTCTCATCAACCACTACATCAATGCTTTCAACAATTCTGCCAAGTCTTTTATTGTAGCATTTGTATGCTTTGCTATGTGGAGAGTAGCCAAGAAGAATTCCTTCATCTGCTCTAGGATCAAGTTTGCCAAGCTGCTCCTCAGTATTTTTGATATAGCATTTGCTCCCAAAGATTTTGAAGTGCTTTACTGAAGGAGTTTTACCACTCCAGAGCTCATGAGGAGTTTGAGTGCTGTTCACTCGAACATTTGTCTTGTTGAGAATAATAACTGCCGCATGTGCAGCTTCACCCCAGAAGGTTGCAGGAGTTCCTGATTCATCAAGCATAGCACGAGCCATTTGCTGGACTGTTCTGTTCATTCTTTCCACTACTCCATTTTGCTGAGGAGTTCTAGCTGTAGAAAATTCTCTCCTTATTCCATGTTCATCACAGAAATCGAAAAATTCATTTGAAGTAAATTCTCCACCTCTGTCGGATCTGAGGCACTTAATCTTGTGACCTGATTCATTTTCAGCCAAGGCTTTGAAGGATTTGAATTTTTCGAAAGCTTCATCTTTGTGCTTCATAAGTCCCAACCAAACAAACCTGGAGAAATCGTCAATAAATAATATCAAGTATTCCTCTCCTCTAGGTGTTCTTTTTCTGAATGGTCCACATACATCTGTATGTACTAGCTCCAGAGGCATACTGGCTGATCCTTCTTTCTCTGGAAAGTTAGTTCTAGTCTGTTTTCCAAACTGACATGATCTGCACATGGTGTTGTCAGGAATTTTGATATCTGGAAGATCGCGAACTGCCTGATATTTGCAAGCTTTCCTTATTTGTGAGAAACTTAGATGTCCCAATCTTCGATGCCATAACCAGTGCTCTTCATCCTTGCTTAAATAGCATTGTTGTTGTTCTTCATCAAAAATGTATAGATTATTTGAAGTTCTTTTTCCTTTGAGAACTGTTTTACCTGTATCAAGATCACGAACAAGACATCCATTTGATCTGAATATAACCTCGGTTCTTTGATCACACATCTGGCTTACACTTAGAAGATTATGCTTTAGTCCATCAACAAACAAAACATTTCCAGCCTTAACATCTTCTTTTAAAGGAGCAATACCTTTTCCTTTTATAGTTGCAGGAGTATCATTTCCAAAAGAGACTTTCTTTCCCTTTTCTAAATTAGAATAAGATTCAAGTTTTTCTTTATCACCTGTCATGTGCTTTGAACATCCACTGTCAATGTACCATAGATTTTCTTGTCCTTCTGCATAGAATGCTATCCCACATCTTTCTGTTTGAGGTTCCTTTATTTTCCATGTTTTGGTGCCTGAGGTTTGTTCCCTTTTTTGTTCTTGTACCTTTCTTTCCGGAAACCTGCTTCTGCATTCAACATCTTCATGTCCAAAATTATTGCAAATAGAGCATTCAACTTCATTTTCAAGAGCTGAAAAATTGTTATAGGTCCTTTTTGTATTCCCTGTCATGCTTCTTTGTTTTTGAGCTTCCCTAGTCATGATTGTTTTATACGCAACACATTGGGCTGCTTTGTGACCAAAGTTATGGCAAGAAAAGCATTGTCCATTGAAGAAGTTTCTGCGATTATTGAATCTACCAGCCGACTAATTGTAATTTCTATTTTCATCTATTCTTGAACCAAATTGAGAAGGTTTTACCTGTGGCTGGTTGTGGCTTTTGTTCACCCTTAAGCTGGATTGCCCCTGATATTTTGAAGTTTGTCCCTGCTTTACCTGATGATCTTCCTTGTGTTCTTGCTCATTTCTTCTTGCGGCATCAAGATAACTTTTTGAAGTGGAAGCTTGAGAAGTTTCTCCATTGTAGCCCAGACCTGTCTTATTTAGAGGAGATCGCTGCACACTGATAATCTCATTCAACGTTTCAGATCCTTTGACAAACTTGAGATTAATAGTTTTTGTTTTCTCAATTTCTTTTCTAAGACCAACAATTTCACCTTCTAATTTTTCAAGATGTTTTTCCTTTTCATCAATCTGAAATTGTAGAGTATCAATAATCATGTTCTTTTCTTCTATACATCTCTTGAGTCTAGTAATTTCATCATAAAGGTTATCCACATCTATAGCATCCTCATAATTGTCATCTTCAAATGCCATTAACAATCTATATTTGTTACCTTGTTCATCTTCATCACTGTTTGATAAGCCATCGCTATCTTCATGGGTGTAGTAGCTTTTCTTATTTGTACCCTGTTTCTTGTTCCATCTAACTGGTTCCTTTCCTTTATCCTTATAAGAGCATTTTGCAGCATAATGACCTACTCTTCCACAAGCAAAACATTTGAAAGGTAGCTTACCTCTGAACCTTCCAGAACCCCTTTGAAGATTTCTGACAAAGTTTGATTCTTCTTCCTCTTCTTCTGGAACATGACATGCTTCATAGTGATCTTCTTTGCCTGATGCTTTAAAAGCAGCTTCCCTTCTATCTGATGGACCTCCCTTTCTCATTTCATAAGCAGTTAGAATTCCATGCAGCTGAGACATAGTGAGAACACGGAGATTTTCCTTTTCTTCTACTGCAGATACTTTAGATTCAAACTTGGGAGATAAAGATCTTAGAATCTTTTGAACTACTATAGTCTCTTTTATTTCTTCACCCAAATTTTTCATACAATTAACAATCTCATCTACTCGAAGAAAATAATTAGCCACACTTTCATCATTATACATCTTGAGAGTCTCATATTGAATCCTGAGAGTTTGAAGTTTAGCTTCTTTTACCTGTTCATCTCCTTCATAGCTAGTGATCATTTTGTCCCATATCTCTTTTGCTGATTTGAAGTGCATGACCTTCATGAACTCTGTTTGAGATATACTTCCTAATAGAGTGCTGACTGCTTTTGCATTTGTTTCATACTGCTTTTTCTCAGCTGGATCTGTAGGAGTAACTGAAGGAAAGGCATAGCCTGATTCTACAATGTTCCAAACTTCTGTACCAAGAGATTGAAGATATGCAGTAACTCTTACCTTCCAATAATTGAAGTTTGTTCCATCGAAGACGGGTGGCCTGATTGATGCTTCTCTCTCGTAGTTTCTCATGATGAACGATCTACCTTCAAGCGATCAAGTTGTTCTGAAGGACCTGCTCCGATACCAATTGTTGGAAATAATACTGAGGGGGGGGGGAATCAGTATTATCTAGCAATTTACCAAATCTTCCTTATTTGATCTTTTGAAATATTCTTGCATATCAGTACCATAAAACAATGAGCATGAATAAAGAAAATATACAGTCACACCAAAGAACACAAGATGTAAGGTGGCAACCCAATGCGGGAGAAAAACCACCTGCTGCAATAATGTCTCTATCTTCTTTCAAGAAATTCTTTTTACAATGATTTTGTACTGGTGCAGTCCTTTACCAGCACGTAGGCTGCAACCTGCAAAGAGCTACAACTCTTTCTTGTTTTCCAGACTTCTCCTGGAAGGGAGCTACAACCCCCTACTTCTATTCAAAATGATCAACAAGTATACAACAGATACAGTCTACTACAGATATCAGATCAGTAATTACAGAAACAACCCAGAACACCTTATGAACAGAAATATACAGTTAACAGATCATCTTGAGACAGGGACGCATATTTTCTTTCTGTGGCCTGCGACTGGACGCAGTATACCTTATGCTGTTCTGCGTGCAGACGCACTGTTCCTTTTGCTTGTCTGCGATCGACGCACACATCAACACTATCGCGCCGCGTCTTTCGCTTCAGAGACGCACCCAATACCACAGTCGCGCCGCGTCCTTCGCTTCAGAGACGCACCTGATCCTTTACTGTACTGCGTCCCGGCGCACTTTCCCTTCACTGAATCTGCGTCCCTTTAGATATAGAAGATAAGAGGACTTCAGAACCAACCCAAACACTCAGATCCACAGATCTGATCATGCGCCATATAGATCGTAGTCCATTAGAAGATTTACCCTTAAAGATATGGACTAGATCACACCAAGAGATGATCAACCAAGATGATACCTAATCCAAATGAACTCCTTTGCTTTATATAGGCAAGCTTCTCCCCAAAGCGTGGAACAATACCACGAGCCGACACCAGAGAAACACGCAACCGTCGGCTAGATACCACACAAGAAGCCCCCACGAGTTTTTCTCTACCTTGAAATGTGTGCACTGGGCGGACGCACCTTCTGAACGGCTGGCCGGCGTCCCTAGACGCGGGTTCTGTATGGAATACCTGCGGGGACGCGCTTGCTAAACAAAATTTCCTGCGTCCTTCTTGATTTACCACCTGAAGGCGTTTGCCGTCAAGTACAACACCTGAATCATAATGCCAACATTCCCCATCCTCTGGATCTTCAAGCTTAATCTTCTGGATCTTGGTGGTGGCTACAATGGCACTAGTTTCTACACCAATGATATGCTTCCCTTTTTCATTCTCCTTGTCAGGTTATAACTCAGATTTGGAACATGCATCTGACTCAAAAGCCTTCAACTCCACCATCGGTGACTGTTTGGCCCGTAACTCACTTGTGCTATGAGTGGAGCTCTTATGGAATTCACACCACTTTCTCGTGTCCTTGTATGTCTTCATGGTGTTTTTATTTTCTTTTTTCTTTGGCCAGTTATCCTAGGTCTCCTTGCCTTGGCTTTTCCATTTATTCTGTGGCTTGGGTACACCTTTCCCTTGCTTCATATTCATAGATCCAAAGTATCTCTTCTTTTGTTTAAACTTCTACTCAATCTTGACAACGTACGGGTACATCGTACCAAGTGAGGAGATGTCCAGGAACTCCATCTCATCCAAGATGTACATATGTAGGCAGCCATGGTACTTGAGTACCAAATGTTTCCTAGAATCCTTAATACCCAACTTCATGCGAAGGGTATCAAAAGAATTGGTAAACTTCGTCATGTCTTGGTCCCTTCCTTGTCATAACATGCTCCACTTTATGTATTTATCATCATAGCTCCCAATAGGGTAGTACGACTTCTTGATGCCCCCCCTGGAACAAATTCTAGGTGGGTGCAGCTAAAAATAGTGAGGGTGTACTTTCGTCTTTCTTCTCACAGTAGGTTTCCCACCAGTCCTTGACGTGGGGGGCAGCTTTGAGAAGTGCAATAGTAATCCTTTCTCGACTGGAAAAAGCATGAACAGAAAAATATCCTTCTAGAATATTTAAGCATTTATCCATGATGTCTCCATCTATTTGACCTTCAAATATGGGGATGTCAAAGTTAATTTGTACCTTAAAGCATGTGGTGCTTCCAAAGTAGTTGTCAGAAGTAGATGCATCACCTCTGGGTAGTTGCTGAAGGATATAGGCAACGTTGTCCATCATTGAGTTCCTTTTTTCTTTCAAGGGATTCTTCGAGCAAGATTTTGAAAGAATCTCCTACGCCCTCATGTTTATTTTCTTTCACCATGGGTGGTCGTCGGGATTTATGAGGCTAGTCTTCCAATGGTTCGACCAGTTTGAGCCCTA
Organism: Pinus tabuliformis; assembly: GCA_031772625.1. NCBI lineage: Eukaryota > Viridiplantae > Streptophyta > Pinopsida > Pinales > Pinaceae > Pinus > Pinus tabuliformis. The sequence continues at coordinate 965,110,446 of CM062808.1, forward strand.
AGTCCTTATATCCTAACCTTGTTGGGGACATGCAAAGAAAAATAGAGAATAAGCAGACCACTCTGATACCACTACTCCAAACCTAAAAAGTAACACAAAAAATACAAACATAAACATAAACACAGAGATGCAATAGAAATGAAACTTCATTTCATTAATATCAAAGATATGAAATATGCTTACATATAGAATGAAAATAAGCTATCTCGGGCAATGGCATCTTATCCTTGAGAAGAGATGTGGTAGCTACATGCCTCTGAACTATGTTGCAATGAGGCTCAAATGCTTATTTATTATTGAGAAATAATGGAAAATCCTAAACATCTAGAAACCTAACCCTAGAAGATGAAGCACCAAAACTATGGGTCCCGTTTGGGTAAATTGGTACATTAACTTCCCGGGGTTGTAACTTTGGTATACAATCTTCATTTAACATGCACAATACCTCTTTAGAAATATATATCCATTGTGTACAATTTTCGACCAACCAACACTACTCCATGACCCTTGTTGGCCTCGATTTTCCAAAAAAACGTACTTTAGGTCCTCGAAATGGCTTTGGAAATTCAGGACCTGAAAACCTACCAAAAATAGTAAATTGTGCTACAAATAAGGAAATTGAAAAACTAAAAGAGACAGTGGTCGGGGTCTAAATGGAATAGGCCCGTGGCCACCAACATCCACTTGCATCAGTTTGTGCAGCGAGAGTTTTTGCCGCTGAAGTCCAGATCAGATTGTCACAACAAATTCGATAAGACCAAGACCTTGGGGTTCTATTGCTACATTCCAGGCTCGATTTTCATAGGACATTAGGTAGTATCAAGATTTCTAGAATTCGACCATTGCAGTATTGTTTAACAGGGAGTAAAACTCCTTTCAGATTAAAAAAAAAGTCTGAGACCATCCCAAGATGCTTGCTAGAGACCTAGCCCATCAACTTCATGATGATGAATTGGTTGTAGTGGTACCAATCACTTGTAAGTCCCCAATTTTTTGGCGATCGCATTTTTTTTTGACATGACTTCAAGTGACCCATGCCATTAGACTCCCGAGCTCACCCTCTTTCCAAGAATACTACTCTTAAGTAATTGACTGAGGTGGTGAATGCTAGGTACCAGATCTCAAGTTATGGCTTCTAAGAGGATTAACAAACTTGAAAAAAGGTTTGAATAATTCCAGAACAATATGGACAATATTAAGAAAAAGATCTCATGACTAACAAAATTTATGACAAATTCTCATCGGGAGGAGCCGAGTGTTGATGCACACATAGAAGAAGAATCTAGCCATCACATTCACTTCCATGGAAATCACCACCATTCCAACCACGAGACGCCGAAGATGGACATGTATAAATTTGATGCCTCTAACACTATAGTATGGGTAGCACAAATGGAACAAAATTTCTCCCTTAATGACATTGGCAAGGATGAAGCTAAACTACATGTGGGATCCCTTTACTTGGACCAAGATAGATGGAAATGGTGGTAGTGGCATAAGAAATGTTGTCCGGGGAAAGTAACCTGGAACATGTTCTCCAAATCCATATGTGATTACTTTGACCAGGAATCTAATTTTTTGGGTCATCTCACTAAGCTTCATCAAACAGGTATAGTAAAGGACTACTTTGTAGCCTTTGATCAATTCGCCATCAAAACTGATGATCTAGGAGATGACTTCTACTTGGAGTGTTTCATCATTGGCCTAAAATAAGCCATCCAAGTCCATGTGCCGATGCACCACCCAACTATTTGGTTGGACGCATGTAGGAAGGCCTTAAATGTGGAAATCAACTTAAATTCTCAGTCCCATCATCCAAATTTTTTGTCCAAGGTGCATCCCACATAGGCTTAGGGACCCACCCAAACACTTAAGGTTCAAAAGGTGTCACCAACAGAAATGGACAAAAGAAGAAAACAAGGATTATGCTACTACTGTGATGAAAATTAATCCCCTGGACATAAATGGAAGGAACCAAAAGTATTTCAAATTGATGCTACTAATAATAGCTCAGTAGAGGAAGATCCACCCCTTGAGGTGCCCAAGGATGAAGTCGAGGAAACCCAAATTGACAATGACACCACAACTATGCTAGATGAGCCAGTCATATCACTACATGCCTTTGCTGGCATTTCTTCACCTCAGACTCTCAAAATTTGAGGCTTTATTAAACATCAACTAGTAATGGTATTGATTGACAGTGGAAACACTCATAAATTTATCCATAAGAGAGTCAAAGGAGTTGTTCATTTCTTTGTGTGGGCAGTTTCTAATTTCCAAGTCCTTATCGCTGACAGGGGTACCATGAAATGTGAAGGTCCTTGTGAAAATATTAAGCTTCAGATGGGAGACTACCACCTAAAGGCCCACATGTTTTCTATTGAAATGGGTGGTTGTGACATTATCCTGGGTGTTGAATGGCTTCACACATTGGGCCCTATCACAATGGATTTCCACAAGCTATATATGAGATTTAAGCAGAATGACTGCATTCATACATTAAGAGGACTCCAGGTAGGTGCTCCTACTATCATCAGGTCGAATCGAATGGAGAATATTTTAAAAAAATGTCATCATAGAGTAATCACCCAATTTAATTCCATCTAGGCCATTGAATCCAAAACTCCTCATATTCATCCTGAGATGCAGCAAATCTTAGATCACCACCAGTAGGTCTTTGACAAACCTAAAGTTCTCCCACCCTCTAGGGGTGAACATGATCATAACATCCCTTTGGTCTTGGGGGCCCAACACCCAATATCCATCCATATCGATATCATTTTTCCCAAAATAATGAAATTGAAAAAATCATCAAGGAACTCCTAGAAGCCAATGTTATTCATCTCAACATCAGTCCTTATTCATCTCGAGTGGTCATGGTTCTAAAGGAAGATGGAGAATGGTGCATGTGTTCAGAATTTTGGGCCCTTAATAAGCTCACTATCAAGAACAAATTTCCTATTATGTTTGTTGATGATCTTCTTGATGAAGTACATGGTGCTCAATTCTTTACCAAGCTAGACCTCCACTCTGACTATCACCAAATACGAATGAAGGAAGTAGACATTCCCAAGCCTGCCTTCGAAACTCATGAAGGCCACTATGAGTTCCTGGTCATTGCAGTTGGTCTCTGTAATTCTCCATCTAATTTTTAAAGTCTTATGAACCACCTACTGAAACTATATCTTTGAAAATTTGCCCTGATCTTCTTTGATGACATTATCATCTACATCATAACTTGGGACAAACATCTTCCGCATGTAGACCAGATATTGCAAGTGCTCCGAGGTCACAAATTATTTGTCAAATTATCCAAGTTCTCTTTTGGAGTGGAAGAAGTCAAGTATTTAGGACAAATTGTGGGTCATGAGGGAGTGAGGGCTGATCCAAAAAAGATTATGGAAATGCAAGATTGGCCCCAACCAAAAACCTTGAAGAGTTTGAGAGGATTATTGGTTCTCATTGTCTATTATCATAATTTTGTCTATAATTATCAGCACGTTGCTAAACCCCTCACTAATATTCTCAAGAAAAAATCATTTCTCTAGATTGATGCAGCTCAGCAAGCTTTCTTATCTCTTAAACATTTCATGTGCTCCACTTCGGTATTGGCCCTTCCAAACTTGAAAAAAAAAATTGTGATTGAATGTGATGCTCCTAGTACTAGTATTGGCATTGTATTAATGCAGGAAGGTAGACCATTAGCTATCACCAATGAAATCTACTTATGAGAAAGAAATGATGGCCATATTACATGTATTAGACACCTGGCGACCATACTTGTTGGGGCATTGTTTCCAAATATGCATGGACCATCAAAGCCTAAAATATATTCTATAGTAGTGTGTATCATCACAACAACAAAATAAATGGCTTGCCGAAATGCTGGGATATGATTATGAGATAATTTACAAGAAAGGGCATGACAATGTAGTAGCTTATTCTTTATCATGCAAATTTGAGGATGAGAGCACCCTACTGTCAATCTCTCTACCCATAACATACTAGATTGAAGAGACCCGCGAGGAATGGTTCTCCCACCTCTCTCTTTCACAACTCCTTAATAACTTGAGAGAAGATCCTAATTCCTCATCCGACTACTCTTGGAAGGATGAGATTCTTAATTAAAAAGATTGAGTAGTTATATATCCGACATCCACCCTCAAAACCTACATCTTACTCATCTCCAATAGTAGGACATTTAGACTTTCAGAATACTTAGGCTCACACACGTTGTTCTTTCTTGTGTACTAGCATGAAAAACAACATTTTTACTTTTTTAGTTGAATGCGATGTGTGCCAAAGTAACAACGGTGAAACACTCAAGTTACCAGGAACCTTACAACCATTTCCACTCCCTGCCTCTGTCTGGACAAATGTTTCCATGGATTTCATCACTAGTCTCCCAAAGTCAGGAAACAAATTAATCATCATGGTGGTTGTGGACAAAATTTCTAAATATGCTTATTTTTGAGCTCCACCACACCCATTTACCCCCACTTTGGTTCCTCAAGTTTTCTTGGACCAAATCTTGAAACTACATCGCATGTCACCTTCCATTATGTTTGATCATGACCCCACTTTTACAAGAAAATTTTTGCAAGAAATTTTCAAGCTATAGGGCATGCAACTCCAACTAAATGGTACCACCTATCATCGCCAAACTGATGGTCAAACATAAGAAGTCAACAAATGTTTTGAGACATATATAACATGCTTCACTTCAGAAAGGAATCATCAATGGGTATAGTGGTTACCTTTAGCTGAATGGTGGTATAATATTAACTATCATAGAGCCACCAACATGACTCCATATGAGGCAGTGTATGGCCAACTTCCACCTTAAACTATTTATTATATCCATGGATGTTCTAAAGTATAGGCATTTGATCAACTCCTACAGAACCATGCCACCATGATATCTCATCTCAAAGATAATATACAGCAAGATTAGAACTGAATGAAGAAACAAGCAAACCAACATCATTTTGAGCACGCATTTCAAGAAGGGGATTAGGTATTCCTATGACTCCAACCATATAAGAAAAATCTCTGAAAGAAAAGGGCTGCCAAAAACTAGCACGAAAATTCTATGGACCCTATCAGATACTTCAGCTCATAGGAGAAGTCACCTACAATATGGCCTTGCCACCTACTTCAAAAATCAAACCAATCTTCCATGTATTATGCCTGAAGAAAGTGGTAGGGAACAATTGCAAAGTTCAAAAAATTCAACCAAAATTGGATGAGGAAGGCTCACTTTGGCTCTAACCAGAACACACCATCGATACTCATGAAATACATCTCCACGGATGCACGATCAAGGAAGTCCTCATCAAGTATAAATACACCTCTCTAGAAGATGTGACCTGGGAACCAACCACAATTCTTTAGCAGTTTCTGCATCTTTAACCTTGAGGACAAGGCTGCTTTTGATGGGGGAGGGCATGTTAGGGTCCAACCCTAACCCGTATTTATTTAATAAGCCTAATGGCCCAAGTGAGAGTCATAATTATTTAGAAAGTCAATAAATCTTGCATTAATAATTGTAAGTGGTTGACTCACATCATAAAAAAGGGACCACAATTAGTTGTAAATGGGCCATAGTTAATAAATAAAGTGGTTAACCCGTGTTATGCAAGGGACCAATAGTATTTAGGGTTTTGGATTTCATTTAGCTATAAATAATCATAGTTAGTAAGGGAAAGATCATCGAGTCTTATTATAATCGAGCTCTACTTTGTTGGAGGTTTCCCCCTCGAAGATGCAATTGAACATTGAATATGTTTCTAAATAATAAATTACTTTACAGTTTTCTCATTTCATGTGATAATTTTGTGCTTTGGGCTATATTTCTTCATATTTATGATATTTTAGATTTCTCACAGGTCAAGAGTATAACGAAAGGAGAGTGCATGAGTCCAGGTGGGAGTTCCTCAAGGTTTTGAGGTTTACTTTTCATTTTCATCCTTTTACCATCTTATGTTTGATAATGGTTTCAACCATGTTGTAAAAAGATTATTTATCTATCCATGCATACTATAAAAAGTTTATGTAGAAAGAAACGATTGTTGATGGAGAGGTGGTATATGCTTAGGGGGAGTTTGATATGGCTTTATGATTTGCATATATAATTCTTATATCATGCAGGATACTATGTTCTCCATGGAAAGTTTTGTGATAGTTTGAGTGAGTGGTGTTACTTGCATTGAAACCCTCACTCATTATAATTCATTAGATAATCATCTTTCACATTAGGATTGGTGATTGATGCATGCATGTGCTTTAGAGAATTAATGGTGAGTTTTGTGAATTGTTTGATGAGGATTGCTACATTATTTTGTACATTGTATTGATACTATGTCCTTATGTTTTTTTATGGAGTGTGGTTAAGACTCTGTTGCATGTGTATCCACATGAGTTATGTATCTCAAATTGTATTATCATGAAGCCATGTATCCAATTTTCATATCATGTTGTCATGAGGTCAAGTTGTTTTACTTCTTCCATGTCATGCAAAGCTAAGTCAAGATCCAAACACTCTAGTGTCTAAGATTAAATCTTATTCATGAGGATCTTACCTTGAATATTTCCACATGTACATGTTGATGATGGTGAGGATTGTGCTTGTTGGTGCACATATGATATCAAGAGAACATGGATGAAGCTTGTATTGCAGATTCCTGACCTTGTTGATGGTAATGTTATGCCTAGAGCTTATGCTGCAGAAATATGGTTATTGTTGTTGACTTTGATTATATCTTTTGATAGTATGATGGGATGATTTCTCTTCATAGTTGGAGATTATGTTGTTGTTTATTAGAATCATTCCATGTGATTATTACAAGAGGATGGATGATTATATATTCCTACTCATTGTTATGTGTTGTTGAAGAATTGTTCTTATAGTTTATTTTTGGAGCCTTATGATGTTGATGTTGCTAACCATTGATTTCCGATGCTGTCATATGTTTTTAGAGTCACGGAATGAGTGGTTGGATGTGTGAGAGATGTGCATACTCTTTTTGGTGTGTTGACTGAGTAGTCTTGCTTATGACATGTATTATAGTTTTTGCTTTAGCCATGTGTTCGCTAATGAGTGCAAGATCAACTTTGTAATCACTTATGTATAGATACATTGCTAGAATGTTTCATGTGCTGGAGAGAGTTTTGGAGGCCTTATTACAACCATATTATTACATTATACATTTTTTTTTCTTTTTCTTTTTTTCAGTGATGTACCATCTTGTGGAGCCTTGTATTATGTTGTTTAACTATTTGGGGGTCAGAACTCAAGAGAGAGAGTCATAAGTCATGTTGTATGACTTCAATCTCTTGGTCCATGAGGTGTAGCCTTTAACTAGAAGGCATTGATTGTAGGATGATGATGATGATGCTTAGGAGGAGCATTTCTAGTGTTTGGTTGTTTATCAGATGGGGATCTCATGTTGTTTCTTGAGAGATGATGGATGTTACTTTTCCATTGTCACCATCCATGTACTACTACTATATTTTTAGCAAGGATAATATGATTTATTAGAGGATGTTGTTGCTGCGCATTGAGTTATGAGAGAGAATATTATTGCTGATGTTGTATTATTGTTGATGGGTTAAATATGCTACTACTGTTGAGTTGGCTTGATAGTGTTGTTGGTGTAGATGGAGCTTGTTGTTGCTAGTATATATTTGTTGTGTATTGATGGTCATGATATGTTTCTATTGTTTTGGCTTGAAAATGATGTTAGTATACATGCAAATTTTATTATTCTTGCTTCAGGAGAAAGAGAGTATTTTTTTATGCTTCTTATCATCATGCTTCCCTAGGGAGTGAGAGAGTTTACCGCTACATAATCAATGGATGACAAGTATAGTTTTCATTCCCTTGATGTGGCTAGCCATTTTCCAATAATGTCAAGTGCAGAGAGAGTAGAAGAGATCAATTTTTAGATATTAGTTCGTTGGATCAACTGGGGTTGCCATCAATTCAAAAGGGGGAGATTGTTGGCATTGATGTTGTGTTGAAGTGTTGTTGGTTGGCATTGGTGTTAGGCTACTTGCAGTGGCTATCATGATGCATATGTCTATTAGAGTTTAGTTCATGTAGAGGTGGTTGGCCCACTAAGTCTGCATGATCCATGTAGTGGTTTGTTCATATTTTCGATTGTAGAGATGTTAATGTTATTGGTACTTGCAAAGGATTTATAGGTGTATGGAATAGTGTTTTAGTGTTGTCATAGTCTCAAGAGGTCCATAGGAGATTTGTCATGATGTAACAAGATCTCATCTGAAGATGAGCTACAAGGTTGTTAGAGGTCAAGATGATGTCTTGTTTTGAGTCTTATTGAGTCATTCACATTGGTTCATGATGTCAAGTTGGGCATGGAAAGGTGTTACAAAGGCCTAATCATCCCCCTGATGTTGTGTTGCAAGTTTGAGGGAAATAATTTTTTATTTGCTTCATACTCTTCCTCAAACACACTTGTGATCACTTATGCATGTGCTTGGAATGTTCCAACCAAGATTTGGAAGTGTACAAAGTGCGTTTGCAAGTGAATTTTCATAGGTTTCTCCATGTAGTTGAAAGGAAATTGAAAATTTTCTCTGGGTTTCATGTGCACATTTGATATTATTTCATATTTAGTGGTGATCATGGTCAAGATTTTCCATAAAAAGGTTGAAATAAGTCGTGCTTCCTCTAGAAGGTGATAACATTTCAAACCATTAAGGAGTTAGTGGAGTAAGTAGCTTGATTAGATCAAGAATCCTAATTAAAACAAATTTGAAGGGTATGAAAAGGATTTTGGGTGAGCTCCAATACTTGAAGAATTTATTGACTTAATCATCTCTAGAAATTAAAAATATGTGAAGAAAATTTGTTGATTTTGTGGGTTCACTACTGTAATTGTGAGTGAGTGAGTTGTTCATGGAGAGAATGAGAAAAAACCAATGATTGTAGCATAAATAATTCAGAGCTATAATGTATTGGACTAGAGATTGATGACTGAGAAATATGTTGGTCATGTTCATATTGCATAAATGGTATAAGAGTTGAGGAGGATGTAAATCATTGGTTGCATGCCTAACTTAATTTTATTTACAGGGGAAGAGAATTCATATGAACGATTGCAACAATGTTTCATGTTTCATATGACTATTTTATATTACATGATTGAGTTTTCACATATAAATTATTTTTAGCTAATGTATTGAGTTAGTGTGAGTTAAGGATGGTGTGTGGATGTCAGAAAGATATATGTATTAAGTTTATTTGTAGCTAATGTATTTGTAGAGTTTTTGTGGACTTGGTGATTGATTCTTTATTTGAGCAGAAAGTGTTGTCTTGTGTTGAGAGTTTCGATTATGTGATATGAAGGTATTTTTATTGTGATGTTCATGTTGATGGCAAATCAAGGGTTCTAGTTTGAAAATGCATGAAATGTGAACCGCATAGAAGAGTGGAGTGGGAGCTCTGGAAAAATCAGTATAGAGAACAAATTTCTTCATAGTCCAATTAGTGTTGGGTGAGGCTCGTTGTTTGTGGTTCCTTCCAACAGATCAGATGAATATTTTTAGAGCCATGAGATGAGGATCAATGTTCCTTAATGAAAGTAGCCATATAACTATCCTATGAAATTGAATTGTTTGACAAATAATGAAATTATTTGAGAAGTGCAACAATAATAAGGGTGGTTTTTGACGTGGAGGGGGTTTTCCACTAGAAATATATTGTGCTCTTTTGTGCAAGTTTATTTGGTTGATTTTATGGTTCACATGTGATCATCTTGGTTGGCTGAAAATTCAGATTTGTTATTTTTTGAGTTGTTTAGAGTTATGATCTAATCTTCTAATGGGTTAATGTATGTGTGGATTTAAAAAGTTAATAATATCAGTCACTATCGATTCATCGCCCCTAGTAGTGAGCACATTTCCAATAGATGCTTCCACAAGGTACTTTCATATCTTTTTTGTTCATGATTCCATATTTTCTACTCGTTTGTAAATTCATTTCAATAATTATACATTAGTCATTGTATATATTATGATCGAATACAAACATGATTAGAGGAATATTTCTATGTAAGATACCATAAATAATAATTAGTTTATCTTGCAAATAATGGATATAGGTTTAAATGACCTAATATTTTCTACTTTTAGTTTGTTATTACTCCAACTTCTATTAATAACTTTTGATGTAGATATGATTTCAATTTTGGAGATATTTAGATGGATGCATTGGAATTTTGATTTTAACTAGTTCATTTTCATCCCATGCATGATAGGATAGGATTAGAGTAGAATACTTTACTATAATTTTACTTTTTCTTGTTTCCTTGAGTTTAGTTTGATGTTGGTTATTTATTTCTACATTTAAATTAGATTTTTTCAATAAGTTAATTTTTCAAGGATGGGTTTTCATATTAGACTCAAAATTTTCTTGAACTTGTATTTGAGAAGGTTAAAAAATAGATTATTAAAACTGGTAGCTAAATAATTTTTCATTAAAAACTTGGTATATGATTGGAAAACTCAAAGAAATGTTACTACTAAAATTTTCTATTTGAATTTCTATGTTATTAATGTGTAGAATTTATTAATTTTTCTTTCCACAAATTTAACAAATTTATTAAGAATTTCATCCTAATTATTTCTTTCATTTATGATTTCTATTTTTCTCTTTGATACAACTTCGTTAGAAAATTATTTCGGTTGGATTCATTTTTATTAAAATCAACCTAATTGTCTCCATGGCATAGTACTATTTCATGGCATCATCACAAATTCATTTGAATGCTTGAAATAAATGTCCATGTTTAATGTTAAAGAGGTAGTCAATACTTTGCTAAAAGATAACAAATAAAATTATGAGATTGAAGGTCCTTTCAATTCAAAATCTTTTTTTACCCAGACCTTATCCACGTGAATAAGTTTATAGGAATATGTAACTTGAATTGGGAATCCTTCTGGTTGGATTTTAGTGTTTATAGAAAGCGTGTCTAGTGAATATATTTCCGTTAGATTTAATTCTTGGAGTTGCATTGTAACTGGATTTATGTCTTCTTCATTCTTCACTGTTTTTCATGATTTTCCCATGTTTCTAGGAATTTAGGCTTCTTTTCTTAGTTTGATTTATTTTAACTTGATTCAAATAATTGTCATTTTTATTTTTTTGAGTTTATATTTATTTCCATATAACTTTCATTCTTGTATTTGAATTTGGTTTTGTCATTTTTATTTTCTTGAGTTTATATTTATTTCCATATAACTTTCATTTTTTATTTGAATTTGGTTTTAGCATTTTTTGTCATTTTTATTTTTTTGAGTTTATATTTATTTCCATATAACTTTCATTCTTGTATTTGAATTTGGTTTTATCATTTTTATTTTCTTGAGTTTATATTTATTTCCATATAACTTTCATTCTTGTATTTCAATTTGGTTTTAGCATTTTTTGATGGTATGTATTACATAGTTTATAAGATTTTATATCTTTTTGATTATTTATTACATTTTAATTTTAATTTTATTTAGTTTTGTATAGTTTTAATTTTATTTAATAATAATTATATTTTGTATTACATATCATTATTTTTCGGTTGATGTGTTAGAAATTTATTATGGTGTACAATTGAAAACAATACTCCCATCATGAATCATATCACTATTTGTAGGTTAATGTATTAGAAATTTATTATGATGTACACATGAAAACAATACTCTAATCATGAATCAAATTATGAATCATTAAGAATGTTTTATTTGAAGTATCATTATAATAATTTGAAAATTTAAATATGAAAATGCTTTAATACATTGAATTTTTATATCTATTAATACCTATTTTTTAAAATCTTATTTCTAAGGAAAATTATTCACATATTGATGCTTATGAGAGATTTATTAATTGAAATAAGAAAATAGTATCACGAAAGATTGGAAGTAAAAGATAGCATATGGAATAAGTTTTATATCTCATTTGTTTACCAAGAAAAGTAATTATTGTATCACCCCACTTATTATCGCCCAATTTTTATATACAAATCAAAATATTAGAAAAAAACATTTAAAGGAATAGGAAGTTGAGAGCAACCTAATTAGTGTGGGAAGTAGAAATAGATTCATCTCGGCTATGCATTCTTGCTACTAATAAGCACATACTTATTCTACTAAGGTAACTTCATGAGGGCTATGGATGCTTGCTAGAATTGAAAGAATGTGAGTTAAAATAATATGAGGAATACAAGTGCACAGACATTGATCGGTAGGAAAAACTTTGGCCTTTTGACTTATTTCATTATTGGTTACAGTAAATTTTGAAATTTAGATAATATAATAAGTCCTATAAAAGGAAATATTGAGTTATGAGTGCTTGAATTTAAAGCATATTTTTTTCAAGTATTGGGTATAGCAAATTCTTGTATTTTTTTAGAATTTGGAAGTGTAAGACTAATTTGATATTTCAGATAAATATTGTTTCCATATATATAATGGTAAAGATAATTGTTTCTTCTCGTATGTTTCAAATTGTTGTAACTTGTACAACAACCCCATTACAATATGAATTACTCATAAAATGTTGGGACCCTTCCCAATTCTCTTTGTTTTATGTATTTTTATTCGTATTTTGTAATTTTTAACAAGTTTAGTCCATTTTTATTTGTTTAATGTTTTCTTCCTTAGACATAAATATCCGTTTGATTTATAATTTATTGTGGAAAATATACAAAATCATAAAAGGAAATCTCTTTGTTTCAAATCTACACTTATTCATGGTTTATTAGGTTGAAAATGTCAATTATCGAATGTGCAAATGTGGGTAATCCCGATCTAGATCGAACCAGTTTGACACCTTTCGAGTAGGCCAAAATATGGTTGATTTTTTTTTTTTTTTATAGATATTGGATTCTATGAGTTATATAAAGATCCCAATCAAAAGTTGATAGTTTTATACTACCACATATGATAATATATTTTGATGTGAAAGTTTTTTTTCCCTTTAATCTTTTATGATTATTTTATATATGACACACAACGTGAATGGCGTGGCATTTATACATGTCAATGAGCATGGATGGTGATTTGGATTAATGGCCTATCATGCATGGATATTATATCGAAATTGAAAGTCACTTGTTAAGAATACACTCGTCTATATGCCCAGATGCAAGATCTATTTTCATTGAATTATCAAATTTCGATTTAAAAGCTTTTGTATAACACATCTTTTCCAAAGTTTCAAAGGTGGAAGTTTATATTTTTTTCAAATCTATCCATATTTAGGATGATTTATTAAGTACACTATTCTGATGTTCCACATGCCCAAATATCAGATTGATCGTCATAAGGTTTTATATATGGTTTCAATACAAAACCTTGGTCAAATATTTGTTTTGGATGCCATAAACTAGATTACATTCTCTATTGAATGAATTTGGATCCTCATCATAAGGTTTTATATATGGTTTCAATACAAAACCTTGGTAAAATATTTTTTTTGGATGCCACATACTAGATTACATTATCTATTGAGTAAATTTGGGTCCAAAAAGATTGTTTGCATACATTAATGTGATTTTCAAGATCCTTGGATATCAAATACAAATCATTTTGAGTTTACATCCAATGGATTTAGAGTCAAGAGTTTGGTGACTTATTTGTGTGAGTTGGATAGTTAAATACCTAGGTGTCTAGGTACTTTTGATGTATCTGAATATTGATGTGCGGTTTCCAAGTCAATTTCCATGTCAAATGTGTCATAGTTTTAAGCCTACATTGCACTATGGTAGCCTTACATGTTATTGAGTTTACATCGGATGGATTTAGAGTCAAGAGTTTGGTGACTTATTTGCGTGAGTTGGATATTTAGATACCTAGATGTCTAGGTAATTTTGATGTATTTGAATGTTGATGTGCGGGTTCCAAGTCAATTTCCATGTCAACTCTATCATAGTTTTAAGCCTACATTGCATTATGGTAGCCTTACATGTTATTAATGACGTGTATGTGTTGATGTGGCTAAGGTCACATGTTTTATGTGTAGTGTATGCATGTGATTAAGGCCAAACTAACATTAGGCATGCGATTAGCTACATTGTATGTTGTAATCACACATGAAATGCATTATGTTGAGAGGTTATTTTAAATTGTTTATGTTCGCTTCACTTGACCAATATGGTATAAACCACTATGACGAAACTCAATGAAAATAACAAGTTAGTTGTGAAACAAACCATCCTTTTTTCATGTAACTTGAGGAATTCAAAGCCCATTTTCTGGTGATTAAATTGAGTCAAATGAATTCAAGGACCAATAATTGATCTCTAACGATTTTCATCATGATTGTTGTCAATACTTTTGTTTAGATTTTTAGTTCTGAAGTTGATTGTATACTAACTCTTTGTTATTATTTTATTTTGGAGATTTACATAGATAAAATAATATCCTAAATACGAAGAAAATGGTGAGTAAGAGAGCATAAAGGAAAATTGGGAAATCTATTCATGGACCAATATATAAGAACACATATTCAATATCTCAAATCAAACATAGTTACATGTGTAAGAAATTTAATTTATTATACAATGAGAAAATCCTTTAATATATATAAAAAATAGGACTTACATGATTATGATAAAATCAAAGGATTTTCTCAAACAGATATTTAGTAAATTATGGAGATTGTTATAAAAAAATTCTTACGAGGTTGAATAATATGACTCACTGATATATGAGTATAAAAGTGGCTCTTTCAATGAAGTGGGAGTTTGGAAACTTTGTAATCAAGACTTGATATTTATTATTAGTTTGAGTACAATTTGGAGGACCTTTAGATTTGAAATCCAAAATTAGAACTTGTATATTTATATCAAGGTTTAAGGAAGGTTTGAAGACTAGATGGCACAAAAATATATAATTCATATTTGTGTATTTTTAGCAAGTGAATTTTGGATTGAAGGCTTACGCCTTTTTCTTGGATTTGAACCTGAAGAACTATTTTTTAATATTAGACAGAATTGAAAGTTAATTCATGATCAATTCATCTTATTGTGCATTTCTATAACTTATTTTATCTAATTCTATTTTTTATTGAGATTTCATGATGGACTAATATGATTTGGTTGTAAAATTGATTGTAGGGACATATCTAATATCATTTGTATGTGGAATTTCTTCCCATTCATGTTACGATTATATGTAGTCTGATTTATGCTAGAAGAGAATAAATTTCTTATTATTTTTTAGTATCGAATTACATCTTTGTGATCAATCTCTTTATCACGAATATATTATGAATAAATAGAGGAATTTCATTTGCATAATTAAATAGGATTGTATTTGGGTTTCAAGAAAGCTTCAACAAATGACTCTTTTTTAGGAAGAATTACGTTTTGTGGCAATCAAGCCCACATATTGGTGGATATATCCATACTAAGAGAGTATAGGCCTAGTAAAGGCCTTGATAAGGTGATATTAATTTGTTGTTATGGGTGGAATATTTTTTTCCATCAACACTGAGCTAGTATTTATAATGTTCAAAGCCAATATATGGAAAGGGACAAATAATATATATATATATATATTTGCTTCTAAGGACTTATTAAATTTGGTTTAGTTAAATGGTTTGTGATCACTTTGTGTAATTAGGGATTCCATGTTAGTAATTAGATAGATGAAAATTGAACATAATATTCGATAAAGTTGTTTGTTTCCATAAGAACACATCTGAAGGAGATCATTAAAATATTTGATGCCATTTCTTTCTCCCACATCTACAAATATTTGTACAAAAGCATCAATGTTGTATATAAAAAGGGCATATTAGATGTTCTTGGGACTCTATTTATGATATAATCTTACAAGTTCTAATGAATGTAGTACAATATGAACCTACGTATTTAATAAGGATGGATCTTTGGTTTTGTTGTTTTGTATTTGAAGTATATTTGTTGTGTTATTATACTGATGTTGTTAAAAGACCACTATCACCTAATTTTGTTATCATAACTTTGGAATGTCATATGTTTGAAGTCTATAGGTCTAAAAAAATTTTGGGGAAGTGTTAGGTCCCTAGAAGCCCACTATTGTTATTATTATTCCCCATAGAAGCCCATTATTGTAATTTTTATGCCCTTACACTATTGTTGTTATGTAGGACCTAATTATATTGTGACTCTTTAGACTCCTATATACACCAAGGAGGCCTTTTCATTTGAATCATCTAAAAATTGTTCATTTATTTGATGTAAAGGGAAGTTGCCCCATCGAAGGGGCTTATTATCAAGTCATTGATATATATTTTGTTAGTTTTTTATGTTATTTTATCTATATACATAAGATTTAGTATAAGAGCTTTTGATCCTAGGGTTTTGTTTCTTTAAAAAAGTCATTGTAGACTTTTTCCTATAACGTTTTTTATGCGAATCTTTAGACAGTGAAACTTATACCATGTGGAGGAAAAATATTGATGACTACCTAGTTACAATTTTAGACCTTGGTTCTCTATATTTTTATAGATATGGGCCAAGGAAGTTAGGATTTCTGTATGGTCTAGAATTTAGTCTCAAATAGGTGTCCTAAGGAAACTTGTCATAACTTTCACAAATCGTAATAACTTTCACTTCAAGCATCGAATTTGCATTTTGTAAAAAGAAACTAAAATTAAACAAACTGTATTTTGTTTGGGTATGAGTTTCATGGCCAAGGTTAAAACAATAACACATGCCATCCCATACATGTTCTCTCTACTGCTCTAGTCCATAATTAGGTCAGCAAGGGAGATTTGGAATAACAATGCCTTGAAGAGTCCACTCTCAATCCAACTAGTGGGATTGGAAAGAAGAAATAGAGAGATGCCACAGAACTTAGTTTCAAACCTTGGGAGGATGAAATTGTAGACATACAATAGTTTCAATGTCGTTGTTATCAACAAGCACAAAATCAAGCTCTTAAAAGGTGTCTATTTTTAAATTTACTTAAATTTTGTTTGAAAAATACATTTGAAGGGATTAAAAGGGCATATTGAACCATATATCTCATTAATTGCTTCCAAATTCCTCCCAATCAAAAAAAAATCTACACCATTAAGCCCTTAGAAAGCTCTACTATGACAGAGGAAGAAGAGGAATAAATGCAACATGATATATCAAAATTACAAAACCAAGTGCAACAATTTTCGCTCTCACAAAGATAAACCAAAAATGAACTGGAAGAGATCATGAATGGTAAGATGGAAAATTTAAATGGGGACATGGAAAATTTGAAAGTAGACATGGAAGGTTTGAAGGAAGGTCCAACAAAGTTGCTAGAAGAAAGGCTTCCTAATGGTAATAAAGTATTCCATGAAACCATGATGAGAACAAAAGGAATGTGAATCATGATTTTAGTGACTCTAAGATTGGGTTGAAGACCAACCACATTCCAATGATTGATATGAGGAAGTTTTATGGCAAGGATTTGATAACATGGATATTACATATGGAGTAGCTCTTTGATCTACATGATGTGCAACACACACAAAAGATATGAATTTCATTTTTATATTTAGAAACCAATAAGTTTTTGTGGTATAATTGGATTTGTTCTCATAAATCACTTGTCACTTTGAAATTTTTTACAGACGAATTCATAACACATTATGAGGATACACCCGGATTCGGGTGATTTAATAAGTCGTTAATGCCCATACGAGCGACGCCGGCATCGGGCATCATCGTGGAGCAAGTAGGTGATTTATGGCAGCGCATCAAATCCCATTAATGAGGAATTGGACGTACAACATGCGGAGTAAGTTCTTCAGGATGATGAGCATACGATTCATTTCAATTGCCCAGAGCTCGACATTATCTCTGGCTCATTCTAGCAGAGACATTCCGGGGCGAATTGGTTCACAGGAGTTAGGAGCAGAGTTGAGCATTTGGAAGCCATCATGGCTCCATAGAAGCCTGAATCTGGCCAGCCTCAACCATTTCATTGTGGTTCTTTTGGCTCGCATCTGGTATGGTCAATGTTTTTTCTTTTGGTATATAATTGTAATAGGTCGTGTTACGGTGTCTGTTGAAGCTGCTTGGGTAGGGTGTGGGACTCATTCAAACAATTCTGGAATTTATTTAGGGGTTCTGATTTCTATCTGTGCGGTGCTTTCCCTGGGTGCTCTCTACTCTGAGTACTATTATCTTCTGTTTATTTCAAATTGGGGTGGGTCGTTATTCTTCCTCCTTCAACCCTTTTGTTCTCTCAGTTTATCAATCTTTGATGCTATGGCCCATCGTAGAGGAGTTTCCCGGAGGGGTAGTAGTTCAGGCACTCGTGGGGGTATTAGAGGAAGGGGAGGTCTTGTCTTAAGACGCATTTCCCCGCTAGCCTCTATCTCGTCGGCCTCATCGTCTTCCGACCACTCTGGTACGTCCCTCCACAGTTCTTTCCACTCCTCCCGTTTCACATTTAAAAGTAAGCTAAACAAGCCTACTATCTCTGCTATTATCACAGTCATCTTCTCAGAGGAAGAAGATGACCTCTCTGGCTCTGATGAAAAATACATGGACAGGACTCTCTCTCAGTATTCTAAGGATTCTCAAGGAAGCATGGCAGAGGATATCCTCAATCTTCCAGAGGTGTAGCAGGCAGAAGGGCATGAAAAGGACGCGCATCTTCAACAAACTCCTTCACATGAGGAGCTCATTCCTTGTGCACCGGCGCAATTCTCAGGCACTCTTCTGTATCCGGTAATGCCTCCTGGTCGCAGTATTATGGATGTCGAAGAAAATGTGATGATTGAATGGGTCAGCTCTCCGGGCAAAGCCAATGATGCCGATGCAGAACTACCACCTCAGGTTGAAACAATCAACGACGGAGAATGATGGAGCAGATCGGACGGCGGTGGACGATTTCGGAAGGCCCCTTTTTGCTGAACTTTACGTCCCGAAAAGTCAGAAATGATGACGCAAGTAGAGAGCCACGCGTCAAGAAGAGATTATATCGGGCTTGTTCATACGGAAACCGCTTACTGGTCGATAGCTGCCCGATAAACTGGTGGTTTATGATAAGTGGTTTTGTGCTGCAGTTGTTGTCCGCGTCCGCTTTTTTCTGTATAATTCTCCATCGTCTTCTAGTTTTTGGTTTTTGGTGGTGGTCTCTAGTTCTAAAGAGTCTTGGGTTCTTGTTTTTTATATATGTAAACAGACAGTCAAGAGCTGATGGCAGAAGTTTTTTTGACAGAGGGCTGGCTTTAGCCCCCTCAGAGGTTCCAACCTCTTTGTAAATACTTTCCTCTTTTATTTATACATAATAGAATAGTCTTTACTCAGAAAAAAAAAAAAAAAAAAAACACATTATGAGGATACAAAAATCACTACTATCTTTAGCCAATTGATCAATCTCAAACAAAGGGGTACAATTGTGGAGCACATTGAGAACTTCTAAGGAGTGAATATAAAGGTAATTGATATTCCATAGGATCATCTAATTGATGCATTCATAGAGACTTTAAAGGATAATATTTAACATGTTTGGGAACATAAGTCATTGGAGAATGTGTTCAAGGTGGCAAGAAATGTTGAAAATAAAATTATGGAAATAAGGAGCTCTACTACTCACAACTATAAATATGGAAGTATTACCTCTCCTATCCTCCCACAACCTACTAGGTTGACATGAAAACAACTAGAGCAAAAGAGAGCAAAAAAACATTGTTACAGTTGTGATAAAAAATACACTAAAGGTCATAAGTGTGATGAGGAAAAATTATTTTACATAGATTGTGAAGAGGAAGAAGAAAAAAACAAGAAACATGAAAAGAAGAATATATACACCACGAGCCAATCCTAGGGGTTGAAAAAGACAAAATAAATCTGACCATATCTCGTAATGCACTGGCAGGAATTACCACTCCTTAAACTCTCAAGATAGAAGGATATATCAAGAAGAAAAAGGTAATAATGTTGATTAATTCGGGTAGTACCCATAATTTTATTCATTGTAAGATAGCCAAAGATTTCAATTGATTTCTATATCTATCACTAGAGTGTCAAGTGATGGTTGCAAATGGAGGAACTATAAAATTGCTTAGGGAAGTGCCATAATATAAATCTAACCATGGGGAAATATGTATTGACTAGTCTAATGCTTTTCATTCAAATGGGTGTTGTTGATGTTATATTAAGAGTTAAATGGTTGCAATCTTTGGGGATGATAGATTTTAAAAGAAATTTTCTAGAAATTTTTATGGGGAGGAAAGGAAATTGAATTATGGGGTATCGCAGGGAAACCTAGGAAGGTAATCAACTTTAATGGCATAAAAAATATTTTGAAGAAGGAACAATGTGGGGTAATTCACAATTATTGTCACTCGATGTTCAAAAATCAAAGTCATTCATTTCTTCATATCTCCAAAGAATCCTTGATAATCATTCCAAGGTATTTGAGACTCCCAAAGATCTCCCACCTATTCAAGATCATGATCATGATATTTAATTGATTCTAGGATGTGTTCCTATAAACATCAAACCTTACATATATCCTTATGCCCAAAAGAGTGAAATTGAATGTATGGTTGTAGAAATCTTATAGGTAGGTATGGTTCAACCTAGCCAACGTTCTTTCTCTTTTCCAGAAGTATTGGTGCATAATAAGGATGGCTCATGGTGTATGCATCCAAACTATAGAAAGCTCAATAAGCTCACTATTAAATATAAATTTCCCATTCCTGTCACTGATGAATTGTTCGATGAATTACATGGAGAAATTTACTTCACCAAAATGGATCTTCATTCATGGTATCATCAAATTAGAATGAAGACAGAAGTCATTCTGAAAATAGCATTCATAACTCATGAAGGTCATTATGAGTTTTCGGTGATGCATTTTATCCTTACTAATGAACCTTCCATGTTTATCGTTCCTTAGAAAATTTAAGTTAGTATTTTTTGATGATATACTAATCTACAACAAGTTTTGGAAAGATTGGGTTCAACATGTTGACATGGTGCTTATCTATTGGAGGAGAAAAAATTCTATTCAAAACCCTCCAAATGTTTCATTAGGGTATAGGAGGATGAATATCTAAGTCATATTGTATCCCATAAGGGTGTTAAGGTATACCATCAAAAAAAAAATCCATCAAGGAAGGGAAAATCCCCACAACCTTAAAGCATATTCGACGATTTCTCGGGTTGATAGGGTATTATTGAAAGTTTGTTAAGAACAAACAACAACACCTCTAACAACATTACTAAAGAAAGATGAATTTTCCTGGACTTGAAAATCAACTAATACCTTTGAACATCTTAAAGAGGAAATGTGCCAAGGTTTGGTATTAGCTACACTAGAATTCAGAAAGACCTTTATTGTGGAATGTGATGCATCGGGAAATTGTATTGGCGTTATTTTAATGCAATAAGGAGGACCCACTACCTTTTAAAGTTGTACAATTAAGGGAAACAATTTAGACAAACCTACATGTGAGAATGAACTGTTGTCAGTACTACATTTCCTGAAGAAATGGTTCTGTACCTAATGAGAAGAAAATTCAAGGTAAAAAAAAATCATGATAGTCAATACTTCTTGGAACAAATATTATCTTTAGAAGAGAAACAAAAATGGGTCACAAAGATTTTGGGTTATTAATTTGAAGTCATATACAAAAAAAGGAAGTAAAATGTTGTGCAAATTCACTCTCAAGAAGGAATGAAGATGTGGAGGCATTACTCCGTGGAATTTCTATTATCCACATTGAGTGCATAACTAGAGAAAGATATGAATGGAAGAATGAAGAAGAAGTGTGGACACTAATTCAAATGTTTCAGCAAGATCCCAATGCATTTGATACATTTATCTGGAAAACTGATTGAATGTGGCACAAATATTTCTTATATCTATGTAAGAATTCCAAAATAAAACAAAATGTTATTTTGGAATTTCCAACCTCTCCTATAAGAGGGCACTCGTGATTTTTAAAGACTTACCATAGGGTCAAGAAGGAATTTTTTTGGGGTGGCCTTAAATCTGATATTCAAAAGTGTGTGGTAGAATATTTGGTTTGCCAAGAAAATAAAGTCGAGACAATTAAGACCCCAGGGCTTTTACAACCATTATCCATTCCAAGTTAGCATTGGGAGGGGGTCTCAATGGAGTTTATCATAGGTCTACCCAAGTCTAAAGGAAGGAGTGTCATTATGGTGGTAGTTGATAAACTTACCAAGTATGCACACTTTTGTGCACTATTTGATCCTTTCAAGGCTAGTAGAATCACTATTGAATTTGTGGAAACAATTCAAAAGTTGCATGAAAACCCAAAAGTTATTGTAAGTAATAGAGATCCTATTTCACTATATTTTTTTGGACATAATTTTTTTTTTGTCTTGGTACTCAATTGGCTCATAGCTCATCTTATTGTCCTCAATATGATGGGAAAAAAATATAGTAAATAAATTTTTGGAAAGATATCTTTGTTTCTTTGTATATAATAAAAATACAAAATGGGTCAAGTGGTTACCTCTGACAGAATGGAAGTATAATACTTTCTTCCATATCCTACCAAAAATGACCCCATTTATGGTGCTTTATGGATATCATCCATCGTCCATCACATCATCTCTAAGAGACAATTCTAAGGTTCAACCAATGGAAGATCACATCAAGCATCAACAACAAGTCCTCCTACTTTTAAAGGATAAACTGACTTTGGTACAAAACCGTATGAAGGATAATAAATTATCACCAAAGTATTATTGTTGTTACAAGGTGTTGCAAAATATTATTACTATGGCATACAAATTGGAGTTGCCTACATCTTCCCGAGTACACCCAGTTTTTCATGTTTAATGCTTAAAGAAGGTCATTGATGATGAGCTACCAATACAAAATTTATTGGAAATAACTAACGAGGAAGGAAAAATCATATTGGAGTGTGAATAAATCACAGAAACAAGAATTTTGGTAGCTACAAAATCAATCAATTTTAGAGTATCTCATTAAGTGGAAGAATGTACTTGTTGAATATTCCACATGGGAGGATGATTATTTTATATAAGAATCATACAAAACTAATCATGTTGAGGCTAACACATTTTTGAAGGAGAAGTACATGTTAGGTGCCTATAATAGTAGTGTATCCCCTATATTATTATGATTGTGACCCATAGAAGCCCACTATTGTTATTGTTGCTCACTTACATTATTGTTTTTATGTAGCACCTAATTATATTGTGACCCCCTAGACTCCTGTATGTATCAAGGACGTCTTTTCATTTGAATCATCTAAGAATTGTTGATTTATGTGATGTAAAGGGAGGTTTCCCCCTCAAAGTGCCTTATTATCAAGTCTTTGATCTATCTTTTCTTATGATTCTGTGTTATTTTGATCTAGATACATAACAGGAGGATATGTTGACAATATAGGATATATGGAGAATTTAGACAACATTATTGTGATAATATTTTGATGCCATGGGATAGGGTCATAGTGATTGCTTATGCATCATACTTATAGCAACATGAAGAAGGTGATTTTTCATTTTGATGATACAAAAAAGGTGACATTTTTCCTAAGTATAAGCAAGCATTCATAACATAACATTAATATATCATGACAAAAATAACACACACGTGATATTATATATATATATATATATATATATATATATATATAGATATATATCATGACAAAAATAACACACATGATATTATATTATATCTATCTATCTATCTATCTATATGTGTGTGTGTGAAAGATATGATATTTACACTCCAAATGGGATGCGTTGTCCCACATTCCTAATTCAGAAGAATAATTAATCTCATGAAGAGTATACTTGATGAGGTTGCAAGCTATTTTTCAAATTAAAAAATCTAAATGTTGGTCCCTTTCCATTTACTAGGAGGTTGAATATTTGAACCTGGAGATGGATGATATCTAGCATTAGTGGTTTCCCATGTATAGAAAACATCATTCTTAAGTTTCTCATAGCCTCCTATAATGAACTCGAGTGATTTTTTATTTTACAAAATCATAGGATATGCATAATGCAATTCAATTAGTTCAAAATCAATCATGAAGTTTTCATATGAAGAAGGAATTTCCACAAAAGACTCACTATGTACCATGTTTTAATACATTATATGATTATAATATTTGTAAGAATATGAATATTATGATCATGTATTTAAGGAGGTTGCAATAATCTGA
Source organism: Pinus tabuliformis (assembly GCA_031772625.1). Lineage (NCBI taxonomy): Eukaryota > Viridiplantae > Streptophyta > Pinopsida > Pinales > Pinaceae > Pinus > Pinus tabuliformis. The sequence continues at coordinate 965,134,627 of CM062808.1, forward strand.
GAAATGATGCAATGTATTGTGAGTTTCATAATTGTAGAGGAAACTAATTTTGAAGTAACAAATTCATCATATCCTTTTGTTGCAAGGAGTTAGATCACAACTTCACCATATTCTCCCTTTCAAGTGATCATAACTTACTTCATAATAAATCCCACAATAAAGAAAATATCAAACATTGCGTACAATAAAATGAAGATAACATTAGATACTAGAAGATTTTGTAATATGAATTAAAAATGATAAATATACATATACATATAAATATATATTTTGAATGATGTTTAGGTCAAACATAATGATATGGATGTTTATTAGAATTATGACTTAATATATTATCTTTCGGCTCATATTAGGTTAGGTCCTTACTAAAGGTTAGTTGGTATGTAGTATTTATATTATGCATATAGAGATAGACTTTTTCCAAAGTCTATTTCCAATTCAAAGATCACATGTGCAAACTATGTAGGTTATTTGGGAGTCCTTTCATAATTCTTGTTTTTCTTTCTTTCTTTCTTGTTTTTCTTGCAAGAGGAGGAGCGGTGGAAGAACTTGAACCCCCAGAGTGATGATCTTGTGCTGATGGCGAAATGATGATCATCCAAAGGAAAGTAGTCACAACAGCAATCAAAGTAGAAAGGAGGAAGATCACATAAGAATTTGCATTCTCATAAAGGTATGCTTGCAAATCATTCTGAAAAGAAAAGTTATTATTGTGGAAAGAAGGGTCATATACAGAGTGAATGTTCTAAGAAGCAGGCTGATGATGCAAAGAGGAGGTAGGCAAATGCAAATCACAGAGGATACTTTGTTGAAGAAGAAGACTTCAGTCATGAATTTCGACTGTTCACAGTCGACTGTGCCCTTTTAGCATCTAATGAAGATGACATTTGGTATGTCGATTCCGGAGCATCCTCTCACATGACAGGTAAAAAGGAATTTTTTGATAGTCTTGAAGAAAGTATAAATGGATCAAAAATATATCTAGGAGATGATAGTGGATACGAGATTAAAGGTCATGGGGTGATTTCAGTTAAGTTACCAAATGGAAAAATTAGTGACCTTACAAATGTTTTATATGTACCTGGAATTAAGAAAAATCTGATATCTGTATCCATGATGGCTGATCAAGATATGCAAGTCGAGTTCTTCAAGACTCATTGTGTGATAAAGGATTGCAGGAATGAAATAGTTGCAACAGGCATGCGAGTTGGAAGCCTATATAGATTGGATGCAAAAAGCATACCAAAGAAAGCCATGGTTGCAGGAGGATCGACAGCCGAACAACTCTGGCATCAGAGGTTCGGTCATTTGAATTTGCAGGACCTCATGTTATTGCAGAAGAAAGGTATGGTCGAGGGACTCCCTATCTTTCGTAATATTCAGTTAAATTGTGATGGTTGTGCCTTAGGAAAGATGCATAGAGAACAGTTTCCTGTGCATGATAGGAGGAAGGAAACAGATGTTTTAGAACTAGTGCACACTGATGTATGCAGACCTATGTAGACAAGGTCGCTAGGAGCAGCATATTATTTTCTGTTATTTACTGATGACTGCACTAGATATTCATGGGTTTATTTTTTGAACAAGAAAATTCAGACTTTCCAGTGCTTTATAGAATTTAAAACCTTGGTGGAAAAGCAGTTTGGTAAGAGTATAAAAATTCTCTGATCTGACCAAGGGGGAGAATACAAGCTAAAGGAATTCATGAAATTCTGTAAATCTCACGGGATTGTTCAACAGTATACAGTGCCACACACACCACAGCAGAATGGAGTTGCAGAGCGCAAAAACAGAACCTTGGTGGAGTGTGCAAGGAGCATGTTACAAGGTAAGGGTCTGTCTAATAGCTTTTGGGCAGAGGCTATTAATACTGCTGTATATTTGAAGAACAGAAGTCCTACCAGGTATCTTGGCTTCAAAACCCCTTTTGAAGCTCTATATGGATTTAAACTAGCAGTAAACCATCTAAGAGTATTTGGGTCAAAAACATTTGCCCATATACCCAAAGCTGATAGGAAGAAATTAGATCCTAAAGCAGTTAAATGCATCTTTGTTGGTTATGGCACATAATTTAAAGCATATAAATTATTCAATCCCGAGTCTCGTAAGACATTTGCAAGCAGGGATGTAGTGTTTCATGAACAGGTATAGGAAGGGAAAGATGACGTTGGTGATGATTGGCACATTCCATTGTTGTTGGAGGAAAGTAGCGAGGATGAAAGAGAGCAGGAGCAGAAAGAAGAGCAAAAAGAAGAACATCAAGAAGATGATAATGCAAGCCCAGTCATAGCAGAAGAAAACAAATTTGAGGTAAGTCCCCTACCAAGGAGGTCAGGTAGGAAGACTCAATTACCATTAAAATTGAGAAACTATGCTTTGATGTCAAAGGTTTTGAACATTGTAGAACCCTCTAATTACAAAGAAGCTAGTCAATTTAAGGAATGGAGAGCTGCAATGAATGAAGAGATAGAATCAATTCTTAGAAATGATACTTGGGATTTAGTTGAGCTGCCTAAGAATAAAACACCCATAGGATGCAAATGGCTGTTTAAACCAAAAATGAATGCAGATGGAAGTATAGAAAAGTTAAAAGCTAGGCTGGTTGCAAAAGGATATTCACAGCAGGAAGGTATAGATTTTGATGATACTTTTGCACCTGTAGCAAAGTTAAATACAATCAGAATGCTTATTGCTTTAGCTACTAAATGTAATTGGGAATTACACCAGCTTGATGTTAAATATGCATTTCTAAATGGTGATTTAAAAGAGGAAATTTACTTAGTACAGCCAGAAGTGTTTATAAAGCAGGGGCAGGAACATCTTGTTTGCCGATTGAAAAAGGCTTTATATGGTTTAAAGCAAGCACCCAGGTCTTGGTACGAAAAGGTTGATTCTTTCTTTGTAGAGTATGGTTTCCATAGAAGTTTAAATGACCCAAATTTGTATACCAAGTACAATAATCAGGGGCAGATTATTTTGATTTCTTTGTATGTGGACGACATGATTATAACAGGAAATGCAGATGATTTAATCAGAGGAATAAAAAGGCTTATGGCACAAGTTTTTGAGATGAAAAATCTCGGAAGCCTTCACTATTGTCTGGGATTAGAAGTATGCAGAGATACTGGGCAAAATTTTCTTACTCAAGGGAAGTACGCCAGAAATCTGTTGGAAAAGTTTGGTATGGATCAGTGTAGATCAGCAGCGACACCTTTGCAGCAGAATCTGAAATTGAACAGTGATGATGGCACTAAGGAGGTTGATGCCATAATGTACAGACAGCTGGTTGGCAGCTTGATATATCTTACAGCAACCAAACCTGACTTGGCATACTCTGTCAGTGTGTTGAGCCAATTTATGTCGAAACCGCTTGAAAGTCATTGGATAGCAGCAATGGTATTTTATACACTGATGTATCTGATGTCACTCTAGCAAGTTTTTCAGACTCGGACTGGGCAGGTAACCTGGATGATTGGAGGTCCATCACAGCTTACGCATTCAACATAGGTTCCGGGGTCATAGCTTGGAGTAGCAAGAAGCAGAATACTGTAGCCTTGTCTTCATGTGAAGCTGAGTATCAAGCATTGTGTGCAGCAACGTGTGAAGCGATCTGGTTGAGAAGGCTTCTCAAAGATGCAGGAAAATAACAGAAGAATCCCACTTCCATCAAAAGCGACAACCAGAGCACCATTAAATTAGAATACAATCCAGTGTTTCACAAAAACACCAAACATATAGACACTCAGTTCCATTTTGTTAGAGAGAAAATACAGTCAAAAGAAATTGTTGTTGAATATTGTAAAACTTGTGACAATGTGGCTGATATTTTCACAAAGCCTCTTGCACGAGTGAAATTTGAATTGTTTAGAAAGATGCTAGGAGTCCAGGAGAACCCTTTCTCCATTAAGGGGGGGAGTTAAAAATAATTAATATTATTTTGTATTAATGGAGAAAATAGGTTACATTGTTGTAACGTTCTCCCTAGTTTAGGATTAGTTCCTAAAGTTTAGGGGTTTGGGTGCAACTTCCTAATTCCTAGTATTGTATTTAATGATGTAATCTTTCATTGATGAATATAGAGTGTACGAGAGTGATCTCTCTGTTTTGGTGAGTGTAGTCTCCAGGTGCAGGCCACACCTGAGAGCTACATCTCTTTCTTTTCAATTCTGTTCACATTTTATCTATTGATTCTCTTGAGTTGTAATATATTTCCACATAAAATAATCATTGGTAATATTGATTACTTTGGATATGCAATATTTGATAGATAATTCTTATAGCCTACTTAGAAACTAGAAAAATATAACGAAAATAAGAAAATAAATGTAATGTCTTATAACAATATAACATGAAAATTTTGAGCACAAGCTTATCCTAAGGGAGGGGGTGTGAATCAGTATGACATAATTTTTTAAATAGTAATCAACTATAAAAAAAAATATCACACATGAGAACCATCAACTGCAGAACACGAAACACAAGGTTTATGTGGAAAACTTTTTAGGAGTAAACCACCAAAATTTTCATCACAATTCTTTGTAAATACCAACCAATTGTTACAAGTATTTGTAGAAATCAACATACTAGAGACACCAATCCCCATTGGTACAAACCCTAGCAAGTACCCGCCTACTCTTCTAGCTCTTCGTGGACACAAATATACTAGAGACACCAATCCCCACCACTAAGCACCAACTTAGTAAGAGAGACATATCTCTTTATTTGTACAACACCAACCTACATATAGCTTCTTCAAGAATGATTTTCTCACCATAAAATTATATTTGCTCACTACTTTTTTAGATCTAGCCACTACTCAACCAGATTAGCATATAGCTTCACTAGATCTATTCAGGGGTTCTTCCTTCCTCAAATGATATTCAATCATCACTCCACTGAAGATATTCAATTGTCACTGCGTAAATGACATTTAGTTGTCTGAGTCCAATGGGTTCTTCAAATACCATATTTTCACTCTATTATATTTCCTTTCAATACTTTCTTCTTTTATACATTATCATGACTGTTCATGAAGGGATGCGTTGATTAAAAAAAGACACAAGAGATAATTAATTCCCTCTTATTAAACTTTGCCAAATACCATGGGCTTCCAAAACCATGGGTTTGAAACCATGAACTCACTTTTTGACTTCTTTATGTAAATTAGCTTTACACCTTTTTCCAATAAATTCATTTTTATTTTGAATTCACCTTTTCTACATGCATTCCATCTCACATATATAAACATACACACACATATGTCAATCATGATACAAGACCTTTGACATCAATGACAACAATTTGCGTAATAGAAAAAGAAGAGAGTCTTAGCAATTACATTAATTAAACTTTAAAAAGATTGGATAAAAGGTCCTTAAAATCTTCTTTACATTATAAAATAAAAATGATAACTTTTCAAGTACCTAAAAGAACAAATTATCAATATCTTTGTTATTAAGAAACTCTCTGCATGTGCCTTCCATCTGAATGTGTAGAAACCAATATCTTTAAGAATTAATTAAAGACTCATTTAAAATATCAAAAAAACATAAAATTAAAGAAAATATTAAATAGTGAAAATGATAAATAGTAGACACCAATCTCACACCCATAATAGTTGCACCTAACTCATATACATAAGTGACACACAAAATTCACATAATTGATGCATGATGCATGAACTCCATAAATAAATGATATGGCTTTAGGCGTTGCATGTATTTTGTCCCTAGACCCTGGAATATTAGACCATGAGACACCATACAGAAATGTAATTATGTGAAGGTGGATGATAAATGATATAGCTTAAGGCCGTATATTCTAACCCTAGACCATGGATTAGGCCATGAGATCCGATAAACAAACGTAGTCATGTCTTCGATAAATGATAAATAATAAATGATATAGCTAAAAACCCTGGCCTTAGATCATGAATAAGAACATAAGATGTCAAATACATTTTTAGTTATCCTTATGATTACATTAAACTTTTTGATATGTAATATAATGTAATCCGCTACTTCCTATCCTACAACGCTGAAGATAAACCCAACCCATCATTTTACAATTTATATAAAATACAGATAAAAATATTAGTTTAAAACAACTAAATTTATTCACTTATTAACTTCATTAAAGTTCACAAATAACATTAATTTAACCCCAAAAACAATATCAAGATGAAAATATTATAATTGTTTAACTATAATCGATCATGTAAATGGGAACGAAACGCTACAACCATATCAAACCTTTCAATCATGATTGTATACAAAATTTAATTATTAATAAATTTAAAAGTTTACACATCAATGTTCATTTTAATTAATTTTGTTCCTTTTCACCTTTTATATAAAGATGCTAGACACATGTCTATGATATTCGTTGAATGGGTTGATTGTATCCTTACTTGACTCGAACTATCCACAAATTTTCGTAACACCCGTTTACTTTAAATTCTTTTGATTACACTTTACACATAGGTTGACTAATATTTCAATAAAGAGGCTAGTGGTGATTTAAGGTTTTCCATATGTTCTCTTATTCATGGAGAATATTTTTGAAGGACTCACTTTTGAAAGGAATCATGTATATAAAAACTATATTATATTTTAGGATTTAGTACTCTATTAACGTTCTGATGATATATTTTTAATTGTTTTAATTTTTTCAATGAGGAAATAAATGAAAGAATATTGTTGAAAATGTATAAAACACCTATGCTACAATATTGGAAATAAATAGTGATTAGGTTAAGGTCTCTATTTAAGGAGTTGTTTTGTGTTTTTTTTTTTTTTCCTAATAAATAGTGATCGGGTTAAGGCCTCTATCTAATAAGTTGTTTTGTTTTGAGTGGTAGCAAAGTGGATATAGCTTTTGTTTTGTGTAATTTTTTAACTTTTTTTATTGTTTTATTCTGTATTAAATTGTTTAATTATGTATATAAGTTTAGAGTTTTTTATGATTTTTGAGAATTAATATTTTAAAAACGAAAGATATTTTTAAAAATATTTTTATGTTGCATGTTTTTTAACGATTATGGAAAATGCCTTTAAACTTACTTGTTCATTAAAAATAAATGAGTTTTATTTTATATAGACTATTAATTTGAATACACGAGTCTTAAGAAAAGTTTTTCTGATAATTATTTTAATATATAGTTGATATTAAATATATTTAGGATAAAGTGTATTCCAAATGTTTTATATTTTGAATTTTTTAATATATTTTCAAGTAATTTTGAAGATATGTTTTAAATTTACTGAAATTGTAAATTTAAATTATTGAATTTATACAATCTACTTATATTAAAAAAATTCATAATATTAAATTTATTTATACATTCTAAAAATACAATTAAAAAAAAATTAACATCTTACTAAAAAAGGTTATCTTATTAAATTTATTTTATTGAATTGTAATTAAAAAATCAAAATGCAAAAAATTTAAACTTCATCCCAAATATAATTTTTGGTTAACTAATCATCATATATCAAATAACGACCAACGCGTATAAAATAACAATGAAAATGACGATATTAAAAGATTATATGTTATTCATCATTTTTTAAAGCACACGAGGAAGGATTTAAGTTTTTCTCAAGCGTAACTCTAAAATGAATTTCTCTCTATGCGTAAATATATTATTATATGTTCACTAAATGATGTTAAAGTATATTGATACATTAATATTGGGGTATTGTTGATATAAGATATACATTAGATCTCTAAAATACTATGGATAATTTTTAGGTTATATTTTTTGTATTTACAAGAATCATGTTGATATTAATTCATCTATATGATGAAGATGATAGATTTGTATTATTAAGCATTGGAATTTGAAATGAATCATAGAAATAGTAAATGCATCTTTTGTGTCTTTTATTGATGTATTTTTATATTATGAAATTAATAACATGATTATTGTTGGGTCATTTATACAATATTTTAGGTTTATTTATACAATATTGCAGCCTTGTTTCTTTTTTTTTGGGTTTTTGTGTTATATAATAATAGAATATTTATGTGCAGATATTTGATTTCCCAATTATATGGATGACTCTTTATATTTATATTGATTACTCTTTATATTGTGTGTATTTTATATTGTGTGTATTGAGTAACTTTTAGAAATTATTTATTTTACATTAAAACTTAATTGTGATAATTATTAGCTGACTATTTATTTATGACTAGAATTCATGCCAAATTTTCTCAAACTAAAAAAATGTAAATGAGAAGAGGGATCATAAATGTATTTTGGTTTATAAACATGTAACCGTTACATATGCGTATGTAGTTAATGAAAATATTACAATTTTATAAAGAAAGAGACCAATGAAAATAAGGTTTAATGATCTTTTTACCACTTATTTTATTCAAAATAAGACCCTCATATTCAACCAAAAAAACAAACCAAACCTAAAGTTAATTTATGTGAAAAAATCCCCCAAAACACATAATCAAACTCGCCATTTGATATATATAATATGGATGTACAAAAATAACCATAAAATAAACATCAAAAACACATCTTATACATATAAATTATGAAGTCATAATAGTTTAAAGAAAATATATTGTGACATTACTCATGAAATTGAGGGTTTATGAATAAAAAATAAATATATTAATACCCTTAGTTAACGAGAGGTGTATTCAATCCATAATGGGTATAACACGAGAAAAACGTGAATCTGAAACAAATACATATTATGACACTGCTCATGAAGTTGAGTGTTTTCATCTTGAGTAAGCTTTTTACTTAAAAATTAATGTACAACTGACTTATTAATTAAATGCATCAAACAAGCCATATTGGAAAAGAAACATAGTGAAAATAACAAAATGATTATTGAGAGCTAGAAGGATGGGATAAAGTATTTCATATCCAGTTCTCGAGGCCTAAGACAAGGATGCTCACTATCACCCCTCTTGTTTTTGATGGTGATGGAGAGTTTAAGTATCCTTTTGCGGAAATAAAAATAGGAAGGGAAATGAAAAGGTATTAAAATTTATCGCAATTAGTATATCACATATCTTCTGTTATGGATGATGTATTGCTTCTAGGTTTGGGCACTTTATCATAATGACATATTTTTCATAGAATAATAAATATCTTTTGTGGCGCAACTTGAATCTAGATTAATCTAAATAAATCCTCCATTCATCGATTCTTAGTCAATTCATAGATCCTATAAGCTATTCAGACCTTTATGCACTTGAATATTATATCTCTAGAGAACGGTATTAAGTATGTTAGCTACTTTCTGAAACCAAATTATTACCATAAAGGGGACTCGAAGTGGTTGATTAGAAAGGTAGAACAACTGATAAGCCTATGGTGTTACAATTAGTTGCCTCTATGGGGGGGTAGATGATACTTGTTAAAGAAATGTTGGAAAATATCCATGTTTATTAGCTATCTTTAGCCAAGATTCCCACAACTATCCTTAGTTCCATCACAAAATTGATGTTCAAATTCTTTTGGACTGGTAAAAAATATAAAAAATGGCTTCATATTGTTAATTGGTTAGCCCTATCTACCCAAAAAAATCTTGGAGGATGGGGATTTAAAAATATGACCTGGTTTGCAAAAGCCTTGACTCTAGAAAACCTATGGAGAGCCATGTTCGTTGGGGAACATTGGAGCTAGATTATAAAAGGAAAATATTTAAAAATATTTTCGGTGGTCTACTGGCTCAGAGGACATGATAAAAAACTATACAAAAGAGGATTTTTATTTGCAAAAGTCTCATTTCTTCATTCCCTCTCTTCTTCAACTGGTTTGCATGGAAAATTGGCAATGGAAAGAGGGTAGTCCTTAGCAAGGACCCATTTATAGGTGGTGCCCGTGTATTCAAAATTTCCTCTTATTTAACCAACTATCTATATTACAAAGTTCTCCATTTACATAATATAAGAAGAATGGGTTCCTCTCTATCCACCAAAAACTACTAGATGACCTCATCCGAGCTAGGACTGGTTGGTGTTTCAACAAAGGAATGGAATATATTTAAAAAAGTGATAAATCTAAATGGGGTGAGATAAAAAAATGGTAAAGACCTTCTGATATGGAGCTAAGGTTCATCCTCCAGGGTGGTAAAATCCCAACTCACTATGAAGCAATTTCTCATTCTAAGGTTGAGCCAAATTATAGATGGTGAAAAAACTATATTCGGAAATGGAACATCCCCACCAAGATAAAATTCTTTTCCTGGTTGGCCGTTCATGATAAACTTTTGACTTGGGATAACCTCTAGAAAGCAGGATTCATAGTACCAAATATTTGTTTCCTGTGTAGACAACATGAAGAAATTGTGGATCATATTTTTTAAAAATGCTTTATTTCTCAAGATATTTGGTTCACTATTTTATAGGCTCTGGGCATTCGCACAAACTTAAGGTGGTCCTCCTTTGAGGAATTTCTTTTGTTATGGGCTAAGAAATTCAATCATTTATGTGCTCTTCCTATCTTCGTGGCTTAGGGATATGGCTAAATAGGAATAGGATAAATTTTAGAAATGACAGTATTTGTTTACTTGCTAAATCTTCAAATATGATTTCTCTCTTTAGGCAATATCTCACTATGCAGTATGAAAAGGTCCCTAGAAGAATTCATTTTCCTGTCATAACTCTTTATCCTCCTGGTAATTTTTGTATGATGTTGCGTAAGGGAATACTTACATAAGGGAGGGACTGATTAAGCTACCAGAGAACAGATCTGTCCTCTTCAAAATTGGGTTGGACTTAGGACAAACACCAAAGCTGAACTGATAGAATTTTTGGCTCTCTTGACAACAAAAAAGTTAGAAAAAAAATAAAAGGATTCTCATACTTAGTGACTCCAAATAGGTAATTTATTTCCTAATAGTTGCTACCTAGTTAGAAGTCCTAAATATGGCCACTTAGAAACAAAAATTGAGGGAAATAAAAATCCACTTTCAGGAGACCATATTTCAACATATCTTTAAAGAATATAATAAATATTTTCATGGGTTATAAAAAGGTGCCTTATCATTGGATTTGGGGTATATTTCATATGAGGAACTTGAGGGCACCCAAGTCCAAATTGGCCATTCCATCCCTATAGACCATATGAATTAACATACATCTTTCAACAAGTACATAGGTAGGCACAAATTTCATCTTTACAAAACAAAGAGTACTCATATTAATAGAATTGCAGGCTCCAAGTTACGAACCACTCTGTATATTCATTTTTCAAACCCTTTTTGAAAACTTGGTGTAATATGCACTCTAAAGTCGAACGAGTTTGTAGAATCTGCATTATTTAGTGATAGATGATGACAATATAAGTTAAGTTGTAGTTTTTCTATTGACTCTCTTAGACATAACTGAATAGGTATAGATATGTACAAATTATCTTCCTACTCTGACTATAGAGATGAAAAAACTAATTTCAGCAGAAAGAATGTACTTTTTTTATTCCAATAAATAACAACAAAGCGTGATGTTTTTGTGAAAAATGTATTTCATATACCATGTACATATTTTCCTTGATTTTAGTGTTTGTTTCTAAGAAAAGGAATTCGTATCACAATGTATAAGTAGTTTCTCGAGAAAATATGGAGTTGGAATGATGTTTTGGGTAAATAATTTAGGGTAAACACTTCACCCATCATTAGAGTCAAAAAGTCAAAAATATAGGTGAAGTGGAATATATACCTAACCAATTTATAAGGAGAGTGTCGAGAAAGAGACATTAGGAAATTATTAAATTTTACAATGAAAAAACCATTGAGGAAATATAATATGAATTTTTTTATTATTCCAAAATAATAATAATAATAATAATAATAATAATGGTGATGTTATTATTAATATTAATGTTAATAGTATTCATAAAATATATTTGTAATTATTATTATTGATAATGTTATAATATTAATAATATTATTATTGAGTATTATTAGCCCCGAGGGTTAGCTCAATTGGTCGACTTCCGTCATTAAATCACCTTTGCTATTGAGAGATCACACATTCAATTATCTTGACACCCTACAGGTTAGGCTTCATGGTTGGAACTGATAAGAAGTGATCCTTTCGAGTGGATCTACTTGGAACAAACATTTTGTGGATGTAGTGGTTACCAATCTTTAGAGTCCATGAACCTATAGAAAACAAAAACATTATTGAGTATTATTATTCTTCTAAAATTCTAAAAACAATTATGTGATTATTATTATTATTATTATTATGTATCAATAATTATTATTATAATATATAATAATCATTATTATTAATAGAAATCTTATGATATTTATTATAATTAATCTCATTATTGATGATGATGATTAATCTCCATTAAGACCAATATGGTCCACTGGACCTTAGGAAAGTAGGATATTATTTAAGATTATTTAACATTTTATTTCTATGATTGAAAATAAGGGAGAGAAGTGTTCCTAGATCCATGTAGTTTTGTTGACTTAACAAGTCAAGAAGGTTGGAAGTGTGGAAAATATTATGAAATTTAGAATGGATGGGAGAAAAAGTTGGGTAGTCCAAGAGAAAGTGCTTCTCATATTCTACCCTGTTAGTATCACAACGCTGACAAATTCTTCATCCCAAGGTGTTTTGGAAATAGACCAAGCTCATGATAATTAGTTCTTATCTTAGTAATGTTCATTTTCTTCTTAGCACTCGTTGAGATAGAGAGAGAATTCTAGTTTTCAAGATTGGGGTTGGTCACCTCCTTATAAGCCCTTCTCTTATTTTTCCCCTGTAAATCCTTATTGCCCCACAACTTATCCTTAAATTTGGAAGTGATAATATTTTTAATATTATCTTTGTTCTTCAAGATGATCTCCTCCTTTAACCCCCGATGGTCTAGAAAAGATTGGGCATCCTTATACCAACCTCGCTTGAACTAGATATGGGGGTTTTGGTGAGAGTTAGAAGAAATTTTAGGATACCTCTTGCATTCCATGTTGTATAGATTATTCTTATACATGAGATATCTTTTCATAGTCATGCTTTCAATGTGAAAAAGGCCAACTTCAATAAGGAGGATAGGGTAGGGAGTATTCCTTTTAATCTTGAGGTTGTCGGTTATAAATTATTTTTGGATTAGCACAATATTCCTCCACGATTCCATAGATATACCACACCCCAAAACCTCACATTCATATAAAATAAAATGGGCGACGAGAGTCTAAAAGACAAAAAAAATTTACTCCATGCTTGAATATCTGCTGACTCACAATTGTTTTCAAGCCGGTAATAAGCTTTCCAACCTCCAATTATCCTTTCCTCAATGTTATAATTCCAATAGAGCTAATGATGAATGTCAATTCCCAAATATTTGTATGAAGAAACTTTCTCCAAGTAGCTATTATCATAAATTAAGTTATCATAGTTTAATAATAATAATAATAATATAATAATGATGTTATTATTAATAATAAATAAATATGTTTTATTTGGAATAATATAATAATATTGTTATTCTAACTCTTCATAGTAAGAATTAAAGGAGTGATTAAATTATTATTAAAATATTAATTAATAATATTTACTAATAAAATAATATTCAAGGCCAAAGAGAGAAAAAGAACAAGGTAAAGAAACAAGGTAATGAAGAAAAAGGAGAAGAAAACAAGAGGAGAAACATTCAAAAGTGAAAGGGAAGGAGGCAAGGTGGAAGGTCAAAGGTGAGAAGAGTGAGATGATGGTTTAAGATAGAGAGAGTAGATAATAGGTTGCCATGACTAAATAAGCTTAAATCCTTCTTCTCGGTTAAAATTGTTAAGGTTCTATTTTTTGTTTATGGCTTCCATGATGAGACCAAAAATGTAGAAAGGAGAAAATGCAAGAATTTATCTTTTCTCAAAGAAGATGAGGTGCTAAGTACTATGAAAGAATTTGAAAATTCGTTATTTGGAGAGTTAATTATGGATGTTATCAACCATTTTCTCTTTGAGAACGATGAAATTATTCCATCTGTTCCTTTCCACACTTCCCATATCATCAAGGAAGCCATAAAAAAAAAAGAGCCTAACAATTTTAATCAAGAAGATATATTTAAGCTTAGTTGGTCATGGAAATTCTCTCTCTCTCTCTCTCTCTCTCTCTCTCTCTCTCTCTCTCTCTCTCTCTCTCTCTCACCTTGTTCTTTCTCTTCTCACCTATGATCTCCCCCTCACATCCTTCCCTTACTCATTTGAATGATTCTCTCTCTCTCTCTCTCTCTCTCTCTCTCTCTCTCTCTCTCTCTCTCTCTCTCTCTCTCTCTCTCTCTCTCCTTGTTCTTTCTCTTCTCACCTATGATCTCCCCCTCACATCCTTCCCTTACTCATTTGAATGATTCCCTTATTGTTTTTTTCCCTTCTTTGTCTCTATCCTTTACCTTGTTTCCTTACCTCTTTCTTTTTTCTCTTTAGCCTTGAATATTATTTTATTAGTTAATATAATTAATTAATATTTTAATAATAATTTAATCATATTTAATTCCTCTAATTATATCTCTATAATAATATTATTAATAATCTCACCTTGTTCTTTCTCTTCTCACCTATGATCTCCCCCTCACATCCTTCCCTTACTCATTTGAATGATTCCCTTATTGTTTTTTTCCCTTCTTTGTCTCTATCCTTTACCTTGTTTCCTTACCTCTTTCTTTTTTCTCTTTAGCCTTGAATATTATTTTATTAGTTAATATAATTAATTAATATTTTAATAATAATTTAATCATATTTAATTCCTCTAATTATATCTCTATAATAATATTATTAATAATCACATGATAATTAATTGAAAAATTAGAATAACAATATTGTTATATTATTTGAAATAACAATTATTTATTTTTTATTAACAATAACAACATTATTATTATTGTTATTATTAAATATTAATATTCTATCCATGAGGTTTATTATTAATGAAATTATTAAGAAATATTTTGGAATTTTTATTAATAATAATAATTATTATATTAATTAGATTTTACCCTCCATTTTTTCCTTTCCTTTTACCTCGATCATCCATTTCCTTGCTTTCTCATTGGGGTTTATTTGTGACCTAGCCATGGAAAATTTGGTGTATGGTCTTGGGTGTCTCCTTGATGGGGGCTTCCTTTTATGAGTTGGCTAGTTATTCCCTTGATAATGGTGGATGTGGATCCTTTGGTGTTCTATTTCTTCTACATTTAATTACATGTGGGCCCAACAAGCTCCACCTAATGTCGATAATCTCAGTGGGTATGTCACTTTCCCATCAAGCACTTTTTGTCTTGATCGAGATTTTTCTTCTAAGTTTCAGCCCAGTTTCTTATTCTGTTTTTTCTCCTTTTCGAGCCTCTTGGCAATGGGCATTGGTAGGATCCTTCATTTGTTCCTTTTGATTTTCACTCTCCCTCTTGGAGTTTGGGTTTCTCACTTCATGTTATCTCGTCTGTGCCCTCATTGGGTCTATGGGATACTCCTTTTCGCTCTCTCTTTTTTTCAGCTCTTATTGTTTCGTTTGGGGATTTGGATCTCTATGAGAATTTATGTGTCTCAGGTACATCTATCTTGGCACCTTTCCCTAGTTTTTCCTCTGAAATTCTCTCTATGAGTGGCCTTTTGGTGGATTTGGGCTCTCGAGTGGTGGTTGGAAACTCTTCTTCTAGGTATTAGCTAGAGATACTAGTTGATGAAGTAGATCCTATGGAGCCCCCTTAGCTTCTAGTAATAACAGGAAAGGTGTCACTTAGGGAAAAACAAATAAGGGGAATTTCATCAAATAGGTTATTAACATTTTGATGGTGTTTTCCCTTAGTAATGATGTATTTTTTCAGAAGGACGAGTTATTATGTTTTTCTTCTTTCGTCGGAAGAGTGCATGGTAGAAAATTTGGTGGCCCTTTTCTCGCTGAATGGGTGTTATATTTGGTAAATCCCCTGGTTAAAATCCCTTGTTATATTAGGGTATCAAAGGGGTGGATTCACCTTATTTTTCAAGATGAATCAATTCTTATATTATTTCTAGTAAAGTTCTAAATATTGTCTCTTTAAATTGTTTTTTCTGAGGCATGGAATCCTATTTACAATGCTTGTATAGAGAATGTTGATAGGCTTCCTCTATGGGTCTATATTTTGGGTCTTCTAGCTCATCTCTAATAAGATTTTTTGTTCAAATATTTGGTAAATCTACTAGGTGTGTATCTGGACCATGACTCCTATGAATCTACTGGTGATATCTCCATTTCTTGAATCCCCGTAAGTGAGGAAATCCATGGAGGTATTCCAAGCGCTTTCGACATGGGTTCGAGGATGGACTTGTTGGAAGTGGACTATGAATGCATCCTTCTCCGATGCCATCATTTCCAAAAATATGGGAATCTTATGAAGGATTTTGTTCTCCCTCTGCAAAAATGGTGAATATGTCTCAAGGTTAATCAAAATCCAAGTGTTGTGATCAAGTATCCAAACCTAAGGTGTTGTGGATCTGTACATCATTTTTGGATTGTATGGTGTTATAGACATTTTTGTGCCTTACAGCATGGAGCATGAAATGTCAATAATCTGAGGGATCCAAAGTCCCTAAACATGTTGTTCCTACCCCTAGAGGAACAAGGTCAGCAAACCACAGCACTTCAGATCAGTTCTCCACTGAAAAACACTCAAAAACAGGTCAATTTTGGATCAAAGCAGCTGCTCCACTAAGCATCTGCGCTGAATGTCAAAAGCTCTATGGTGTACCTGCGCTGCATAGCAAGTGCAACAAAGGCTACCTGCGCTAGGCATACTTTGACATGTGGAGGAATCTTTTCTCAATGTGCCAGTGCCCAGGAAGCTTCCAAAATGACACTTGGATCAGAAGATTCGCCTAATGATGAGTAAAGAGGTTCTAAAACTCCAAGTGGAAGGTAGAAACTCCGAGTGGACTCAAGGACTGAAGAACAACTAGAGTTGAAGAGGAAAACAAGTCACACATCAAGCTGACTGATCTTCACTCCAAAACTCTATATAAGGATCTCATCCCATGGGATCTAGAGGCGGGAATTTTGTACAAAGAATTGCTGTTGGTTTACAGTTGTGAGTATTGGGTGATTGCTTGAGGGAGGTGAAGAGGAGATTTCTTTCCATCGGGAAGGTGATGCTGGATTGGACCTCTCACGGTTGTATGACTGCCTGAACCTTACTTCCTTATATTAATAAAGCATTTGAGGTTCTTCTATTCGCATGTGTTTCAATGGTGTATTGTCTTACTTGCGTATTTGATTTATGCTAATCCTTGAATCAATTATGAATGCATGCTTCTTGTAGTTTCCTTTTCTTGTCTTGTTCGCAGGATCTCGTGTAGCTGGGCCCGTGAGAAGACTTGGAGCTGGGAGCGAGCGGCAAATAGATGAGATTGGATCGACCATTTGCGCAAGACATCGGTAAGTGGATCTCTTCCTTTCATCTCTTGCATGTCATAAAGAAGTAACTTTAGATAGCTTTGCTTCAGTTGTTGCTAAGGAACTATCACCCTTAGAGTGGGATAGGGTCATTCCGTGTTGGATACTTTTCCCCACAACAGACTAGCGACTCCGCTGGGGATCATGTCTTGTTGGCAGCTTGTGTTTCTTGCTATTCATTTCCTAAACAAAGGGAGTACCAAATCGAATTGCGTTCGAATCCTTCGAATGCAAAGTAGAGGGCAGCTACTCTAGCTCAGTGCTGGGCATGTTTATGATTTGAAGAGCTGATCCACAAGGACTCTTTTTAGCTCTTTGTGATAGTGTTCATCTTCCTTAATCATCCTCTAGTGTATACTTGGCTGATAGCCTCTGATTTGGCCAAAAACCATTGATTTTTGAGCAAACTGTGACCCGGAATCTGAGAGAGACGAGAGTTGTCTCTTAAGTGCAGCTGCAGCAAAGGCTACCTGCGCTGCAACGCAGGTCCCGAAGGGGCTAACTGCGCTGCATGTCAGATTGACAGTGCAGTACCTGCGCTGATCCAGTTTTTCCTTGTGCAACTGGGGTTCCCTACTGTCTGTTGCCCAGTTTTCAATATTGTTTTTGCAGCCTGTTGTCAGCCTGTATACCCAGCTGAAACTACCTTTCTTTGCCTTCATTCCGCCTCAGTTGTATGAAGAAACCGTGATTGTTCTTATTGTATTTCTTGCTTTCATTCACAGTTTCCCGTAGCGAAAGTGAACTAGTCTTGTTGTGACCTCTTGGATCTAGGCCTGTAAGAAAGTGTCGTTGTGATTCTAAGAGCTAGTTTATTACTGTTCATAGCTGCTTGAACATTTGCTTTCGTTATATGGTTCGAATTACAGTATTTCTTGTGTTGAAACGAGTGAATCTTAAGGTGTTCTTTTGATTATTGGACAAAAACTTGTTTTCTTTCACTTGAAATTGAATTCGAAATTGTACAACAGCTTTCTTTTTGTAATACATCAACATTAAGGAAGAAGAAAAGAAATACTTGCATTGTGCATGTGCATTTTGACAGTTTGCATGTCGATTTAGGAAAAGTGCATCAGTGTGTGCTCTATGATCTGTTTGAAAAGATGATGTCTTTCTTTTCCCTCAGTAGTTAAGATTTTCATAAGTTGAAAGAATTGAAAAAGCTTGCTTATCATTCTTAGACTGCATTTAGGAGTTGTATCATACATCACGTGGTGATCCATAAAGGCAAACTGCTAAGCAAGATCAACCTAAAAAGAACTGAATTTATCTAACAACGCTTTGAAACATAACGAAACATAGTAGAGGTCTAGGTAGAGACGTGTTCCGGCGTCGTTAAACATAGTGACCGTCGATCTCTACGAAGGTGGGTGATTCCTCCTGAGGGACGATAGCACTAATACGGACTTGTGCCCCCACGTACCGTCGCATATATTGGGGTACCCCTATAGGAACAAAGCCTTTATCCATAGGAAGCCGTGTCGGCCGCCCTACTGATCGCGATGCAGTGAACACAGCATTCACGAAGATCGACCACTCGTACCGTAAAACGTATTCTGTGGTTTAGCGAAAGGTTTGGCACACCCTCTGCCTAGAACTCCAGAGTAGTTTCTTTTGGCCTTTTTCAAACTCTATAACTGAAAAAGTCCATCCGAGCATTTGTCACTTCGGGCTCGTTAATACATCGAAGGAGACTAGAGTCATCTTTAGCTTTTTCTCGACTCTTAAAAATTGAAAAAGCAAGTTGTGTCTAAAGCGTCATCATATAAAATTCATTCTAAACGGAACATAATCACCCCTTATTCCTGCGTTGATCTTGAG
Source organism: Pinus tabuliformis (assembly GCA_031772625.1). NCBI lineage: Eukaryota > Viridiplantae > Streptophyta > Pinopsida > Pinales > Pinaceae > Pinus > Pinus tabuliformis. Next base: position 965,153,857 of record CM062808.1, read on the forward strand.
GTTGGGAACATGGAACACGCCAGCCAAGGGATTCCACATGATGGGAACCCTAGCCCTTTCTCCTCTTGGGGAGAAGTTGGTGCGCCCCACATGGCCACGTTGTCGCTTCCAGGACTGACAATTGGCCTGCCAGTTTGGCTATTCTCAACCACTGTAGTTCAGAACACCATGGTTCCTGAACAGTCGAGTCAACAGTTAGACCAGTCTAGAGCTACCCTCCAGCCTTCCACTTCTTATAAGCCTTCCTCCGATCCTTCTTCTTCGAAAGGTCAAGCCGTCGAAAGCGGAGCTCCCATAGAAAAGAAGAAGGAAAAGAAGAAGAAAGAAAAGGAGCAGAAGGAGCCAAAGGCGCCTGGGGGCAAGAAAAAGGCATCTAACAAAAATCCACACACAGCACGGACCGGGCCCAAATCGCCATGTGTCATATGTAGAGGGGACCACCTCCACCGTGATTGTCCTGGTATTCCCCGGATACTAAGGGACTGGTCCCCTCGTTTGCACAGTTCGGAAGCGTCAACCTCTGACAACCAGGTGGAATGCTTACCGTCGACCAACGAAAGTGAAGGTTCTAGACAACGAAGGGGAATGAGATTCCCCTGCGAACTGTGTGAAGGAAATCACACCCTCCGCCGTTGTCCCTTTTTATACGAAGCAAAGAGAGTTTTGGAAGATCAACCGGTTGCACCGTTGCTACTTCCTCCTCGATACCAAAAACTCGTGCCAAGTCCTTCGTTGGTCGAAAATACGGCTGCCCCGCTCATAGGGCCAGCTGAAGTGTCAGTCACTGAAAATGAACCTACTGAATCCGGACCGGACGAAAGTCCAAAGGTCGAAACGGCAGTTGACCCGGTTCTCCCTTCAGAAGTTTCATCTTCAAATACCACAGTCACTGAGGATTCATCTTCAGCTGACACCCCTACCGAAGAGAGTAAGGATGACACCGTCCAGATTCTTTTCATCAACACCGATTCTGATGAACATCAGGGCAATGTGCCCACTCCTTTATCGCAGGAAGGAGCATCGTCAGGATCATACCCGGCCGTGTATTCGGTCCCACCACGAAGCAACCTGGTTATGTCCTTTGATTGGAACCAACTAGGCAGACCCCGGTTACCAGCCAGTATACCATTTAGAATTATAGTCCAAATATACAAAATGGTGATGGCTGGGACTATCATTGATGAAGGGGCATCGGTGAGTATCCTGTCCTCTATTTCTTGGAAAGCACTGGGTTACCCAGCGCTTTTGCCTGAGATAAGGAATCTCTCGAGTTTTGACAAAGGAACCAGTCAACCATTAGGGATTCTACCTAATGTGCCTATTACATTGAAAGGGAAGGCTGTCAAGATGAATTTGATGGTCATCCAAGGACCCTTGTATTATAACCTACTCCTTGGACGAGACTACATATATTGCATGGAAGCAATAGTCTCCTCACTCTTTCGAATAATGTGTTTTCCATACGAAGGAAGAATGGTCAAGCTTGTAGACCAACTTTCATTTCTGGGATCACGCATCGCAAATAGTCACATACCTATCCTGAATGGTCTTTTCGATCAAGAAAGGTCTCTACCTCCGGTTCTTCTTCCTGATGAGTGCGAGTGATTCGGGAAAGTAGGGCCAGAACCCAGGGGGCATGCATCTTGGTCTGCTGGGGTCAGAGAAAACCTTGGGTGTAAAGTAGAATTTCCGCGGGAGAATATGACTAGTCCGTACCCCGTCCCCTCCTTCATCTTCGTAAGAGTAAGAGCCGGCAAGAGTCCAGGCTCTCATGAGGAAGAAGGGGCTGTTAGGAAGTGGGGTTGTTCTGGAAAAAGATTCTTTTGTTAAAGTTAAGTGTGTGGCGGAGCATCGTCATTCACCGTCGCCTAGTCGGCGTCGCCGAAGAAAGTTATGTTTGAAAGGATTAGCGGAACAATCTTTGGGTAACCTGAAAGAGGTAGGCCTCACCCGTTAAAAACAAAGGTTTTGACGGATGAGTAGGGGCGACCTTGAAATTAGACTTACACCTGGGGGCATGCGAACCTCTTGGAATGCAAGCACGGGCGGCTTTTTAGTTTTAGGTAGGACTAACCCCTCTAACCCGTAGGATAAGTCGATACCCAGCTTGCATAAAGAGAGTATATGGAGCAAAGCATAGCGAGATGAAGCTCCTTAAAAAATAGCGAGCAATCTACCAGGAGACCTTCCTACTTTATGACTAGTAAAAATGAGCAGTTTTGGCAAAGTTCATGCTCATTAAAAAATAAACGCAAAACCGAGCAGTTTTAGCAAGAGTTCATGCTCATTAAAAAATAAATGCACATGTGAGCAAGCTTCCCCCAGAGTTCAAGCTCATCAAGAAAAAATGAACCGGTAAATAACCATTTGAGACCGTAAATTCATCAGCCATAAAAGCCTTGGTCGTGTTTGTGCACCGTCACCTCCACCTTTCATTTGGCCGATCATTCACATCCACTTGATTGTTTACCTATTTTGAGGAACAACTGCGAAGAGTGATTTCACCTAGCCTTCCTTGTGACACTGCCGTGATTGGAAAATTCCAACCTGTACCTGGAATCTGCTGCTATCCCTGTTTATCACTCGTTCCTCAAAATACGAGTCTTCTTTGAGCTCTTTTCACTGACTCGTAAAATATGAAAAGTTTGCTGAGTTTTGGCCTTCCAGCTCGTTAAAAGGACCGGAAGAGCTATCCCTCCTCTAGATTTTAATCTTTTTTGGACCTGAGGGATTATTGCACAAAAAGATCGAGCGCTTGTCTAGTTCGGCTCGATAAAGATATCGAACATTCATCCCTTCTGTATTGTTTTATACTTTTTCGGACTTCAGGGATTAGATGATGAAAAAGGACCCCTGGAGTCCACTTTATGTACCCTTTTCAGACTCTCTAAAGATGAAAAGGACCGAGTTGTCTTTGTCGCTGGGCTCGTTAAAAATATTAAATAGCGACAAACTTGTCTTTAGACGAGAACGAGTTTCCCTATCATTAAGCTCGTTAAAACATAGCGATAGGCTTGCCCGAAGGGCAGGATATAGAACAAGCATATGTTATCCTCCTCAAGCTTGACAAAAATAAAGAGGCACTGGTCAGAAATGACTGGGGAAAAATTGGGAAGAACCTCAAAGCTTAATGGTAGCAAGTCGCTCTTGAACATGACACTTTTGCCTCCGTAAATATTGGGTTGGGTTATTATCATTCACCGGTCCCTTCACCATGGTGTCGCCATACCATCCATACATGGGGTAATGCTACCGATCCATCACATCAGTGTCATTATATGTTCAAGAGATGTCATTCAGAAAGTGTCAACCGGGTCCCATCCACTACCATACATCATCTTTCGTCCTTCCATGACCGCCACCCTGAATCATATTTCACAGATCGTTTTCACCATCATCACTAGCTCCGGTCCGTGTCACTGATGTGGGATTCATTAAGGCCCTCCTTTGACGGATCACTTCTTGTCGACATCAGCTCACTACCCAAGAAGTTGATCTAGGAACACCCCCTCAGTACTTTGAAGCTTGCATGCCTCAATGGCAAGTTTCTCACTTCTGGCGATAGGTATACATTAATGACCTTCGACCGGGAGACTTTGCGTGGTGTTCGACGTCAGATCCTATATTCACGCCACGTGAATTGTGCTGCAGTACCTTGAGGGTCATCATCATTATCGGTGATTCCTCTCGCGCTTGTTAACAGTTTACATTATTGACTGGTAATCAAGCGATGTCTTTCCATGTTCGACTTCAAGAAATTCTCACATGGATCGACTTGTACTAGAGTGAAGATCGGACAAGTTTGAAGACCCCGGATCTAGTTTCATCCATCCGGGCTGCGATATATATTCAGGAGATAAAAACATAGACATGTGCAGCAGATGATCATCCTACTAAAAGGATGATAATTAAAAGCAGAGAATTATCAGTCTATTATCAGACGATCGTCTGTTTATGTACAGCAAATGTATTTATAAAGCTGAGCATGGGAAATGCCCGCATCAGCTAGATCATGAAAAGAAAGTATGAAAAGATAATGTATTGTATTGTATTTTGTTACAGGTCACCTCCCGACGATTGAATGAACTTCAGATCCTCCTAATAAAGCATTTCACCTGATAAACGACCTCATACTTTAGGGGGCAACTGTTATAGACATTTTTGTGCCTTACAGCATGGAGCATGAAATGTCAATAATCTGAGGGATCCAAAGTCCCTAAACATGTTGTTCCTACCCCTAGAGGAACAAGGTCAGCAAACCACAGCACTTCAGATCAGTTCTCCACTGAAAAACACTCAAAAACAGGTCAATTTTGGATCAAAGCAGCTGCTCCACTAAGCATCTGCGCTGAATGTCAAAAGCTCTATGGTGTACCTGCGCTGCATAGCAAGTGCAACGAAGGCTACCTGCGCTAGGCGTACTTTGACATGTGGAGGAATCTTTTCTCAATGTGCCAGTGCCCAGGAAGCTTCCAAAATGACACTTGGATCAGAAGATTCGCCTAATGATGAGTAAAGAGGTTCTAAAACTCCAAGTGGAAGGTAGAAACTCCGAGTGGACTCAAGGACTGAAGAACAACTGGAGTTGAAGAGGACAACAAGTCACACATCAAGCTGACTTATCTTCACTCCAAAACTCTATATAAGGATCTCATCCCATGGGATCTAGAGGCCGGAATTTTGTGCAAAGAATTGTTGTTGGTTTACAGTTGTGAGTATTGGGTGATTTCTTGAGGGAGGTGAAGAGGAGATTTCTTTCTGTCGGGAAGGTGATGCTGGATTGGACCTCTCACGGTTGTATCACTGCTTGAACCTTACTTCCTTATATTAATAAAGCATTTGAGGTTCTTCTATTCGCATGTGTTTGAATGGTGTATTGTCTTACTTGCGTATTTGATTTATGCTAATCCTTGAATCAATTATGAATGCATGCTTCTTGTAGTTTCCTTTTCTTGTCTTGTTCGCAGGATCTCGTGTAGCTGGGCCCGTGAGAAGACTTGGAGCTGGGAGCGAGCGGCAAATAGAGGAGATTGGATCGACCATTTGCGCAAGACATCGGTAAGTGGATCTCTTCCTTTCATCTCTTGCATGTCATAAAGAAGTAACTTTAGATAGCTTTGCTTCAGCTGTTGCTAAGGAACTATCACCCTTAGAGTGGGATAGGGTCATTCCGTGTTGGATACTTTTCCCCACAACATATGGTCCCAAAGGGAGTCAATCCTATAGCTCATATGGAATTTTAGGGTTCACTATTGGCCTCTCAATCCCAAGCATCCTCGACATCTATTTGTGAAGCTGTTATTTTTTCTCCTCCATACTCTCTTCCTTGTGTTAATGTAGCATGAAATTCTCTTTCCATTTTTTTGTGGTTTTCCTTTTGGAATCTAGGAGTATATGTGAAGTTTGTTCATCCTTTCCTCTAAGGTTATCCTCTCCTCATCCTACTCCTTCTTTTTTCCATGTTCCATCCACCCCAAGAGACATGTTGTCTCCTTCTACTTCTACCTCATTTTCTTCATCTCACTCCCTAATGTCAGATGAAATCCTATATCATCTTCAATCGATTCTTGTGACTCCTTGTCAAGGCAGTATCACCTAGCATTTGGGTCAGATGTCCATATCTCTTGAGGATGCTCATTGTCATGGTAAAAATTATTTCTTATCTAAGGAAAAGTCTTGGTAAATATGGCTCTTGGTAAATAACTATCCATTAGAGGGGCTCTTAGAGCATGCCCAACCCCTGTGTTTCCTCCAAAATCAAAATGATGTCTTTTTACTAACAAGTTATGGCTTTTCCCTAAAACAAAACAGGATTTAAATTGTCTTGTTAAGCTAAACACTCTAGATATTATTTTTCGTCATGGAATCATTATACCTAGCTCTTTGATCTTCACATGTATCAAATATATTTTTAAGGGTCAGTCCTTTTCATCTGTCGATTCATCGAGCCAGTCATGAGTGATTGTATTGGGATGGAATATTTAATACACTTTTGTCACTAATATCTAGTGTTCAGAATATTTCATGGGAATTTAATTTTTTTCTCTACTGTTGGGATATGTTATTTCCCTCACTAAATTATATGGCCCCTCCCAAAATCGTCTGATTTTCTGGGATGAGAATCTTCATATATTATTTTTCCATTGAAATAATGTCATCGTCAGTGATGATTTACATTTATCTCTGGTCCTTTTATAATCATGGGGTCCTAGGGCTCAGTCAGAATGGAAAAACATATTTTTTCTTTAATACGCTCGTCAAAAGTATGATAGTGGATGTTGAATCGGTTAAAATTTCCCCCACTTGGAGGAATAGAGGTTCGGGGGAGGATTGGAAGGTGAAGCGAATTGATAGTTTCCTTATTTCTGAGGATATTTTTGATTCAGCTCCCATGGTAAAGAAATGGTTCAGTGAAGGGGGCATATTTGATCACTCTCCCATCTTCTTGGAGATTAAAGGGTTTCCCAAAATGTTGATCATTCCCTTCAAGCTAAATTTAGATTGCTTAAACGATGCATAGTTTCTATCTTTGCTTAAATGACACCGGTCCTATTACTTCCCTCAACTGAACATTTATATTTCATCACATTTGGAAGTTAATATAAAATAAATTAAGTGTAAGACTAAGGCCTGGGCTAAAAGAAGAAAGCTTCTGAAACATAATAATTGTAAGTGATTGAACAAAATCTATCATCTCTTTCATCTCTTTAGGGAGAAGGTTTCTCTTCTCTAGGGTACTCTGACCTCCATAGAAACCTAGAAAAAGGAAAGGTTGCTCTTCTAGCTGCTTGTGAGGAATGCAATAAAAAAAGGTAATCCATTTGGCTCAAAAGTGGGGATCAGAACTCAAAATTCTTCGAGGATTTTACAAAAGGAAGAAAATTGGAAAAATACTATCTTGAGCCTACCAAATTAAAATGGAGTTGATATATCCTCTTTCAATCGGTTAGTTAATTTGGGCAAAAGGAATTTCAAAAATATGTTCAAAGGTGCTCGTGTTACATTCATTGTGGAAATGATTCAAGCAGCTCAATTTTTTCCTAGTATGGTGGATGATGATGATTGCCACACAAATATGGAACAAGTGTGAGTGGATGAGCTAAAATATGTTTTTTGGAGTTTCCAATGTGATAAAATTCCTCGTTTGGATGGATGGGGAGTGGAAATTTATATGGCGCTTTTTGATATCCTAGGATCTGACCTTTTAGCATTTGTTAAAGAATATGGGAAAGAGGGTCATATTTATCTAACTTTCAATGCTAATTTTATTGCTCTTATCCTAAAATATATCCATCCTAAAAATTTCTAATATTTCCAACGTATTTCCCTATATAATCTTATTTAGAAGGTCATTATTAACATCATTGCTTCTCACCTCAATCCCTTTCTCTCTCAATACATCTCTTCGCATCATTTTTCTTTTTTGAAGGGTAGATAGATTCATGAGGCTATCAATGTGGCCTAAGAGGGGATTCATAGTATGAAAAATAAAAATTCAAAAGGGGTTGCAATCAAGATTACTTATCTAAGGCCTATGATCATGTTAACTAGATATACATCCGACTCCTCCTTGCCCGCTTGGATTTTTTCTGAATTTTACCAATTGGTTATGAGTTCCATCCAGTATGTCTCTTTTGTGGTTCTTATAAATGGTTCTCTCCATATCCTTTTTTGAAAGCTCAAAGGGGACTCCATCAAGGCTACCCCCTTTCTCCCCCTTTTTTTTTGGTGGTGGAAGGCTTGAGTTGTCTCCTTTTGGATGCCAAGAGTCATGAGGCCTTTTAGGGTTTGTTTATTACTCAAAATATGATTATCTCCGATTTGATGTTTGTCAATGATATCCTACTCTTTTAAAATGGGTGAGTCTGGCATAATTTTGTATTGATGGAGCTTCTATCTCTATTTGGGTGGGCCATGGTTCTAGCTTTATATGACCAAAAATCTACCATTTCTCATCATAACCTTTCTAATGAAGAGAAGATCCATATGACTTGACTCCTCCCCTTTGATCTCAACCCATAGAGGTGGGTATAACATGTATGGGTTTATAACTCAAACCAAATAACTATTATAAAGTGAACTGGTGATGGATCATTCCAAGGATAAAAAAACAACTAAAAATTTGGTGCCATAGAAGGATTTCAAGAGTAGGTCACTTGGTTCTTATTAAATTAGTTTTAGAAGTTATTTTGGTTTATTGGGCCTCCAAGGATTAGATTCCTAAAGGTATATTGGATAATATTTGTAGCCTTTGTTCATTTTTCTTATGGTTGGGAAATCATGATCAAAAAGTGGTGCCTTGGGGCAGGTGGGATTCCATTTGAAAACCAAAATTTTTATGGGGCTCGTGCTTAAAATATTTATTCTTATTATCTAGATTCTTGGCAATGAAATGTATATGGCACTTGATCTGGACCTCTACGGTTTTCCATAAATACATTTCTCCCTATTCATTTAAGAATGGTTCAGAAGGCTAGTTAAATTTAGATCAAACATCTATCTTATATGGCAGGTTATTTTAAATTTGTTGGAAATTATTGAAAACTATCTAGCCTAGATAATTGGTCGTGGTAACTTGGTGCTTTGGGTCTAGATACATGGCCTGGTTATGGAAATCAACATCATATACCCATTCCTCTTATCAATGATCTTCAAGACAAGGGTATTAACATGTTGGCTCATATTACAAATCCAAATTACTCTATTATATAGGGTCAAGGATAGTTATCTACGAATGATCCTAGTTTAGTGGGTGAAAATCACATCATATGGTTAGAATGTATCCAAGCCCTCTCACATGACCATTTTAGGTTGATTGATATACCATATGAATTTTTTTTTAGTCTCTCTCCCACTGGTTTCGACACCCTTAATAAAGGGTTAATTTTCCTTATGGTTGAATGGGCAAATGTGGAACAAACATGGTGGTTGAAGGGTGTGTGGAAAGTGAGATTCCCTCTAAAAGAAAAGTAATTCATGTGGTGTCTTATGTCAAAGAAAGTGTCAATATGGGAGATGTTCCATTGTAGGTTTATATATGGGTCGGGCTAGTGCTATTTATGTAATAGCAATGAAGAGAGTATTGATCATATTTTCACGAAATTCCCTATTTGTTCTAGCAACTCAGGAAAAGATTAATTTCAATATTCGGTAATTCAATTTCTTATTCTGTGAGGATTTTGAGGTGACCTGACTTTCATGGGAAGATAATCCAAACAAACATCTCATAAAGGATCTACCCCTTATTATTTACTAGGGTATCTGGTTAACTAGGAACATGGTAGTTTTCATGGACAAGGTTTTAGTCCCTCAACATATTGCTAATTAAGCACTCACTATTCTTAGTAATTTCCCTCAGGCTAAATTTAATGTCTCTCCCTGGATGATCGCGTGGAAGTTATTAACTCCTTAAAGCCTTGGGCATTCTCTGATGGAGCTTCTATAAATAACGACCTACTCTGTGGTGGCAATTTTATCCTATTCCTATCTCTTTCTCACATTTATAAAGTTAAGATGGGACTGGGACCTAGTCCAAACAATAGAGATGAAATCCTTGCATGAAAATATCTACATCTATTTATAAAAGAGAAATCCTGCACACATATTCACATTTTCGGAGATTTGTGTAGAAATTCTCACTGTAGATTAAAGTGATTATGAAATGTACTAAAGAAAAATACTTAATCTACTTCTACAATCAAACTTGTGGAAGCTTAATCTCTTTTGAGCAAGATCAAACAGAACACATATAATAGAGAAGAAGATTCAATCACAAGAAACACAGAAGAATAGTCTGGGGAAAGCCTCAGCTAAAAACCCCGCTATCTATATTATCATACAAGTGGAAATATCTCAGGATTACACAAATCGTTAGCTCACAAGCTATCCAGCTCTCAGTACAATCCCTCACTGCTTCTCATAGAGAGAATAGACAACACATATGCCTTGCTTCAGTCCTCCAAGCCTCCTATTCCCTTGCTTAGTTTCTCCTAGGTCCTCTAGCTGCAACCTATGTGAATCTCACCTCACACACAACACTGGGCTCTGAAATAACCGTGCAATCCTGAAGGGGATAATTCCTTCTGCATGGATGAGTTTCCCTTATAGGAAAATTGCTCCAACTAATAGTACACTATCCCTTCTTTTAATCTCTACCAGGTCTTTCTTTGAACTGACATGCATGAGTCATTTATGATAGAATATTTTGTTATCTAGAGAACACTAGTTGCATGCATGCATGCATTAACTGACTGAACTCACAATTAGTTCCTCCAATGGTTTGGAACTAATTTAACTAGAATTAACTGAGTTAAATAAGCTAACTAATTACAACTCAAATACAACTCATCCTTATCTACTTAATTAAGGGATAACTTCCTCAATCAAAGGGATAAATGTTGCATGTCTTCACATAGAATTCATGTTTGATTTCTCCAACTAATTAACTCAAGATGAATTAATTAATTATTTTTCAAACAACTAGTGAGACTAAATTCGAATTTTAATTCAGAGACTAATTAAAATTGGAATCTATCCTGAAATGCTATTTATAGCAATGCTATTTTTAGCATTTCTATTTTTTGCTATTTCCAACAGACTTGGAGTACATCCTAAAATGTTATTTATAGCAATTCTACTCTTAGCATTTCTATTTTTAGCATTTCTTGTTGCCATTTTCAACACTACCTCTCAACAAGAATGACATTCAACTCAAACTCGATCCTGAACCTTTGGAATGTTTTTCATGCAACACTTCTCTCAAGTGTTGTTGCTCCAACAATTCTACAAACAAAAAATATCCAACTTGAATTAGAATGATGCCTCTATCATCAAAGTCTATGACTAATATTGCCTCTATCGACTGAAAACTATGCACCTTTGTGATCTTCAATATCTGACTGCTCTAGTCGTTGTCACTTTGATCTCTCACTACATCAATCACACTGATTCCTCCTGCTGCATTTGTGCTACTGCTGGTCCTGTCTCCTAGCACTACATCTGCACTGCACCTCCTTTCATCATGTTGCATCGTGCTGCCCACTGCTGCACTGCAACTCAGTTATTGAGAAGTAAGTAACTGATCTCCCAGCTGACCTCCCTGTTGGGCTAGAAACACCCTCTGATGTTGAAGCTCCCTTTTCTGTTGACAAGTGCTCCCTCTCTGACCTCTACGTTGTTGCAACAACTCCCTACATCTCGCACTGTTGCACACCTCTCTATGCCATTGTGCACTGGTGCAACACTCATGTGCCTCTGGCATTGCTGCAACCTGCTAGCTCTACACTGTCTTGGGACTCCTACACTGTAGCTCTCTCTGTTGATCCATCTGCATCCATCTCTACCCACTCAACCAGTCCTGCTACTGCTCGTCAAGGCTCCTGTAGCAAGGTCTAATCAAAGAGGTTTGGTACCTCAAGGATCCTGCCCCTATTTCAGTCTTCATGGAACTATCACTTCACATTGCCCCACATCACACTTGGAGGTATGGCTGCATGTGATCCCTCAGCCCACTTGGCTCAAAATTTCTGCCTACTAGAGGTCTTTGCATGAGTGGGTGCCTCCACTCGGTCTCCTCTCGACTTCTCCAGTTGTGGCTACTCCATAACCTCCTGAAGTTATTTCACCAATTGTGGCTCCTCCACAATTGTCTAAGACTTCTTTTGGCGCTGCATGTTGAGAGGTAATGTACTCTCCCTCTCAACCACCAAGTCTCCTACATTTTCCTTGCTCCTCAAAGCTTTACATGCATCTTGTACCTCAAGTGCATACAGGTTCTTGGCTAACACACCAATCTGTTTCATCTTTCCTGCCGTCACGAAATTTTCTAGAAAAAGAGCTGATTTTAAATCAACGATATCTCCCTCATCCTAACTTAGATTCAGTTGATTTTTTTTTTGAATTTCGGTCTTTTTCCGCAAGGAATCCAGATATGCTATTTGTTTCTGAAAATTTTGCCAAAAAAAAAAATTAGACCTGCTCTGAAATCTTGCGGTCCAATTCATTCTTTTTTACTTCGAATTTTCTTCTTTGCATACTGTTCACTATTTCAATCACCTTTGCTCTGATACCATGTAGAACTTTTTCTACAAAAACTCCCTTTGATACCATGTAGAATTTTTCTATAGATCAGCTAGCTCTAATACCATGTAGAAATTCTCACTGTAGATTAAACTAATTATGCAATGTACTAAAGCAAAATACTTAATATACTTATACAATCAAACTTGCGGAAGCTTAATGTCTTTTGAGAAAGATCAAATAGAACACATATAACAGAGAAGAATATTTAATCACATGAATCATAGAAGAATTCTCTGGGAAAATCCTTAGCTAAAAACCCCGCTATCTGTATTATCATACAAGTGGAAATATCTCAGGATTACAAAAAGCTTCAACTCACAAGCTATCCAGCTCTCAGTACAATCCCTCACTGCTGCTCATAGATAGAATAGACAACACATATGCCTTCCTTCAGTCCTCGAAGCCTCCTATTTCCTTGTGCAGTTTCTCTTAGGTCCTCTAGCTGCAACCTGTGTGAATCTCACCTCACACACAACACTGACCTCTAAAATAACTGCGCAATCCTGAAGGAGATAATTCCTTCTGCATGGATGAGTTTCCTTTATAGGAAAATTCCTCCAACTGATAATACACTATCCCTTCCTTTAATCTCAACTGGGTCTTTCTTTGAACTGACATGCATGATTTATTTATGAGAGAATATTCAATTATCTGGAGAACACTAGTTGCATGCATGCATGCATTAACTGACTGAACTCACAATTAGTTCATCTAACTATTTGGAACTAACTTAACTGGACTTAACTGAGTTAACTGAGCTAACTAATTGCAACTCAAATACAACTCATCCTTATCTCCTTAATTAATGGATAACTTCCTCAATCAAAGGGATAACTGTTGCATGTCTTCACATAGACTTCATGTTTGATTTTCTCCAACTAATTAACTCAAGATGAATTAATTAATTATTTTTAAAACAACTAGGGAGACTAAATTTGAATTTTAATTCAAGGACTAATTTAAATTGGAATCTATCCTAAAATGCTATTTATAGCAATGCTATTTTTAGCATTTCTATTTTTTGATATCCAACAGAGTTGAAGTACATCCTGAAATGTTATTTTTATAAATGCTATTTTTAGCATTTCTTGTTGCCATTTTCAACAATTTGATGATTTCCATTAATTGCCTCAATGGAACTATTACATGTAGGAACATCACTCTTCTACTTATTCGTGAGGAGATATTTCTTATTATCGACACTTCCTTATCTTTTTCATGTTCTCATATTTACAGGGAAAGTAACATTGATGCTAATCGCTTGTTAAAATGTGGTATAATTTTGGAACAAGATCTTTGGGAGACATAGCAATAGGTCAATGAACAATTTTTTGAGTACTCATATCACCCTCACAGGTTATAGGTGGAGCCTCTGGTTATTGACATAGTTTGAAGACTTAGTATCTTTTCTATTTCTTTGGTTAGGTAGTTAGTTTTCCGTCACAATGCCCATGTTGGTTGTTTTGATCCTCAACATTCTCAAGTAATTTTTTTGTTTTATGTGGATAACCTCCATGTTATTAAGTGATGTTATGAAATGCATTATTTTGGGCACTTATGTTATCTGGCCTACAGCATATTATTATATTTTTATGTATTTAAAATGGTCTATTCTATCTTACTATGGAATTTTCAGATTTTGTTGGTTTAGTGAAGAAATGAATGTACTTAACCATAATTATTATACATTTTTTCGCTGATGGCAGGATACAGTTGTTACGCTTTTCCAAACTGCAACAATGCACTCTATGAAGTATATATATGTCAAATGTAATTTGATCATACAACTTGAGTGGGCGTAATGGTTAAGAGCATGTGTCTCCTCCTAAGAGGTCACATATTCAAAACTAGAGGGTGATAGAGTATATATGCCTTAGTAGACTTAATAGTTAAATCATTACATGAAAATGAGTCTCTTGTCCCACAAACAAAAAAGTCTCATACACCGATTCCATGCCTAGCTTGATTGTGACCTTAAAATTAGATAATAATAATTATAATTAATAAAATTATAAACTTATTTTCTACCAAAAAAATATTATTTTTAATACATTTTTATAACAATTTTATAACACTCTTGGAAACAAAATTTTAAAACTTTAGAATAATAATAATACTTAATCATATTATTATAAATATGAGAACATTATCAATAATAATAATAACTAATATATTTTATTACTATTATTAACACCAATATTAATAATAATAATATAATATTATTATTAAAAACAATATTATTATTATTTTCAATTATTATTAATATTTTTAAATATTTTAATAATAATATCAATTATTATATTTTTTAGAATAATAAAAATATTCCAATTATATTCCATTAACAATATTTTCCTAATTTAATATTATAACTTTCGGACACTCCATAAATTAGTTATACCTCTCTTCCTCTTCACATATGAGCTTTTTTTACTTATTTCCTTTATTCCCCAAAATGCTCCAAAACTACTTATACACTATGACTTACAACTATGAAAATTTACATTAAAAATTTCAAATATTTAATTACATTAGTAACTATATTTATATGTATAATTATATTTATAATTGAATTATGATTAGATAATGAACATAGCTTTTATGATGATAATTAATTTGCTTTTTATTTCACATTAGTTTGTGTGTGAGTAAATATTTTACACAATATTTTAAAGATTATTTTTTAAATTTATTTATTCGTTTTTTAATTGGTTAGTTAATTAGATCACAGTGGGATAATATATTTTTTTTAACTGTTGTTTTTATTTAATTTTGAACATTCTATTTGGAGATTACTTTGTTGTGTTTTTTCTTATTTTTAATTTTAGTTTCAAAATTATATATATATTAAATTTGACAGTCATTGTCAAGCCAAACACCAAGTTAAATACCAAATTTATGTATGAGATCCTGTTGTTTATGGGAGAAACAAGAGATCCATCTCTACACAACTATTTGACTACTAAAGTCTATGATGGCATACATACTCTACCCCGTTTGACTTCTTAGGAGGAAACACATGTACCTAACCATTAGGCACATTCAAGCTAACTAGGTGGTAACTCAATTAGTGATCATCACATGATAAAGTTGTATTATGGTAAAAATGAGATTCAAGGTTCAAATCCTCATGGGTCACACATAAAATCTCAAGCTTAGTATGCGAGAGATGTTGTAGTTATTAACATTTTGAGTTAGTCAAATTACATTAAAAAAAAAAAACAAAATAATATTAAAATCTAATAAACAAAATAAAATAAAATAACTAATAATTATAATTATAAAAATAAATAAAATTTAATAAGTAAAATAAAATAACTAATAATCATAATTATTAATAAAACATTTTAACTCATATAATTAAATAATAATAAAATAATAAAAATAAGAAATAATAATATAAAAATAGGATAGAATAAAAGAAAATAAAATAGCTAATTCCTTTTTGAAACATTTTGACTCGTGATTTTTATAACTCAGTGGTTTTTTCCCATCATATTCTTATCTAATATAACTTATAAAATAAAAAAAGTAAAGTAGTCAATTTACCATTATTTAAACATCTTGACTCGTATTTTTCATAACTCATGGTTTTTTCCCATGATATTCTTTGGCAATGTAGCCTATTTAAAGACAAAATTCTAACGGATTTTCCACACATAGAAACAACCAATTATCAAATGGTTGTGCCAAATTTGAATCTTTTTATGTAAGAGCTATATATAGACAAAAAACAAATTACAGAGTGATTCAAGGATTAGGACCTTGAGTTGTCAATATCATAAATGACTATTATTGGTAAAGGTAAGCCTTCCTCTATAAAACACTATACAATGTTAAAAAAGAAAGGGTGGGGGAAATTTTGATAAAACATTTTCATTATGCTTTCTTATTTTAAAAAATAAAATACAAAATAAGAGTTATTTTCTCTTTGTTTTTTTTTAAATATATTTTAAATCTTTTGCTAATAGTTTGTGTAAATAATAGTTTGTGTAAATAAAAGAAAAATCTAAGACCATAGATACTTATATCTTTGTATGAGAGTGTCTTATAAACACAGTTTTCAAACAAAGATTAGGAAATTTTCTTTCAATGATTTTGTTTATGTATCTATAGTCTTTATCTATGCAAAATTAGGATTTAATCATGTATAATTATTGTTGTCCTCCAGCATGACAATGTCTCATATGCAAAGTATTTAAAAAAATTAGGGAAATTTTTGATATTTTTTTTCATTATAATTTATTAATTTAAAAATAAAATAGAAAAAGAGTTAATTTCTCTTTAGCCATTTCAATTTTTTTGATTCATATACCATAGTCTTTATGTATACAAAAATACGGTTTATTTTTGTATCATAGTGTATTATAGGTAAAGCTTTTTAATTTTTTTAGGGAATCTTATTTCAATCATTTTGGTTTATGTATCTATAGTCTTTATGTCTGAGACTTTAGGCTTTACATTTGTATAATTATTTTTTTCTTAGAGCATGAGAGTCCTTTATAGGCAACCGAGAGTCAATTTGTTGTGTTAAATTTGAGATTTGAATCTATTTGTACGAAAGTTGTATATAGACATAGAAGATTTACAAAGTGATTCAGAGATTAGGACCTTAAGTTATCAATCTCACAGGTGGCTAATATTGGTAAAGGTAAGAATTCCCTTACAAAACACTAAATTAGGCCTTGTTTTTGTATTAAAATATATTTCTTTTGTAAGTTGATGTGAAAAAATTCTATTAATTACTAAAAATATTAGAACATATATGCATCCATAAGTGAGCGGTCATAGCCAGCAAAGTTTTCAAGAAAATACAAAACGTCAAAATTCAAACGAACAACAGTAAGAATAGTAAGAACTGTAGTAACCATACCAATATCCCAGATAAATACCACTCTCAACCCCAAAGGTTGAAATCAAAAATTCATTTTCAAACCGGAATGTGAAGGAGAGCAAACTAGACCCAGAGAAAGATAGGAAAATTACAAGTCTTGAGCATTGGAAAGAGAACCAAAATACCGACCGTACGAACTAGCAATATGTCCAACCACCAATGAAAGCATCGGGATAGCCATGTTCCACCTATGACACCACAAGAATGCCACACCCTTAGAAAACTGTAATCTAGTGTAAAAGGTGCTGCAACTGAGTAGAAGAAGGAGAGCCAAAGACTTGTGCAAATATTGTTGAAAACAAGTGTTCCTAGCCACCAAAAGGAGCCATATGCCAACGTTTAAATCTATAATTATCAAATCCATTTCATAGCAAGGAACTCTTGCCCAAACAAAAAGTGTCTCCATGAGGGAGAAAAATATGCCTACAATAAAAAAATACCAACCAAAATTCCTTTCATGCTTCTGTAGCAAAAAGCAATAGATCCCATATGGCCAGAAATCATTATAGATCAGAAGAAATAAGAGCAAGTCCTTACACACTATGAATAGGAGGGTCAACATGATCCCTAGGGTCTCGAGGCAGATTTATGATGTCCTATGAGGCCGAATCTTAACCAATGGAATTTTCCACACAAGTCAATCTAGAATTGATATTTTCAAGACAAAATTGTTGACCCCACAACATTCATTTGATATCCTCTAGGCTGAAAACAAATTATACGATGTGAACTATTTTTCCTTGAAGATTAGGCAAAGAAGCGAATCAATTTATTGGTGCAGGGTGAGGGAATACCATAAATAAGAACACATTTTACAAAACCTACCAAGATATGGGACCCTTCTCAAATCCCAGTCTATGGTCTAAAGCTCATAATTGGAGTGATAGGGACGCTCCTCAACCTCCGTAGCCTCTAAGAGGAGAATTTATCTCTAGACCTCCAAAGGCACCACAACAAAATAAGATCCCACGAAATCAAAAGCAAAGAGTCAGGTGTGCTTGACATCCACTCAGCCTAAGCCACCCAATCTGCTCATCATGCGCTAACGAGGGTCATACTAACTGAAATTGGAGAATACACTAAATAGGCACATGAACCACGACTAGCAAAGGAAGAGGATGGACACATGACAACACTGAATTTTCCGGATTGGAAAACCACCAGGCCATTCCCCCACTTCCACAACAAGGGGCCAAATTCACAACAGTAGCCCAATTCAAGATAGATTAAGGACATAAATACCCGGAGCCCTCGGGAGAAAGCCAATTTGAAAGAAAAAATTTTGTGCACGCCCTCATCAAGAGGAAATACAATTGACTATGTACCAAAAAAAAGACTCTAACAAGGTATGATAAAAAACATACGATGCAATTGAGAAGAACCATCCAATAAATCCCATAGGGAAAAACTTTGTGTACCCAACAACCTGATATGAAATGAAGCCAGATAAAACCCAGAATATTTCTGGCAAATACACCATAAACCACCCATAACAAGATTAACCACCACCTGCACCCAAGGAGAATAGTACCAGAATACTAACCTATAGAATTCACTTTGAAGTGAATAGTAGAAAAACAATTGTTCAAAGTAGAAAAACAATAAAACAATTGGCATACCCAATATATTAACCAGAATGAATAATACATTCCGTAGCCTACTTAGAAAAGGCAATTGATTACCCTCCATCTCGATTCCATGCACTAGAGAACCCCATGTGAACGCTTTTAGATACATTGTAATAAAGTGAGATGAGGGAGCAACCTCGTGACCCTTCACTCATAAGAGATCCTTTCACCACCCTAGAGGCACGAGACTACATTTATAATGAGTTAACGAGTTGTACGCTTCGGAGTAGCCCCGTTCAAACTTTCGACATGCCATAGAAAATGGATGACATTTGGAGCAGGTTCGCTTCACAAGGAGATGTCATTACCACCTTGGAGAACACCCCTTCTCTATATATCATAGTGTCCGATAACCAAAAAAAATTATGGAAAATTTTAATAATTTTTTTCATTATAACTTTTTAATTAAAAGAAAGGTTATTTTCTCTTTAAATCATAGTTTAAATATTTTTTTAATTGATTTTGTACCTAAAAGAAAATTTGAGGACCAAATATTTCTATTTATTGTTTTCCTGGGGTATGAGAGTGGTTTTATGAAAACTTATTAACTTTCCCCTTTAAAGCCTTTGTGAATGGTCCTTATGTGTGGAAAGTTAAGCTTTATTTTTGTATGTGTTATAAGAAAAGTTTTTAAAAAAAATAGGGAATCACATTTTAATGATTTTGTTTCATGTATTTATAGTTATTATGTCTAAAACTTTATGCGTTATTTTTGTATAATTATCTATTATGTAAACCAATTTAGATCCATCTTAACTTCAGAACTATCAAGCACCAAGAGGGATAAGATATCTCAAGGTGTGAACCTTTCCTCAAGGTCAATCTTTAGCCTATTTTTTTCGTGGAAAACTTGAGGAAAAGTTTAAACCTCTATTGATTTGATCCCTCTCCGCCCTTGATAGATCCACACTTAAGATGGATCTAAGGTGGTATAATTTCATGTAATGTAATTAGAAATAAAAGAATGTATAAGTAAGATGGTTAAACCTTATATTTTTCAAAAATATTTGAACACAAGATTTAAATAAACTATTTGAAGATTTCTATTAACTAATTTATGTCTATATCAAAGTTACATGTATGAAAACAATGTTAAAAAAATATTTTAATGTTGTATATAATAAAATAAGTTATTGAAAAAACACACTATTGAAAAAAAAAAAATTATGATTAAAACATTTAAAATGGTCTTATTATTTTAAAGTGAGTTTTTATAATTAAAAGATTTGAAATAGTTAGACTTTTTTTTATATATGGGATTTTTGGAAATCCAACTATAATGGACTTATAAATCTAAGTTATATACTTTAAATAACATTTAAAATACAATTTAAACAATACAAAATTACAAATTATATTTTGCACTATAAAAAAAAATTACACCTAAAAAAAATTCATCCTTCTCCTATTAAATTCATGGTTAAAATAAATCTACACTAATTTATATTTCTAAACTTTATATCTATAATCAACCATTCATATTAAAAAATAAAATTAAACATTTTAACGAAAAGTGTCAAATATATTTATATATATATAAACTTTGTTTACAAAGATTTGATGTTTTACGTGATGAATAGTTAAAATTTTATTCCCTTTGATTGTAAGAGTCGACCAAATGTAACAGTGAAAATTTTATTCCCTCTTGATTTTAAGAGTTACGTTTGCATTTTGCGATGTTATATACACTCAAAGGTGGCGGAGTGGAGAAAGGTGAAGACATCGATGTTTGATGGTGACATTGTCCTACACTGGCATTATAAAGGAGTTGATCCAATTGTTCATTCGAAATATGAGAAAGAGTGGGATCACTTTTCCAATGGTGTTTCTATTTGCATTTGGTGGATAAAGCTTTACATTTTATGAAGTTATGGAAAAGGAACATGGTATTTTATATTTAATTTATTATTATTATTTAAATAAAATTAAAATAATTTTGCGAGGATTTGTAAAAGAATATAATTTTATTTTGGCAAAATGTTTTGGATTTTGGATAAGAAGATTTCTATTTATTTTTTAATTTTAGTATTTAAAAAATATATTTCCCTCGTGATTATTATTAAAATTAGTTTGAGTATTATTAAAACTAATTAAAACTAATTCAATTAAATTTATTTATTTTTTAATAATATTTAACTTTAATTCCATAAAATTAAATTAAATTTTAAATATTATTTAAAGTTTACAATTTAAAACAAATTCTTTTCCATATTTTACCCATATATTAATTAGAAAACTCTAAACAAATCATAAACCACTTATTAACTATATATTTAACCATATATTGAAAAAAAACATAAACATTATAGCCACTAGATGCATGGAGACTTCTAATTTGGTTGGTTGTTAAGATTAATTTTCATTATCCATGATGATTAATTTTCTTTATCCAATATCATTGTAAAGCTAATTGTTTGTAAGTTTTTTCAAGTTTTGTATGGTCATGGAATTCAGGTGGAGAAACTAATTATTTGTAAGTGTTTTCAAGTTTTGTATGTTGATGGAATTTAGGTGGAGAGTATTTAGTGTAAAAAACATATAAGATTTTAATAAATATTTTAGATGGATTTTTGGATATTTTATTTTATACGTTTTTAAATAAAATTTGTATTATGAAAATTGCCATAATTTTAAAGATAAAGGTTTTTTTTAAAATCAACCTAGATCCATCTTAATCTTGATCCTAATCAAATCTATCGAGGTGAAAACCTTTTTTTGAGTGCAAAATTTGAGGATTATAACTAAACATGTACATTAAAATAAATGCATATAGTGCAGGCAATCAACTATGATTAGAAATCAACATCTACACTAAAATCATTGCATCTTATAGTGCAAGCAATCAAATAGGATTAGAAATCAATATCTACATTGAAACCAATGCATCGAGTGCAAGCAATCAAATAGGAGTAAAATTCACCATCTACACTCATATCAATGCATCTAGACGAAGACATTAAATAGGATTAGAAATCGACATCTACACTGAAATCAATGCATCTAATGCAAGTGATCATATAGGATTATATATCAATATCTACACGAAAACCAATGCATCCAGTGCAAGCAATTAAATAGGAGTAGAAATAACATCTACAATGAAACTAATGCATCTAATATAAGGCATTAAATAGGATTATAATTCGACATCTACACTAAAATCAATGCATCTAGTGCAAGCGATCAAATACAATTAGAAATCAATATCTACATTAAAACCAATGCATCTAGTGCAAGCAATCAAATAGGATTAGAAATCAACATCTACATTGAAATCAATGCATTTAGTGTAAGGTATTAAATAGGATTAGAAATGGACATCTACACTGAAATAAATGCATCTAATGCAAGCAATCAAATAGGATTAGAAGTCAACAACTACACTAAAATCAATACATCTATTTTAGTGAAAAACCAAATTATTCATGCCTTTCTAGATCTAACTCCTATGTCTGTATTTGTTTATGTGTATCACTTTCTACTTCCCTCTCTCTCCACCTTCCATTTTGTGTCTATCTCCCTCCCTCTCTCCTTCTCTCTCTCCCCCTCCCTCTCTCCCCCATCTCTCTCTCTCCACCTCTCCCTCCATTTTCCTATCTTTCTCTAATTCCCTCCCTCCCCCTGCCATCTATATCTATACCTCCCTCCATCTCTCCTTATTTGCCTCTCTATGTCAGCCCCCTAACACACATCTCTCTCTCTCTCTCTCTCTCTCTCTCTCTCTCTCTCTCTCTCGCCATATATATATATATATATATATATATATATATATATATATATATATATATATATATATTTCTCTCTCCCTTTATTTGTCTCTATATTATTCCCTCTTGCCCCTTCCATCTATATCTCTATCTCCCTTTGTCTATCATTCTTTATCTCTCTATATCAGCCCACATACACTCTCTCCATATATATCTACCTATCCATCTATCTCTCCCTCTTCCTCTCCCTCTGTATCTCTTCCCCTCCTCTATCTCTCTCTACCCCCTCCATCAATATCTCTAAATCAACCCCCAAAAATACACACTCTCTCTCCATCTCTCCCTCCCTCTCTCTCCCTCTCTCTCTCCCTTCCTATTCCTCTCCGTATTTCTCCCGCCCCCCCCCTCTCTCCCCCCCTTCTCTCTCCATATCTATCTCTCTTCCTCCCTCCCTCTCTTTGCCTCTCTCTTCTGCCCTCTCCCCCGCTACATCTATATATCTATCTCCCCTTGTCTCTCCTTCTCACCCTCAAGATATGCACTCTCTCTCCATATGTATCTATCTTTCTCTCCCTCCATCTTCCTCTCCCTCTCTCTCTTCCCCTCCTCTCTCTACCTCTCTTCTCCTTCTCTCTCTCTCTCTCTTTCTCTCTCTCCCTCATCATCTCACCATCTATCCCTTGTCACTCCCTCTGCCTCTCAACCTTTCTATCTCTATATTTCTTCCCCTTCCAACTCCATCTATCTCTCCCCATCTCTCTCCTCTCTCTCAATTCCTCTCTCTCACTTTCTCTCCCACCTCCCTCTGTCTCTCCCCCCATCACACACGCACTCTCTCTCTTTCTCACTCTCCCCCTCTCTCCCTTCTCCATATATATGTCTCCCTTTCTTTCTCTTCCCCTTCTTTCCCTATCTCTAACTTCTCCTTTTCTCACCCTTCCCTGATCTCTTTTCTCCCTTATCACTCCCTCCCTCTCTCCACCTCTATCTCTCAATGTCTTTGTTTTTCCCTCCGTCTCTCTCCCCCTTCCAACTGTATCTCTCTCTCCAGTCCCTCTCAAGCCCCCTCTCCCTTCCTTCTTCTCTCTCCCCCTCTCTCCCTTCTCCATATATATGTCTCCCTTTCTTTCTCTTCCCCTTCTTTCCCTATCTCTAACTTCTCATTTTCTCACCCTTCCCTGATCTCTTCTCTCCCTTATCACTCCCTCCCTCTCTCCACCTCTATCTCTCAATGTCTTTGTTTTTCCCTCTGTCTCTCTCCCCCTTCCAACTGTATCTCTCTCTCCTCTCTCTCTCAAGCCCCCTCTCCCTTCCTTCCTCTCTCTCCCCCTCTCTCCTACCTCCCTCTGTCTCTGCCCCCAATCACACACACTCTATCT
Organism: Pinus tabuliformis; assembly: GCA_031772625.1. NCBI lineage: Eukaryota > Viridiplantae > Streptophyta > Pinopsida > Pinales > Pinaceae > Pinus > Pinus tabuliformis. Next base: position 965,177,543 of record CM062808.1, read on the forward strand.
CTCCATCCTCCAAATCTATCACTATCTCCCTCTCTCCCCCCTTCTTTCTCTTCCCCTCTTGCTCTCTCCTTATCTCCCCCCTCCATATCTATGTCTCCCTATCTCCCTCTTTCCCTTCTTTCGCTAGCTCTATCCTCTCCTTTTCTATCTCTACCCTCACCTCCTCTCTCGCTCATTCCATATTCAACTTTCCTTTATCACTCCCTCTGTCTCTCCCACCTTTATCTCTAAATGCCTTTGTTATTCCCTCCTTCTCTGCCCCCTCCAAATCCATCTGCCTCTCCCTCCCTGTCTCCTCCTCTCTGCCCTTCCTCTCTCTCCCTATCTCTCCCACCTCTATGTTTCTCTCCCCCACTCTATTCCCCCTCCATCTCACTCCCTCTCTTAAATATGATCCCATTGTATTGCATTTATGAAAGCATATAAATTAAAAAATATATAATTGGTTATAAAGTATTAAACTTATTTTTTGGATCAATCATGTCAAAGAAAATACAATAATAAAAATAAAAGAATCATGCACTATCTTTTCTCTATCATTGTTAGTCACTTTGTTTCTCTCTTTGCTTGGATCCTTGGTTACAATGCATCTATCCTTGATTTAATTTCAATGGGAATATTTTCAGTACTTTTGGGGATGGAGGGCTTAGATATACCTCAAAAGTAATTATAACCATTTTTCTTTTAGATTTAATTAAAAAATGTTATAAAATTAAATTAAAATAAAGTATTTGTAAAATATTTTGATTTTGAAATAAGTTATGGTTTTTGGTCATGTGGTATTGATAAGCCATGGTATTGACCCATGGTATTGTAACAAAACAATTAAAAATCTAGATCCATAACATAATAATCAAAAGCATAGATGACCCATGGTATTATGATTTTCTTCCCTCCTTTCCCTCCCTCTTTCTTTCAGTTCTAGGTATTGGCCCATGGTATTATAAAAAATGTTATTTAGAAGCCAATAGTATCCATGGTAAATATTCATGATTAAAAATCTTATTATATTGTAAATATTAAACCTTATGCGCTTTTAATTAAATTTAAAGATGGTTATGCAATCATGATTTTAATTTATATGGTAAAATGGATGTTAATTTATAAGTACTATTTATATGTTATATATTTTAATGTCATATATATATTATACTTTTTTTTAATCTAAAAAATGGTTTGTAATTGTATTAATAAAAAAAAATTACAATATATAAAAAAATTGAATTTAAAAAATATTTCACATCTCACATCTAACATTTCACATTTAATGCTTGCCCATCTAATCCTCACACATCTAACATTCACTATAAACTACACTCTAGAGCGCCTCCCTCAGCGCAATGTAAAAAAAAAAAAATTATTATTATCTTTTATGAAAAAATTAATAATTTTATAAGTTTTATTTTTATTTAATATATTGTTCTAATTTTTCTTCTTATAAATTTCAGCCCTGATAATTTTTGTTATTGATTTTTTTAATTAATTGTATTTTATTATATTATTTTATTATTTTTTTTATAATAATTTTTTTCTTAATTATATTTAAATTTAATTGAAATTTAATATATCTCATGAGTCATAGAATAGATGATGAAGTCATTTAAGCTCCAATGTCCCTGAACTACGGGCAAAAAAAAAATGATGAAGTTATTTGTGATGTGGAAATTAGTGGTTTGAAACTTTATGAGCAAAAATCAAGTCATGTTAAGTGTTGATGTGGCCCATGATAAGTGACAATTGTTTCTCAAACTACATGTCAAGCTTCATGTAACCTCTTATAAATTCAAACCACTTAACAAACAAAAAATTAAAATGTCATATAACCTTTTTTTAGAAAAAGAAAATAAACAAAAACCATAAAATTATAATCTGTATTTTAAAAAATATTATTTATAAAAATTATCAAAAATTTATGAATTCGTTTAAATAATATGTTCTTACCAATCAGTTACTTTAATCCCAAATTACAAATTTTGAAATGAAATTCAATAATACTTATATCTGAAATCCATAATTTACCATAAATATTTGAACAACAATTTTAGACATTATATAGTTGTTTGGAACAAAATTGATAGGTTACCTATATTTTTATGACTACGTAAAAAATTAAACCTTTTGTGATATGATAGTGCTTTATAATAAACAAATTTTTATTGTTTATTTAAGTTGTGAAATTTTAGTATAAAACATATTATATTCAAATTATTTAATTATAAAAGAGTTATAATCATTAATGAAGTTATATATTTCCATATTTATGAAATTATTATTTTATTTATTAATTGGTTATTTTGTGATTAGTTATATACCATTGCACTTATTTTTAATTTTTTTTTATTTATTTAAATATTTATTTGAAAAAGTATAATAGTTTTTATGATTTATTGTTTATTTTTTAAAATTATAATATATAGAGAATTTAGATAAAGGTTAAGTTTAGTGTTGGTCTTTTATTTTTAAAATATTGTTATTAAAATTGAGAATCAGATTGATATTAGATTACTTTGAATGTAAAATGGAATAATTTTTTTCACTCAAAACATTCTATATAAAATTTGAATCAATAATTTAATAAAATCAATTTTTATTTAAACCTAACAAAAATATATATATTTTTTTTTAGTTAAAACTAATTTAAGTGCTCATGGGATTTGAAACAGTGACCTATCACAAAAATGCCTTAACAGCAGATCTATTCACTATCAATCACAAACCATGGACTAGATATATATATATATTTAATTATATAATAAAAAATAAATTGCTCAATGACATCTCTTCAAGTAAGAAAGAACTTTTGAACTTTTCTTGAAACAATCAAATACAAGCGATGGACAAAGAGAAGTGATTTGAAAGCAATTAAAATATGAATAGGAATGTCTTAGACACTATGGATACTTGCATTCTCGCCGAAAGAGGAAGCCATGTCAGGAAGCATGTCTCACCAAATCGTAAATGACGTGACAGGTAAAGCGGGCCATAACAAAAGTTGGGTGGCATAGAGCACGCCTTAATCACTTTTTCTGTTACACCTTTTTGGAGAAAACGACTAATTGTTCGCTATATTCCTGATCCCAATATTAAATACGGAATCGAAATTATTTAATATATTTTGATTAAGTGTAATGGTTAGAGTATGTGTTTTTAAGAAGTGATATGCTTAAAATTAAAGAAATAAAGTATGTATGATTTCATAAATTTAGCAGTTATATGGAAATAAGTTTTTTATTCTACAAACAAAAGTATATATTTTATATATAAATATAATAATAATAATATTAATAATTTAAATAAAATAAACCATAAAACATATATATATATATAACTTCTAATATATAAAAAAATCCATATATATATATAACTTTTAATATATAAAAAAAACTATATATATATATATATATATATAACTTTCCATACAAAATGGAGTCTTATAAGCTGTATTCCTCACCCCAATATCACCCAACATGGAACCGAAACCGCTTAAGTATTCAAATGGAGTGAACTGCACGGCACATATATGTGACTTTTAGTAAAAGTTGCAGTCTTATTCGTTGTATTCCTGACCCCAATACCAGCAAACATGGAACTGTCGCCTAAGTATTCAAATGGAGTGAGCTGTACGGCACATATATGTGACTTTTAATAAAGTTGGAGTCTTAATCTCAGCGTAAAAAAATTATATTTATTAAATTAATTATTAAAACAGTGAACTTGGTATAAGGATTTTGGAAAAATAGTATTTAGAAAAAGGTAATCGAAGAATAAAAAATTATTACAGGAAAAAACAAATTTTTAGTGGATTTGTGGATATCAGCTTTCAAGAATAAAGAATTTGTTTTTATGAGAATTGTCTTTTTATTATTTTTAAAACGTTATGGAAGAAGATTAAAAAATTCAAAAAGTAAGTTTATAACTTATTATTTTAAAATTAAAGGAATTGCTTTTTATTATTGTCTTTTAGTATGGGAAATGTATAATTTTTTTTGGTGTTTAATATAAAAAAAATTAAGAATGGGAGATTATTTTAAAGTTGAGAAAATTTGGTCGATTTTATTAGCCTTTAAAACGTAACTGTAAAATGTTAGGTATATTATTATAAAAATATTTAAATTTCTTATGATTTTATATAGTATTTATAAGTTTTTGGTGTTTTTTAAGATAAAAATAAAGTTTAGATGGGTAAATCACTTTTAGAAAAAATTAAAATCCATAATTCTGATTTTGGAAAAGTACTAAGTTTAATTGACTTTAGCACTTAAAATTTTCTGTGCTCAACATCAAGTTGACAAGTGTAGCTTTCCCTAAGATTTAAAAAAATGAATGTAGCATTATAAAACATGAGTCTAGCTCTCATTGGCCTATTCATTGTTGATAAGAGTATGAGGAAGATGCCTCATTCCTCAAGTGGTCCACTTGATACAGATTCAATTTAGGATAAAAATAAAATATTTGAGGTATAATAAAAAACAAAAATGAATATACATATTTTGTTAGTTTTAATTAAAACATTATGAAATAATTTAGTTCTCACTTTCATAAATATTTCCATATCCATGTGAAGTAACATATTTTTATATCAACCTTAAAAGGGATAAAGTAATTAAAAAAAAAACTTTTATATTTTCACTTTTGGGTACCACAAAAATATGTATAATTTTTCAACTCTTTTAAAATATATTTAGATTATTTAGATTATTTAATTTATTTCACTATCAACTTCATACCTATGTGTATATATAGACAAATATATGTGTGTGTGTGTGTCAAAAGTAAAAAAAATTCAATTAATTCCTAATAAAAATAATAAAAAAGAGAAAGGTAACTCATTTAATTTTTAATATAAAATTAATATATTTATATATATATATATAAAATATATATATATATATATATATATATATATATATATAGATATATATTGCTAAAGCAAGAGTTTGTCCTTCTATTATCTTGTCAGTAAAAATATATTACATAAAATACAACGCACCCAAGGAGGAAGTGCGCTGAAGGAGAAAGAAAATCTTCCAGCTTAGGGAAGAAAGACATCAACTCGAAAAACTGGCCTAGGGCCTACAAAAAAACATAACTCCCGACCTCCACCGCCCAAGAGAAAAACATAACGAAAACAAGAGAACCCAAAAATTCAATAAGCGGACCCCAAGAGGGGAATAGAGACCTTATCAAAAATATTTCGGGTCTGCTGGGGTTCACTCGGACCCACTAACCTGATCATCAAACCTAAACCGTTGATTTGCAGCTCCAAGATCCAACAGCTGAGGGAAATATTGAGCAGAGAAGAAGCAGGGTGAATACCCGCCTGATGATCACCCGGACCCACTAACTTGCTCCTCGTACCTAAGTCGTTGATCTGCAACTCCATGATCCAACGACTGAGGGACATATCGGGTGGAGAAGAAGCAGGAGGACTACCTGCCCGATGTGGGCGGTATTATCTCTCCTCTGAGAGCCACGTGTTAAACGCTGAGTGGCATCACATGCATTTCTGGGAAACCACTTTGGATTTTGAGGACACCTGATAACCCAAAAACTTCTTAGCCACCCGATAATGCAAAACCATGGAAACTCTGCACCCGCTGTCATCCATTCGTCTGAGGCACCTATTAGGACAGATTGATACAATTTTTCTAGCTACTCGTTCACTACCTGAGCTCCTAGCAGCACCAATGGGCAAGCTATCTATGGCGTTCCTCTGTGAGACCTAAGTATGCTCAATCTCAAGTTGTTTTTCTATCAAACCCATGTCGTCCATTGGTGAAAGGTTAATTGCTAAATACCTTGCCTGTGCTGGTACTGCTCCTTGTCTGCGAGGGCCAGAGTGTAACTTCCCTCTGCAGTTGACCTACGGGTACCGACTCCCACAAGCAGTACCTGTTGTCTCTTGTGCATCTCACCCCTTCATTGGCTAGCCAGTCTGCTACTCTGTTGGCATCTCTATGCACCTGGACAAAATTGAGAGTTCTTAGGATTATTAGGTGCGATTGAATTCTGTGATAGACCTGAAAAAGTTTCCAGTGTCTCTAAACTTTATCTGGTGCAGTACCCATGCCTAGCCGCTTGACCGAATTAATAATTAATTCCGAGTCAGCCTCGATGATGGTATTATGTAAATTGTACTTTATCAGAATCTCCAAGCATTGTTCCATGGTCATGAGTTCAGCCATATTGTTGGTGGCCCTTCCTAGGTGATTGTGAAAGATAACTTTAATGTTTCCCTCTTTATCTCTGATGACTCCTTCATAACCAGCATCCCCAGGGTTACCTTTCGAGGCTCCATCTATGTTGAATTTTAAGAAGCCCTGTGGAGGGGGTTGCCAAAAATCCTTTCCTTCTAAGATGCACTTTACTGCCTTATTTAAGCCCTTAGGGACATGTGACTATAATTCCAACAGTTCCAGAATTTGAGCATCTTGATGACATGGGGGCTTTCTAGGAGAATGCTTCCAAAGGGCTTTAACAATTTCTTTGATTTGTTTTAGGATTTGTGTTGTGATGCTTTGAGCTGGGCCAGATTTGTCTTTGAAGATCCTATTGTTACATTCTTTCCAGACATTCCAGATCAAGAATCCTGGAATCAAAGCCCAGGATGTATTTAATGTCTCATTATCTAAGAAGTCCTTCCTCCAGCTCTTCAAAGTAACATTGATGTCATTTTCATTCCTATCTATCTGCTTGAAGATATCAGCTACCCAATTCCATAAGGTTGAGGTGAAGGAACAGAGGTTGAGAAGATGATTCATAGTTTCCTCCTATAGGCCACATAGATGGCATCTTGAGGGACCAACCAAACCTCTCTTTCTGAGATGCTCCCAAGTTAGAATTTTTTCGTGCTGAACTAGCCACCTGAACAGTTTGATCTTCGTCTAGTGTGGGTTGTTCCATAGGTCTTTCCATGTCTTGTTAGGGCTTGGGAAGTTAAGTCCCATGGCTATTCTTTTGGCTTCTTTGAGTTTGGAGATACCCTCGTTATTCCTACCCCATCTTAGCAGATTATTTGAGGTTGAGATCAAAATCTGTCTCTTTTCCAGAATGGCTTCCAAAGCTTTAGCTTGGGTCTTTAGTGGGGTCACATCACTATAATCTGGTAGCTTCCAAATTCTCCATTTACCAGTGTCCATTGGCTGATCCCAATATTCACTTACTTTTTTTAGTCCTTTATTGATGGTGTCATTTTGGATGATATCTTCTTCCTCCCTACCAAGGTTATTTTCTTGCTACCAGTTGTCCTCCCAAAACCAGGCAAGATTTCCATTTCTGATCTCCCAGAAATTGTGGTTCTGAACTAAAGCTCTGTTCTCCCAAGCTTTGTTCCAAATATGGGAACGTCTAATGTTTCCTGTCATTCTTATGCGGTCCATTTCTTGCCAATCCATTACATATTTTTGTTTCCAGAGTTTAGCCCAGGGGTTCCTTATTTTCTTTAGCGATCTCCACCAAAGTTTTGCCCCCAAAACTTTTCTTAGAGTAATCAGGTCATGGAGACCCAAACCACCATAGGATTTGGGTTTGTAGAGCTTGTCCCAAGCTACCAGAGCCCATTTATTTTTCTCTTCCTCTTTGCCCCAAAGGAAATCCCTTTGAATATTCCTGATTTTTTGTAAGACTCATGTTGGTGTCGGGAGGGCTGATAGCATGTAGATTGGGATGGTTTGAAGTACTGACTTAGTGAGGACTAGCCTCCCTACTAAATTCAAGGATTTGCTTGTCCACTTTCTGACTTTGTCCTTCAATTTGTTCACAGACTCCCAGATGTCCTTGCTCAACGGTTTGTTAGTGAGGGGTATTCCCAGATATTTTGAAGGTAGAAGATCTCTTTGAAAGCCTAGAATTCTAGAGAGATTTCTTTGAATTGAAATATCAATATTGAAAAAGAAAACCTTTGATTTTGTGAGGCTTACCTCAGTACCAATAGCCATTGCAAACTCATGTATGATTTGTTTGAAGGCTTTGGCTTCCTTGACTATGCGTGTGCCTTGCAGCATAGTGTCATCCACAAATTGTTGATGGGTCAAAGTATCCCCATTCTGAGTGAGTCTAAGTCCCTGGATTCTTCCTTCTTCCTTGGCTAAAGTGATCACTCTGCCCAATCCTTCCATCATGAGAATGAAGAGGAAATGGGAGAGAGGATCACCTTGTCTGAGACCTCTCTATGGCTTGAAGGTTCTAGAAGGAGAGCCATTAGGAATAATTGAACAACTGGCAGTGGTAACAAGAGCCATTACCTATCTTATCTAGTTGTAGTCAAAGCCATATGCTTTAACAACTTCCCTGATGTAAGACCAGCTTAGTTTATCATAAGATTTTGCTATGTCCAGTTGTATTATCATGCCTGATTGCTTATTTGTCTTGAGGGAATGCACCACTTCATGAGCTTGAATGATATTATTGAGAATTTGCCTGCCTTCCACATATCTAGTCTGCTCCTCTGACACAAGTGTTGGAAGAAGGGGTTTGAGTCTATTGGAAATTACTTTGGAGATGATTTTGTACACCACGTTGCATAAAGCTATGGGTTTGAATCTGTCTGGAGTAAAAAATTTTTCCTGTTTGGGGATTAGGGCAATGAAGGATTCATGAAGCACTCTCAGAACAGTTTTACATCTTCTCGAGTCCTCCACAACATCCAGAATGTCATATTTGATTATTTCCCAGCATGCTTTGAAGAAGTCTACATTGAAACCATCTAGGCCCGGAGCTTTCCCATTATGCATCTCTTTGATTACTTCATTGACCTCTTCCTCTGTCACTGGCCTATTGAGATTATAATTATCTTCCCTGGTTACGAGTTTTGGAATATGCTAAGTAAATCTTTTAGTAAATTGAGATCTGTTTGCCATGGTCTCCTCTGTAATACTTTGAAAATGTTGAACCAGTATAGCTTCCATTTCCTTATGAGTGTCTTGTTCTATCCCATGAGGATCTGTAAGTTTCGTGATCTTGTTATGAGCCTTGAGTGCCATGGTAGACTTGTGGAAGAACCTAGTGTTTCTCTCCCCTTCCTTAATCCATTGCACTTTGGATTTCTATCTCTAGAAGATTTCCTCCTGCTGGCATCTATTATCCCATTCTTGTTGAGGTGAGTTTGCTTGCATTTTCCTTTCCTCTGTGAAGCCTTCTATGATGAGAATTTGGTTAATTTCCTATAACTTATTTTCCACTTATCCTTTGGCTTTAAAGATGTTGACAAACTGTTTTTTGTTCCATTCTTTAAGCTTTCTCTTGATGTGTTTGATTCTATGATGCAGGACGAACATTTTTGTGCTTGGATGGGTATTTCTTCAGTCCACCAATTTCCAATGTCAGTGATGAAATCAAGGTGAGTGAGCCAGAAATTTTCGAACCTGAAGGGTTTGTTCCTCGAGGTTCCAATAAAGGAAGCTTCTAGTTGGATGGGCCAGTGGTCCGAGCCTCCAAAAGGGAGGATGAAGGTTGTCATGATACAACCGGTGAGAAGGAGATCCTCCAAGATTATGAATCTGTCTAATCTTGAGGCTACTTGGGAAGTTCCCCCTCTTTTGTTGTTCCATGTGAAAGTGCCATTTATTGTATCCATATCCACCAGTTTCATATTGTTAAGGAAGTTCTGGAAGGCTATTGAGTCTCTACCAAGTATTCTGGTTCCTCCTTTTTTCTTTGTGAGAGATTTGATCATATTGAAGTCCCACCTAGAATCTAAGGCATTGCAGGGTGTCTTTCTCTTAGCTCCTCTAGAGAGGTGAGGAGCTTGAGTTGATCTTCCAATAGTTGAGGACCATAGACATTAGTGATCATGTAACAATCCTTGTCCCCTGTTAGGACCCCATATTGTCTATTTTTGACCTTATATTTTGTCATAATATTACCCTCTTCAACCCATAGTTGAAAGCCTTTGCTAGTGTTTTGACTTAATCATTCCAAAGGTATACAATAACTCTTCTCTTTGCTATATGTTTAATTATTCAACACATAATCATGCTACCTTTATAATTGATCCTTGAAGTTGACTAAGTTGCTGAACAATTGTTGAAACTGCCTAAAGCTAGCAGGACCATATTTTACAGTTGTTGAAACAGTGGAAACAGCACGAACCTCGAAGCTGAAACAACAAGGACAGCATGCAAACCTCGAGGAGACAGTTGAGATTTGCGTATCAGATCTGCAACAGCAAAGGAATCCGATCGATTATTGAATAAACGGTTACATTGGTCGTAACGTTCATGATCCACATTACTGTAACAACATTCTGTTAATGGGAACTGATTTCCCTATTTTTGTACAAAGGGTTGAACTAGAATGTATAATGAAAATATTTTGTAATAGATGTCTCCTCTATAATTAGGAGACATCTACATTAGAGGGGGGGATAGAGAGGATGAACAAGCTGTAACACAGGAATTGTAGTGGAAGGACGAGATTGAATCTTTCTTGTAATATGGTATATTGACAGATGAATAAAGTTTTGTTCTCAGTATTTCGTCTTAGTTTTCGTGTCCTAGGGAATCTTGTGAGAAGGACAGGGCCCACCTTTATCACAAGATTCACCCATCATCTTTCTGTTGTGTGTTGTGTGTGATTTCTGTTCATACCTTATTCACGAGTATTGGTTCTGATGATATTTTACTTTTGCTAAGACTCTATTTTTCTTTTAATCGATTGATGCTGTATATGAGTGCCTCACCAGTGACTAGGATTTACAGAGTGTATTGGCGAACTGGATAACAGAGGCAGGTGCTGAATGTTCCTACTCTGGGGATAGGGTCCTGATCCTTTGTTACAGGACAGCCATCACTTCCTTTTGCAGATTTATTCTCTTTAATTAATTATCTGTTCTTATTCCATTCCTGCAATAGACTATAACTGTTGTAACACAGAGTAAGGGTTTAACAGAGTATGAATTGTTTATACTACAACTTTTAATGCTATTAAAATCGAGTACACACAGTACGTAGTCACCTTTGAAATAATCGGACTTTCCCGGGTTGACAATTTATGTGGCACTCGACTGTTTAATTAATAAACAATTAAAGTGACCAACATTTTGGCGTCGTTGCCAGGGAAGGCGACCGAAGATTTTAAAAGTATTAACGATTTTCTTTTAGAGATACAGGATGCATGAAAGGACGCAGGAAGGCTAACCTTACAGGCGGCAGGGGCAAAGGCAGAGGAGGAAGAAAAACTTTCATTGACGACATTATTTCAAAAGCTGAAACGTCTCAGAAGGTAAGCTTTCGGAGGCCACAGACTCAGCACTCTCTCCAGACGGACTACGAAACGGAGGAAGTATTGGGACCAGAAAGGGCCGAAGAAACAGTCGAGGAGTCAGTGGAAGATATTGAGGAACCAATAGAAGACATTGAAGTCGAGGAACCAGTTCAGGACATTGGAAGCCCTACAGAAAGCGCTGAAGACCGAGCAAGTGAGACAGGGGAACAACCAATGGACGGAAACAACGAAGGACTCTTTGGTGGGGGACGAAGAGAAGGAAGAGGGGAAAATTCCCTCTCCACCTTGGAATTCCCTATTGAAGATCTTCCTAGGGGAGCAACTCCTATGAAGAACATTCCACTTTCAGCCCTACCTTTCCATGGTTTATCATCTAAAGACCCTCATAAATTTCTGTTCGAGTTTGATATATTGTGTAGGAGTTATGATTATGTTACTAATCCTCAAAAATTGAAGTTATTTACAGCAACATTAAAAGGAAATGCATTGAGGTGGTTCATGAGCCTGGGAAGACATGTGATCACAACATGGGATCAAATGAAAGAAAAGTTCTTGGCCAAATACCATGATTATTGCCGAACAAGAGAAAGGAAGGAGGAATTATTTAAGATGGTTGAGAAGGAGGACGAAAATCTGGAGGACTTCATGGAAAGACTATAGTATAATTTGCAGTGATCTGATCATCTGGATATGAGTAAGGATATTCTTAAGTCAATACTACTAAAAGGGGTACAAGATGATTGTTTAGATATGTTGAATATGCTTGGAAAAGGGGATATATCTAAGGAATCATATGATGAGATTGTCAACCTCTGTAAGAGATGTTCAAGAGGAGCAACATGGGCCGAAATAGGTAACTTACTTGAAGAATTTAAAACTGAAATGTTAAGCTCTTTTGCTTCACAAATTGATACCTTGCAGGTTAAAAAGAAGCAGGCAAAAGCAGAAGCTGCTCTGGCTATTTTTTGCTTTAAATGCAGAGAAAAACACCCACTAAGGGAATGCCCACTGGACAAGGTACCAATTTGCACTATTTGTGAAAAGGACCATGAGACTAAAAAATGCCCTTCTTTGCCAGGAATAAAAGCAGCACTGTAGCCAACTGAAGAGGAAGCTGAAGCAGTGTACCTGCTGACACAGAGGAGGCAATGGCAACCACGAGGACAAGGTACGAATTCTAACATGCCATTTAGTCGTTGGAATAATCATCCTCCTTTTCAAGAAAATTACCCGCCCTTGAATGAAATGCAATACCCACCCTTTAATCAAATGAATTTCCCACCCATGCAGCAACCAAATCCTCCTTTTGTTGATCCTACGATATGGAATCCCTGGGCTCTACAACAATCCTATTTTAATCAATGGAACCCAAATTGGATAGCTCAACAAATCCCATTTCCAAACCCATTTCCTCAGTATCAGCAATCTCTCTCCTTACCATCAAATGCTCCACCGAATAGTCATACAATGAGACCCCAGCTGCCTGTACAACCTAACCCCAACCCAAATAACAATAAAGCTCTACAGGTAATTGATATTCAAAACCAACCTGTTTCCCCTATGCAATGTAATGATATTCATTTACGCTCTGGGAGAATAGTTGAACCCATTATTGATGACATTACTTCTTCTGACTCTGATAAAGAAGAAACTGGAAAAGAAAAGTCATCTAATAACAATGTTGAAACAGTTGAATCATCCTCTAATAAGACTGCTGAAGCAGTAGAGCCACCATTCCCTGAACGTCTGGCTCTTACCAAAACACTTGAGCCACCTGCTTTTAATCTTTTAGGAGAACTGCAGAATTTATATGTTAAAATTCCACTCTTACAAGCATTGAGAGATGTACCAATTTATGCTAGAACTGTTAGAGATATTTGTATTAAGAAAACTGGAAGAAAAGCTAAAGATCCCCTCACAATTCATGTGATGGGTGATCTAGCTGCTCTAATGTCAGAAAAAAACCCCCCTGTGAAATATGGTGACCCTGGTCATCCTACGGTCACAGTGCAGGTTGGAAAAACTTTTGTTTCTAGAGTTCTAGTAGATCTGGGTGCTGCAATAAACATCATGACACTTGAAACCGCACATTTACTAGAGTTAAACAATGTAATTAGGGAAACCCCAACCATTATAGAGCTAGCTGACTACTCCACAATCAAACCTGAAGGAGTCATTGAAGACCTGATAATTTCAGTCGAATCTTGGAACTACCCAGCTGATTTTGTTGTATTACAGACTAAAACAAAGTTGGGGGGTCATCCATTGATTTTAGGGAGACCTTGGCTGGCTATAGCAGATGCCTTCATCAACTGTAGATCAGGTTCAACGACAATTTATAATGGATGTGAAACTAAGTAGCTTACTCTTTACCCTCATGCTACACCTATGATTAATAATGATAACTCTGTATGGTTAGATTATGAGGATGATGAGACCCAACCCATCTTGACTGTCGGACAAGCTTTAACTTTTAAAGATTCAACCGAAGATTAATTAATTAGCAACTTTATTTCTGAACCTTCTTCGGTTAACGCTGAAATACATGATCACTTGACTACAATCTTGGAATCTGAATCTCAGCAAAACCTTAGAACTAAAAATTTATCTCATACATCAGCTAGTACCTCCTCCAAAGGTATAATAGTAGAAATCGACCCTGGAAAAACATTAAATATAAACCCTAACCTAACAGATGCTGAAACACAACAGTTAATGAAGCTACTCCATGAGAATAAAGAAGCATTTGCATGGGATTACACAGATATGAAGGGAATCTCTCCTTAATTATGTAATCATCGTATTTATATTAAAGAAGGGTCTCGCCCAGTCTGTCAACCCCAACGACGAATGAATCCCAATTTAAGGGAAATTGTGAAGGAAGAACTTCAAAAATTGTTGAATGCAGGATTTATATATCCTATATCTAATAGTGAATGGGTTTCTCCATTAGTAATTGTACCTAAGAAAAATGGGAAATGGAGAGTGTGTGTAGATTATAGAGCTCTAAATAAGGCCACTCAGAAAGACCATTTCCCCCTACCATTTATTGATCAGGTACTAGACAATTTGGCAGGTAAGAGATTCTTTTCCTTTTTGGATGGATTTAGTGGATATAATCATATCAAGATTGCACCCCAAGATCAGGACAAGACCACTTTTACTAGTCCATGGGGGACTTTTTGCCTAGTGAGTTCTTCCATTTGGACTATGTAATGCTCCAGCAACATTTCAAAGAGAAGTGATAGGGATTTTTTCTGATATGCTTAATGATTCCTTAGAGATATTTATGGATGACTTTACTCCTTATGGTGTGACTTTTGAAGATGCATTACAGAACCTTGAAAAAGTACTTAAACGATGTATAGAAGCGCATCTTGCCTTAAGTACTAAAAAATGCCATATGATGATGAATCAAGGTATTGTATTGGGACACTTCATCTCATTCCTAGGAATTCAAGTTGATCCGGCTAAAGTACAAGTAATTCAGACTCTTCCTATCCCTAAAACACAAATTGATGTAAGAAGTTTTTTAGGACATGCTGGATATTATAGAAGATTTATCAAGGATTTTTCTAAAATAGCTTCTCCTTTGTTTGTGTTACTTATGAAAAATGCTGAATTTAGGTGGACTGATGGTTGTCAAAAAGCATTTAATGAACTTAAACATCATTTGTCTACAGCTCCCATTTTAAGAGGACCTGACTGGGCACTCCCCTTTCATATATCCTCTGATGCTTCAGATACTGCAATTGGAGCTGTCTTAGGTCAAGAAGAAAACAATCTTCCCTATGCTATCTATTTTATTAGTAAAAATATGACCCCTGCTGAACTTAATTATACAGTTATCGAGAAAGAATTCTTAGTAGTCATTTATGCTATTAATAAGTTTCGACATTATATTACCGGTTACACTACTTTTGTTCATACTGATCACTCGGCCATTAAATATTTAATGAACAAATCAGTTACAAATGCTCGAGTTTCCAGATGGTTATTACTATTACAAGAATTTGATATCACAATTGTAGATCGACCAGGTAAAGAAAATGTAGTTGCTGATTCCTTTCTCGGTTAAAAACTGATGAAAATATTCCAGTAGATGATTCTTTTCCTGACAAATATTTATTTGCAGTATCTACTCACTCACCTTGGTATGCAGACATTTCCAATTACTTAGTTGCAGGGAAACTACCATCACACCTATCGCACAGAGAGAAAAGAAAGATCGTTCAGCAAAGTGCTAGGTACAACTGGATAAGCGGGTGTCTTTTTCACACAGGACTCAATCAGGAAATTTGGAGATGCATTAGAGAAGATGAAGTTTATGATATATTGAAGGCTTGTCATGATGGCCCTTGTGGAGGGCATTTTGCGGATAAAAGAACAACACACAAAGTTCTTAGAATGGGTTATTATTGGCCCTCACTTTTCAAGGACTCAAAGAAATATGTTAGGGCCTATGATAGCTGTCAGAGAATGGGCCAGCCTAATCATAGGGATGGAATGCCACTCAACCCCCAGGTAATACTTGAACCTTTTTGAAAGATGGGCACTAGATTTTATAGGTCCCATCAATCCTCCATCCAATCAAAGAGTTTATATACTGGTTTTCACAGATTATATGACTAAATGGGTAGAAGCTAAAGCACTCCTCAGAGCTAATGAAGAATCAACGTTAACCTTTTTATCTGAAGAAATCTTTGTTAGGTTTGGTTTGCCTAGAGAGCTAGTCACAGATGGAGGACCTCCTTTTAACTCTCATGGCTTCAAAGATACACTCCAGAAATATCACATTAAGCATAAAATGACTACACCTTATCACCCCTAGGAAAATGGGCAGGTGGAAAGTACGAATAAAGTCATAGAAGCCATTTTAACAAAAACAGTAAAGGAAAATAGAAGGGACTGGTTTCAAAGGTTGCCTGAAGCATTATGGGCTTACAGAACTACTTCGAGGAACACTACGGGTTTTTAACCTTATGAATTAGTTTATGGTAAAAATGTTGTTTTTCCTGTGGAATTTTAAATCAAAACCTTAAGGACTGCTTTAGCTGTTAACCTTGACTTGACTGATGAACAGACAGGTAGGTTGCAGCAGCTTCAGGAATTGGATGAAAAGAGGTTGGATGCCATCCATCAAACAACCATGATACAACAACAAAGAACCAGGTGGCATGACAAAACTATTAAGCATAAGTAGTTCCAAAAAGGTAATTGGGCTCTACTATATGACTCCCGTTTTGAAAATTTTCAAGGTAAATTAAGAACAAGGTGGCTAGGACCTTATGAAGTAGATACTGTCTTTCCAAATGGAACAGTCAGACTCCTAATGATTGATAATTCTAGAACACCATTATTAGTGAATGGGTATCGACTTCGTTTGTATCAACAACCTATTTCTAAAGAAGATTTCAAAGCTACTTGCATGACAGACATACACTATGCCTTTTTGGGGGGACCTGCTATCCCTCAATGCACTTAATTTTCTATTTATGTATTTATTTTTAGATTAGATTTCTTAACTAATAATCCCTGTCAAGGGTTGCCATGTTACAATTAATTATTTTGCAGATCTTAGCTTCGGAGGGTGGCTGAGAAGAAAAATTCCAATATAGGAAGAACTAATTTTGTAGCTTGGGAAGCATTACCATGTCACTTCAGATCATAATTCATTCCCTCTTACATTTTTCTCCACCATTTCCCATTGTTGAAACACCATTTCCCGTTGCTGAAACACCAAATCCCAGTGCTTAAACACCAATCTTTTCCATTTTTCCTAAAAAGCAATAATTTACCCATTTTTGTTCCCGAGAATGAACTATTACTCTGATAGAAACATATCATTCTTCATTAAAGGAATCAACCATTCATCTTGATAATTATGTTCCTTCACTACTACTTCCCGTGGATAATGAAAACCTTGTGTATAAAAACCCTTATACTTTACAGATCCTTTTTATAATTATCATCGACCTATTAAGGATGAGATAATACTTTTTGCTGCAACAACCAAAGGTAAATATAAAGGTATGCGTGTTTACGTGTGAATATTGAATTGTAGTTAATGAGGAGATATTGATACGACTGCCGAAATCATCGTACCACCAACCATATCATTCAGCCACAGTTGGGGGGATTACCGAAATATTGTAATCATTACATGACACGCCAATCACTGCCATCTCTATTTCTCGCGGTAGTATCTAAGTCACCTCGTCTGTACCTTATCATGTCATAACTTCATTTGTAATGTTCTACTCTATTTTGACCTCGACAACTCGGCTCTGCACTTTGTGTTTTGTCTGAACCAGTATCTATGGGAGGAAATGCTGTTAGACATGAACCTGGCTCGACAACATTACTGGAACTCTATCGGGAGGCATACCAAATCTTTCTACAAGTAGGATGGGTGGATTACTTCATAAGACTTCCGGATTTTGATTCACAGCAGGTTCTGGAATTTGCATGCAATTTTAGGGAAGGATACTCCACTGTCCAAGGGGTGCGAATTCCAGCAACAGAGGAGGAAATAGCGCAAGTTTCGGGACTACCAACCAATGGTACTCGTTGGTTCAGCAGGAAACACCTCATTCTCAATGCACAACAAGATTTTCTGTTACCAGGGGAGCACGTTGAAACGAAAGGCAGGGGTGTTGCACTTCAATCACTACCACCACCATGGCCAAAGGTTGCAGAATTCTTTAAGCAGTATTTCACCTGCAAGGGTCGTTATCAGGTAGTCTACCAACACGACTTTGTTTTATTAAATCATTTGAGGCATGGTCGTTTAATAAATATGCCCTATTATTTGCTTGGCTGTCTAAAAAATATGGCACACTATACCGTGAACGCAAGGCACCAACTCCTCTCCCTCACGCACCATCGTTTGGTATAGCTCTTAATAAATAGAGGCTTTGCCCTACACAATCCACCTCCCCTCAATAACCCTCCTCAGCAAGCTGAGGAAAATCCTCAGCAAGACGAAGAAAATTTCCAGCAATCCGAGGAAAACTCCCAGCAAGCTGCCAAAAATCAGCAACCAGCAGCAGAAACACCCCAATTGAGCACTAAAAATCTGCAGTGGACCCCACCCCTTAATAAAGCTGAACCATCCACTCCCATAGTCCATATCCCCACCAATGATTCGGATGAAAATACCCCCATCGTTTTCCTTAAGAGGAAAAAGCATCAGAAAGTTGCAACCCCACTAAAAAGAAGAACCAGGGCCGCAGTTAAGGAAGTCACCATTTCTGATAATCCCCCTACCTTGAGGAAAAGTGCTCGTAAGAGAAAAACTACTGTTTTTCCTGCTTCCTTACCACGGCAACGAACAAGGTCGTCTGCAGCAATTGAGGCCATTATCCCAAATTCCCCACCTATCATTCTAAATTCCCGTATTCCACCTAGCCCTGAACCTTCACCTTCCTCACCCTCGGTTGCCAAAATGTAGAGCGTTCACGGTTTTGTGACATCATTTTTTTCAAAAGAGGCAGCTTCTCCACAAGAACTAGCTGCTGATACATCTAAAGTAGACACCCAAGACGATATAGGGTATGTGGCTGTTACACAAGAACCAGCCACTGACCCAACAGGTGCCACACAAGAACCACCTGTTGGAGAACAAAAAGAAGATGACCTAGATGTGGCTGATACACAAGAACCAGCCACTGACCCAACAGGTGATACACAAGAACCACCTGTTGTGGACGCAAATGATGAAGTTGATGCCGAACAACAATTCTCTCCTCCATTGGAACCTACAACTACAGAAGCCCCGGTTACTTTAGCCTCCCTGCAGGAAGAAAATGAGTTTTTGAAATCATAAATTAAGGCTTATCAGCAAGAGTTAACAATGGCTAGGGAAACCTATAAAAAGGAACTCAATCTGTACATGTTAGCTCAGGTAGCATCTGCAGCTAAAAAGAGTGCAAAAAAGGATCAACACAGTGAATACATGTGCAGTGAATGTGGTGATCTCTATACTTGAGCAAGCTATAAGATAGTTGAAGTTCCATTGTCTAGAGCTAGTCCAGTACCTTCTCCTGTTATAGTAAAAAAGGAACACCCTGCTGTTACACAAGAACCAGTAGGGTCTTCAAGAATTTTAGAGAAAGAAACAAAACCACCCCGGCCTACCCAAGTTGTTACAGAACAGAAACCAGTACCAAAGTCTTTTACAACTATGTATACACAGACTGAACCTTCCCGTGTCAGCAATGCTTACACACAGACTTCCAGTCTTCAAAAACTAAGTGACACATGGAAGACAGAGTATGAGCTCTCACAAGGAAAGGCATTTCAGCAACAGAAGTCATTATGGCTCAACTATGCATACATAAATTGGGAAGTGCTTGAACAGTCTCGTGCACAACATAAGGAGAATAAGAAATTAAAAACCAGACTGTCCCTCATCTTTGACTTGGTCCAGCAGTTACTCGCTACAAGGAAACCCTCTTTTAACTATTCTGTATTTTTGAGAGAACGCTTAGCGTTCCTCCAAATAAAAGCAATCAAGGATGGAAGACCCCACCAGGTCTCTACACCGCAGCAATTTATTGAGACTTTCGCAGAAGCACCAAATAGTGACCAGAACTTGCTGTGTGAACTCTATCTTCACAATGAGGCTATGCCTGAAGATAGAAAGATTAGTTTACTTCCTCTTGTTGGCGATATCCAAATAAGAGCCTTTATTTCCTTCTTGGCCAATCAGCTTACTTGGCAGAATGCTTTTATGTCGGCAGCACACAATGAGGAGAACTGTCTTCTCTGGATTCGTGTTGAACCACAGAATGCAGCTATCTTCATTGCAGAACATCAACGAATTCTACGAGAACCAGGGATGACTGATCATATCAGGAAACTACAAGCAGCAGTCTTGGAAGACTGCCAATATTATGTGAAAACTAAAGGAGCTCTGGCTATAAAAGCAAATAATCTATTCTGGGAACACTGTCCTAAAGAAAGACGGGAATATCATCCTTATAATCCTCTAAATCTTCAGGCAGCAATCTCACGCATACCTAATTATGTTAAATGCATTAGACAGTGTGTTGAACGATGGATTGGTTAACACTTTCATTTCCCTCTCCTATGGCTATCTGGACAGCAATATAAGGCTCAATTTAAAATGACCAAACAAGAGGAGTTGGCAGCATGGAAGAAACTTCAGAGTTTCCATGGGTTTAGAGACATGGTTGACAACACCCTCTATAGTTACTGCATAAATAATTTGCATTGTTCATCCTAGTATTCCGACTCATATTCAGAGACATTGCATGCGGACATGCAACCTTTTCAGTGGGGGGGGATGTTAGGACCCCATATTGTCTATTTTTGACCTTATATTTTGTCATAATATTGCCCTCTTCAACCCATAGTTGAAAGCCTTTGCTAGTGTTTTGACTTAATCATTCCAAAGGTATACAGCAACTCTTCTCATTGTTATATGTTTAATTATTCAACACATAATCATGCTATCCTTATAATTGATCCTTGAAGTTGACTAAGTTGTTGAACAATTGTTGAAACTGCCTAAAGCTGGCAGGACCATATTTTGCAGTTGCTGAAACGGTGGAAACAACACGAACCTCGAAGCTGAAATAGCAAGGATAGCATGCGAACCTCGAGGAGACAATTGAGATTTGCATATCAGAATTGCAACAGCAAAGGAATCCGATCGATTATTGAATAAACGGTTACATTGGTCGTAAAGTTCACGATCCACATTACTGTAACAACATTCTGTTAACGGGAACTGATTTCCCTATTTTTGTACAAAGGGTTGAACTAGAATGTATAATGAAAATCTTTTGTAATAGATGTCTCCTCTATAAAGAGGAGACATCTACATTAGAGGGGGGGATAGAGAGGATGAACAAGCTGTAACACAGGAATTGTAGTGGAAGGACGAGATTGAATCTTTCTTGTAATATGGTATATTGACAGATGAATAAAGTTCTGTTCTGAGTATTTCATCTTAGTTTCCGTGTCCTAGGGAATCTTGTGAGAAGGACAGGGCCCACCTTCATCACAAGATTCACCCATCTTCTTTCTGTTGTGTGTTGTGTGTGATTTCTGTTCATACCTTATTCACGAGTATTGCTTCTGATGATATTTTACTTTTGCTAAGACTCTGTTTTTCTTTTAATCGATTGATGTTGTATATGAGTGCCTCACTGGTGACTAGGATTTATAGAGTGTATTGGCGAACTGGATAACAAAGGCAGGTGCTGAATGTTCCTACTCTGGGGATAGGGTCCTGATCCTTTGTTACAGGATAGCCATCGCTTCCTTTTGCAGATTTATTCTCTTTAATTAATTATCTGTTCTTATTCCATTTCTGCAATAGCCTATAACTGTTGTAACACAGAGTAAGGGTTTAACAGAGTATGAATTGTTTATACTACAGCTTCTAATGCTATCAAAATTGAGTACACACATTACGTAGTCAACCAAGAAGCAATGCAGTTTTTGTATCCCATAATGTGGAAGTACAAAAATTATTTATTGCATGAAGAAAGGGAAAGTAATACGAAAATTTTAATTTACAGATTTGAAGGGAAGCCATTGTTGTTGCCAAAATTTATTATAGATATGTATTTTGTTGTTGAATTCTAGAAGAAATTCAATGACTCACTTGTTATATTTGAACACAAAAATAAAAAAATATTTCTATGTCATTCACTACTGTGGGAGTCATTGTGAAGATTGTGGCTCATGTTATGGAGCTGAGAAAGTTTTTAGATTATTTTAACTTAAGTGAAATTGAAGCACTTGAATCCTTTGATCCAAAAGGCCTATTTAATGCACACCTAGATTTTTTAGGGTATGGGAACTCGTTTCCAAGAGTTAGATAGCCAAGCGAGGAGAGTCACAGTGAACCAAATTTTTTTTAATAGTTTGTAATAGATACTGAACAAATTGTTGAATAAGCTAGTGTCGGCACTAGAGGAAATTACAAGAGAATATGCACAAATCCTACGTAGCAATCTCAATCATGCACACTCAATCGTAATCTGAGTTCATTTTCTAGTCAAAGGAAGAGAAAAGCTACTATAAGTGGAAAACTAGTTCAAAATGGGCTATCAGGCGGTGAAGATGATGAAGAACATCCTCAGAGTTTCACTCTAGAAAGAGTGCACACGACTAAATAAGTTAAATCCAAAACCCCCCCAAAACATGAAGCATTGAAGAAGCTATGGATGTGGAAGTTGATAGTGCTATACCACCTAATTGGGTTAGTGCTTGTTTAGCTAGAAAATAAAAAATAATGGATCAAATTGCTGAAGAAGTCATTACTTTCGATGACCACCCTGTCACATTACAAAATGCAAACTATGATAGGGATAGTAAAAATTTGAGAATTGAAAAAGTAAAGGTTCATAATAAAAAGGTTATTGATTGAGAATAAAATTATGTCGATGTGTCTAGGGTTGGAGCCATGGGGTTGATGAAATTACATCGCGCTACTAGTGACGTACTTGCACAGTTTATTAGCAAACAAGAAGTAGAAAATATGAGACTGAAAGAAAGAATAAAAGAGCTAGAAGATGGTCTAAATCTAGGTCCTTTATTAATGACTCCACTCGTAATACATGCACTACCCTAGGCAATTTCTACCCCCAATAGACCCTAAAGATTTAATAAACCCGTCAAAATACTTAATGTAGTGAAAACGTATATTATCAATAATATATCTGAAATATTGGAAATGATTGAACATGCATGGAAAGTAGACTCTGATCAGAAACATTTAATACAAATGCTAAGTGATTGATTACACATAATTTCAACATAGTCATGCACGTCCTCATAATGTAATCCCTCTAAGGGGATTTGCCACGCTCTTCTCAGCATACACTTGAACTTTTCTTGGGTTTAGGGGGATTGCTTATGCTCTTCTCAGTATACACTTCACCTTATGGAGGAGGTTGTTGTTGTGGCATAGGTTGAGCAGGCATTGGTGGATGGGGCGCTGGTGCTAGAGCAGCTAGAGCATTAGGTGGTCCATACAAATAATAAGGAGATGGGGAAACATTGGGATAAACATGTGGAGAAACAATTGGCCCTAGCATCTTTTGATGTGGATGGGTATATGCATATGGTGTGTTGGGACCTGGATAAGATTTCCCATGTTAAAGATTGGAGTAGTGATAAATGTAACAGGAATTGGTACCTCCTAGAGGTTGACGATAACTCATCAGAGTTGAAGCATATGGTTGAGGGTGTGAAATGGTTCCAACTATGCCATCCATTCCATGAGATGCCCCTAGTGCATTAACAACACTAGGTTAAGGAAGATCAAGGATGACAATATAAACATAGCTTGACTGGGCGTAGATCAGATCAAATTTCAAGGCTACTTGGAGCACATCTTCCTTAGACTAGGGGGAGGGTGATGTGACATCTTTGGAAATGGGGGCCAAAAGTGCTCTAAGGGCCCAATCCATATAGACAAGGTATTTGAATTCAGGGGCTCTACATACGCTCTTCCTTCTACGCCATTCCTGAACATGGTCAGATAGGCGAGTGGCAGAAGTTTGATGGAAAGAAGTCAATAGTTCAGTACCAATGTAATAACACATAGGTAACTAGAAATAGGAAAGAAAATGTTTGGTAAGAGTCACAAAAGTGGAATGAGTGGCTCTTGGTTGATTGACATACCACATAACAGTAGCTCCAGTAAGAGTGTGTTGGAACAAACAAATATGGATGCAATCTACAACAATATAATTGGATGAACACCACATGTGGAATGAGCGAACATGATTTTTTGGATGTTCTCTAGGATTAACTTCAAACTTTAGGATCTCTGAAGGAAGTTTAGTGGGAATAGTTGAACAATTTGGATCTTGGAGAAGATAAAATTGATGAGTTGGATGAAATCAGGGAGACTCAAACCATCAATAAAAGGAAGTGATGGAGGAGGAGTGACTGCAATGATGGAGATTCTGCTTGTGGGGTTACCTTGGTTGGTACTTGGGTTAGTACCTTGGTTTCCTGCACCCATATTGGTTCTTGACATGGTGAGAGTACGGGGTTAAGAAGAGGAAAAATCAAAGAAAGAACTCGAAGAATTGGTAGAATTAGAATCATAATGATGACTCATAGAGGACTCAGATAATGTACTCTAACTCAACAGGGAGGAGTAATTTGTCCTAATGGGAATCAAGGGCGAAGGACTCGAATTATCCATGAAAAATGCCTATGGGATGCAATGGTGTCAAGACAATGATGACTCTAAGTGTTAAAGGGCGATGATAGGAATAAAAGAGCAACAAGAAACAAGCAAACACCTAGTGCAATGGTGCCAAGTGTAAACTAACTATATTAATGACGTTACTCTAATACAAGCAAACATGTCCTATAAAAGAAAATTACCTCTAGCCTATAGGTGGTCTAAATCCTCAAAAAATCCTAAATATAATGTTTCAAATGGTCTTCCAAAGAACTTCTTTCTTGATGAAATCTCATCCCCACATGAAGACTTGTCTATAGAAAGGTACGGTAGAGAACCAACTGCTTCTGACATCCAGTCATATAGGGTGTTTTTCCTAAGATTTGTCACTACGGTTACCTTCATCCCACAGGGGTGGTTGAGTCTTAAGATTCTTGGTAGTCATCAAATGCATGGGATTTCCTACCAACGGTTGTGTATCCCTAAGGAGAATGGCTCACACGATGACCTAGCCTAACCCGCTCTAAATCGGGTTTTTGATGCACTCTGGCTTTGGGACTGTGGGATGATGGAGTATTTTAAGCTCCCTAATATGTAAAATTCTATGTCGCAATGAAAGTGATCGATGGGTGTTATTAGAAGCCTATCCCACTGATCTTGGACCTACACTACAAATATTGTTTGGCTCTGGGATCCAAGTGGGATTAATTTGTGTAGGTTGTATTATTAAGGTGTAGTGTTTCAAGTCTTGTCTTGGCAATGTTAACGAAGCTCACATTCACTTAAGGTATGAGTGTGTGAAAATAATGTGTGAAGTGGATGAGTTAATTGAGCATATTTGATGATGCCATGTGTTGCTAAAAATAAAGTGTTGAAATATCATAAATAATGTTGAAAATGGCAGAAAAATAAATGGCCAATCAAGCACACAAAACCGTACCCAAAAATTCTATCAAGAATCTAAGCAAGAGAGGGAAAACAAGCTACTCAAAGACACATAAAATTACTAAAAGACATAATGTCAAAGGGATTGTGATCTAGAGGCACTAATCTGCTATAAATGGTATGAACAAACAACAAAAATTAGAGGTGAAAAATGTTGCAAAGGATAGATATGAAGCTCCAAAAACTAGGATGTTCAAGGTGATCCTAAGGGGAAAAGGAAAAACCCAAACTCTAAAGGTAGAAAAGGTAAAATAAACCTATCCAAAAGTGTTGAAAATTAATGGATCGGACTTTGAAAATTAGTAGTTGAAAAATGTTGAAACCCTAGACTCCTCAGTCAACTAATCTCTTCTTAACAATGTGGAGGTGTATTATCAACCCTAAGGTGATTTTTCCTTCCTCAAAGGGAAAAACTAAGGGAAGCTAGGCCTAGGGGAGACTAAAACTAGAGAACAAGTACCCTTCCCAGTACACAACAACACTCTTCGCAAATCTGAAAAATTTGTGAAATTTTTTTCCGAAAAATTTCCAAAACGCAGGTACTAACCCGGAACAATGGAAAACATAGGTTTTGGGCCAAAACTTGTGCTAGGGAATGCATATCTAGGGCTGAAATGTTCATTTTTCTCTCAGGACTCTTCGTTTATAGATCTCCCACAGATTTTTTCTTCTTCTGCTTGACTCATACCTGTCACCTACGAAAATAACCGGAAAACCAATAGAATTTGAAAATTTGACAAAAAAGGAAATAATACTATAAATAGAAATTGAGAGGCTAAAAATGGTTGTAGAAAACCCCGAAATTTACTGAAACATTAGTCACCCAAGAGTGGTGTTATTACACCAATGGAGTTTCCATTTGTTAGTGTCAAATTTCCTAAAAGGTGTGCCAAAAAGACTTCACTTAAGTCACTGGGTGAAACGTGAACCTAACAACAATTTGTGGTTGCTTATGCTTCAATTGTGTAATAAAACTTGGAAAACCTGCAACAAAACAACTTATACAATCCAAAGCAGCAAACATATATATATATATATATATATATATATATATATATATATATATATATATATAGTTATAGATATAGATATAGATATAGATATAGATAAAGATATAGATATAGATATCCATTGAAATAACCCAAATGGAAAGACTTTCAAATGAATAAATATTTTATTGATAACACATGGTGAAGGAGATCGATCTACAAATCGTCCTCTGTGGGATGGTTCCTTTGATAGCCTTGATGCTTCAATAATCGATTCTCTCTCTCAATATGTGAAAAAGCAGAAACAATTTGGAGAACTCAAATGGGATCTCAAGTGAAAAGAGACGATAATGGTGATGATGATAATGATCATGATGAAGAATGAATAGAAAACCCTCTTATTTATAACAAAGTATTGAATTAATCTTGAAAATGGAGAATAATATAATAATATGGACCAAATCAAGGTCTAACCATTAGAAATACTTTAGTATATTGTTTGGATATGGAAAAGATATTTAAAACGATCAAATATCTTTATTTAGAAATAATTAACAAATAAAATGATTTATTAATTATTTCATGAGGATTAAGAATGGTGTGAAATTGAAATAATTATTAAATAGTGATTTAAGAATTATTCCAATAATGGAAATAAGGAATAATAAATAAATAGTGATTTATTTAGTTATTCCTAGGAGGTTTAGTCAAACGCGACAAGGAATAATTATCAAACAATGATTTAACAATTATTCCTAGAGAAAATAAAAAAAAAATGATTTATTCAAATATTCCCGCGAGGTTTTTTTATTTTAATAAAGAAGTAATTTAATAAAATTGGTTTAATAAATTATTTCCTATGGTGAAAGTGATTTTACTATAGTAAAATTAATCCTACATGGTGTATTTTGATCCACCTAGATAGAAATGGCTAGGTGATTGTTTTTTGGTGATAACACTCTGTTGCCACTTTATCTATCACCCTAGGTGCAAAGTCTTCACTAGATGACAAGACAAGTGGAACTCAAAAGAGTTTACATTGTCACCTCGACACCCTCTTCCCTCACCTTAGGGTGACCTTTGATCACCACTATAGGGGCTTCCCTATGCTTTCCTTTCTTATGACTTATGATCAATATATATCTAGTGACAAAAGGATTATTAAGCTGATTTCATATTTATGTATAAGGGGGACAATGATTTTTTCAAATAAAGCTGGAAATTACATAAAATGAAGAAGAAAAAATAATGTTATATTTATTAATCTGCTCCCATATTTAAGTATAAGGGGGATGATTATCTATTCTAATAAGGCTGGAAAATTACATAAAATGAGGCACACTAATTCATATTTTTTTGGTTGTGGCTGAACAAAAAATTATATATTCAAATGTTAAGCTCATTTTTATGGTTGACTATAGGATCAATTTTATCTCAAGATTTAAACCCAACAAACAAGGTATTCTCTAATATGCAGTTGGATGAAATTCCGTAAATGAAAAGTAGATTGTTGAGTGAATCGTTGGAATTTTTTTTCAAATTTATTGACCAGTGTAAGGGATAGAGTATCAATTGTGCTATATATATTTCAAATGAATTTCAGTTATACCTTATAAACTATCATAGAAATGTTCTTTCATGGATCGAGTTAGACTCTGCATTTTGAACTTTATATCTTTTATTTATTTAGACCCCTTCCTTTGGTTCTTTCTTTAAGGAAAAGAGTAGTAAAGAAATCCTAAATTAGTTTTTTTTTTTCTTTCAGATATTAGTGTCACCTTTATAGTTACTTGGATCGAAGTGATTTACACCCAATTCTGTATGCATATTTCCCTTTTTATTCTAGACAGATGTAGTGGATCAATATGACTGTATATTTTCTAGTCACTCTGTACTTAAAAATATTCTTTGAGCTGACTTGTGTAGCCCAAATTGACAAGAATTTCTCTTGCCTTCATCTTTATTCAATGTGTAATCTAAACTAGTATTGTAAATAGGTATGAGTTCTTTTTCCATCTTCTATAGACAATATTATGAGAAATATGTCATAGCACTTGATATTTTTGAACAAGTTGACAAGTAAGTACTATTGAAGGGGAACATCTTTTAAATTGGATCCCAATATCAGTGACAATTATTATGATTGATAGTCTTTTCCATTTCCCTTTGTTAAAGGTATTTTTTCTAAGGATCATTTATCTTGGTAAAGCTCAGTTTGCAAAGGCCTATCATACTGCAAGATTTCTTTTTGAGGTGTTATGTGTAGTCAACATAAGTGAAAAAGATAACAAAGTGGCACAAGAGATCAACAACATGATTATATCAATAATCATGATTATAATTGAAATAATAATTTATAAGTCAGATTAATCTTTATTCATTATGCCCCACTATTCATTATACCATATTACCATGGCTTTCTTAAAATAAATATTCTCAAGTGATATTTTTTTGTTAATGAACATATTATTGCAGCCACCATGGATGTCAAAGAGAAGAAGGAACTTTATGCACCTTATAATATCCTTCCTCTTGATGTTGTTTATCTTCACTGGTCATTATGCAACAACATGAGGTAAGGAGAATCATAATTACATACAGAATAAGTGTGGTGTGACTGCTAATCATTCACCAATTCATGTTTATTATAGTAGAAATCCAAATTTGATGTACCCCTTTCCATGTGATTGACAATGTTCCTTTCTCCAGACATGGATAACCCCCTCCCAGAATGTCTTCAACCACTCTATGAAGTATATCATACAATATACTTACACCAAAAGGCCAAGGACAAACAATTACAAAAAGTAAGTCGAGGACATCATGGTATTCTAAGAATAAAGAGCCATACCTTTGTCATGTAAAAAAAGTCTCTCATTAGTTCAGGTGAAATATCCTCATATATTGTTTTAATTTTATACTATGGAGGACCAAACTAAATAATATAAATAGTAGAATGGTAAAAGAAATGTCAATTAAAATTTTGATTTACATAGTATGACAATCTAGAAAGTAAATTGCATGCTACTAAGGAAGTGAGTTCTCATCTACAAATGTTGAAGATGAACGATCTATTGGTGGTAATTTTTAGATCAGTTTCCTAAATATTTAGATCCCAGGTGTTTGTAGGGTATTTTCTTTTGGATCCATGTTGTTTAGATGTATTTCCACACAGACAAAATTACAATAGCCATCTCTAAATCCTCAAGTGGATTGTAGGGAAAAACCAACATGATTTTATTTTGATAAACCTCATCAGAATTGCTTGACAAAAGAGTGTAGTAGGTAAATTAGATAGAGATTATCTTAATTCAATGAGTGGTGGGAATTGGCCCTTTGAATGGATTTTTGATTTATTCTTTCCTTAGAAAATTAACTCAATTGAGTCTCTATTTATCACAAAAGATTTTCAATTCCTGTGTTTGGTGGCGTTTGACTAAAATAAAAATATCATTTTAGACAGGTTGTTTTGCAATGATAAGATTAACCCTTTTAATTTAATAGAACAAATTTTTCAATTTAAGATTCCTATCGGTGTCTCTTTTCACCTTTTGGGGCAATTGATAGTCCTATTATCTATGGATTTTTTTGTTATTCCCGTAGATCTATTCTATAAATGTAGAGGGGAGATGAAGCATATTTTTTGTATCATGTCATTATATTTTCTTTGAGGTTCTTGTCTTCACATCCCTTTGCTAGTTGAAGTACTTGTGGGAGGACATATTTAGCATTGAGAGGTAGAGAGTCCTTTCCTTGTATCCATGCGATTGCATCATTGGATACCTGTGATTAGGGTGGATTTGGAAGTGTTTGAATTCCCCTTAGATATTGTTGGGTCCCTATAATACTAGTGATTACCCCATTACTATTGTAGTTATACCCCTTATTTATATTGTTGTGCCCTTATTACCCCCATATTGTTATTTCTGTGCCCCATAGAATCCCTCTATTGTTATTTTTGTGGCTTTATATTATTACTGTTAGGTCGGCTGGATTATATTGTGACTCCTTAGACTCCTATATATAGAAAGGAGGTTTTGTCATTTGTATCATCGAAGAATTGTTCATTTATGTAATGTAAAGGAGGTTTCCCCCTCGAAGAGGCTGAATTCTAAGGCGTTGATCTTTCTTTTCTATCTTTTCTTGAGCTGGTTTCATAACATTTGGTATCAGAGCTTTGGATTCTAGGGTTTCGCTGCTCCAAACAGGTCATCGTGGCATTTTCGCTATAACTTTTTTTCTGTGACGTTTCAGAAGTCGAAAAAAAACCCATTTGAGAAGAATTGGTGCTGAACCTTCGGTCCGAATTTCAGAGCTTTTCGCGCGATATTTTCGGAGATATGATCTGAGGAAGTTGGTCTTTTTGCAGACTCCTGAATTACATTCAAAACAGGTGACCTGGGGAAAATCGTCATAACTTTCTCTCTGAGGATCAGATTGAAATTTCGTAAAAAGGTACAGAAAGAGGATCGACTGTAGTTTCTTGTATGTGTGTTTCAGATCCAAAGGTTGAAAAAGTGACTCGTGGCATGTCGTACAAGTTCACTCTACTGAACTAGTCTATAAGCAAGTCACTGTGGGAGATTTCACATAACTCTTCCTTGGAGAATCCAATTTGGGTCAGACTTGTGGCATTGGAAAGAGGACACAGAGGGCTACTACAGCTCACAAATTCAGAAGTAGATGATTGGAAAGTACAGAGATACATCAGAGGCAATATTGAGATCCTACAAAGTGAAAAAAGGTGTGTAGATTTTCTTAAATTTTTGCTTAAGCTTGGTTTGAAAATTTATTTTGAAGGAATTCAAAGGGCATAGTAGAGCATTATTATCGGTAACTGATGCCCCGAGGAAAGAAAATGCAAACACCTAGTAAGGAACCTGAAAGCTCTAGCATGACTCATGAAGAAGAGGAAGAAATGCAACATGATATATCAAAATTACAAGACCAAGTGCAACAACTGTCCCTTGCACAAAAAGGAACAGAATCTAAAATGGATGGTTTAAAGAAAGATGTAGAAGCTAAGATGGATGGTTTAAAGAAAGGTGTAGAAGCTAAGATGGACTGTTTAAAGAAAGGCGTAGAAGCTAAGATGATTGACGTGGAAGCTAAGATGGATGATTTGAAGATAGATTTGAAGACAGACATGGACGAATTGAAGATAAATATGAATAAGTTGCTACAAGAAATGGTCACTAAGGGTGAAAGAGTACTAAAGGAAACTCATGATGAGAACAAAAGAAATGTTAATCATGATTCCATAGACTCTAATGTTGGATCGAAGACTCACCATGTTCCAAAAATCGATATGAGGAAGTTTGATGGCAAGGATCCTGCCACATGGATATTACAGATGGAGCAATTCTTCGATCTCAATAATGTGCAAAACACACAAAAGGTACGTATGGAAACTTTATATTTGGAACCAAATCAGTTTGTATGGTATCAATGGCTTTGTTCTCGTAAACAATTTATCACTTGGGCAATTTTTACGGAAGAATTGATAGCACATTATGAGGATACAAAAAGCAACACTTTTTTTAGCCAATTGATAAGTCTCAAACAAAAGGGTTCAATAATGGAGCACATTGAGGAGTTCCAAAAATTGAACATAAGGGTAAAAGATATTCCAGAGGAGCATAGGATTGATGTGTTCATAGGGTCTTTAAAGGATAATATCCAACATGATGTGCGCCTTTGGGAACCTGATTCATTAGAGAAGGCATTCAGGTTAGCAAGAAAAATGGAAAGCAAAATTATGGCAACTAGGAAGCATACCATTCACAACTATAAAGACGGAAGTGTTGTTGCCCATAGTCTTCCACAACCTACAAGGTTGACACCACAACAATTGGAAGAAAAAAGAGCAAAAGGGCTTTGTTACAATTGTGATAGCAAATACACAAAAGGTCATAAGTGTGCTGAGAAGAAATTATTCTACATAGATTGTGAAGAGGAAGAAGAAAAGGAGCAAGAAAGGTCAAAAGAAGAGGATATATTTCAGGAACAAAGCCTAGATGAAGAACAAATAAATCTAACCATATCTTGTAATGCATTGGCGGGAATTACCACTCCTCAAACCATCAAGATAGAAGGACAAATCAAGAAGAAAAAGGTAATAGTGTTGATTGATTCAGGAAGCACCCACAATTTTATTCATTGTAGGGTAGCAAAAGAATTGAATTGCTTCCTATATCCAGCACCAGAGTGTCAAGTGATGATTGCAAATGGAGGAACAATAAATTGTTCTGGAAAGTGCCATAATATCAAGCTATCCATGGGAGAATATGTATTGACTAGCCCAATGCTTTCCATTCCAATGGGAGGTGCTGATGTTGTACTAGGAGTCCAATGGCTACAATCCTTGGGTACAATAGCTTTTAATTTTCAAGAACTTTTCATGAAATTTTCTGTGGAAGGAAAGGAAGTTGAATTAAGGGGTATTGCAGGGAAACCAGGAAAGATAATCAGCTCTAATGGCATGACAAAGCTTCTAAAAAAGGAGCAAAGAGGTGTAATTGCACAATTATGTTCGCTAGATGTTTCCACATTGGAATCATCTATTTCTCCAGATCTCCAAAAAGTCCTGGACAATCATTCCAAGGTATTTGAGACTCCCAAAGGTCTCCCACCTATGCGTGATCATGATCATGCTATTCATCTGATTCCAGGAAGTGTTCCTCCAAACATCAGGCCGTACAGATATCCATATGTCCAAAAAAGTGAAATTGAACGTATGGTTGCAGAAATGCTAGAGGCTGGTATAATTCAACCAAGTCAAAGTTCTTTCTCAGCTCCAGTAGTATTGGTGCACAAGAAGGATGGATCATGGCGCATGTGTCCAGATTATAGGGAGCTCAACAAGCTCACTATTAAAGATAAGTTCCCCATTCCTGTCATTGATGAATTACTGGATGAATTGCATGGATCAATTTACTTCACCAAGTTGGATCTTCGTTCGGGATATCATCAAATCAGAATGAAGATTGAAGACATTCCGAAAACGGCATTTAGAACTCATGAGGGTCATTATGAATTTTTGGTCATGCCTTTTGGCCTTACCAATGCACCTTCAACATTTCAAGGTTTGATGAATTCAATTTTCAAACCATTCCTTAAAAAATTTGTGTTAGTATTTTTTGATGATATACTAATCTACAACAAGTCTTGGAAGGATCATGTTGAACATGTTGACAAGGTGCTACAACTATTGGAGGAGAAACAATTATATGCAAAAAGATCCAAATGTTTCTTTGGAGTCCAGGAGGTGGAATATTTGGGTCATATTGTATCTCATGAAGGAGTTAAGGTAGACCCTAGCAAAATTAAAGCCATTAAGGAATGGAAAATCCCCACATCCATAAAGCATCTGCGAGGATTTCTTGGGTTGACAGGGTATTATCGCAAGTTTGTTAAGAATTATGGGAGAATAGCAGCACCTCTAACAACATTATTGAAGAAAGATTCATTTTCATGGACTCAGGAAGCAACAAAGGCCTTTAAACATCTTAAAGAGGCAATGTGCCAAGCACCGGTCTTAGCTACACCGGACTTCACAAAAACCTTTATTGTGGAATGTGATGCTTCAGGAAATGGAATTGGTGCTGTTCTAATGCAAGATGAAAGACCCATTGCTTTTGAAAGTCGTCCAATCAAGGGAAAGTTTTTAAGCAAAGCTATTTATGAGAAGGAAATGTTGGCAATACTCCATGCACTTAAGAAATGGCGACCCTACCTAATGGGAAGACACTTCAAGGTAAAAACGGATCATGATAGCCTTAAATACTTTTTAGAACAAAGATTATCCTCTGAAGAGCAACAAAAGTGGGTCACAAAGATGTTGGGTTATGACTTTGAAATCATCTACAAAAAAGGGAAGCAAAATGTGGTGGCAGATGCACTCTCAAGAAAGGATGAGGATGTGGAAGCATTGTTGTGTGCCATTTCTATTATCCAACCAGATTGGATAAACGAAGCAAAGGAGGAATGGAAGAATGAAGAAGAAGTGTGGGCACTTATTCGAAAGCTACAACAAGATTCCAGTACTTCTGATACATTTAGCTGGCAAAATGATTCGTTATGGTACAAAGATCGCTTATACCTCTGTAAGAATTCCCAGCTAAAACAAAAGATTCTTATGGAATTGCACACTTCTCCCTTAGGAGGGCACTCAGGATTTTTAAAAACTTACCACAGGGTTAAGAAGGAATTTTTTTGGGATGGCCTTAAATCAGATATTCAAAAGTTTGTGGCGAAATGTTTGGTTTTCCAACAAAATAAAGTTGAAACAATTAAGACACCGGGTCTATTACAACCTTTATCCATTCCAAGCCAACGTTGGGAGGAGGTTTCAATGGATTTTATCACAGGTTTACCCAAGTCTGAGGGAAAGAGTGTCATCATGGTGGTAGTTGACAGACTTACCAAGTATGCACACTTTTGTGCATTATCACATCCATTTAAAGCCAGTACAGTTTCTACTGCATTTATGGAAACAGTTCAAAAGCTACATGGAAACCCAAAGATTATTGTAAGTGACAGAGATCCCATTTTCACTGGAAATTTTTGGACAAAATTATTTTCTTGTCTTGGTACTCAGTTAGCTCATAGCTCATCTTATCATCCTCAATCTGATGGGCAAACTGAGATAGTAAACAAATGTTTGGAAGGATATCTTCGTTGCTTTGTATCTGATAAACAGACACAATGGGTCAAATGGTTGCCTCTGGCTGAATGGTGGTATAACACTTCCTTCCATACAGCAACAAAAATGACCCCATTTATGGCACTTTATGGGTACCAACCACCATCAATCACATCATATTTAAGAGAAAATTCTAAGGTTCAGGCAGTGGAACATCACATCGAACATCAACAACAAGTCCTCCAACTCTTAAAGGA
This sequence comes from Pinus tabuliformis, assembly GCA_031772625.1. Lineage (NCBI taxonomy): Eukaryota > Viridiplantae > Streptophyta > Pinopsida > Pinales > Pinaceae > Pinus > Pinus tabuliformis. The sequence continues at coordinate 965,212,781 of CM062808.1, forward strand.
TAACCTCGTGTTGGCACAAAATAGAATGAAACAACAGGCAGATCAACATCGCAGTGAAAGAAGTTTTGATGTAGGTGATTGGGTATTCCTACGGCTACAACCATATAAGCAAATGTCCCTAAAGCAAGCTAAGAAGGATAATAAATTATCACCAAAGTATTATGGTCCGTACAAGGTGTTGGAAAAGATTGGTACTATGGCATACAAATTGGAGCTTCCTGCAGCTTCTCGATTGCACCCAGTTTTCCATGTTTCATGTTTAAAGAAGGTTATAGGCGACAAGCTCCCAGTTCAAACAATATTGCCAGAACTTGACGAGGAAGGAAAAATTATATTGGAACCGGAAGCAGTCACAGAAACAAGAACTCGACAGCTACGAAATCGATCAATTTCAGAGTATCTTATCAAGTGGAAGAACTTATCCGCTGAAGATTCCACATGGGAGGATGAGAATTTTATGCAGAAGTATCCAAAACTGCTCAAGCGTTGAGGACAACACTTTTTTGAAGGAGAGGGGCATGTTGGGTCCCTATAATACTAGTGATTACCCCATTACTATTGTAGTTATACCCCTTATTTATATTGTTGTGCCCCTATTACCCCCATATTGTTATTTCTGTGCCCCATAGAATCCCTCTATTGTTATTTTTGTGGCTTTATATTATTATTGTTAGGTCGGCTGGATTATATTGTGACTCCTTAGACTCCTATATATAGAAAGGAGGTTTTGTCATTTGTATCATCGAAGAATTGTTCATTTATGTAATGTAAAGGAGGTTGCCCCCTCGAAGAGGCTGAATTCTAAGGCGTTGATCTTTCTTTTCTATCTTTTCTTGAGCTGGTTTCATAACAGATATTTTATTGGTGTAACAGATATTAGCCAAAATTTGTGATTACAATTTTAACATCTGTTTAGTTGTTACATAGCAAGATCATTTTTATTGATCATTATATCTTGACATCCTAAATTAATTAATAATGAGAAGCACTCCAAATTATTTTTCTAGATCCCATAGCTAGTAGGATTCAAGCATGTAGCTCATTATTCATAATTGAATGATATGTACTCTCATTTTCCCATGCAAATTAGTCTTTTAGAGGTAGATTGTTATGTTATGACAACAAATTTACATGATTCACAAGGTGAGAAATCAATCTTTGGTATAATTTTAGATTATAGGTTGATAATTATATGTCATTTATTGGCTATAAATGTCTTCAAATTTTCACTTCTATTTGAGTATTAAACTGAACATATTAAGTATCTTATACGTAACTATTTTTCCCTCCGCCCACCTTTTATAAATTCCATAACCTTTAGGTAGAGACTTGTAACTTTGATGTTATTTTTCTTGTTTAGTAAAAGATTCACCAATACTTTACAAAACTTTATAATTTATTGAAAGTTGTAGAGTTTACAATTTATAAATTTTCAAGGTCTGATTTTTTACAACCTAATTCTTTAAAGGGTGTTAGCTCAATGGAAGAGCATCTGCTTTGAAACCATGAGGTTGGTGGTTTCATTCCATCATGTCCTGATATTCATTTGGAATGGTGACGAAGGTTCTTTTGACCATCACAATTTAAGCTTATGTTCACGTTTTTTTACCCTCACCAAAATATGAAATGGTGATGGCCAACAAACGACACCGTATATTTGAATTAGTAGTGACGACCATGAAAGGTCCATCACCATAAATAATTGTTGTTCATATGAAATGGTGATGGTCACTACCTGTCATTCTAATCATTATTCGTGGTGGACCTTGAATTTCACCACAACACCTATACTTTTGGCAATGCGGTCTTTCGTGACGTTCAATTTTTGGTGATAGAGTTTTTTTTTACTGTCACAAATGAGCTTATTGTGATATTTTTCGACCCTCACCAAAATATGAAATGGTAACTGTCAACAAACACCTCCATATATATATGCATCAATAGTCACAACCATAAAATATCCATCATAATAAATCATTGTTTTTCATATCAAATGGTGACAATCACTATCCTTCATTATAATCATTATTCATGATGGACCTTGAATGTCATCAACACCTATATTTTTGGCAACACCAACTTTTGTGATGTTCAGTTTTTTGGTGAAGGAGGCTAAGGTTTGTCACCATTGCTCATATGAAATGGTGACAATCACTATCCATCATTATAAACCATTATTGGTGATGGACCTTGAATGTCACCACAACACCTATATTTTTTGTGATGCCACCTTTGCTGACGTTTAAATTTTGGTGACAAGCGATTTTTTAACATCACCAATGAGATTATGGTGACATTTTTCTACCCTCACCAATGTCCTTTTTTCTTGTAGTGGAAGATGCCATTTCTTCAACCATGGCCTCTTTCTAGAGTTTTCCATCATCTGAATCCACTGCCTCGCTGACAATTCTAGGATCATCATCAATAATAGATAAAGAAAAAATTGAGAAAAATGCAGATGGATTATACCTCCTTGACTGCTTTCTCTCTCGAATTGATATTCTGAAAACTAGAGTTTGTGGCTCTTCCTCTTCCAATTCATGTTTTGTTGTAGAGTCTAATTCGTCTTCATTCAGTTCAAACTATACCTTTTGATGTTTCTTTGGTAGGAATTTGTGTTTAATAACATCCTTCACCTATCCAAACACCACATCTCAGTTATACACAACCGTCCTTGTTTATGGGTTCCAAAGCTTATAACATTTTAAACCATCCTTATACCGAATAAAGATTCACCTTTCAAATTTACTATCTGACTTGGTCCTTTTCTATTTTGGAACATGTATGTATGCATCACATCTGAGTACTCTAAGATGTGAGAGAGCGGGTTTCTTACAAGTCCATACCTCATGTGGATTCTTATCCTCCAATGTCGATGAGGATGAGATATTAAATAGGTAACATGCAGTATCCATTACCGCTACCTAGAATTCCTATCCTAACCTGGCACCACTCAACACGCTTCTTGCCTTTTCCATCAACGTCTTCTTCATTCTTTCTGCAACTCAATTTTGTCGAGTTTTGTGTGGAGTAGTATTTTGTAGTTTTATAATACACTTCTTATAGAAATCTTCAAATTTCTTCTTGAAGAAATCTCCACCATTATCTGTCCTCAACATCTTGATCTTCTTCTCTATCTAATTTTCCACCGAAGCCTTAAGTTTTCTAAACCTGTCAAATACTTCAGATTTCTTCCTAAGGAAACATATCCATGTATTCCTCAAGAATTCATATATAAATGATACATAGTATGAAGACTTACCTAGTGATGGAACTGACACACGTCCAAACACATCACTGTTCACAAGCTCTAATATCTCTTTCGCCCTCTTAGGACATGAGGGGAAATTCATCTGATTCTGCTTCCTATATACACAATGTTCATAAAAATAAAAATCCAAAGAGAAATTATAAATAACTTATACCATACCATTTCCATGCAATCTTTGAAGGCCTTTCTCTCTAATATGTCCAAGTCTTTGATGCCATAGGATGCTATTTTCTCCAAAGGCCACTAGATTTTTTGCTTCATTTTTAGGAACCAAATAACTATTGCACCCATCAATAACAATGCTACCAAAATTATTATACATAGTTCCAATATGAACCCCCCACATCACTACCATCCCCGAACCATCTTGTATGTGTATTTCTTGAACACTGTTTTCACACATGCATCATCCATCTTACTTACAAAAATCATATTTTTGGCCAATGCAGGAATATGCAGAACATCAAGAAGTGTTTTAGTCCTTCCACCTTTCAATTTCAACTTAAATTTTCCCCATCCATTGATTATGGGCTTCCTGACATCACCATCATCATATTTCTCATACTTTCAAAACCACTCCCTATGGGGAGTGAAGTCAAAGTATGCACTTGAGTTGATCAACCATGCCTCATGATCTACATGTGTACTTGAAGAAGAAGACAAGCACACATCCCCACCTTCATCTGAGGTTTTTTTCACCTCTACAGAAGGAGGATCATCGAATCCCTTTCCCTTCTTAGGAATTTTAAATTTACAATCCTTGTTGTAGTGCCCTTCTTTTCCACATTTCCAGCATACCTTTATAGGTTTTCCAAGAGATTTAGATCTCCCTCGAGATTTAGATCTCCCACTTGAGGAATTATTTATGTTTTTGTTCTGGGAATTTCTTCTCATAGACAAGGCATGTCCATTCTGGCTCTCCATATTTTTTCATCTCATCTCTTCCGACAACAACGATGAGACTATTTCATCAAACTTCAAGGTATTTGTATTGCTACCTATAGAAACAACCAAACTATCCCATGAATCTGGTAGAGAACATAGTAAGTTGATGCACTTATCCTCATCTGAAATTTTTATATCAATAGATAACAACTGGATTACCATAATAGTAAAGGCATTCATATGCTTTGTCACCTAGTCTCCATCCTTCATCCTCGGGTTATATAGCTTTTTCTGCAGGAACAGTTTGTTCACTAGAGACTTACATTGGTACAAAGTCCCTAACTTGTCCCACAAAGCCTTTATCATAGCTTCCCTTGTTAGATTCAATAATACCAAATTTGAGAGGCACAATTACATTCTGCTCTTTTCCTTCTGATCTAACTTTTCCCAATTTTTTGCCAACGTCCCTGTTAGTGTCATGTTTGGATCTCCGCTGATCTCGGTCCACTAACAAATCCTGCTTCTTGAGCTTCCACAACTCAAAAATCTAACCATTAAATTTTTATCTATATGTTTCCACTATTTCCCATCTTCTTTCATCGCAAGAATTGATCCCACAGATTTCCCACTGAATAGGGTCTACCACATGCCCGAGAAAAAACCCTCAGCAACGAAGGCATCCCCTTGAAGTAAAAAATGATCTCATACCAAGTGTAGGTTCCTATACATAAATTTCTTGCAAATGAATTCTTAAAATAAGAAAAATAATGGAGAGAACAAACATACACAAATATTTTCCCCCTGGATCCCAAAACCATGAATACAAGATTAATTTTTCATTCTATTCCTTTTAATGTTACTATATATATATATATATATATATATATATATATATATATATATTCTAAATAATTCATAAACCCCACCTGGATTAGCACATAACCATAGTTCCCTTGACCAGATCTACATAATAACATGAGAAGAAAACCATCATGCCCAAAACCATGCACAAAACCAATCATACCCCAGAAAATGCATTATGGGGTAAATCATGTAAATAATATAACACATACCCAACAATCCTCTCACAATAAAAAAAATCAAGTTGTTCTACATGCCATCAAACTTCATGACAATCAGAGATATATCTTGTAGGAAACTAATCCTATGCCCACTATATTTATACTAACCACCAGAAGCATGTGTAACTTTCAATATTGGATTCACTTGTGCTATTAGCATTTATTCAACCTACGTCAAAACTCTTAGAACCTTAGGTTATTCACGATGATCGATGTTGTTAAAATGAGAGAAACAATGAGTGCTTTTCTCATTCTTACATCTTCTACAGATGGGCCCTTCATGCCATCTCACAACTTATATACCAAGATAAGATTCATTACAACCTTGGCACATTTGCACAATAGACAGGTTATCAATCTTGCACGAAAATGTTTTATGCACCTCAAACATCTCTATGCTAAAACGATGGTGACCACTTTCATTCTCTGCCAAACAATAATACAAATTAAGGATGGTGTGAAACAACTTGTCGAATTGATGCATTGGCTTGAAAATTTGTTTCCATAAAATGATGTGAATCCATTCTTCTATATTGGTTGCATTTGGGTCCATTCTTCTTACATAAGTTATAGATCATAGTGCTTAAATGAAGCATATGAAAATTCCAAGTTAATTTTTTGAAGTGTGAAGTTAGTTAAATAGAGAAAACGCATACATTTTCTTGCCAATTTCACTGTCCAAGCTGAACTTGACCAACCAATAAAGGTTGCCTTGCTTGTGAATTTATTTCTCCACCCCTAATCACTCGAATATTGTTGTTCAAAAAAAAAAAAAGACATGCATTAAGAAATTAAAAAATATATATTCAAATGTACAAATGCCATGAAAATAAATCCACTTGCAGCACCTATCTTATCCGATGAGAGGGAGTGTGCATAGATTCTCTACCAATAACAATGTTGTCTATAGACTTTCCTCTAAAAATACTTGTTCCCACATTTGTAACTAAATGTCATAGATTTTCAACCATCCCAGCAAGCATACTACTATCAGCAAAAACATCAAATGTCGCAAATTGATGAATCACATGATTGTGCCTTTTTTCATAATTACATCTCTTCCATAATTTCTAAAGCACTGACCATTTCCACTTCTATGAATGCTCTTTATGTAAAAACAATGTTCCCAAAGAACATTACCATTAATATTGCAAAACATGAAAATTAGGAAATACACACCATCTAGGGAAACAAACATTTCAACGAAATCTTCTTTGCATGAAACACACAAGTTTTGAAAATTTTAGTTATAGAGTTCATCGTTCTCAAGATTTAATGAAGTTTGATAGTTACATGGCCAAGGTTGAACTTGAGGAACAAACAAATCCTTTTTTCCTTCTAGCTATATTTTTGTACCAATATGTGTTGGAACACTGTTTTGCACAAAGCAATGAAACAAGAAAAACATATAATAATTAATATATTTCATTGAGATTTCAAAATCCTATCAAAACAAAAAATACTTTAAGCACCTATTCTATTCCAAGAGACCGGGCCCACATATATTCCGAAGGACTGACGATATTTACTATATAGTTGCTGGAAGGAATGTCCCAACTCACATTGCCAAGAGAATGACCAAAATTCCTGACCTTCTAACTTTCGAATAGAGTGGCGTCGGGCACCATATTCAAACAAAATAAAACAATGTTCTTCACAACTGACCTCCCGACTACCGACATCACCCTTACCAAATCTACATACCACATTGGAGTCAAGGTCACTACTGTTAGAAACTTGAGTTTAATACCATGTTGACTTATTATTACCCAACTACCTTCAACTACGACTATGAATAAAATATTTTATCTATTGGTTTGTGTGCCAACCATAATTTTGTTTTAGCCTTCTTTACTTTCTTTAAAATTGAACACAATTACCAATCAAATGAGAATTGTATCGAGTACCCGTTATTTTTGAGGTAGCAAAAAAAATCACCCGATTTTGAAAAGTGCTAATTCAGAATACACCTTTTTTTTGGAGCATATTTTTAACACCAAAATTTTCTTTATGAATCAAGTAAAAACCTTTTTTTCAAATGTTAGTGATTTTCATGCTGATTTTGAAAAGTGTTGATGTATCATCAACCCCTTTTTTAGAGGGCTTATTTTTTACACTTTAAATTTTCTAATGTATTAAGTGTTCATATTTTTTTTTAAATGTTGTTGATTTTCATGCGGATTTTGAAAAGCATCAACATTTTTTTTAGGACATGTTTTTGACACTTTAAATATTCCTATCTCGTAAGTGTGCAATTTTTTTTTTAAATGGTCATTATTTAACGATTTCTCAAGTTATCTTATTCCTCTTCTTAGTTTTCATCCTAAGATGTTTTCTTTTTATGGGTTTTCCAAACATGTATTTTTTGATTTCTTTGCAATTTTTTTATAATGAAATTTTTAATTTTTTTTGTAAAGTTCAAAAAAAATAATAACATTAGTATTTTGAGGTTGGGATTTTTTATACATTTATATATCATTAATTAATACTTCAATACACATAAAATAATTGTCATTAAAAAAATAATATTTTTAAACACTCGACAAAATATACACATTTTGCATATAAATATAATATTAAAAAATATGTATTTCAAAACCTTTTCGCTAAAAATGATATATTAAATAATAATAAAATTCAATAAAAATGTTGAAAAAATAGCAAAATTTATGATTTTTTTATAAATTTTAGATTCAAAGATGATGACATTTTAAGTTTATTTCCAAAAAACAATTCACATAAGATTTTAAGTACACTACGCTACATGAGAATTTGAGAATATTAGTGTCAGTATCTACATACTTCACTTCATCTCTACCTACAGATACAAATATTGTTTTTATCAATTTTCGTGTCGGCAATCACTTTCTTTTACTTTTCTTTTGGTTTTTTTTTTATAAAATCATCTGCAAATTTCAATCGTTTATATTTCAATTAAATGTTCTCTGACGTCCAATCATCTGACCTCACCCCCATGCAAATATATTGTTGTTGGTCCACAACCTTTTAACAAAATTTACTTTCTTTCCTCCTATGTGCTTTGTATTTTTCAATCTCTTCTTCACACCCTCTTTACACTGCTTCTCTGAAACTTATTTCCGATTACAAAGAAAGAACTTCAATTTCACTCCACCACTCATAATTTATGGTAAACACACAATCTCCTAATGAATTGGGTTGTTGAATTCCATATGTTTAACAAACCTTACTTATTTTTATTTCTTTTTATAGTACATAAGATGGGAAAGAAAGCTAAATCTTCAAAACAATTCACAACAAATTCTATATCAAAACGTACATCTATGCATTCTCTTACTTGGTAGCAGACAGACTACCCCAAATTCTATCAGAAGATCAACTAGAGATTCCACAAAATCGCTGAGGTGTTTTTAGATCCAGTAACTATAAGCATACAAGTGGAATGATCAACGATAGAATTCATTTGTTTACTAATTTCGAAACTAGTTTTATGCTATCAATATAATTAATTGAGACTATTAGTGTTAGTATCTACATACTTCCATCAGGGATCAAATTTTCTCTTTGCATTTTCATTTTAGGGGTCTCATACTAAAATATTTGCATCATTTCATTAGGTCATGTCAAGCTGATTCATTGATGGTTGTCTTCTCCTCAGAAAACCCAATTTCTCCCTCATATTGTACACTTGCTGACCCATCTCGAGGTTGTATTCAGTCATATTTTTAGAGTCAAATGAAATCATGTTTCCATTAGGTCTTAAGGCATGTTTTCATTAGGTCTTAAGGTTCATTTCCAAGGTGAAAGGGATGATTTAAAAGTGTAAATAAAGGGCAGCAAGGGTATGACGATGATAAATAAATCAAGAGTGATTGCTAGTAAGTCATAGTCACTATACAATTATCTCTTTAACTAATGTAATTTTCACCTCAAAAACATGTTTTTGAGGTGAAAACAGAGTATTTTAGGTTAATTTATATTTTTATGTAATTTGAGTCACTTTATGTAATAAATTATCCCAGTTGCATCAATGCATCTCTCCTTGCTACAAGACAATGAACCACTACAAAAAATCAGTTCAAATTGAGCATCATCCACCTAAAAAGGAACAATGAAGAAAACGCATTAAAACAGAGATTTGGAAAACGTCCAAAACATTAGAAAGTGGGTTTTTCTAATGTAAAATCAAAATTTACTCCTATATAATATGTCACATTTAATTTTCAAGCTTATCATTCTTATTTGGTAAAGAAGGAGACAAAAAGTGAAGAAGAGAGGAGAAGTTCAGCAAGTTTTGGGCCAAGGAGAAGTGGCATTGCACTTAGGGAGACTGGCACTGCACACCTGGGTAGTTGGAGGTGGCGCTCCGTGTCTAGGCTGGAGAATTGCACATAGAGACTGAGCGTTGCGCGTAGGCTAGTTTTGTCAGTGGAAAAGATAACTGTGTTGCATGTACAGGAGAGCATTGCACACCTATAGGAGGCACTATGCGTAGGGCGAGCAAGGGCCAAATGACCTCTTACCACCCAAAAAACATCATATTTTTCCTTGCTTCCCCAAAAACAAGTAAGTATTATTCCCTGACTTCATCATTGGTTTGCAATTAATGCATTTAACGATAATTTTCCATGGTAAATGTAAAACCCTAGACTCTCCCCTAGTTATGGCTAAAAACCATAACCCCTATTATTCCTCCAATCACTTATCACTAATACCCTAAACCCCTCCCCCATATCACTCCATAACACTCCACATCCCTTTATCCTTCATCCCAAAAGCAATACCTCAAAAACTCAATCCCCTCTCCCTCATTTTCAAGATTCATACCATCCCAAGATCACCTCCCCTTCCCTTATTCCTATTCACTCTTACTCACCCCCTCCATCCGTTTTCTAGGAGTGCACAACCTCAAAATTTGCAAACATTGACAAAGGAGATAGATTCTATGAAGAGGATGAAAACACTAGCAATGACAATTCAACAGGTAGACCTAGGCATCAGAGAAAACACACAAGGGAGGCAGAATTATCATGGAAGAGCCATCAAACCTTAGAGAGTTGCAAGCCCCTCATTTGGCTGTCACTTTCCTCAGGAATTTAGGCCACTATGAGTTCTGTGAGTAGGAGGAGAGAGTTCAACACCATCTTGAGCTCACCAGCCTTTTTGTGGCCAATCTTCGTGACAACAAGGTGACTCTTGCTGGGGTGACATTCACAGTTTCACCCTCCATCATTGCGGATGCAACCAGGATTCAAAATGTGGGAGAGAAATTGTATAAGGTACAAGACCTACATGAACACTATTATGAGCCTTACATCAAACCTAGGTACAGAAATGAAGCAAAAAGGTTTTTTCCTTTCAGGTTCCTTGAAGACAAGTATGCCCCCATGATGAAATTCATCATGAAATATTTCACTTGTGAGGGCAAATTTTCTAGATTATACACATATCACATCAGGATTCTCATGCATTTTACCAGGGTGAGGATGTTAAACCTCCCTTATTTCTTATTCAGGAATATTGAGAAGATGGCCTACTTTGTATAGAAAAAGCCATACCATCAGCAGATGACAAGTCTCTACCATTATTCCTTGATCAAGATGATTGTGCTTCATCATCTTAATCTCCTCAACATCTCTTGGGAGACATTTATTGCTCATGACATCTTCAGGGGTCCTCAAATTCCTCCACCAGTGTCTCAAGAATTAGGAGGACCTTCTAGCAGTGCTCACATGAAGAAAGATGAGAAGGCCAAAGAAACTAGAACCATTGAGGTTCCCAAGACCTACAAGACATACCAGAGGGGCACAAGAAAATTATTTGCAACTGACAGGAAAGTCTTTGCTCGACCTGGTGTGGAAGGGACCTTGCCTTCTTCATCAACTCATAGGAAAATGCTCGCTCCACCAGGTGTGGACGCTTTTCCTTCTTCCTCAAAACAATAGGAACATGTGCAACAACCGCACAAAGGGAAAGAAAAGATGCAGGTGGAAGATATTGAAGATGAGGAGGAAAGAGACCTTGATTTGATGGAGCATGATGAGCCAGAGCAACATTATATTCATCATGGCATAAAGACAATTGAATTAGAGGCTCAGGATGAAGCAACAATAGAAAACATCATCATATAGGAGAAAAAGGCTCAAATCCAAGCATTGATGGACAATTTGGAGAGATCCAAGCATGTCATCAGATATTTGGAACAAGAGAACAAGAAGCTGAGTGATAAGAAGGTCCTCATGGAGCTGGAACTTCTCAAGACAAAAAGACAAAGTGACAAGGGTAAATTAGCAAGGCAAAAGGAAGACGTGATGGTCACTTTGACTCCAATTAAGAAGGAAATTGAGGATGATAGATAAATTTGGCTTGAAAGAGTTAATTTGCACTTAGAAAGGCTGCTTAAAAGGGCTAGTAGGGATAACTAGATCATCAGGCACATGGCCTTCCACTATATGACCTAGAACGAAATTTGCAATATAAGGGTCAAATAGATGAAAGGAAGGTTAAGACGGGCTCTAAAAGGAAAAAAGAAGAGGATAGCCTTAGGTTTCTTGTTAAAGCTTCCTTGGCTCATCAGGATGCTTGATTATGGTGCTTCTCATGAATTTTTACCATGTTTGGAGGAGTTTTTGTTTTTAGCAAATTTTGAAAATTTAAAACACATAAAATCTGGCTCTACGCGCAACGCCGCTGGTGCTGCACTTTTCCTAGGGGCACCCAATGGAGAAAGGGCTTTTACTTTCGGATTCAAAGCAATGAGTACATGCATCCTATGCATTTGATAAGTTTTTGGGGCAGAACGGGTATACCAGAAAGTGAAAAAAACACCCCAAAGATGACCTTTTTGCCACTTTTTGGACACACAGAAGCTGTCTTGGGAGAATCAACTTTTGAGGGGTAAAATTAGCTTCAAATGAAGAAATTCTAGATGTTTTACAAAGTAGATTTTAATATATTTCTAGTGAGCTATCGTGAGCTCAATTTGGATGTCGAGAAGGCCTCCAAAAGGGACCTAAATGTGGTGCTATGCATAGGACAAATTTTGCACATGATTGCCATTTCACTGTGCTTTGACTGTGATCTTGGATTTTCTCTCATGGAGAATATTTTAATAATGTAAATTATGATTTGGCTTGTAAAAATGATGTATAACTATTAGTATATGGTAGATTCATTAGCTTAAAATTCATTTTAAGCATAAATGAATCAGTTTCCTCACTTTTAGAGGTAAGTTGTTAGGATGCCTAGATTCCAATTTCTTGTTCAGTTTTGGTTAGGTTGGCTCCTCATCTTAGGGATTCAACCCCCAGGTATGGGATGAGGTTGAAACAATGCCTATATATTCTTCTTCTTTCTCATTGTAAAGGGTTGGACTCAGATGGATGCTTAGGTTTTGAAAAGACATCATTTTGTATCAGTTTAATTACAGCTATTTCTTTGGGATCCATGTGGTATGGTGCTTAGTTTCAATTTCCCCTCCTGTGATAATATGTTTTAAATGTTTTGTGTACTTCATTAATCATTTCATTGCTTCTAAGTGGATGTTTTGAAGTTGATAGGCAGAAACCATAACATTAATGCTCTGCTTTGGGAAAATATTCACCAGTTTATGTTTTCTACGGTTTAGGAAAGATCCATGATGATCACATGCACTTCCTAGCTTCTCACCAATCTTGAATCACCTCACCCATTAAACCCTAGAGTGCTAAGCTTCATACCTACCTTGCCGCATCGAACACTCTGCAATTTTGACCTAATTTCCTAGCCCTCACTGTCCGACTCCTCCTAATCCAGCAAAACCCTTTCAAAAATAAAAGAAAATTTTTTGCTATTATACCTAGCCTAATATCATTTTCTTGATCCATTCATCTTGGTTGAGATCCTTACGAAGAGATCCCTCTCCTGGCCTAGTAGGGCTAGCTACTTGGCTAAGAGTGATTTGTCGTTACCCTGGCATTGCCTTCCTTCAGCCTAAGGTTCAATCCAAGTGATAACATAGTGGCGACCATACTGGTGAACAAAAGATTAATCACCCCGATAATATCTTTCATTTTAATTCTTAATCTTGTGGATGATGAGTTTTAGAATTCACTAGGCTGAATTGGAAAGTTGTAAAGAAATATATAAAATTTCAAAATTAAGTATTCTGGCTTCTCGAAAGTACACTAGATCCAATCCAGATTCGAATCCTCCAACCATTGTCAGTGATCCTCATAAAATTGGGCAGAAATCTAAGAAAGTTGCAAAGAAATTCAGAGTAGCAGAAGAACAATCAAGTGAATTTTTCATTCCTCATGTTCATTCACTCCCAGAAAGGTTAGACACTCTGCAATATATTGAGTTTGATGTTCATTTTGAGCAAAGTCTATTTCGCAGTAAATCTTTGAGTTGGATTGATCAAATAGTTGTTGATTCCTCTATATCTCTTGATACCTCCATTGAATACTTGTTTACACAAAGTAAATCAAGGTCATAGCTTGTTCATGCTCTCGATCAGTTGCAGAACCTTTATTCAAATATAGAAACTTACGTGAAAAATAGGCCATCTTTTAATTTTTGAAATAGCTCCTTTACATCTACTACAACTCAAACAATCCCTTACCCACTGCTTTCATCTTTACAGATTTTTCACACTACTCAAGTTGTCATTAATCCCCCTTTGAGTATACCAAGTACCCCAATCCTTGCTTTAAATCCACCACCTCCCCTACCTCCAATTATGGCTGCCCGAGATGCACCTCTTGTTTTACCTCAAAATATCAGTGCCATGCCCACTAATTATCAAACCAAAATACCTTTCTTTGATGCCACCCAAACCATTACAGCTCAGTAGCATGTAGATAAAATGAATGACTTCTTTGACCTCCATGAAGTTGAAATTGAAGATGTGACGATAAGGCTGTTTGTACAAAGTTTGGGAGGTGAAGTTCGGAAATGGTTCATAGCCCTACCAACAACTTCTATCACTACTTTACCAATCCTCCATAGGTAGTTTCTGGATCGATGGGAGGTGAAGAAGAATCCCCTTCAGATTTTGTCTGAGTATGAGAACACAAAAGAAATGTTGGCGAGAGTGTGGAAGACTATTGCGTAATGTTTAATGAAATATACAATGCTATTCCTTCAAACATTAAACCACTAGAGGGATTGGCTTTGCTTAAGTTTCCAGATGGATTTGATACTGATATGGCATATCAGTTGCAGGAACATGATCCTACAACACTAGAAGACATGCAAAAGAATGTTGTGAGCATAGAAGAAAACTTGCTAGCCAAAAGAGCAAGAATGAGATCCGATAAAAGGGTGACTATGAAAGAAGAAGCATCTATTTCAGACATAAAAATGGATACACTGATTCGAATAATGGAGAGGATGGTTGATTATTTATCCATCATAGATAGACTTGAACCTCAGATCCGGAATCCAAATTTTAGAGGCCAGAAGTAGCCCTAATTCCAAATCAAGCAAAGAGAACAAAAAGAACCAGAGCAACTAGCACAACAACAAAAACAACAGATTAGAACTCCCTTACAGCAGAATTATGTTCAAGGAATGGAAGAGGAAGACGAGGAAGATCTAGTAATTAAAACGAATCACTTTTTCACTACTGATGGTATGCCCATATTTTTGACCGAAGATGAAGAGTATGCAGAAGGCCCCAACATTCAAAAGGATAGACTACATATTGGCAAATGATGTTGTTTAGGAGGCTGGATCTAATGACTATTAGTGTGGTTACATGAATGCTTTGACTGCACAGTAGGGGAAATAATCTTTAAGGAAAAAAGATGTACCAGTCAATCCTATTCAGAAAAGGACTGATTTTCAATCAAAGAATGATCCCTCAAACACTTAGAAGAAAGGAAAAGAGGTTGCTGATCTGAATCCTAGCAAGTTACGATCAACAAGTACAACTACAAATGAGAAAAACAATCAGCAAAGGGATAGTGCAATGAAAGAGAAAACAGATAAGAAGGAGATCGATGCCAAAGAGGTAGAAAAATTTTCATCTTTTAATTTAGAAAGTGAAATTTCTAAATTGCAAGTGTCCATTCCTTTGACTGAGCTTGTTAAGAATAGCAACTATAAACATCATGTATCTAGAATACTGCAAATCAATCCTTTGTTTGACATGGTGAATGTTGAGGATGATCATCTTGAACTCATTTTTGGTCTAGCCATAGAAGGTCAGCCTGAAGATAGTGAAGTCCTTCCCTTTTATCTAAGTCTTAGATTGCATGAGTTTATTCCCCGTAATGCTATGTTTGATTTCAGAGCTTCCCACAACTTGACGCCGAAGGCCAAAATGGAAAAGTTGGGCCTAGATATCACCTGGAAATATCATGATTTGTACTTAGTTGATTTTGGTAGAGTTCATTGCATTCGTCTCATCAAATATTTCATGGTTTCTTTAGATCAAATCCCAGCCAAAAATGTCTTGATGGATGTGGTAGTCGCTGATATACCACCACGATTTAGTATGCTCTTGTCTAGATTGTGGGGAGCCAAACTCAAAGGAACTTTACAGCTTGACTTCTCTTATGCTACAATCCATGTTTTCGGTCAATTGACGAAAGTTGAGAAGAATCAATCCAAAGCTGCTGCCATCCATCGAGAAAGAGGTAAATAGATTGTTTAAAGCTGGTATCATTGTTCCAATTAGATTTTCTGATTGGATTTCAAATTTGGTCCCCGTACGAAAGAAGACCGAAGAGATAAGGTTGTGCAATGATTTTTAGAACCTCAATAAAATGTCCTTGAAGGATAATTACCCTCTTCCTAAGATGGACCATATTCTGTAAAGAGTAGTTGGAACATCACAGATGTCACTACTAGATGGCTACTCGGGCTATAAACAGATCTTGGTGCATGAAAAAGGCCAAGACAAAACTTCCTTCACAACAACATGGGGAACTTTTCAGTATGCCAAGATGCCATTTGGGCTGAAGAATGCCAAAGCCACTTTTCAGCGGGTAATGGACATAGATTTTTCTATTGAGAAGGATGTTTTCCTGGTAGTCTATTTAGATGATTTGACAGTATTTTCTGGTTCTGATGATGAGCATTTGCACCACCTAAGGATTGTTTTTTAGAAATGCAGGAAGTTTGGGATTTCTTTAAATCCAAAAAAGAGTCATTTTTCCATGGAAGAAGATAAACTCCTTGGTCATATAATTTCTAAAGATGGCATTCGCATTGATCCTTCAAGGGTGGAGGCAATCCAGCAAATAGACTTTTCATGCAACAAAAAGGAGATTCAAGCTTTCAATGGTAAGATGAATTTCTTACGCAGATTTATACCAAATTTGGCTGAGCATTTAGGTGAGTTAACTAATATGTTGAAGGACATCACTGTGAAATGGACTGAGGATGCCATGAAATCATTAAACTTGGTAAAGTTTTCTATGACCATAGTCCCAGTTTTAATCAGTCCTAATTATACTCATGATTTTATCATATTTTAATTTTCATCTGAGCACACTATGGCTGCGGTGTTGATGCAAAAGAGGGATCAGGTGTAGCAATCCATTGTTCTTTTTAGTTGGACTATTAGAGATGTTGCTTTGTGCTACAATATCATTTAGAAATAAGCTGACTGGCTCTTATAAAAGCATTGAAGGATTTCCAAGTCTACATTCTGCATTCACATACCATAGCATGTGTTCCTAACACAACTGTCAAAGATGTTCTGATGCAAACTAATTTGGAGGGAAGAAGAGGTAAGTGGATAGCAACAATTTTGGAGTATGATCTTGAGATTAAGCCTACCAAACTAATCAAAGGACAAGGCTTGGAAAAATGATGGCTGAATCAAATCTACATGCTTTAGACATAAATCTCATTGCAGCAGCGTCAGATGACAAAGATGGTGGCACACTCATTTAGGTATTAGAGATGTTTCTCAAATCACCTTGGTATTATGATATAGTATATGTTCTTCAGCATCTTTCGCCGCCTCCTAGAATGTCAAAAGGTAAAGGTAGATCAATAAAACTAAAGTCTGCAAAATTCCACATTCTAAATAGTGCCCTCTATTGGAAAGACCTGGGAGGGGTTCTTCTTAATTGTTTGGTTGAAGATGGAGCTCAGTAGGTAATAAATGATTTTCATAAAGGGGATTGTGGCGGTCACTTGTTTTGGAAAACAACAGCCAACAAGGTGCTGAGAGAAAAATATTATTGGCCAACTTTGTTTTCAGATTTATATAAGGTAGTCATGAGCTACCACGAATGTCAAGTTTTTCAGGGAAAAACGAAGTTACTCCCTCTTCCTCTGAATCCAGTTGAAGTAAATGCACCTTTCTAGTAGTGGGGACTTGATTTCATAGGAGAAGTCCATCCTACATCATCAACACACTACAAATGGATTTTGACAGCTATTGATTACTTCACCAAGTGGATTGAAGCCATTCTGACAAGGCAAGCCACGGACATAATAATTATCCAGTTTCTAGAATATAATATCTTGTCTCGTTTTGGTTTCCCTCACAAGATTATTTCAGATAATGCAGTGGCATTTAAGTCAAAGAGGATGGTCGAATTTTGCAACAAGTACTATATCACATTGTGTCATTCCATGGCATATTACCCACAGGGAAATGGATTAGCTGAGTCCTTAAATAAATCCTTGGTGAACATTATCAATAAAATGTTGGAGGCAAACAAAAAGAATTGGCATCGAAAGCTTGTCAATGCATTGGGGGCCGACACAGTGAGCAGCAAGAAATCGATAGGTATGCCACCTTTTGAGTTGGTTTATGGTACTGAGATGGTGTTTCCCACATCACTTGCAGTCTCGATCATGAGATTATTACAAGAAGCCGACAACGAAGAGGATGATATTCAATGCAGAATTAATCAAATGATTCACCTTCAACAAACAAGGGAAGAAGTTTCTCAAAACACTTTCTGGCTACAAGAGAGGATAAAGAAGATTTATGACTGCAAAACCAAGGTAGAAAAGTTTCAACTAGAAGATGTAGTGCTTCGATGGGATGCACGAAAAGAAGAAAAATGAAAGCATGGTAAGTTGGACAATATATGGAAAGGAACGTATAAAATCTCAGCCTATCGAGGACAAAATGAATTTTTGTTAAAGGAAATGGGTGGTCAAGAATGCTCAAGAGGACCAGTGAATGGTAGGCTCCTGAAACACTACTACTTTTGATGTTGTTCCCTGAAGTTTCTTCACCGTCATTGTATATACCAATTTACTTTTCCTTGCAAGATTTTAAGTACAATGTCATCTGAGCTTGGGGCCCAAAGAGAACGCTATAAAGCTTGAATGATTTTTGTTGAGTTTGGTTGGTTTTGTTTTGAGTCGGTTTAGAGTCAGTTTTCAATTTGTATTGAGTCATTATTCTTCAAAAATGTAAAAAAAAGGGGGTTTTTTCAGTCTTTTGTTTAGTTGACCGTATTGGCCTAATCAGCTAGGAACTTACAGTGTTCTTGACACCTCCAAGGACTTGCCATCCCCAATAAGGCCAATGATAGTGTCAGTATCTACATACTTCTATCAGGGATCAATTTTTCTCTTTGCATTTTCATTTTAGGGGTTTCATACTGAAATTTTTCCATCATTTCATTAGGTCATGTCAAGCTGATCCATTGATGGTTGTCTTCTCCTCAGAAAACCCAATTTATCCCAAATAAAGTACACTTGCTAACCCATCTCCAAGTTGTATTTAGTCATATTTTCAGAGTCAAATGCAATCATATTTCCATTAGGTCTTAGGGCATGTTGTCATTAGGTCTTAGGGTTCATTTCCAAGGTCAAAGGCATGATTTAAAAGTGTAAATAAAGGGCAACAAGGGTATGAGGATGATAAATAAATCAAGGTTGATTGCTAGCAAGTCATAGTAACTGTACAATTAACTCTTAACTAATGTAATTTTCACCTCAAAAACATGTTTTTGAGGTGAAAACATAATATTTTAGGTTAATTTATATTTTTATGTAATTTGAGTCACTTTATGTAATAAATGATCTCGTCTGCATAAACGCGTATCTCCTTTCTACAAGACAATGAAACACTGTAAAAAATCAGTTCAAATTGAGCATCATCCACCTGAAAAAGAACAATGAAGAAAAGGCATTAAAACAGAGATTTGCAAAAGATCCGAAACATTAGAAAGTGGGTTTTTCTAGTGAAAAATCAAAATTCACTCCTATATAAGATGTCACATTTCGTTTTCAAGCTTATCATTCTTATTTGGCAAAGAAGGAGACAAAAAGTGAAGAAGGGAGGAGAATTTGAGCAAGTTTTGGGCCAAGGAGAAGTGGCGTTGTGCTTAGGGAGATTGACGCTACGTTCCTGGGTAGTTGGAGGTGGCATTACGCGTTCAAGCCAAAGCAGGGCCAGCGAGGGCCAAATGACCTCCTGCCACCCAAAAAACATCAGATTTTGCCTTCCTTCCCCTCAAACAAGTAAGTATTGTTCCTTGACTTCATCATTGGTTTGCAATTAATGCATTTGAGGATAATTTTCCATGGTAAATGTAAAACCCTAGACTCTCCCCTAGTTATGCCTAAAAACCCTAACCCCTATTATTCTTACGATCACTTATCACTAAAACCCTAAACCCCTCCTGCATATCACTCCATAACACTCCACATCCCTTTGTACTTCATCCCAAAAGCAATACTCAAAAACCCAAGCCCCTCTCCCTCATTTTCATGATTCATACCCTCCCACTCATTTTCATGTTTACCTTGTCCACCAAATACCTCACAAGATCACCTCCCCTTCCCTTATTCCTAGTTAGTCTTACTTAGCCCCTCCATCCCTTTTCTTGGAGTGCACAACCTCAAAATTTGGAAACATGGATAGAGGAGATAGAGACTATGAGGAGGAGAAAAATACTAGCAGTGACAGTTCAACAGATAGACCTAGGCATCAGAGAAAACCACACAAGGGAGGCAAAGTTATCAGGGAAGAGTCATCAAACCTCAGGGAGTTGTAAGCCTCTCATTTGGCTATCACTTGCTTCAGGCATCTAGGATGCTATGAGTTCTGTGGGTAGGTGGAGAGATTTCAACACCATCCTGAGCTCACCAGGATTTTTGTGGCCAATCTTCGTGACAACAAGGTGACTCTTGTTGGGGTGACATTCACAGTTTCACCCCCCCTCATTGCGGATGCAACCAAGATTCCAAACGTGGGAGAGAAATGGTACAAGGCACAAGACCTAGATGAACACTATTAGGAGCCTTACATTAAACCTAGGTATAGAAATGAAGCAACTTGTGAGGGGTCAAATGAGCTTCAAATGACAAAATTCCAAATGTTTTGGAAAGTAGACTTGAAGATCTTTCCAATGAGCTATCATGAACTCAATTTGGATTCCAGGAAGGCCTCCAAAAGGGACCTAAAATTGACGTTGTGTGTAGGACTAGTGGCGCTGCACGTAGGACAAATTTTGCATAGGATTGCCATTTCACTGTGTTTTCATTGTGATCTTGGATTTTCTCTCATGGAGGATGTTTTATTAATGTAAATGATGACCTGGCTTGTAAAAATGATGGATAAATAGTAGTAGAGGGTAGATTCATTAGATTAAAAGTCATTTTGAGCAAAAATGAATCAGTTTCCTCACTTTTAGAGGCAAGTTGTTAGGATGCCTAGATTCCAGTTTCTTGTTCAATGTTGGTTAGATTAGCTCCTCATCTTAGGGATTCGACCCCTGAAGATGGGAGGAGGTTGAAACAATGCCTATATCTTCTTATTCTTTCTCATTGTAAAGGGTTGGACTCAGCTGGATGCTTAGGTTTTGAAAAGACATCATTTTGTATCAGTTTAGCAGGTGATTAATTAGAAATTGCAGTTATTTCTTTGGGATCCATGTGGTATGTTTTTTAGTTTCAATTTCCTCTCTTGTGATCATATGTTTTAAATGTTTTGTGTACTTCATTAATCATTTCATTGCTTCTAAGTGGATGTTTTCAAGTTGATAGGCAGAATCCATAACATTAATGCTCTGCTTTGGGAAAATATTCACCAATTTATGTTTTCTACAATTTAGGAAGGATCCATGATGATCACATGCTCTTCCTAGCTTCTTACTGGTCTTGAATCACCTCACCCATCAAACCCTAGAGTGCTAAGCTTCATACCTACCTTGCCCCATCGAATACCCTACAATTTTGACCTGATTTCCTAGCCCTAACTGTCCAGCTCCCCTTCATCCAGCAAAACCCTTTCGAAAACCAAATCAAACTTTGTGCTACTATACCTAGTTTAATATCATTTTCTTGATCCAGTCATCTTGGCTGAGTTCCTTATGGAGAGAGCCCTCTCTTGGCCTAGTAGGGATAGCTACTTGGCTAGGCGTGGTTTGTGGTTACCCTGGCATTGCCTTCCTTCAGCCTGAGGTCCAATCCAGGTGATAACAGAGACAACCCCACATTGTCTATCGATCTTATTGCAAGCAAAAAGTTTTTTTATTTTAAATAAAAGCATAATCAACAAAGCTTATCACAAAATAAGTGTTTTCGATTAGGGAAAGTTGAAATAAAAGTTACATTTGTTTGCGACTCGAATGTTCGATGCCCACTTTTACATTTACATTATTCAATGTGAAATCCATGTCATATTAGGAAGACATCTCAAAAATTGCATACAAATATGGAAGGACCAAAAAAAATTTACCACTCAGATCATTTTATGTTTTCACGCAATGGATTGGTATTTTTTGATATATCTCGCCATGAAATCTGATGCAAACACACACACCATTGAGGAAGAATATGTCCCTCCACTTGATTTAGCAATCCAAACAATCCAAATTGAACATTACACAACTAGTCAAGAAATACATCACGAAATTGAGTTAAGCAATACCAAAAAACATTGTTGTCTTAACTTTTTTAAACAACGTTCTTGTCTTGGGTATTGAAACATTTGATCAACCATAACGTGGCTTTGGTTTTGAATGTGTAACGTTGTGTTCGCTCTTCAAACACCATGATCACCACGATGCACAAACTTTAGTTTTACATGATGTCACCACCACGTTACCATGACTCTTTTCACTCCGTCGCATCGCACCTGTGGATCAAGTTATTAGATGAAGAATATTTGGAGAATAATCAATCCTTGCCCTTGATAAAAAAGCAAATGAAATTCTTGCTATCGACATCCACCCGAGGTTGAAATATATACATGTATTGAGGAATGAATGATAAGATCCTAGGATTTTGTAATATATATATTCATTCAATAAAATTTAAATTGAATTTGTATTTAACTTCTTTATTTTTTATTATTATTATTTTGTTTTCCTTAATAATTAAATAATAATAATACTAATAATTGAATTTTAAGATTACGGTTAAATTAGATACCAAATTTTTAAAGGATTAAAATAATAATAATAACACTAATAATTTAATACTAAGATATTAGCTAAGTTAGACATCAATTTGATGTATGTGTCTTTATTTGTGAGATATTAAATTGGGGTATGGGAGATTTGTTTGTGATATATTAAATTGATACAAAATTGGTGGATACCAAATTGATGTAAGAAAACTTATTGTTTGTGACATATCAAATTGGTGTATGAGACACCCTTGTTTGTCAGCCACTACAAAGGTGTTTATTCTTTGTCCCCGCTTTATTTGATCATGTGACCTCTTTAGAGGAAACACACCATTAGACCCACTCAAACTATACAAAGGTGTTTATTCTTTGTCCCCGCTTTATTTGATCATGTGACCTCTTTAGAGGAAACACACCATTAGACCCACTCAAACTATACAAATCATCCACGAAGTGAAATTATATATACTTTTAGGACGAGTGGTTGGGATAATGATTTATTATCCCCTCCAAACAATGCCAATTCTCGTGGTGTTATCTTGTCGACTTGGTTTCAATTCCTATGATGTTATCCCCTCCATCCAATTTCAGTTCCCAAAAGAGGCACACTTATCCATTGTGATAAGGCTAGAAGAGGAAGTGATCCCAAAGATAAAACTCTTTTGTGGATCCGGGGAAAAAAATGTGAAATATTTTTGTAAAAATAGTGTTTGAATCATGTTTTTGATAATGAAAATAGATTCTACACCATCAAATACATCTAAAACACCTAAAATTTTAAAGTTTAACAACTGTAATTTAGATTTATAAAAATCCTCACTAATTATTCTTAAAATATGACCAAAATTTTCATAACTATCAAAACAAAAAAAACCGGTTAGACTACGGCTCCGATATTGTATTTAAGGCTCTACCCATCCTCAAGAGGGAGCCCAGGGGAAGTAGTGGTTACGTGTAATCGAAACACAAGTGCCGTGATGTGTAAAGGAGCCATAAAATCAGGTGATACAAACTATCTGTTACCCGAGTTACAACTCGTTATCTTAACGACCGCTCACCCGTCGCCTTTCGTAACCACAAACCACCAATACCACCAAACGCGGCGCCAAAACTGCCATGTAATCACATGGGGTTAGGAGCATGGTATATTTTTTTGGGTGGCATGTGTTGTGCTTTATCTCATTTCCTGTTAGTCTTTTGTAGAAAACCACCATTCATTCGCGGCCTTTCCTGACCACCAATACCACCAAACACGGCAAGGTATTCACAGGAGGTTAGGAGCACGTATATATACGTGAAACAATCCTTTTTTTCATTGTCCCTAGTCCCTGCTAGTGGCCACATCTATCATCCAGTTAAATTAGTAGTGAGTATCGTTATTATTGATTATTATCTAACTCATAAATTAGATTATTATAGCTATTTAAAGAAAAATATAACACTTAGAATTAGAGGGTTACACGCTTTTACCGAAGTATCATAAAAATCTTGGATAATTAATTTATTTTCTTACTTCCAAAACCAAAACATATATATAAATAAAATAGATTTAAATTCAATGAATAAATATATATATTTTAATCTCTATATATAATATTATTAAAATTTAGTTTATTATTTTTAAAAATTTAAATAAATTTTATAATTAAAAAAAATATTTCTATTTTTTATATAATAATTTTCCATAATGGCTAAAACTATATATAGCTTTTCCTTATAGATTGAATACGCATGTATTTAAAATAATATTAAAATAGATATTTATAAAGAGATCCTTTATTCTATAAATAAAGAAATTTTATTCATTATTTTAATGCCGGTTATAATTTTAAAATAATTATTATAAATAATAATAAATAATATTTTTAAAATAAATAAATAAAACCAATTTTTTATTTAAATATTCAATTCAAAATTTTATTTTCTCATAATAATAATGAAATTGTTCATAATAATATAATCTAATATAATCTATGTTGATATTTGTTATTTTTTCATATTTATTATTAAAAAAATCAAAATTGTTGATTGAATTCATATTAATAGATATTCATAACCTAGAGTGATATGGAAGTGCAAATGCATAGTTATAAAGCTCACAATCACCTCTCTCATTACAATCATTCCCTTGCTTTGTGTTTTTTCCTTATCCGTTTTTTAATGTTTTTATTGTTTTGTTTTGTTTTCCTTATTCCTTCTCGCAAAATTAATTCAACCCATTTTTTATACTTTACATAGATGGTAACCATTAGATCCAACATTGCTTTAAATAGTGAAGTTGTTCATGACCAACGATCCTATCCCCAATTTAGTTATATGTTTACATGTTTTCTTCTTGGTCTTATCCATTATAACATTGTTTTTTGGCCTTCATATGATATTCATGAGAAATTTCTAAAACTAGATTAGATCTTTGATTCAATTAAATTTTCTGAGTAATGTTAGTAGGTAATTTTCATAATTTGTTCTCTTTCTTTTAATCTAAGATATATGTGGTTACAATGTCTTTTAATTGATAGCATCTTATTATAACATCATGTAAATATTTTCCTCTCCAAGCCTTAAAGAAGCGTTGATTTAGGAAGCAAGTAACCTGCTATGATTTAAGCTCCATGTTGATAATAAAGCATCATAAGAACACAATAGATGCATGTTTATACAAATGAGGAATATGAATATGAAGCAAAAACATTGCAAATCCATGGTCTTTACTTTTAACATAGTAAAATTCCATCCTCAATGCATCTTTGTCCCAATGCTGAATGGAATGAATGCTAGTAGTTGTTTTATAGCATGTGCAACTCCCTTACAATTCAATACACCATCTTCCAGGTGAGGAAAAAGCTGCATCACTTGAAATCTAAAGAAAACTATTTAAGTGACATAGGTGACCACTATATACATATGTATATATGTGGACTCAACCCTTTTGAGTTCCATATACTAATACTAGTAAATTGAGCTCCACAATTCAACCTAAATCACAAGCCTATTGTCAACATTCCAACCAAGTGCACTAACCTTGATTTTCTTCAAGAAATAACACTTATTTCAAACTCTTAAAGAAAACAACTCTATAACATTTTTCTGAGTTATTGTCTAGTGAATGCCTAAAGGATCTTTCTGGTCAATCCTTAGGGTGCATTTAAAGGGGAAGCGCCCAAGTTGGTTGTTATGCTTCAGAAGTTGACAACAAGGGACAGAGGTTGACAAAGAGCAATGAGGATCAAGTTCTCATTTTTTTATTTTTATTTTGAGTCTCATATCATCATTTCTTTTTCTATTGGCATGGGCATTGTAGATTATTATCTCAAAAATCTTATTATCTTTGTATACTATGAGATATATTATGATGTGGCATTTTTAAATTGACAACATTTAATTGTTAAAATCATGTAACTGTTATGGTTTGTCATCATTTTTAATAGCATATCCCGCTAGAGTGGCAACTACAAAACAAATTTAACTTACTAAAGCACAACCATACCCTAAGGCATCGATCTCCACTAATTATACGCGAAGGGAAAAATACCCACCTCGAGCCAATTTATGCAATTATAAATTGTGTTATGAAATTCCATATAAAAGTAGCAAAATTAGAGAGAAAGATAAAAATGTGAGTACTTTAATAGCATCATCTGTAAATACATATGAATGTATTTGACACATATGTGATCCAATAAGACAACATTCATAAATTACAAGACAAACCTATAGTTAAATATCACTACAAAAATGACATCTCACTATAATATACTTACCCTATATATATATATATATATAAAATTAACCAACAACTAACCAACATTACTTTATTATATTAATTTTTATTTTATAATATTCCATTCAAGAAAGACTATACTATCACATTAACATTGTTTAAATAAAAAACTATTAACCTTGTTTAAATAAAAAACTATTATATAATTTTTTTAATTAAAATTTAGACGAAAAACTTGTAAATCCAAATATTAATATATTTATATATTTACTATCTTTTTAATCCCAACTTAGTTTGATTGGAGAAGGAAAAGAAAAAAACCAAATCTCTTGATTATTTTTTTATATAAAAGATAAAATTACACCAACATTGGTATATTCCACAAATTTCCATTTAAATAATAATAAAAATATTTTTGACCCAATTCTTTCACTTCCATTTTGCATCTAGATACAAATTTCTGCAGGTCCAAAATCGAAACCATATTTTATCTTATTTAACGCAGGATTAAACAACTCCAACCATCCCTCGTAAAATATGCAGGCTTAAACTACTCCAACCCCATAATCTTACATATTGTATTTAATGCAAGTTTAAACAACACCAAACATCCCTCATCTATGTTATTATCCTTTGAATGGTTCATACTTCAGGCATGGCTTGCACTAGGCACGATGACTTGTTGCTGTGAGCTCTTTGGATCGACATTTAAAAGATTTGTTATTCAAATATTTATCCTAATTATATAGAAGAGTAGTGGTTATATTTGCAAATCATGAAATCATTTAATTGAATACAATACAATATATTAATATTAATATTTTTTATTTTCTTTTATTTTTTATTTTTATGTGATAGAATTGATAAGTACAGTATATTTAGATAGAATTTTTTTAATTTATTATTATTATAATTTTTACCTGGGTTTAGTAGAGAATTAAATAATTAACATCATAAAAGTGTGTTATCTCATACTAATATATATCTACATAAACTACATAAACTAAGTTAGTTTTATATATATATAATTTAATATTTTTATTTATTTAAAAAATATGTATTTGAAGTCTATGGGGTCTTGGATAAATGGTGATCGCGTGTTTTGTTAAGGCACTCTTTGATGTGAAGTCGCCGGTTCAATTCCCTACTCCGATTTGGGTAATATATTGGACATGATGAAGATGTAATTATGTCAAGCTTACAAAAAATATGTATTTGAAAAAAGGAAATTCTTAATATTAATGGAAACTAAAATTGTCTTATTTTAAAATTTTACAAATAAATAAATTATTTAGTCGAGAGGCTCATTCTACGGGCCAGTATGAGGGTGATGTATAATTTCATCCATACTCAACATGAAGTTGACACGTGTCCCTTTAGAAAATAATAATAATAATATAATCTATAATGAAAATAAAAAACAAATTACCCTAATTGGGGTGGGAAAATAAGGTACAAGCCCCAAGGCATGGGGTAGAAGGGGCCCATGTGGTTGATGCATGTAGCAAATGCAAAGGGAGACTAAGATTACTGGCACTGGGGCCAATGAATCCTTGAGAAGGTGGGAGTGGGATATAAACCCTCGCTAGTGTTCAATCTTCCTTGTTTGTGGTTATTTGGTATGAGGAAGAGTAGGGATGGCATAATTGACGTTGAGTTTGCATCGGCCACCAACCTGTGCATGTTTGCTCCGTTGGTAAATTGGGCCTTTGTCATTGTTGTTGAGTGGGGAGAGTGACTGAGAGTGTTGACTTGGAAACCTTAACAATCATTGTGGGATCCTAGGGAAACGGTTGGAGGGAGTTTGTAGTGTATTTATTTCGTGCTGACAGGGAGTATTATGGTGTTGGTCAAGTTTGAGAAGCCTAGTCGATGGTCTGTTTCTATCAAGCATGGTGGCACTTTAGTAATTTGGTTATTGTGGTATTTGGTTTGGAAGTGATCCAGGTGGATATTGGTGGTCACCTGCGTATTCCACCTAGAACCCCTAGTCAGTTTCATTTGTTTCCTTACTTGTAGAATAATGTACTATTTTTAGCAGTTTTTCGAGTCCTGAACTTTTGGAGCCATTTTAGACACTAAATAATGTTTTTTTTTTTCACATGCATCAAACGTTGTAGTCCACAAAGAGATATCTCTAAAGAGGTACCATATGTGTCAAACGGAGATAATATGACCATGTTACGACCCCGGGAGGTTGGTTGCCCAACTAACCCCAACAGGGCCCATAAACTCTTAGTGTTACATCTCCTCGAGTTAGGGTTTTGGTTGTTTAGGGTTTCCCCTTATTATTTAATAATAAAAAGGCCCTTGAGCCTCATCGTAACTCAATTTAGAGGCATGTAGCCACGACATATATTCTCAAAGATAAGCTACCATCGCCTGAGCTATCTTATTTCCATTCTATTTGTAAGCATAGTTCAATATTTTTCTATTAATGAAATGAAGTGTTTTTTTGCTTCATCTCTGTGTTCATGATTATATATGTAGGTTGTTGCGTTCTTGTTTAGGTTCAAATCAGTTGTATCAGAGCCATTTACTCTTTCTCTGCTTTTCTTTGGATGTCTGCAATGAGGTCAGGGTATAAGGAGTTAAGGCTCAATCTGGTTGAACCATTGCAGGATCAGCCTCACAAAACTTGATGACCTCCCATAATAGAAGAAAAAAAGGATGAGGGGGCAGGAAATCCTTTCAAAATCATTCTCGAGGAAGCCCTCTAGTGACAGAGGAACACAATGATGGATAAATTTACCGAGATCCTTCGACGACTACTGACAGGCGATGCATCTTCATCCAGTAGCCACTCTGGAGGCACCACTCCATTTAAGGTACAAGTTAACTTTGATATTCCCATATTCAAAGGCCTGATAGATGAAGGCGTCGTAGATAAATGGTTAAATCTATTGGAAGGATATCTTTTAGTTCATGACTTTTCCAATCGGGAAAAGAGTATGTTTTCACTTCTCAAAGCTACCCCACAAGTCAAGGACTAGTGGGAAACTTACTGTGAACAAAAACATGAAAGTGAGCCCTCGTTGTCTTCAACTGCACCCACTTGGAATTCTTTCCGAGACGCCGTCAAGGAATAATATTACCCTGTTGGAAGCTATGAAGATAAATACATAAAGTGGACCATGCTACAGCAGGGAAGGGACCAAGATGTGCCAAAGCTCACAAATAATTTCCATGCCCTAAATGAGGCTGGGTATCAAGGATACTGAGTAGAATTTGGCGCTCGAGTACCATGCGTGTCTACACA
The DNA here is from genome assembly GCA_031772625.1 of Pinus tabuliformis. Classification (NCBI taxonomy): domain Eukaryota; kingdom Viridiplantae; phylum Streptophyta; class Pinopsida; order Pinales; family Pinaceae; genus Pinus; species Pinus tabuliformis. The sequence continues at coordinate 965,242,298 of CM062808.1, forward strand.
AGTACATCCAGGATGAGATGGAGTTCCTGGGCATTTCCTTGCTCTGTACAACATATCAATACATTGTAAATATTGAGCAAAAGTTTAAATAGAAGAAGCGAGACATTGGATTTGCGAATCTAAAGCAAGGAATAGGCATCCCCAAACCATAAAAGAAGGGACCAAGCCAAGGTGGGGCTACCTAGGACAACCCATCAAAGCCAAGGGAAAAGAACAACACCACAAAGATGAAGAAGGACACAGGAAAATGGTGTGAGTTCCATAAGAGCTCCACTCCCAATACAAGTGAGTGTGGGGCTATGCAGTCACTGGTGGCCGAGCTGAAGGCTTCTAAATCAGACCAAGGTTTTGAGTCTAAATCAGAACCTGGTAAAGGAATTGACAAAGGGAAATAGATCATTGATGCAGAGTCCAATGCCATCGTGGCCACCACAAAGATCCAGAACATTGAGCCTGAAGATCTAGAGGAGGGGGAATGCCTCTTCCACTCATATAGGTGGGTGAAGGGTGCCCCGCTGCAGTTCACTATCAACAACTAGAGGCAAAAGAACCTCATTTTAGTAGAAGTCGTGAAGCAGCTGGGCCTAAATACTACATCACATCCACAGTCATACACCATCGGGTGGCTTCACCAAGGATGGTATCTTTGCACAAGCCAGTAGTGATGCCTTCCCTACAACATCAAGCCCTTCACGGATGGGGTACTATGTGACGTTGCTACTCTTTAATTTTTTGATGTATTGTTAGGAAAATCATACTTGTGAAGTGACATGATGTATATGAGTTTAGAATTCACTCTATGATTATTACTTTGGCAAATATGTTATACAGGATACTAGAGGTAGCCCCGCCTACTGCCATATCTTTGATCACTACAAAGCAATGTAGTAAGATCATTTCCCAAACCAGGAAATTTGTTTTCCTTATGGTTCATCCCTAAGGAAAGAAGAAGGTTGTGGCCACGACTTCTAGGCAAGGCTCCTCTGCATAGCAACAACACATGGACAAGGTTGTGGAGGAGTACAGGGACATTTTCACCTCACCCACAAGGGTACCTATGCACTGTCAGGTCAAGAACTCCATTGATTTGACCCTGGGTGTGCCGCAGCCCAATGGACCAATTTATGGATGCTCTGTCATGGAGAACAATGAGATCAAGAGGTAGATTCAAGAACTATTGCAAAAAGGGCACATCAGACCCGGCTCATCACCCTGTGGGAGCCCGTGTATTGATACAGAAGAAAAATGAGACCTAGAGGTTCTGTATTGACTATTGGGCGCTAAACAAGATCTCTGTCCGGAATAGGTACCCAATCTCGCGGATTGATGACCTTCTGGACTAGCTGAAGGGGTCGAAATATTTCAGCAAGATTGAGTCGAAGCCAGGTTATCATCAGGTGCCTATCAAACACTATGATGTATGGAAGACTAACTTCAAATCCAAAAAGGGCCTTTTTGAATGGTTGGTCATGCCTTTCAGACTGACGAATGCCCCTACAACATTCATGGGACTAATGGACGACATATTGCAGCCCTTCACTAATGCATTCCTAGTGGTGTATTTAGATGACATCTTGATCTTCAACCAGAGTTGGGAAGAGCACCTCCACCATATTCGACAGGTCCTTCAAATCCTTTGACAACACAAGTTATGTGCTAACTTGGAGAAATCCACCTTTGGCCTGACCCAGGTTCAATATCTAGGGTACATCATTGGTGAGCAGGGTGTACATGTGGACCCATACAAGATACAAGTCATTTAGGACTAGCCAGCCCCAACCAATCTAACAGAGCTTCGCAATTTTTTGGGTCTTACCAATTTCTACTGTTGGTTTGTGTTGGGGTTCTCTCATATCACTTGGCATTTAAGTCAAGTCACCAAGGGCAGAGCGAATGTAAAGTTCTTTTGTTCAGAAACCCAACAACGAGCATTCTCCAAGTTGAAGAATCACCTTTATTCTACACCAGTGTTCACATTACCGTACCTGCAACAACCATTTGAAATTGAGACAATTGCGTATGACTATGCTATTGGTGCAGTTCTTACTCAACATTGGCATCTAATGGCTTACCATAGTGATTCACTCTCTGACACAGTTCAAAATTACCCCACTTACGACAAAGAAATGTATTCCATTGTATAGGCACGCTGTCAATGGAAGCATTACATTCTATGGAAGGAAATGGTCATCCACATAGAACACCGGCCTCTACTATTCATACAGACACAAGGGAAGGTGCTGAATGATCACCATCAGAAATAGTCCACCTATCGCCAACAGTTCCATTTGAACATTAGGTGTAAGAAGGGTAGCACGAATAATTTCGTTGATTTCCTTAGCCAAGCACCAGTCATGGTGCTAATCACTATAATTGACTCCTGTGGGCATGAGACATTGGGGTGGTTGCATCTTTACAAGAGCGATCCAAAATTTGGAAGCATATACTAGACACTCCTGGAAGGGAAGAAAGTTCCAAATTTTCACCTTCAAGATGCACTGTTATGCCACTTGGGACACATATGTGTCCCGTCAAGTGAGCGTGCCAAGATGATTTGGGAGGTGCATTACAGTTGGGTCGCTGGACATTTCGGAGTAGAGAAAATAGTGGCAGTATTGCAGAATTATTTTTATTGGTCAAAACTTTGTCAGGATGTTGGGAAGTACATTAAATTTAGAGAAGAATCTTCGGCGAAAATCACATAGAGATAATTTAGTCGACGCGTTTCGAACCAACCAGTGTGGTTCATCGTTAGGACAAGTTGAATGTGCAGATCTTGCTATGCATTATAAATAGATCGGCAGAATATCCAGCTAATGACTAGAATAATGACAACTCGATTTGACCGGGAAACGGCTAGTGAGACCAAAATATTTATTTATTTATTTTTTTATTTATTTTTATTCAAATTAGTTAATTCGGTTATTAATTTTCCTATTAAAATAAACGTAAATTGACAATTTTATAAATATATATTAAAATAAGTGAGTTAATATACTCTAATCATAAAATAATCGAGTAATTAAAAATAGATAATAGTTGACTATATTTTAAATAAATATAGGTTAATTATATTTTAAATAAAATATCAGATAAAGGGAGATTTAAATCTTAAAATAAATTAATTATAAATCAACGAAGTTATATAAATATTAGTCAGTTCTATAAGTTAAAAATAGAATATTCTATAAATAGTTAATTCTATTTTAAAATATATATAAATAAATAAATAAGTCTCAAATTCATTGTCAAAGAATATCTTGATAAAAATATTTACTTAATAGTTTATTAAGGATAAAAATTAGTATATTAGTTTAAAAATAAATAAATAAATAAATAAATAATAAATCATAATAATAATAATAATAATTATTATTATTATTATTTAAGAACTAAAGAGCTTGAAAAAAAAAAAAATAAATAAATAAATAAGAATTAAAAAATAAATAAAAATATTAATTTTAATTTAAGAATCAAAGAGGTTGAATAAATAAATAAATACAGGTCCATACAGGGTCCTTTGTTAAAGACTCGGCTTCCTTTATTGAGGAGCTCAAGGACATCAAGCTGGACTCTGGAGACATTCTTGTCAGTTTTGATGTTGTCTCACTCTACACTTGCATCCCTATAAATGAGGCCATGGAAGTGATCAACCATCTAACTGATCCTGATACTGCTCGGTTAGTTGAGATTTGCCTCACTTAGACCTTTTTCAGTTTTGAAGGGGAGTTCTTTGAGCAAACCTGTGGAGTTTCCATGGGCTCACCCCTATCTCCTGTTGTTGCAAATCTTTTTATGGAGGATTTTGAATCTAAGGCTCTGAACTCTGCCCATCTCCTACCCAAGCTTTGGAAGAGATATGTGGATGACACTAATGTCATCTGGTCTCACGGCCAAGATGAGTTAGATCTCTTCTTCGATCATCTCAATAATCAATCATCAGCCATCAAGTTCACTAAGGAACAAGAAGTCGATGGTTTCCTCCCATTCCTTGATATTCTTATATCTAGAAATAAGGATGGTTCCCTCTCCCATAGAGCGTTTCGAAATAAAACTCATACAGAGCAGTATCTTCATGCTAGTTCCCACCATTTCCCTGCCCAGAAGTTGGGGGTTCTCAACAATCTGGCGACTCGTGCCTTGAGGATCTCTGATGAAAGGAGCTTTGAGGAAGAGAAGTCCCATCTCCTTAATGTCTTTGTTGAAAACAGTTATAGTAGACATTTGGGACATAAGGCTTTCCTCAAAGCGACTAAGAATTCGTTATCCAGAAGAGAACCTAAGGATCAGATTCCTGGGGTCCATCTTTTGTATGTTCAAGGGACCATAGATAGGATTGCGAGGATTCTTAAGAAGCATAATGTCCCCGCAACCTTTAGACCTATTAACACCATTTGTAAGTCCTTTAGATCTGTGAAGGATCCCATCGACCCCAAGGACATGAAAGGTGTTTATATTATTCCTTGTTCATGTGGGACCCCCTATATCAGTGAGACTGGTCGCTCCATTAACCAAAGGATTAGTGAGCACACAACGGACCTCAAGCATATGAGAACCAAGTCTTCCGCTTTAGCAGAGCATGTGGAGAAAACCAATCACCATGTCTACATCGAAGAAGCTAGTGTGATTGTTAGAGTGTTGCAATTCCATCGCCGAAAATTTAGGGAAGCCCTTGAGATTGAAAAAAGACCGAACAATCTCAATAGAGAGGATGGTTGGAAGATTAGTAGTTGTTGGGTCCCAGCCCTCTCCTCCTAGTCATTTTCTCCCTTGAGTTTTTTTTTTTTCCCAAGCTCTTTGATTCTTAAATTAAAAATTTATTATTATTATTATTATATAGATATATATTAAAATTAGCATATTTATTTTTTCAACATCTTTGATTCTTAAATTAAAATTAATATTTTTATTTATTTTTTAATTCTTATTTTATTTTATTTATTTATTTTTTATTTTTATTTTTATTTATGTATTTATTTATTTTTATTTTTTTCAAGCTCTTTAGTTCTTAAGTTATTATTATTATTATTATTATTTTATATATATATATATATATATATATATAGCAAGCTCTTTGATTCATAAATTAAAATTAAAATTTTATTTTATTTTTATTTTTTATTTTTAAACTAATATACTAATTTTTACCCTTAATAAACTATTAAGTAAATATTTTTATCAGGATATTCTTTGACTATGAATTTGAGACTTATTTATTTATTTATATATATTTTAAAATAGAATTAACTATTTATAGAATATTCTATTTTTAACTTATACAACTGACTAATATCTATATAACCTCATTGATTTATAATTAATTTATTTTAAGATTTAAATCTCCCTTTATCTGATATTTTATTTAAAATTTAATTAACCTATATTTATTTAAAATATAGTCAACTATTATCTATTTTTAATTACTCAATTATTTTATGATTATAGTATATTAACTCACTTATTTCATATATATATTTATAAAATTGTCAATTTACGTTTATTTTAATAGGAAAATTAATAACCGAATTAACTGATTTGAATAAAAATAAATAAATAAACAAATAAATAAATAAATATTTTGGTCTAACTAGCCATTTCCCGGTCAAATCGAGCTGTCATTATTCTAGCCGTTAGCTAGATATTCTGCCCAATCTATTTATAATGCATAGCGAGATCTGCTCATTCAACTTGTCCTGACGATGAACCAAACTGGTTGGTTCGAAATGCGTCGACTAAATTATCTCTATGTGATTTTCGCAGAAAAATTATTCTCTAAATTGATATGGATCACAGAAGCCTAAATTTAATAAGTACATTACATCCTGCACCACCTGCACCATTGTCAAACCAGCCATCAAGAAGCAAGGACTATATACTCCTCTATCTACTCCCAATCGGCCTTGGGAATCTGTCTCCATGTATTATATGTTAGGCCTTCCTTCTACTAAGCATAACAACGATTATGTTTTCATGGTTGTCGAAAGATTCTCTAAGATAACCATCACAATGGCCTGCAAGATGAGTATCACAGCAGAGGCCAATGCTAAGATCTTCTTTGAGAGAGTGTGGGTACACTTTGGGATCCCAGAGTCCATAATCTGAGATTGGGACAACAGATTCCTAAGTGCATTTTTGTTAAGTATCTGGTCGATGCTTGATACAAAACTCAGTAAGTCTATGATTTTCCATCCCCAAACTGATGGCAAAACAAAGGTTGTCAACAGGATGATCATACACATCCTACACATGTACAACTCGAAGCATCCATTGACATGGGATGAAAGTATCCCCTATGTCCAACACAACTACAATAGAGCTCTCCAAAGCTCAACAAGCCATATCCCCTTTTAGGTAGGGTTGGGATTTCTTGTTATGCCGCATTGATGTGGCCATAACATTTACAGCCACTCATGTAGATTCGGCTCACGTGCAGTCCGAATTTGAAAAGGATAACAACTTCATTGAGCGCATTCAATAAATCTGCCAATAGGTCCATGATATATTGGATAGATCCAATGTTAAGTACAAGCAAAGCCATGATCAGCATCAAGTGTCGCACAAGTTCCAGGTGAGTGACAAAGTTTGAATTCATTTGCAGAAAGAGTGCCTTACTAGCCCCCACCGCAAGCTTTGCTTGCTCTGATATTGACCATACACCATCACGAAGGTCGTTGTTGACAATGCCTTCGAGCTCAACATCCCACTGTTCCTTGGTCTGCACCTAGTGTTCAATGTAGATCACCTTTGACCATACTTCTCACCATTGTTGGACACATATAACATTCCAAAATAGCTCACACCAATAGAGCTCAACCCAGACTGCATGGAACAAGACACAACTGATCAAATCATGGACACATAGACAAATAACACTTGGTAATAGAGGATACAGCTACATCAAGTTGTCAAAGCAGGTCAACTCTGTCACTAGGGCAAGTGGTTCACCAGGAACCACATTCAACATAAATTTCCTCACCTCATGGACACTCTGAACGTAATGGGGGCCATTTCTTCTTAAGTGGGGAGGAATGATCTAGGTGGATATTGGTGGCTACCCACCTATTCCACCTAGACCCCCCAGTTGGTTTCATCTGTTTCCTTAATTGTAGCATAATTTACTATTTTTAGCAGTTTTTCATCTCCTGAACTTTCAGAGCCATTTTGAGGCCCTAAAAAATGTTTTCTTGGTAAAATTTATTTCGAAATTGCTATGGAAATTGCGTTAGCAGCTATAGTCCTCGGAGTGATCTTTCCAACGAGATATCATATGCGTCAAACAGAGATAATATGACTAAGTTATGACCTCGGGAAGCTGGCTGCCCAACTAACCCCAACGGGGCTCATACACTCTTTGTGTTACATCTCCTCGGGTTAGTTTTTTGGTTGTTTAGGGTTTTCTCTTATCGTTCGATAATAAAAATTCCCTTGAGCCTCATTTTAACTCAGTTCAAAGCCATCTAGCTGCAACATCTCTTCTCAGAGATAAGCTACCATCGCCCGAGCTATCTTATTTCCATTCTTTTTGTAACCATAGTTCAATATTTTTTATTAATGAAATGAGGTGTTTTTCTACTGCATATCTATGTTTATGATTATATCTGTAAGTTTTTGCATTCCTGTTTAAGCTTGGGTCAAGAAGAATCTTTTCTTTGTATTAGTTTATGTCGAGGTTTCCTTATGTGGTTTCAATTTCCTCCATTCGCATCGCGCCTCTTTTTGGAGTGAATTTAAGCCTAGGAACTTTAGGTCCTGGCACCCTAGGTGCCACGCCTCCTTATGGAGTGAAGTTAAGCACATACACTTTAAGTCATGGTGCCCTGGGTGCTCGGAGGTAGGAATTTGGTGTCTGGTGTGCCATAGTGGCTCTATCGAGGAATTCCTTTCTTTGGTTGTTTGCTCCAATACGCAAGAAGGGTGGGGCTTGAGTTTTGTATTTAAGGGTGGAGTTTGGTTGTTCAAGTTGAGAGGCTGGATAATTCTTCTACATGCTACCTATGACCTCAGGGTTTATTGGAGTGGGTGTCTTGTTTGTGTTGTAGTCAATTTTTTTCTCTAGCGCTTCGTTTCTAGTTTGGAGATGTCGATGCAATGAGGTCAGGCCCAGAGAGGAGTGGGCCGTCATGGCCAAGTAGCATGTAGGGATGGTGAGGCGATAGTAATTGAAAATGAGGGGGTTGTGAGCATCGATTTGGTGGGGGAACTGACTTGTCACCAGGTTTAGTCATTGGGTCATGTTGAGTAGCCACCCTCCATGAATTCTCTAGATATGCAAATGAAAAGTATAATGATGACTTTGGATGAAATGGGGTAGTAGAGACATGGTGCCCAAAATGAATTCATTTCATTTCTAAATGACTTGCAGCAAAACTAATGGGACATTCTTGATCATTGGGCATCACTGTGAAGAAGCCAGAGGTGCATCGATGACAGACTTAATGAGGTGGAGGCTTACCTTGGCCATGTGGAATTTGATACCCATCGTGACCCAGGACCTTCTACTGTTCTGGGTGTTGGTCACACACATGATTTTTCCCATCAATATGTGATGAACAATGGGTTTCTGCTAATTCTCTATGTTTTTTGGGCTATCTAGATTTTTTTTTCTAGTTATTATGTAAAGCATGGCATTTTCTTCCTAGCTTTTGCATCACTCTCATGGCCAACAAATATGGTAGGAGTGAGGTTGGGAAAGCCATGATCCGCATGTATATCAAATATAATATTTTGATTAATCAATGGAAAATTTTGGCCAACAAAAAAAATAAAAAATAAAAAACAAATATACATATTTGCTTAGTTTTACTTAAAAGTATTATAAAACATAGTCTGACTCTTTCTGTGTTTTCTTTATTGGTGGTTGATATTACAACCCAAGACAAAGGAGATATGTAAAAGTGTTTCACTCTCACTCTGAGCTATAAATAAAATATTTCTATGTCGATATGAAATAAGATAATTTTATATCAACTTTTAAAATTCTTTTCAAGTAATTAAAACAAAAAAAAAAATAAGGTTGATATTGTTTATATTTTCATATTTCAATTAGATAGGTAAACAAACCATTTTAATATCCATGTTAACTTTTTAAGAAAGCACAATTACAATGGGATTGAATTTTATAGTAGTTTTAAGAAAAAATAATCCAATATGTATATTTGTTTTTTATTTGTTTTATAAAACATAGTCTCACTCGAACTGTATTTTCTTAAAGATGAAGTGCTTAGAACATTGTTCAACTCTAACTTAATGCATGGAATAGCTGTCGTCTATCAAGTCCCTAGAGAGATGCAATCTTTGGAGGTGCATTCTCTTAAGTTTTGGACTATAAAAGGGTTTGCACCTCCAGAATTGTGATCACTCCGACTGTTGCTAGATGAGTGGGCAAGACGAATCTATACAGGTGTATTCATAATTTCTTTTAATAAAAATATTTTATGAACCAACTCTTGTATACGTGTATCTCTGTGTTTAATATTTTCACCTTCTTTTATGGCTTCTTTCTATAACAAGAGTTTTATCTAATCTATATTAAATATATAGAAGATTTTTTTTCCTTTTCTTTTAAAAAACATTCCATAATAAAATGAAACTTTAAATGTTAAAATAATTATCAATAATTTTTTTTCCAAAATTTAAGATATATTTTATCGATTTATTGTAATATCCATATTATTAATTTGATATGATTTAACATTCTTGAAATATAAACATGTAATATGAATCTATTTAAAAGGAATTAACCATTTTATTTATTATTAAATTAAACACTATCTTCTTTAACATTAATTAATAATTAAACTTAAAATTAATAAAGTACCCTAACGAAAATTAAAAAAATTCTGAATCACTAATTTGTCGAAATTTTAACACTGTATATATCCTTCAATCTAATAAAAAATATTCATAGAATATTATATATCCACTCAAGCAGAATCCGCCATGTTCTCCATTACAATTCCGAATTAAAAAAAAAGTTAGAATCTCCTAGTTTTAGTGGAAATGACATGATTCTATGATATGTGAATACTGAACAATTTCTTATATCGCCAAATATTGGGAGACTATTTTCTTTAGTATCCTTTTCCACACAATCTATATCTACTTTGATTCCACTAATTAGTTCAAGTTTGAATTTCCACATGCTTACATTATCCCATGTTTATACCAAATTGATTATCTATTAAATTATTTAATCCAAGTTAGTTAAAAAATTTAATATGAAAAAAACAACACATTGATATGTCAAGAGAAATACGAATATATAATAGAAATAATTTTAGAACACAGCAATACTACTATTTGTAGTTTTGTTTAACTTATTTTTGGGATTTTGGATTCGTGGGGATGCAAGCTATCAAAAGATTAGGGTTTTGGGTTTTGTTAGGTAGTGGACAAGCGGAGGTTTCTCTGTTTACACTGATTATGGACTTAATCGATCTCTTTTGTCGTGTAATGTTATTTTTCGAATCCATAGTGAATGGATTTGGAGGAACTTGTTTATTATGAACTGAAGGACTCTCCATGTGAAGGCATATTTATGAATTTTTTAGGGGAGGAAAAAGACAATAACTATACAGTGAAAGTTTTGTCGGTTTCCCCAGGTAGTTGTCTAGCTATCGACATAATGATGGAAGCATGGGGCTTCACTTGGGGAGCAATACCATACCACGTGGGTTCATATTGGGGGATATTTGTTGGGGAGAAACTGACATAATATATTGGGGGATATATAAGGGGTAGAGGATTTTTATATTGGTAGGTATAAAAAATGAAGCCCAATGTTAATGGAAAAATATAAAGGGGTATAAAAAATGTTAATGAAAAAATGGATACCTACAATATCTAGTGAAAGTAGGGGTTTTTAAATTGGGAAGGTGTATTGGGTTTGTATTGGTAGGGGTTACATAAAGTGATTTTTAGAGGTATTTTCCAATATGTAGTCAAATGAAGAGTATTGTTTATTATGCCACATATGCACATGATATGTCAGAGGTTCATTTAGTGAAGCCCCCATGGATGGGAGAGGCTTAGGACAAAGAGATTGTTCCAACTGAGGTTGATAACACTAAAATAAGGCCTCGTAATAAACCTGTGAAGGAATCAAAGCATGGCCTTGAGGGTCATAGCATGGGATCTCTTTGCCCAGTCTAGGATCTGGGGGCTTGTAGTCCTATGACACTTTCAGATATACTTCTTAGTTCATTTCTGGGTGGACCTAATCAGATGACGACATTGGAATTTCAAAAGTTTTTGTCACCAGCAAGGGCACTTATCACCCTGGTGAGTTTTAGTGTTCGGCCCCACTATTGGACTTTCCTGCTTACAATTTTTGAATTCTCGAGAGCATGGCATCTCTATCTAGGTCTAGTTGCAAGGTACAATTCCAATTATGGGGGATGTAAACACCTATCGTATTCATGAGAAGTTAAGCTCTAGGGGGAATCTTAAAAAAAACTTAGGTCACAACTGGGAATATCATGAAAAGAAGTCACATTGTATTTGGGTGGCCAAGCTCATAAAAATTTCATTGATTTCGGGCAGGGATGTTAAGATGAATAGGGTTTCTTACCTAGCAGAAAAATATTTGGTTGGACAGGTTTAAGCGAATAATTTCTCTATTTAAATCTTGAAATAATGGGCCACAATATATATAGCTCCCCTTATTAATTCTCCCCCAAGGGTCACACTATTGGCCAAAGGATGGACCGACTTTAAGTTCACAAAAGTTGATGATGCAAAAAGAATTTACTAGAAGGTATGACACAAAGATTCATCTCCTGCTATATTCAAATTTTGGGCACTCCTATTTGATGCTCGAAGGGAGTGGTCGGACGTGGTTCCACTATGGGTTGACCTACCTAGTTTACCTCTGACCTTTTAGGAAGACGAAATATTTTAGGATATTAGGAATTCATTTGGTACTTTTGTTACACATTGCACATTGTATCTATCCTCATTAACAAATAACCGTAGTAAGAATTTTGATAAAAGAGGAATCTTAGAGAGGGTCTTCCTATAGAAATTGATCTCAGTGGGGAGTAAGGCTTTATTTAGGCCCTTAATTATGAATGCATCCATTTTAGGTGTCATTGATGTCATCAATATGGAATTCTCATTAAGCATTGGGTCGTTTAACTAGCCACAATGGAGGAGGAGGATGGGTTTTGTTCAGACGACAATATCCACCATATTAGGGTGTCATCGTCTTACGGGGAGGTGGGTGGATTTCAAAGGTGGTCATAGGATATGGTTTCAACTATAGCACATACTCATATGAACCCTACACTTATGGACAACATGCCTCAATATCCCCTAAAGCTCCTAGTTCCAGGTACTCATCCCTCATCTTCTTCTTTTCTATCATCTGCATATGAAAATTATATTGATTTTCCTCCCTATAGATCGATTCAGTTTTTGAGTCCTAGTTTCACTCCTTTGTTTGTTCCTTTGTATCTTGCTTCCCCTCACCTCTCTTCCTAGGTCCAATGTTCATTCTATCTTTCTGTGTGTGATTTCTCCTCCCTAGCTATTTCCCTATCTAAGTCTAACTCACTTTCCTTAGGTGGAGGATCATCCTCCTATAATATTCTTCCTCATTCTAATGGTATCTCATTGAACCCTTTTGACTTGGGTCTAGGGAAAATTAATATTTATTTTTCTAAGAGTACGTGGAGGGGGAAAAAATACAATCTGACTAAAGCAAAGGAGTGTGTCAGGTTTAATATGAATTTCGATAGACCATCTTCAATTCAAGGGGCTCTTAGAGAAGTTGTTGCCCCTATGGGAGTACTCAAATGAAAATATGATCCTTAAATTTTAGAGGTCTCGCAAGTCCCCATAAAAGACTTTCTTTCAAAATACTTGTTAAGTATTATTCCTCCGATATTTCAAAATACTTGTTGAGTATTATTCCTCCGATATCACCTTCCTTCAAGAAACTATAAGAGATGGTGTTTCTATTGTTTAGAGCCTTGAAGGCCTTCTAGGTGGTTAGAACTTTTTTGGCTCTGATGCTTTTGGTTGCTTAGGGGGGCTCGCAGTGGGGTGAATCATCATTGTATTCTATTACGAAATTCCTAAAGTATTGCATCTAGTCTGGGCGTTGAAATTTTTTCGAAGGAGTTATATAGATCTCTCTCTCGGCTCAATGTGTATGATCTAATTCAAAACCATAAGGATTCTTTGGAGGCCTTCTTTTTCAAGTCTTTATTAAAATTTCCATCATTAATTATAGGAGGAGATCTTAATTTCCCCATGGGATTATTGGAATCATGGGGAGAAAGATCCATCCTGAACACCTTGACAAGATATTTTCCAATAGGATTGCTACTTAATTCTTGATCACTTCGGATCTAGTGAAGATATTCCCTACCCGGAGGAACCACTCATAAGTCAACGTTCTCTTTCAAAATGAATTCTAGCTAGTGCAAGGAAGAATATTTTGTGGTTGTGGTTCAAGAAAATTTACTATCCTTTACTTCTTGGACTAGAGTATCTGCCAATCTTCACTTTGAAAAATATATGAATCTCATCAAACTAAAATATATAGAGTGGGTTAAGGATAAGAAATAGGTCAACTCTCTTGTACGATGCGAGATCAAAAACAAACTTCAGGCAATTGGATCTCAAGAAGGGTAAGTTTATAGTTTTTCAAAATATAGAGAGGTTCTTTCTTGGTTGGAGAAGAGGAAGATAAAAATATTAGAGATTAGGAGGAAAAGTTGAGGCTTAAAATTAGAGCTATCAGCGTGAATGTGGATTTAAAAGCACTAAACATTTCCAAGCTTATGCCAAGGGGAGGAAAATAGGAAACACTATCAGAACTTAAAATATCATATAGGAAGGGAGGTTTCGTCTTTCCCAAAATTAGGATAAATGTGAAAGCATAAAATTGAATTCCTTTTCAAATCCTAGGAAGAAGCCTCTATTGTTGAATTCATCTACATTTCTCTCCCCTTTCCTAGATTTATTGAGGAGGAAGGAAATATGGAACTTATGGATGAAGTCTCAAAAGATGTATTAAAGAAAGTATTGCATAGTTTTCGAAAAGATAAGAACATTGGCCTTGATGGTTGGGGTGCAGAACTCTTCCTAGGTCTATTTTAAATTGTTGGAAACAATGTGCTTGTGGTGGTTGAATATTTTAAGAGGGATAAAATGATGCTTTTATCCTTTAATTACACTTTTATTGATTTAATTCCAAAGATTGATTACCCTTCTACTTTTGATGATTTTAGACATGTCTCACTCTGTAATTCCATCTATAAGGTTGTTACCAAAGTGATTGCCTTAAGGCTGAAATTAATCCTCTCCTCGTCCTATCTAAGGAGAAATTTGGTTTTCTTCGAGGCAAATAGATTCACAAAGCAATAGGGGTGGCACAAGAAGGTTTGCACAACTTAAAAACTATGAATCTGAAAGAAATTATGATAAAAATTGATTTATACAAATATTATGACTGTGTTAGCTAGATTTACTTCAGAGTTATTCTCACTCATGTTGGAATCTTCTTAGATTTCACTACATGGGTTATGAATGTCATCTAATCTAGCTCCTATGTTGTATTAATCAACAATGTTGTTTCTCCTTTTTTCATGCACAAAGAGAGCTCTGTTAAGGTTTCCATTTTTCTCCCTTACTTTTATTTCTTATGGTGGAAGGCCTCAGTTGTCTCTTGGAGGAGGCCAAACAAAGAGAGGAATTTCATAATTGTCTGGTGTCTAGAAATTTGGTTATTTCCCATGTTTTATTTTTAGATGATATTCTAGTCTTCTGCAATGGCTCCCTAGAGATGTGGATATAGTGAGTGGGATCTCCTCTTTTTTTTGGAAAGAAAATGATATGTTAATAATTATTCAAAATTCATCTTTACTTGTTTCTAACTTAGAGGAAGTTGAACTTAACCAGATGTTTCAAATCCTTCTAGTAAAAACTAAGCCGATGGATGAGGGTCTTAGATACCTAGGGTTTCACTTAAAACTCAATACTTATTGTAAGGAGGATTTGATGTGGTTGATTACAAAGGTAGAGAAGAGAATAAAAAAATGGATTCAATGATTGTTACCAACGGATGGTCGTTTGGTTTTGGTTAAATTTGTCCTTGAAGAAATTCATATTCATTGGTCATCCCTAGCCTAGATCCCCAATGGAATATTAGAAAAACTTAGAAGAATTTTGTTTAAATTTCTTTCATCCAAGTATAAGGAGGGAGCAGTTCCAATTTGGGTTTGATGGGAGAATATTACTCAGTTGAAGTCATTAGGAAACTAGGGTATCAAGAATATATTTTTGTTTTCTAAAGATTTGGCAATTAAATGTGGTTGGAGTTTGTTGTCCACTTAGAGTTTGTGGAAAATGGTTTTCACAAAAACTTATATCCCCCCCCCCCACACTTTGGAATATTGGATTCGTATAATTGATAAGCCCAAGGGGAATGTATTAATCATTTGGCAGACAAATTTGAATTCATTTGAAGTTATTGGTGTTGGGAGAAATAATTTTTCCTTTAAATCGGAGAAACAAATCCACTCTTACATTTAATTATCATTCCGGGTAGGCTTGAATTAAGGCTATAACATAAAGTCCATGTAGGGGAAATGTTAACTACCAAAATGAATCTCAAACCAAGGTATTTTCACTCTCATTCTCAACAAACATTTAAGTTGTTATACAATTTATCACAATTGGAAAAGAGTCATACAATTTCATAATAAACCACATTGTTACACAACCATTCTCACTCAGAACAACATACCTATAATCCATCAATCACTCAACCAAATTACGAATACACACATTCAAAGAAAGTACAATCCAATCTGTAACTTATTAAGTAACTTGTTGCTACACTAGTATGAGGGACTGGTCCAAGACTATGTTGTCACACCATAAAAAATCATTTTGCAATCAATAACTCATAAATAAAATAGACAGTAACAACAATCAGATAATTGAGAATAATCAATGTTACTACTTAATATACTCTAATTAACTGGTAATTCTTGCTAAGGAAGAGGGCCCTTCTTCCTCAATAGGGCTTGGTTAACTAAACTGCACATAGGCTACTCAAAGAAAGATATAATGCCACAAGGTTGATATTTTCATTAACAAAATATAAGGACAAAGATTTAGTGATTTTCCCTTTTCCAATCCTATCCCTCTAAAATCTTCGTTGCTCCCACGGGAAAAAAATTATCTTACTTATAATTTTTTATTACAACAAGAAGATTATCATGAGAATATTTCAATTCTCATGCGATCTTAAAATAAGAAGCTAACTTAACAATTCATATGATAATTTCCATGGTAGGGGTGAGTCTGTGACAATTTCCCTTAATTAAAATGATTATCTCCCAGTAGTTGAACTGACTTTGACTCGATGTGCTCTAAGTCAGGTCCATATGACTGATTGGAAGAAGACAACATGCAAAAGGAAAATTGTTGATGTATCAACAATGTATCAACAACAGTTCACTAAGACTTTGATCCAAATTGATAAAGAGAACTGAAGAATCAATCTTGTAAGAACAACTTCAACAAAACACTTAAACATGAAACAACCCATACATTAGTTTTATGACAAAAATCTCCTAAGATAGTATTTCTTATGAAAAATTATAAGCATAATTAGACTAAGAAAGTGACATATGGAAAAGGACATACTCAGGTGAATAAATGTTATTACAGGGTAAAATGTCTCATGATGACAATTTCATGGCCCAACATCTCCCCTCAGCTTAACCATCTACATGTCCTCATGTAGACCCTTATGAATGGTTCCTAACATGTTGAGTGTGTAGTTAAGTGAGATCATAATATCCTTCAATATCTTGTCCTATAGCCCTATATCCTTGAGAAAGGACCAACTTAGTTTCCCAAAGTAGTGGACGCTAATATTGATAAGTTCATCTAAATCTCAATGACATATTGATGAAACCTCGAGAGAGCTTGCATAAAATTTTGATAACAAAAGGGGTCATATTCTTTCAAGTCCTATCGACAAGAATCCCATCTTAGATCTCTTCGAGCTAATGCATTAGCTTTCAACCCTTGTAAATTTCTAAAGCATCTCTATAGAATTGAATCTCGATGATCCATTAGAAATGTTTTAGTGGTTGGAAATTGACATATCTTATTGTATCTATGTGCAACAACTTCAGTTGAGCCAAACCCATTTTTGATGCTCAACCTTACCCACCCCTCATTGTTTGTTACTGTGTCATGTGAATGATTCCATCCTACGTAATTTTGAACAAAATATGCAAAATCCCTGAATCAAAAATATCCCACATAAGGTGTCACATTAAAATATTGATCTCCAGAAAGGAGATATCACGCAGATACAACTCACACAACAAATGTTTCTTTGAGAAACCAGGACTCTTGATGGTCTCCAAGAAGTCTTTAATTTTCCTTCTTTTGTATGGTTTCCTTTCCTTAAGAGTTGTTAATTAAAAGAGGTAATGTTTTTCTTGTATATATAAAAGGTAATATGGATAAGGGATCTTATCACATAGTAAAACATTAATGATTTCATAGATGATTTCCCTCTCTTGCTGTAACAATTACACCTCTCCCCACAATTCCCTTAGTTGTTTTATTTCCTTACTCCTATCTCTAAATTGTTACCAAATCTTCAATTCTCAGCTTTTCATCCCATTTCTTCTTAATTCGGCTGACCACCTCCTCATGGTGTTTCAAAAAAATGACTTTATCGTTAGGAAAAACTACTAACTTCTTCCATTTTCCCACTTCTCCAAGAAGAAATGTTATTATCGATAATTCTTCATATTTCAATTGAGTTGTTTTAGATTTTGTTACAACTTTATTCTTAGCAATATTTTTCTATTCCCTTTCTCCTCATGTTTCTCTATATCAACCGCTAGTTCCTGTGTAATGTTGGATTATATGGGTCTGACCCAGGTTCGGAAGAGTTATTTAGCCAAACAAATCCTGCATCTACCAGCCCTTTCGGCAATAGCCCGTGGAGCGCGGACTAAGGTCTCACCCGAGGTAGCAGGGGAGGGTGTTGGAACCAGGTTTCCACACCCTTGGGATGTCTTGATGTGGTCTGGAAGGTTCACGTGCCGATCTGTGGCCTCGCGCTACTCTGCTTTCGCGTAGATCCGAAGCAAGGCAATTCCTTAATATTTATTATTACTGAGTTTGTTACAGATCAGATCTACTTCTTACGGTCTTTAAACAAACATTTAATAGAGAGAATCAGTTCACATGTTATAGATCTGATCTGAAAATATATGATAATAGAAATATACCTAGACATAAGATAGAAATAGATAGAAATGCTTCTTTATAGCTCTGATACCACTTGTTATGGCTCTGATATGAAAATATATGATAATAAAAATAAACCCAAGAAAAAAAGATTTGAATATAGATAGAAATGCTTCTTTATTAATCAAACCCTTAAGGTAGGGCCACACCATACATTCACTCCTTAAGGAAGGAGAACACTCCACAAGCCATATGCTTTTTCATACAATAATCCTTGACATCTCTCCATGTGGAGTCTCTACCCTCTATATAGGCCTCATACATACAATATCATGGTTCCCTCATACCATCAAACTAATACCATGGGCCCATTACATTATTACTAACTACTTGTGGTCCCTTACATGATATGGATTAACCACCTTATTTATTACTGTGGCCCATCCCATTATTACATTATTGCCTTGGATACCTCCCTTTGTACCCCATATTATCCCCCCTAGGTATATAAAATTCCACCCCCCCTAGCATGTTTCGTCCCCGAAGCATGGGAAGAACACAAATAATAAGATCTACTCAAAAGAGTAATCCACGAGTACCATGCATGTGCATCTAGCCATCCAAGAGAAAGGTGAACACTCGAACTCGCTAGTGCCTCGCTTGCTTGATATGGAAGTTGACCATGGCTGCTCTTCTGTGTTGATGTGTAGTAGGTGGATCTTCACTCTTCTCTATTTGTCCTGCGGGGGTTGTTGTCCTTGTGGCTAATTGGTTGCCATCTTGTTGGTTGTTGTCTTGCGGGGTGATGTGGGTGATGATATGTTGAAGTTTTAACCCACGGTGTCTTTTACTTTAATTCACCCCTTACTGGAGCCTAACTGTTAACTGGTGCATGTTGTGGTGCCTGTTGTGGTGTCTTATCTTCCAATATTACTTCAACCACTGAGCCCTCATCTGATGTATCAACACCTGCATCCTTTTCTACTTCAACCTCTATTTGTGTTTGATTATCGATCAGTAATGGCTCATCATCTGATATGTCAGTCCCTGGAACATCTTTTGCTTCTGCCTCTATGGATTCTACTTTTTTATTGATGGAAATATCCTGTAATGTAATTTTCTTCTTTTTATACCAGAGCTGTAGGAATTTCTTCTGCACATTAATATTGATAGTACCCACTGATTCCATCCAAAGGTATCCCAAAATAGCATCCATGTTATCCATATCTGAAGTATTAAAATCACCATGGAACACATACTTATCGATAGACAGCTTCAAATCCTTATAAACATGAAAATCCTCATCACTAACCTGTGTGTTATCAATGTGTTTTGCTGGAACTTGTAATTTTTTTGCCAAATTAACATTGATAAAATTATGCTTGCAACTAGGAATTATAGACACAACGATCTTCTCCTTATGAATCAATCCATGAACCTACAATAAGGATATACCAGTAGGAAATAACCCCACATGTTTCCCCTTATTCTGTTTTCTAGCCTCGGACCATTTGTCCATAAGGAGTTTTTTCAATTCTTCATTCGAAAATTTGGACAAGTCTTTGATGCCAAGTGAGTTCAACCATATGGCGGACTCTTCTTTCAAACCAACTGGTACTATATACTTCCAAAATACCTCATATATGCTCTTTAGTTTTTGTATGAATCTTTCAATAGTAGGGTCATCATCCTTTCCTATAAAATTTTCCATGAAGAGGGTTTGAGAAAAATTCACTTACTTGGAGAAAAGTTGAAATCGCCACAATTCCGTCAATATTGCTCATAATATCTATTATGACCTATTTTCAGAAATAAAACAACCATTCTACATCTGCCCATGTGATAGAAATCTTGAGCCAGACACTGGAATTTCAAATCTGCGCTGCAACTCTCCCGCCGTCACCAAAAATTCTGAAAAAAAGAGCTGATTTTAAATCAGCGATATCTCCCTCATCCAGACTCCGATTCGATTGATTTTTGTTTTGAAATTAGGTAATTTTTCACAGAGAATCAAGATCTACAATTATATTCTGCATATTTTGCACCAGAATGTCTAGATCTGCACCGCAAACTCGCTGCCCCGAAAAATTGTCTACAACACCACTCATTTTTAGATCAGAAATATCTCCTTCATCCTGACTCTAATTCGGCCGATTTTTTTTTTGAAATTGAGTATTTTTTCACAAAGAATTTAGATATGAAATTATATTTTGTAGATGTTGCCCCAAAATGTACATATCTGATCTGCAAACTCGCCGCCCAAAAAATCCTGCAAAAAAAAAAAAATTCTACACTTTTTGCCCAAGAAAGTGCTCTGATACCACTTGTTATAGATCTGATCTGAAAATATATGATAATAGAAATATACCTAGAAATAAGATAGAAATAGATAGAAATTCTTCTTTATAGCTCTGATACCACCTTTTATGGCTCTGATATGAAAAATATGATAATAGAAATAAACCCAAGAAAAACAAGATCTGAATATAGATAGAAAAGATTCTTTATTAATCAAACCCTTAAGGTAGGGCAACACCATACATTCACTCCTTAAGAAAGGAGAACACTCCACAAGCCATATGCCTGTTCATACAATAATCCTTGAGATCTCTCCATGTGGAGTCTCTAGCCTCTATATAGGCCTCATACATACAATACCATGGGTCATTACCATGGTTCCCTCATACCATCAAACTTATACCATGGGCCCATTACATTATTACTAAGTACTTGTGGTCCCTTACATGATATGGGTTAACCACCTTATTTATTACTATGGCCCATCCCATTATTACATTACTACTTTGGGTACCTCCCTTTGTACCCCATATTATCCCCCCTAGGTATATAACATCACGCACCTAGAAAAGTTATAGATTTGCATAAATGTTGGGTTCCCTATTAATGGCAGTGTAGAAGGATAATCCAATGCTTCCCGTGTGTTTAATGGAGATTAAGTAGGTAAATTAACTAGATCTACAATAAATCAGAGTCAACACAGTATTTCAGAATCAACTTATCTTTATTCAAATCCGTCACCAATACAACCAAATCTACCTTGTGCACTCAGTTGTAGGGGCCTGCGCACACAATTGCGGACTCTACTAGGCCTCTACGAACACAACTGCAGAGCCTCTATCTACCCACCCACACCTTTGACTCGAACTTACAGACATAGAGATTACTGTCCTTACAAACCCATAGCACTTAGATCTATCAAAACAAGAACTTCCTTTTTTCCCTTAGAGCCACGCCCTATTTATACATTCCCATGGTCTACGAACCAAGGGCATGCCGACTTACTTCCTATTGTTCTATACTATTTCTTGGGTGAACAACCCTTTGACTCGACCTATTACATTTCATGCTCTGCATATTTCAGAGATTTACAATATTATTATCCTAACTTATAGGCTTTTAGCCCTAAAATTATTACGTGCGAGCATTGCTACCCAAAGAGCCCCCAACACAATCATCGTGACTCGTCCCGAGTCACTCATCAGTGTGGAAATATGCACTACCTAGGCTCCACGCTTCACCTTCCTGTGAGTGACATACATCTCCCTCTTTGTCTCCTGCAATGCTTCTTCCAGCTCCTGCTCTAGTGTCGCTACCAATTCATGCAACCGATACTACTCATTCTCCTCTGCTTGGTTAACACTAAAAACCCCCTCATAGGATTTTAGCTCTAGCTGGGGTGCCGCATACGGGAACTCCTCGTACCAACGTAGCCATTTTCCAATTTCGTATCTTCTGTACACACTTTCTGCTATAGCTTGTGTTGCAATTTTGCAAAACCATTGTTGCTATCCATGAGATCCCAATCTTCAAGTTGCGTAAGAGATGATCTATTAATTGCAATTCCACCATTTGTCTCTATTTTTACAGCCTTTCCCTTATCTTTTGTATTTCGTCGTCCAGCACATGGGTGAGGCAGTGACATCAGGACTAGTTCTGCTTTGTGTCTATAAATTTCTGGCACATCACCTACTGTCGATGTTGAACTCTACGCGGTTCCTGCAGCTGTCAACACCGTCCTTTTCGAAAATCCTGGCACCTCCAATGGCCTGATCACAACCCTCGACCTTACTCCTGGAGCATAGATAATGAATAGTTCCATAGCGGCAGGAAGGCACAATAGCTTACAATGCTCAGAAGCATGACTCGTTTGGTGGATACCCTCCTGTGAATTATAAATGTCTCAAATTTCAAATTCCCTGGCTCCCGCCTTTTCTGTTCCCTCATGCTAAGCCTGCGGTAGATTGTTCTAGATCTGGTTTGTACCCCGTCTCTTAATTTCTTGCCACCCGCTCCCTTTTGCCATAACTCAGACATCTTGTCATGAAAAGTGATAGCAATAGTCACCTGTCTACTTGTCAACGTAGTAGCGCAACCCTTTCTATGCAACTGTGACCCTTGGGATAGATAAAATCCACGCGCACCCTGGTTTTCGTGTAGTTGCTCCCTAGATTGCTTTAACATCATGTGCTCTCTTTCAACTAGCTGGAGCGGTCAGACTGTATTTCGGGTGGTTAGTCAGGTGGTTCGCCCACCTGTGTAGAGATTCAGGCGACTGCCATTTACTCTTCCCGAGAAGGGGTCTCCATTGAGCTTAGCAAGCTGGATCGCGCCTCCATCTGTAACTTCTTTGACTACATAAGGTCCCAACCAATGCATGTGGAGCTTACCAGGGAATTTTTTGAACTTGCTATCGTATAGCAGGACTAGATCATTTTCTTTGAACATGCGCATATTGATATGGTGATCATGCTAAGCCTTCTCTTGTTGCTTTTGTACTTGCTTATGAAATCCTGCTAGAAATTGCTCCTCCTCCAGTTGCGCAATCCTATCTTCTAAAGCCACGTGGTTTGCCATGCCTATTGCCACTACTATTCATAAGCTAGGTACAATGTACTCCATGGGCATGATGGCTTCCTTAGCATAGACTAACCGGAAAGGTGTCTGGCCTGTCAACTTTTTGCATGTTGTTCAGTATGCCCATAACACAACAAGTATGCACAAATCCCAATCATTGCACCACGCACTACATATATTAATCAATGTTGTCTCCAAAATTTTGTTAAATGCTTCAACAGTCCCATTTTCTTGTGGATGGTACGACGTACTCTGTTGATGGTATATCTGAAATTCCTCAGTGAGCACGTTGATAGTCTCATTTAGGAAATGCATTTCGCAGTTGCTCATTATAATTTTCAGGCACCCAAATCACATTAACACATTCTGGAACAAGTATTTCGTGGCTGTAGCGGCCGTGCAGTCTTTAACTGGCTGTGCTTCCACCCATCGGGTCAAGTACTCTATGTTCATGATGATATACTATGCCCCCATCTTTCCTAGAGGTGTGATAGGCCCCACAAAATTGATTGCCCATTTCTCAAACAGTTGCAACTTCATCTATGGCTTGAGTGGCATTTCATCCCTCTACGTTGGTTTTCTAGTTCGTTGACATATGTCGCAGGCCCGACAGTACGCTTTCAAATCTTGAAGTGGAGTTGGCCACCATAGTCTGACACGAAGAATCTTCTATGTTGTGGCACAACCCACATAATGTCCTCTATCAACCCCCCCATGTGCTTCCGCCAGAATCTTTCCTCGCTCCAATTCAGGTACATATGTGCATAATATTTCGTCGTTGCCCATTTTGTAGAGGTGCCCTGCAATAACAGTAAAATCTACTGTGCGTATCACCAATTCCTTCTTTTTCTGAATGGAATATCCCTACGGCACGTTCTTGTGGTTAAGAAGTGTATTATATCCTTAAGATGGCCATCCACGATGTGCACCACATACAGCTGTGCATCCGGTAGTCCTTTCTCTAAGTTTGTGGGCTCTTCGCTGTTCTCAATCTAGGACAGGTGACCTGGGCCTATGTTTAGACATCCCAGCTTTACGATGACTTCGAAGTCATATTATTGAAATAATAGCAACCACCTACAAATGCGTCCCCCCAACATAGGCTTGTTCACTAGGTATTTTAGTGTAGAGTGGTCAATATACATCTTAAAGTGTCCCCCGAGAAAATAGCGGTGGTATTTCTAGAGCATGTATACCATCGCCAATCCTTCTCGTTCAGCAGTGGAATAGTTCTTCTGAGCTTTTGACAATCATCGACTTGAAAACGCGATCGGGTGATTGATTCTGTCTGCTCCTTCCTGTGTGAGTACCGCTCCCAACGCAATACACGATGTGTTAACATGCACATGAAATTTGGTGTCCCATTTTGGAAAGACCAATATAGGGGCTGATGCCATCTTTCCCTTAATCGTTTCCAAACTTTTGTTACATTCTTCATTCCAGCAATACGTAGCATCCTTTTTGAGCAATTGTTTCATTGGTGTCGAGATTTGTGCATAGATTTTTATGAACTTCTGATAGTAACCAGTGTGTCCCAGTGTGGCACACAGTTGTTTGACACTTTGTAGTGCTTGTAGGTTTAGTATGACAAAAATCTTTGCTTGATCCACCATCAGACCTTGCTTACAAACCACATGGCAGAGCAGGTTTCCGAAGGGAATGAGGAAAGTACACTTCTTTAGGTTAAGCACAATTTGGTGCCATCAAGTATCCAACATTAAATCATAAGCTTGTGGTATGTTTCTTAACCAGCTCGAACATGGTCCAATCATCAAGATATACCTCTAAGAACTTGTGCATAAACTCTTTAAATACCACTACCACAATGCGTGAGAATATTCCTGGCACGTTCTTTAGTCCAAAGGGCATCACTGTATACTAAAAGCAGCCCCATTCAGTAGCGAACTTTGTTTTACTTCTATCGTCCAATATAATCTTGATTTGGTGGTACCCCTAGAAGTCATCCGTAAAGGAGTACGCTTCCTATCCTCCCACATTTTCTAGTACTTCATCTGTAAATTGCGTCGAAAATGGATCGTTAACGCATGCATCATAGAGATTCTAAAGATCCACGCAGATGCGAATTTCGCCTTTCTATTTTTTCTCCTACACTACCATAGGACTTACCTAGTCAGACTCCTCCACTGGTTCAATTATCTTGGCTGCAAGCATCTTGTCCAATTCTTCACGAATGTTCGCTTTATATTTTGGATTCAATCAGTAAGGCCACTGCTTAACTCACTTCGCATCTAGCTTCAAGGTTATCTTCATCACCCCTAGGTCACCAATGATCCATTTTAACTCCGTGATTTTAGCTAGGAATAAGTCTTGATATTCTCGAAGTAATTCGATGACCTTTTCCATAGTGGCATCATCCCAATAGTCCCCAAGCATTTCATACTTTGGCTCTTCCTTCGTTCCGATGTTTATTTGTTTCATTTTCAACAGTGCGATGATGTCTGGATCCTCGATTTCTAGTCCTTTGAATACCGACAACTGATTCACACTCATCATCTTTAACTTCTGGTTTGTGTGTTGGTACACTAGGACCTTTTATGAACTCGTACCACTCCTGATTCAATCACTCGTTAAATTCTTTCTTTGTAAGGTTCCAGTATTTCGACATCAAGAATCCCTCAAGAAGATCTTGGTCCCAGCAATGGAACCATTTGTTGGCTTATATGGGCCTGACCCAGGTTTGGAAGAGTTATTTAGCCAAACAAATCCCACAGCTATAGGCCCTTTCGACAAAAACTTGTAGAGCGTGGACTAAGGTCTCACTCGAGGTAGTAGGGGAGGGTGTTGGAACTAGGTTTCCGCACCCTTGGGATGTCTTGATGTGGTCTGGAAGGTTCGCGCATTGTTCTGTGGCCTTGCGCTACTCTTCTTCCATGTAGATATGAAACAAGGCAATTCCTTAATATTTATTATTACTGAGTTTGTTACATATCAGATCTACTTCTTACGGTCTTTAAGAAAACATTTAATAGAGAGAACCAATTCGCGCACCCAGAAAAGTTATAGATTTGCATAAACTCATAATATAGCATAAGCGCATAGATTAAATAGGTAAATTAACCAAATCCGCAGTAAATCAGAGTCAACACAGTATTTCAGAATCAACTTATCTTTATTCAAATTCGTCACGAATACAACTAGATCTACCTTGCACACTCAGCTACAGGGTTCCACGCACACAGTTACAGACTCTACCAAGCCTTTGTGCACACAGCTGCAGAGGCTCTATCTACCCACCCACATCCTCGACTCAAACTTACAGATGCAGAGATTACTATCCTTACAAACCCATAGCACTTAGATCTATCAAAACAAGAACTGCCTTTATTCCCTAAGAGCCACACTCTATTTATACATTCTCATGGTCTGCAGACCAAGGGCAGGCCGACTTACTTCCTATTATTCTATACTATTTCTTGGGTGGACAACCCTTTGACTTGACCTATTACATTTCAGGCTCCACATATTTCAGAGATTTACAATATTATTATCCTAACTTATAGGCTTTAAGCCCCAAAACTATTACGGGGGACCTCTGCTACCCAACATGTAACAACAACATCATTGATAGGTTCTTGTGGGGAAACAATCACATTAATTTCAGTACATTTTGTTTCATAGATCAGTTCTTTTGTAACAATAATGTCATAAACAAGTTCTTTTGGATCGGTAGATTGTTTTTCTTCTCCCTGATCTGCTTTAGTTATTTGTTATTGTGTAACAACAATGTTGTCAGTAGGTTCTTATGGAGAAGTAGTCTAAAATTCTTCATCATGTTCTCCTACTTGGATTCATACTTAAACAATAATATATTCCATAACCCCAACTTCATTAAAAATTTGTTGACAACCCTTATAATATCTCATATCTAAATTAGTGGATGATTTCATTTCTATTGCTTCTGCTAACATGTCTAGTCCCATTTCCTTCTTAAATTGAAATTATTTCTCCACCATGTCAAGTTGTTTCCTTAACTCCTCATTTTCCTTTTTCAAATTTTCAATTTGATAGGAAAGATAGTTCATTTTAGTCTTACCTGGTGAGGTAGAAACCTCTTATTCTTCAGTTTCTAGCTCTTCTTCTTTATGTTGTTCCTCAAATCCTTCATCAAATTATGGTGTAACATCTAGGAATTCTAATGTAGATGGATCCTCCTCTATAGATGTGCCCCATTTTTCTCCATCTTGTTAATCCTCAAGCTTCTCTGATTCGACTGTAACAAATACATTCCTCAAGTTTCTCTACTTCAACTACAATAGTATGTTCCTCAGGTGTTGGGGTATCTTTTCTTACAACAATCTCTCACACCCCTTTCTTGGGGATCCTTCCACCAATCAAATTTCTCAATTTTCTCTTCTTCACCTTCACTTTTTCTATGACATCCCTGGTTTCTTCAAAAATCTTTGTTTCTTTAGATGTTGTTTTAGGTACTATTGCTACTTTAGTAGCAACTTATTCTGGATTTTCTTCTTCTATAGGGAACCCCTGATGGCCCTTCTTTAATGATTCACTGAAAACCTCCATAGGTTCCTCTATTCGTGCACTTTTCCCTCCATAAGATATACCAACATTAGTGTTAATAGAGCTCCACCTCTTAGTGTTTCAATGACTAGGTCTAAGAGACGTATCAACCCTACTTTACTTAGAAGCTACAATTGTTCTACCCTTAGAGGGTGTAACTACCTTTCTTTGCTTAGAGGTTGCAGTTGTTTTACTCTTGGGGGCTGTAACAGACTTACCCCTAGAGTGTGTGGCTACTTTACTCTGGGGTGTTGTTTCGACACTCTCCTTATGCTCTTAACTCTCATCACCCTCTGCAACAACACAAGGTTTTTCTATCAAGACATGCCATGAACTTCCATGCTGCTATAAAGAGTGAACTATGATTAACTTAATAAGTGTGTGGTTGTTCAAGCAACTTTCCATAATTTCCTTCCCTCACACTTCCTATGCCATGTGCTGTAAATATTTCAACAAATAATATAGAATATTTATCAGTTGCACTTTCCTCAAGTGTGCCAACAGTTAAAAATGATAATTAAATATTATCCCAAAACTACCCTCATAGGTAATAAATTTATAAATGAAAATGGCTACACATTCGTAAGGGTGAGGAAGAGATGTTTTTTTAAAACCCCTACCCTTACTTCTTAATTACTCTCCCTCCTTCAAAATCAAAGCCTTGGATGATGGGTTTGCCACTTTTCTTAAAAAACGTTGAGTCCTTGTTTGTGGAAACCTTGTAATTGCAATTACTTCCACGATAAAAGCAATTTGAAATCCACTGATTTTAGATTATTGTTAAATTAGGGTTTGAGAAAACTCTAGAGAAACCGACTTGCTAAAACTATGTAATTTCTTGAAATAAGGCAACCACCCAATGTTCCAAAAAATTTCCAAATCATATGAGTATTGTAACAACATATTCACAGAGTAAAGTTCATGCCTTACTAGTGCTCCTCCCATGGATTCCCAAGATTGTAATTTATCAACACTTCTAGAGACCTATTACAGAGTTACCTCGGTTCACATAGACACTTTCTAAGGAGAGAATGTCAAGATACTGGAATTATTAGTAGTTACTCCCTTTTATTACCAAATTAGTTCTTTTAGTTTAGAAATGACTTCACACGATTTCATAAATTTCTAAATATGAAAACAAAGGTAATAATGGTAAAGCTAATGATGGCAATAATAACGACAATTACCCCAATCTAGTCATACATGAGAGTAAATGACACCGAAAATGTCCAATAATACACTATTATAATAGAGTGAGGTGTTTTTAAATCAAACGAATAATAACTAATTCGGTTCAAATGATAGCGTATATTTTATGCGTAAAAACATTAATTTTAGTTCATTCATTATGTGCTTGCTATTTCTTGAGGTCAAAAGTGTGTCGCTAGGTGTTATTCACTCATGCATGAATTATGTAGTATCCAGGGTGTGTGAGTTCCTATGCCACTTAAGGATCGAAAACCTCAAATTCATCAAGGTGAATGTGTAAATAAGGGGCAAATCCTGCGGATGGTGCAACTATGGTAGGGGGAGAACTCTCTTTTGGAAAAAACATTTTCTGTAGATCTAATAGTTTACCCAACACCTATCTTTGCTGCACTAGGATCAGGATGGGTGAGTTCTCTTTGAGTAGTTCAATTACCAGCCATATTTGATCTCGATTCACTCTCTCTGTATTCCCCTCGGCGAGTTAAAAGCAGGTGGCTTCCATAGTGCTGCTTATAAAAGCTTGAAGGTAGTCATTAGCCTTCTGGGTATTGGCTAATTGAACTCTGTTGACCATGAATAAGTTTGTTGAAATCACGTGAAGCTAGCTGGTCGAACCCGACTATGGTGGTCCGAGAAACAACGACAACACATGCTAGCTGGTGGGGCAAGAAACAACAAAAATGGATGGTTGCTGGTCGATTTGAATCAACCCGGGTAGACTCCAAGGAGCATGGTCAGGAAGGAGAATCCTTCAAAGAAGATTCCAATGGGGGTGGGGTGGACTTGGCTTCAAGCTAATGGCTTCTGGCATAAGGAAAAAAGTTTGAGGCTAAAGGGGCTGATGGCTAATTCCTTCATTGCATTCTATTGAACTTGGTGAAGGAAAGAGACTCCTTCTAGAGGGAAGGACAAAGGGTAGCATAGACCAGTATCGGTGACCCACCCACCTCAGACGACTGGGCATCGATCTATCCAAACTAAGTTGTTTGCTTTATTGAACCATTTCTTTTCACTCTGTATCACAACAAGACTAAAATATATACACTCTTAAGAAAGCAAGGCTAGGAAGGATATTCTATTCGCCAGGAGGAAGGATTGCCTCAAAAGGTATAACCTTTCATATCCATTACCTTTCCCATTCATTAAGCCAGTAAATAATCAAAGTAGGGAAGGCATGCTTGTCATTCACCCTTTAGTTTAAAATGAGACGTAAGCATGCTAAATGATATTTTAAGAGTAAAAGAGTACTGAAGGGGAAGGGTACAATGGAGGAAGTGAAGGTGTGAGAAAGAGAAGAATGAGAAATTGGGAGTTTTTAGACTCCCATTGAGAGTCAGATCTTGTTCCTGTACCTTCTATATAAATTCCTCCCTGGTTAGAGGCTTCTTGTAGAGCTTGAGCTTGTGGCCATTGACTAGGAGAGGGATTCTTTCTTCATCTATTGTTTTTATCTTCACTGATCCATTGTAATAAAAGGTATTGTTTAGCAAATAAATTAGGATTAATGTTAAGGGGTTTTCTGGGCTCAATTTATACTAGTACAATTTTAATACCAGAGGTAGTAGGTATATCATGTGTAACCGTTCCATCAAAACGTGCTTCCTTGTCATACTTATCTATTGCAACAATTAAAAAGTAGAATGTACAAGGTGTAACAAGAGAAGGGTCGCTTATAAAATTATTGATGACATCATATTCAATCTCAATTTTAGAATGTAAAGATTTTCTTATAGTGAGTACTAGATGAGCATTTATTTATTTCAACTCAAATTTTAATTACAAAGCGTTTCTAGGTTTAAAACTTGGCTTAGCAAGAGGATATAGGTTGAGGTTCTTTGTGGTATACCCATCTAAGACTATCATACATCCAGACCTATATCCTGTATAAGAGTTAGCAGTTTCCAACAATGGTCTTCCTAAAATCAAAGGGTGTCCACCGAGACATGTTTTAAGGTAAAGCACCATGAAGTCTACTAGGTACTACCAAGACTCAACCGAAATAATAACATCTTTTGATATTCCCTCAAGTTAGATTTTTTACCTATATGATAATTCTAAAATAGTGGGAGTTGTTCTTAAATTAGTAAGCCCAAGTAGTTATAATACTTCCTTAGTAATTATATTAATGGAAAATTCAAACTAGATAAAGGTATTAGGAAGAGTTATTCAACCAATATGTACAATCATAGTAAGGTTCTTGGGGTCGCAAGACTTCATACTTGGTAGGAACATTATTTCCCGGTATCAAATCTAATAATTTACGAATAACATGGTGCACAGTAGGAGGGTCTTGGGGTTTCCTACCTGGATTTTTGACACACAAATACTTAAAAGTTTTAGCATAAATAGGGACGTCTCAAATTTCTTGAAGCAAAGGAATCCAAACATCCAAGTTTTTTAATTTGGTTAAAAAGTCATATTCTACTTGCAGAACATTGTTGGCCTCATTTAGCTTTTCAGGGCAAGGTGGGCTCAAAGAAGTCTCACTTTTGTGATCCAGACTTATGGAGGAATGCAAAAAGATATAGATATATGCATAAACACAAAGATTCCCTAGAAATAAAACTTATTTTCACTAATATCAAAGAAATGAAATATGATTACATATAGAAATGGAAATAAACTAGCTCAGACGATGGTAGCTTATCTTTGAGAAGAGATATGGAGGCTACATGCCTCTAAATTGTGTTACAATAAGGCTCAAGGAACTTTTAATTATTGAACAACAAGGAAAAACCCTAAACAATCAAAACCCTAAGCTTAGGGGATGGAATTCCAAGAGTTTGTGGGCCTCGTTGGCATTAGTTGGGCATCCAACTTCCTTGGGTCATAACTTGGTCATATTATCTCCATTCGACGCATACGATACCTCATTGGAAATACCTCTCTGAGTAATAAAGTATTTTCTATAGGCCCTTTCCTATGGCAATGTACCTACTGAATATGTCAAAAAAACATCGTTTAGGGGATCAAAACTTTCAGGACCGAGAAGACTACTGAAAATAGTAAATTCTGCTACAAACAAGGAAAATAATGAAATTGACTAGAGCTATAGGTGGAGTAGGCTGGTGACCACCAATATCCACCTAGACCAGTCCTCCCACATTATGAAGTAAGGTTCCCCATTGCGTGTAGAGTCTCCATGAGGTGAGGAAATTTTTGTTGAACCTGGTCCCTAGTGAACCACTTTCCCTGGTGAAGGAGTTACCCCCCTTCGACAACTTGATATAACCCGATCCTCTATTGACGAGTGTTCCTTATCTACATGTCCATGATATGATCAGTTGTGGCCTGTTCCATGTAGTTTATGTTTAACTCCATTGATGTGAGTTGTTTTGTAATGTCAGATGTGTCCATCAATGTTGGAAAGTATGGCAAAAGGCGGTCCACATTGAATACTGGGTGCAGGCCAAGGAATGGTGGAACGTTTAGCTTGAAGGAATTCTCCCCTATAGCCTTGGTGATGGTGTATGGTCCATATTGAAGAAGGCAAAGCTTGGGGTAGGGCCCAACAAGGCATTCTTTCTAAAAATGTAGCCAAACTTTGTCGCCCACTTGAAACTTGTGTGGCACCCGATGTTGATCATGTTGTTTCTTGTACTTACCATTAGCTCTGTCCAATATGTCAGGGACCTACTGGCACATGTGCTAAATGCAGTCAATGAAGCTATTCTCCCTATCAGCTTTGGACTAGACATTAGCCGAGTCTTCCTGAGTACCTGCAAATGGTATGACCACATCAATGAGACATCGTGGTTGGAATCCCGATCACTCTAGAAAGGGGTCGTGGCCAATTGAGCTATGGAGAGATTTTTTGTAGTTATATTGGACATAAGGGAGGATTTCATCCCAAGTTCATGGATGCTTTGACTTGTACATACATAGGATGTGTACACTGATCATGTTGATGACCTTTGTTTGGCCATAAATTTGGCAGCAGAAAGTCATGGACTTGGTGAGCTTGGTATCCAACATCGACCGGGGACTTGACCAAAATGTACTTAGGAACCTACTATCCCAATCTAAGATAATGGACTATTGGATCCTAAAGTGTACCCACACTCATTCAAATAAGAGCTTAGCAGTGGATTCTACTTTGATACTCTTCTTGTAGGCCACCAGAATGGCCATCTCAGAGAATCTATCAACGATCATGAAGACAAAGTCATTGCCATGCTTAGTAGAAGGAAGGCCTGACATGTAATCCATGAAGATGGATTCCCAAGGTCAACTATGAGTAGGTAAGAGATTATATAGGTCTTTCTTCTTGATTGTTGGTTTGGCAATGAAGGATCGAATGTACTTCCCAACATCTTGTCAATGGTTTAGCCAATAAAAATGTTTTTGCAACACTACCACTATTTTCTCTACCTCGAAATTTCCAGTGACTCGACTATATTGCACCTCCCAAATCGTCTTGGCATGCTCACTTGAAGGAACATAGAGGTGTCCCATGTGGCATAACAGTGCATGTTAGAGGTGAAAATTTGGAACTTTCTTCCCTTCTAGGAGCATCTGGTATGCATTTCCGAATTCTGAATCACTCTTGTAAAGATGCAGTCATCCCATAGTCTCATGCCCACAAGAGTCGAGCACTGTGGTCAGTAGGATGATCGAAAATCAACTGAGGCAGTTTTGAATATTGTTGGTGCTTCCCTTCTTGTACTTAATGTTCAAATAGAACTGTTTCACATATGTGGACCATGTTTGATGACAATCGTTCTGCAACTTCCCTTGTGTCTGTATGAACTGTAGGGGTCGGTGGTCTTTGTGGATGACCATTTCCTTCCCCAGAATCTAGTTCTTCCATTATCAACATGATTGCACAATGGAATACATCTTTTTTACATATGTAGGATACTTTCAGACTATGTCTGAAAGTTTCTCACTGTGATATGCCACTCGATGCCTGTGTTGAGTAAGAACTACACCAATAGCATAGTCAAAGGTAGTTTTCTTGATCTCAAATGGTTGTTGCAAGTCTGGTAATATGGGCACTGGTACAAAGCATAAGCGATGTTTCAACTCAGCAAGCACCTTCTATTAGGATTCATACCAAGAGAATTTTTCTTTTGCTCCTCCCTTGGTGAATTGACTCAAATGATAAGTGATATGAGAGAACCCCAATACAAACCTGTGGTAGAAGTTGGAAAGACCGAGAAAGATGCAGAGCTATGTTATAGTGGTTGGGGCTGGCCAATCCTAAATTAATTTTATCTTTGTTGGTTTCACATGCACACATCACTCGTTAATGATGTACCCTAGATATTGAACCTGGATCATACCAAAAGTTCATTTCTCCAAATTGGCACAAAACTTGTGTTGTCGGAGGGTTTGGAGGAGTTGTCTAATATGGTGGAGGTGATATTCTCAACTCTAACTGAATATTAGAATGTCATCCAAATACACCACCACGAATGAGCTGGTGAAGGGTTACAAGATGTCATCCATCAACCTCATGAATTTTTCAGGGGAATTTGTAAACCTGAAATG
The DNA here is from genome assembly GCA_031772625.1 of Pinus tabuliformis. Classification (NCBI taxonomy): domain Eukaryota; kingdom Viridiplantae; phylum Streptophyta; class Pinopsida; order Pinales; family Pinaceae; genus Pinus; species Pinus tabuliformis. The sequence goes on from CM062808.1 coordinate 965,276,648, forward strand.
CATGACCAACAATTCAAAAAGGCACTTCTTGGATTTGGAAGAAAAATTACACACATCATAGGGTTCAATTGGTACCTAGTGATAACCAAACTTCAAGTCAATATTGCTGAAATATTTTGGCCCCCTTGAGTTGGTCAATAAGGTCATCAATCCGTGGGATAGGATACATATAATGGACAAGGTTTTAGTGCCTAATAGTCAATACATAGTCTCCAAGTCCCATCCTTCTTTTGTACCAACATTATCAGGTTCCCACATGGTGATGAACTTGGGTTGATGTTCCCTTTCTGAAACAACTCCTAAATTTTCCTCTTGATTTCATTGTTCTCCAAAACAAAGCATCAATAGATTGGCCCAATGGGCACTGGTGTGCCCAGGGTCAAATCAATTGAGTGCTTGAACTTACAGTTTAGAGGTACCCCTATGGGTGATGTGAATATGTCCTTGTACTCCTCCACAACCTTGTCCATATACTGTTGTTGTGCATTGGATCCCTGTCTGGAGACAGTGGCCACAATATTCTTCTTGCCCTGAGGATGGATCATAAGGAAAACAATTTTCCTATTCTGGGAAATGATCTTACTGCATTAATTAGTTGTGATCAAAGAAATGATAGTAAGTGATGCTACCTTCATTATCCTATACAACTTATTTCTTAAAGTAATAATAATAGTGCGAGGCCTAGAATCATATACAACATGTCACTTCCACAAGTATTGTTGGCCTAATAATATATCACAAACTTGAATGAGAGAAACATCACATAATACCTGATCTATGAAGGGATTGATGTTGTAGGGAATGTGTCAGAGTTGGCTAACAGAGAGATCTCGCCCTTGGTGAAGCCACCCAATGGTGTATGACCATGGGTGTGGTGTAGAAGCTAGGCCCAATCGCGTCATGACTCTATTGGAATGAGGTTATTTTGGCTTCCACTATTAATAATGAACTGTATTGTAGAATCCTTCACCAACATCTGTGAGTGGAAGAGCCACTCATCCTCCTTTGGGTCTTCCAGCTCATCTTTGTAGATCTTGGTGGTGGCAATGGTGGCACTAGGCTTTGAATTGATAATCGACTTCCCCTTTTCATTCCCCTTGTCGTTTTCTAACTTCTAAACATGCATATAATTTGGAATCCTTAATCTTAGCCACTAGTGACTGCTTGGCTCAACACTCACTTGAGTTGTGAGAGGGGCTCTTATGGAACTCACTCCATTTCACTATATCCTTCTTTGTCTTCGTGGTTTTTCTTTTCTTGTGGATTTAGTGGTTTATCCTAGATTGGCATGCCTTGGATTTTTCCTTTGTTCTATGGTTTTGTGGTGCCTTTCCCTTACTTTGGATTTGTAGATCCAAAGTCTTGCTTCTTCTGTTCAAAATTCTACTCAACCTTCACAACATATCAATAGGCAACACCAAGTGAGGAGATGTCTAGGAACTCAATCTCATCCTCGATGTACTTACGTAGACAACCACGGTACTTTTGTACCAAATTCCACTCAGAATCCTTCATACCCATCTTCGTTTGAAGGGTATGGAAAACGTTTGCGAAGTCTGAGACATCTTGGTCCCTTTCATGCCACAGTGTGGTCCAATTTACATATTTATCTTCATAGATCCAAATAGGGGAATATTGTTCCTTGATGAAATTTCAGAAAGAATTACAAGTGGGTGTGAATAAAAGCATTGAGGATTCCCTCTTGTCCTTTTGTTCACAGTAGGTTTCCCACTATTTTTTGACATGTGGGTAGATTCGAGGAGTGCAAAAGTAATATTTTCTCGATTATAAAAGTCATGAACTGAAAAATATCCTTCTAACATATTTAACCGTCTATCTATGGCACCTACATCTATCTAGCCTCCAAATATGGGAATGGGAAAGTTAACTTTACATTAAAAGGAGTGGTTCCTTCAGAGTGGCTACTGGACGAAGATTTGTCACCTGTGGGTAACTGCTGAAGGATCTGGGAAAATTTCTCCATCATCGGCTTCCTTTGTCGCTTGAGGGCTTCCTTGAGCAATATTTTGAAAGGATCTCTTGCCCCCTCATATTTCTTTTCTTCCTCCATGGGAGGTTGTCGACATTTGTGAGGCTGATATTGCAAAGGTTCAACCAATTCAAGCCCTAAATCCTTGTACCCTGATCTCGTTGCAGACATGCAAAGAAAAACAGAGAAATAGCAGACCACTCTGCAACCACTGATCCGAACTTATACAGGAACACAAAAAAATACATATATACAAATAAACATAAAGATGTATGATAAATAAAACTTCGTTTCATTAATATCAAAGAACTAAAATATGCTTAAATACATAAATCGAAATAAACTAGCTTGGGCAAAGGTAGCTTATCTCTTAGAAGAGATGTGGTGGCTACATGCCTTTGAACTATGTTACAATGAGGCTCAACGGAATTTTTATTATTGAACAACAAGGGAAAACCCTAAAAAACCAAAACTCTAACACCAGGAAATGGAACGCCAAGAATTTGTGGGCCCGATTGGGGTTAATTGGGCAGCCAACTCCCTGGGTCGTAACTTGGTCATATTATCTCTGTTTGGCATGTATGATACCTCATTGGAAATACATCTTTGATTACAACAAGATTTTCCATAGGCCCAAGCCTAAAGCTACATAGGCCCATTCATCTGGCCACGAGCTTGCTATGGACCTCAAAAAATGTTGTTTAAATGGTCAAAAATACTCCAAAAATTGAGCACCTGAAAAGGTGCTAAAAATATTAAATGCTACTATAAATAAGGAAAAAGATGAAACCGAGTGGAGGTCTAGGTGGAATAGGCAGGTGGCGACAAATTTCCACTTGGATCATTGTAATAGCTATTACTATCTTGACAACTAGGGAAATGTCTACTATTACAATGATGTTAGTTGTTATAGGAGAAATCCTGGATGTTAGAATCTCATCCACTACTTCAGCACTATGTATGTCACAATTTGTTACAACCTATTGCTTTCCTACAAAACCTTGAATCACATCTCCTATCCCTAGTAAGTTTTCTTCATCATTTTCTATAATGACAGGGGGAAGAGCGGGGGTTACAGTCTTACCTGAGCGAAGTTCAATATCATTACATTCTACTAATCAAATGTAGTAAGTAGAAAAAATTGAGGATTCTAATTGAGTTGTACTCCCTTATTATGAGGGTTAGGATTGGTTTATGTAGAAAATTGAGGGTGCAAAGAAGGGGCAGTCAAAGTCATATTGGAAGGGAGTTGTAACTATTGTTGCATTAATAATTGCACATGCATCTGGTTTGGGAGAGCATGGCCACACCATGGTTGAGGCCATGAAGAACCAAGCCACTTTGGCCAAGGCATAGGATATTGATCCAAAGAAGTTTTAGGGGTGATACCACGGAACTGTTGGATACTGAAACTATTGGATTGGCTATTAAATATTACATATATTACTCCAATAATTAAAAGGGAAAAAAGAGTCTTGCATCATACTTGGTGGTCCATGTTTCCAAGGATTTTTATATCTAGCAAGGTAGGCTACTTCAACATATGATCCTACTTCTTTGTAAATCACCTTAACTCTATGTAATGAAGGGAATTGATTTGTGGAATGATCAAAAAAATATATGGTGCAACTATTGAGTGGGTATTCCCTGAAGAGGTGCTTCTTTGAACAATGAGAGTAGAAAATGCCCAATGCATGCTCAAATTCTCTCTATTTTTGTTTTTCCTATAATACATCAACCATGAGAAGACATTTAACTCATGATTTAAGTATTAAAGTTCTCCAATAGATTCCAATTTTTGCATGAGTTGCTTCAATATTTTCTAACTTCAAAATCCTAACAAAGGTATCATGTGTAATGGTTTGATTTCTCATAGATCCTTTGGAGTTCCTTTTACAAAGCTAAACTATGCCATCATATCATTCCTTAGATATATCTACTTTCCCCAATTTATTCAACATATTAAGGCAGTCATTCATCATTCCCTTAATCATGATTGTTTTTACTATATCCTTATCCAAATTAATGTTCTGAGACGTTTGCAAATTATAATGAACACATTCAACATATTCCTCTAGATTTTCATTTGGTGTTTGAGTAATCACAAATATTTCATCCTTAAAGTCCCTACAATGGAAGTAATCCTAGTACTTTTCTAAGAAAACTTTCTTCATTACATCCGGGGTAACAATAGACACCCCACTGAGTCCCATAAACCATTTCAATGTTTCCCCTTCTAATGTGGCTAGAAACAACTTCAGGTTTTGTTCCTCAATGGTGAGGTGATAACTTATACAAAGGGTATCAAATTTAAAAAGGAATATGTCAAGATATTTGATCCAGATTTATGCAGGAATGAAATGAAATAAATATTTAAACAGAAAAATAAATCTATAGAGAAAACTTAACTTCAATTCATTAATAATAAATACTGTAAAAAATGTTTACACATAGAATGGAAACAAACTAGCTCGAGTGACAGTAGTTATCTCTCAGAAGAGAAGTGGCAACGAAATGTGTTCTAAATTTTGTTACAATGAGGCTCGGGGACCTTCTTTGTTATGAAACCAGCTCACAAAAAGATAGAAAAGATAGATCAATGCCTTATAATTCAGCCTCTTCAAGGGGGAAACCTCCTTTAAATTACACAAATGAACAATTCTTGGATGATACAAATGACAAGACTTCCTTTATATATATAGGAGTCTAAGGGGTCAAAATATAATCACAGCTGACATAACAATAATAATGTAAAAGCACAATAATAACAATAGTGGGCTTCTATGGGGCAAAATAATAACAATATGGGGACTACATGGGCACAACAATATAATGAGGGGGTTGTACTAATAACAATTAGGGGTTACACTAGTAGTATAGGGACCTAACATGCTCCTATCCTTCATAAAGTGTTGTCGTCAACGCTTGAGTAGTTCTTGATGATTCTGAATAAAATTCTTGTCCTCCCATGTGGAATCATTAGCAGGTAAGTTCTTCCACTTGATGAGATACTATGAAATTGATCGGTTTCATAGTTGTTGGGTTCCTGTTTTTGTGACTGCTCAAGGCTCCAATATGATTTTTCCTTCCTCATCAAGTTCTGGCAATATTGTTTGAACTAGGACCTTATGCAACTTTTGAATTAGTGGCCACACTTCTTTGTCCTTCTTCCATTCATCCCTTGCTTTGTTTATCCAATTTGGTTGGATAATAGGAATAGCACAAAACAATGCTTCCACATCCTCATCCTTTCTTGAGAGTGCGTTTGCAACAACCTTTTTCTTCCCATTTTTGTAGATGATTTCAAAGTCATAACCCAACATATTTGTGACCCATGTTTTCTATTCTTCTAAAGATAATCTTTGTTCTAAAAAGTATTTAAGGCTATCATGATCCATTTTTACCTTGAAGTGTCTTCCCATTAAGTAAGGTCGCCATTTCTTAAGTGCATGTAGTATTGCCAACATTTCCTTCTCATAAATAGCTTTCTTGAGATGTAGCTGTAAAAATACCCAATTGCCTACATTAAAACTTCTTTCACTACAATGTTGATCTGCCTATTGTTTCATTTGATTCCACACCAAAGTGGCATTATCCTTTAAAAGTTGGAGAACATGTTGTTGATGCTCGATGTGATCTTTGACTGCTTGAATCTTTTTCTTCTTGATATGTCCTTCTATCTTAAGAGTTTGATGAGTGGTAATTTCCTCCAATGCATTACAAGATATGGTCAGATTCATTTCTTGATGCTTAACATGATCTTTCACTTCTTCAACATTTTTCTTCTTGATATGTCCTTCTACCTTGATAGTTTGAGGAGTGGTAATTCCGCCCAATGCATTACAAGATATGGTCGGATTCATTTATTCTTTCTCGATGTGATCTTTCACTTCATGAACCTTTTTCTTCTTGATATGTCCTTATATCTTGAGAGTTTTAAGAGTGGTAATTTTTGCCAATGCTTTACAAGATATGGTTGGATTCATTTCTTCTTTCTTTGGGGTTGGTTCCTAGTGTATATCCTCTTCTTTTGATGTTTCTTAATCCTTTTCTTCCTCCTCTTCACAATCAATGTAAAATAATTTCTTCTCAGCACACTTATGACCTTTAATGTAATTGTTATCAAAATTGTAACAAAGTCCTTTTGCTATTTTTTCTTCCAATTTTTGTGGTGTCAACCTTATAGGTTGTGGAAGCTAGGAGAAACAACATTTCCATCTTTATCGTTGTGAGGGATAGAATTCCTTATTGCCATAATTTTGCTTTCCACTTTTCTTGCCAACCTGAATGCCTTCTCCAATGAATTAGGTTCCCAAAGATGAACCTCATGTTGAATGCTATCCTTTAAAGTCCCTATTGGGCCTCCAAAATGTCTTCAAAATGACATCCACTTTCACCTTTATCACCACCATTTCACTCACATGTCACAACTCCATAACCATATAACCTTTCATTAGCCACCATTTTCATAAATACATGGGTTAGGATCTTTATTTACCAAAGTTATTTATTTTATGTGTTTAAATTGAATTTATGATTAAAAACTAGGAAATTTACATGGTTTCATGTATCTATATATGTGGCTTGAGTTTCATGACATGTGTAGGTCATTTGGAATCTTCCAAGGCACCCTTATACGGCCTCCAATGCTCAAATTCGAATTCCCTTCAAAGGAGATTTTGATAAAGGTCAAAGAAGGATATGTGTCCTATTTGGATTGTAACTCTATGAGGTGTCCCATCATTTCTTATTTGGATTAGAACTCTATGAGATACCTAGGGGATATGTGTCTCATTATGAGTTATTTGGTTATAACTATATGAGATTTTAGTGGATATTCATTAAATAGGGTAGCTTCTTATCTTTTTTTATAAATAGGAGAGCCTTCTCCTTTGAAAGGCATGCGTAAATTTGGAGAAATGCTCATGTTTTTAATAGAGAATTTGGAGCTTATACTTGGAGATTTGAAGATTTAGTTTTCCTTGCATATGGAGCTTCTTCACTTGTCATCCTCATACACCATTGGAATTGCCATCTAATGAGTGTGAGATTTAATTGCTTTTATAGAAAAAAGTTCATTTCCTTTCTTAGTATTAGTTTTAGAAGGATTGTGTAATCTTTTCTTTTCTAAAAACATTTAAATAGGGAAGATTTATGTATTTTCTAATTGGATTAAGTTTGAGGCAAGGGCTCATAGTTATTTAGTTTCCTTTCATGTTTTGTTATTTACTTTATTAGATCAAATCATCAATTCATTGTATAATTGAATAAAGGATCAGGCCAAGAAGGTGACTTCAAATTGGGTGATTGAATGTTCAGCCTATGCAATCATTGAGCTTTACTTTTTCGTTCTTTTATATTTGCTTTTAAGATCCTCATTTAATTGCATTAACTGATATTCCTAAAGATCATTCTAAGAAATTGATTTAATCATATTTCAAGATTGAATGTTGAATATTTGATACATGCAATTACTGAGTTATTTTCTGCACACTTTACTTGCTTTTCTAGGAAATTAGAAGTTAAAGAATAAATAGTTGCCTACACATCATCTCAAGAAGGTAACAATTCATAATTGAATGCTGGAGTAACTAAGTATACATTAGCTATTTTTTATTTCACAGGTTAATTGAATTTTATTTTCATTATTTGTTTCATAGATTAGACGAAATGGTTTTTGTTTTTTAGTAGTTAGATTGATCTAAACTGAAAGACGATTTCTGGCACATACAGTGCACGCATGCTTCACAAGTTTATGAAACCCCCGGGTTGAAAAATTAAATGATAGGTAATCACTTTGCCCCAACATTTTGGCGCCATTGCTGGGGAAGTTTTCATAGGAACTAACTTCCATTTTAGAGTGTATTTTATTTGATTTTGTTTTTACTAACCATTTATGGAAAAAGGATCTAGAATGTAGCCCAAAGACTACACTGAGGAATGGTATCAAGAAGCAGTTACGCCACAATCTTTGTCAATCCTTCAAGAGATCCTTGCGGAAAATATAAAGGTTAAAATGATTTCTCATGTCCTCATGCAAAATCAGGTACATTTCAAAATTTTGGATATGAACATTTTAGAAAGTTTAATCTATAAATGGCTCCATTGGAAACATTCATGTACTTAAAAATTAAAAAGAAAATATTTCAAGTAGGGTAAACTAGGAAATAAAATCAAGCTTGATTGCATTTTTCTTAGAGTTGATAGCTTTTTTTTTTTTTTAGACTTTAAAATCTTCTAGAATTTTATTTATTTTCTTGCATTTCTTCATTAACCTCACAAAAAGTATTTTCAATAAAAAAAACATTAAAAAAAAAACAATTAAAAACAAACAAAATGAATGCATAGAGAACACAAAACAAAAATAAAAAATTAAAACATTAAAAAAAAACTCAACTGTGCTTTAAAAACTAAGATGCAGATAAAAAAATTGTAAATAATTGTTGTAATCTTAAAAGAATTGTTGCAAATGATGCCAGTGAAAATGTACACAACTCTTGAATGAGCCAAGTTATAAGTAGATTCCAATCCATTGTTGTGATTAGGTCTTCATCAAAACCTGTCAATGAAAAGTGTAATTGAGAAAATCATCTGAGCTTTAGTTCGATGGGAAAACGTTGATTTGTATATTAGAATGTTGAAACACAGATCTATTTTTTTTTGTGCAAGCAAGATGAGTTTCATTTGACATGGAAGGATGCAATGGCATTTTAACAAATTCCAAAGTATCATTTACCATTCGGTTGTTCTAATTTTGTGGCAAAGAATTTTCATCAATTGCCATGTTTGATTTGTTGGATTTGTCATTCACTTGACTTCAAATTTTTGGGAACTGTGCCAAGATAGCCTCGCACTCTACAAACCAATGTCTTTGCGAATGGAATCGGGAATGGAAAGAAAAGAATTAATTTCTGGTTTGATCCCACAGTTGCATTTCATAACTATTCAACTTTTTGGAACCATAATTTGAATTGAACCATAAACAAATTGTGTATTTGATTTTTTTCCCATAACAATGCTCTATTTTATCTACTATTTTTGCATCTGCTATCAAAGCCAACACGTAGGGAGGCTAAAAGACCATTGAAACTAATTGAAGAGGCGGCACAGAATAGAAAAAAATCATGGTGAAAGCAGTCTACACGCAATTAGAAAGAAGCTATGGTTGCTCATAAAATATCTGCAAGAATTTCCCAGGACGATCATGAACCAGTAGGCCTAATGAACAACAAACCTGCAAATAAAAAAATTCAACCACAACAATCGATTTTTGTTGCCGGAGCATCATAGAAAATGTAACTATTTTGACACATTATTTTAAAATTCATTTTTTGAGAAAACCGAGGAAAATTTCGAAAAACTGAGACATGGGTTTTTCTCACAATAGGCCGAATTTAATAACTCAAAATGGCTTCCTTAGTTTCACAACCATTTGGGAGAAATCTAAGATTCTTCAGGAACTTATTTCACTGATTGTGTGAGGAAGAATGATTTCTATTTAATATACAGTGATCTCTTTAAACTCGGCACGTTGAAGAGGGAAGAATTCAAATTAACAAAAAAAAATCTGCTGCTTGGAATTTCCTTGTCGATTACAATAAATTAAATGATTGAAACTCCCTGGTGTTGTTCATTGTATTTTGAGCTCTTGCAATTATCTCAAGCAGTCCCTTCTTTGTTTCGGTTAAATACAATCCTGTGAAAGCTAGATGATCGTCATGGTATATGCTGGTATATCAAATGCACTCAAAATTGTTCATTGAACCCTTGAATGTATGCTTTGGTGTTGAATTGGCTTTGAATTATGTGGTGTATCTTTCAAGCATTCAAACCATGTATATGCATTGAACTATTATATTGAAGAGTGTGAGTTTGGTTGAATAATTTAATTATATATGTGTTGCATTTGGTTCTACTCAAGGCTACTGTGTTTTCTTTAAAATGCTATATGGCATATGACATATGTTAGAGTGAATTCATGCCCATGAGGCATTGCAATTATCACTGGATTTTGGCTCCAGTAAACCACAAAGTTGTTTCTTACTCCTTCAATTCATTTTTTTTTATTTACTGACTTGGGTTATTTTTTCAGGATTTTAGCTACAGAAATTGTGCACATTTTGTAGCTGAATAACGATTCTGTAGCTAATCGACAATTCTGCAGCTAAACAACAATTCTCCAGCGAATCGATAATTCTGCAGCTGGATAAAAATTATGAAAATATGCATTTAACTCAATGATTTATTTGTCAAACAATGCATTCTAACCAAAAATTCATGATCAACATGCCATTTCATCTGCTTACATCATCTTTCATTGTAGCATCATGTTCCCATGCCACATTTTACATGACAATTTTCATTGTTTCATAAAAATTTCAAAATAGTCTAACTTTCTCATACGACATCGGAATTCAATGATTCAAGTGTCTTTGGAAAGATGTCAATGAGATATACAAAATGGGGAAGCTATTATCATATTTTGAAATAGTAAAGAATGAAGAAATTGCTGAAAAGAAACAACATGTAACTTGAGGCACTACTTTCGACACAAGTATAAACTCTTTTGGTTTTCTTTCATGAACTTGTTTAATAGTACCGATTCTTATTTTTTCATGTAAATGTCATTAATGGAGAGATTGATCACCTCCCTATTTTGATAACCTTACAATCCATTGGAGAAGAAGTACTATTTTTTGCAGGTTCCAGGAGGAAGAACAGATGACCATAAGCAAATAGTGTCTCTTAAAGACCACATTTATTTCACAAGAAAATGATCAGAGCAGCAAGAAAGATGATAGATCAATGCATGAGCACATTCTAATGCATATCAGATTTAGCAGTTACAAGCCTTTTAGATGCCATTGTTTCCATTGCATCCATACTCCTTTAGTCAATAAAACTTTCATCTCATTTCCTTTGCAGTCGCATTGCATTTCACTTAGTCAGTCAATAAAATTCTCATCTCATTTTCCTTCACTGCTCATTTTTATTCATAGAAACTATATTTTCCTACCTTTCTTTCACTAAATCATAACCCATTTTCATAAATACATTTAGCTCGCTTACATTCTGATTTGTCCTTTTACTTTCCATTCACTTGTCATTTTCCTTTCCATTAAATAAACCTTGATCCACTGCAAAATTCTCCATTCATAGTCCTTCAAAATCATTGTTTCATGCTCGCATTAGATGATGGAGGATTCCTTAAGGCCTTCCTTCTAACAAGCCTTGGCATGTCGACATCGATACATTATCTATGTTCAGAGCTAGAGTCCTCATTAATACCTTGAGGCTTCTATGCCTTAATGACAGGCTCTCTTGCCAACAACCATGGGAATACATCAATGTCCCTTGATTGTTGGATCTTGCAAGTGGCTTGACATCGACTCATTTATTTTCCCTTCGCAAGATGTACTTAGGTACCTTGACACTCATTGAAATTAATGGCAAGTTTGCCTCGCATTGGTTAACGCCATTCATCAATGGTTGGTAATCCAATGACCTCTCTTGATGCTCGACTAGGACACATTTATTCACATGACTAGAGTTATACCATCGGTTTTATATCAATTGAAGACTATATCATTTTAGCATTTTGTAGCAGATACAACAGATTTAGCAGTAGAAATAAAGAATCCACTTCACAACCTCATCCACTATTTATGCAACCAAGAAGCAAAAGAATTCTACATTTCATTCCATGATCTAGAAGCAACCACACTCTTCAATTTCCATAACTCATGCACATTGAAGGTAAGTGAAGGTATGTGGTTTTCTAATTTTTAGTCATGCAATTCCTTAAAATACTAAAATTGTAACTTTGGGAAATTCCTCACTTCCTCTTTCACATTTTCATATCTTTAGTTGGGGGAAAGGGACATCATTTCATATTCATACATCATACACCATCACACATTTTCATTTCATCCTAACATACTTGTCCTAATCAATTATCATTGCATTATGGTTAAAAAATTTATATGATTTGCAAATAATGTCTAAATTAAGAGCACACTATATGGCTGATTTTAAAGATGCATTCTTAAATATGTTCAATGAATCTTGCTGCAACAAAAAGAAACAAGGTATTGAAAAACAAGAACTAATATCAATTAGAATTTGGTTGAAACACAAGAACCAACCAAACATGTTACATTTTATGACAAGGATACTTTGCAAAAATAAATAAAATTTTCAAATGCAAAGTTTAAGGACATATGATATAAGCCAAGTTCATTCAAAAGCAAAAACATTGTGAGCAAATCAAAGGAATTAATGCAATATTTGCATGAGGACATGCAATTACTCTAGTTGGGGGCTATGTTGGGCCACCAAAATGTCTTCAAAATGACATCCACTTTCACCTTTATCACCACCATTTCACTCACATTTCACAACTCCATAACCATATAACCTTTCATTAGACACCATTTTCATAAATATATGGGTTAGGATCCTTATTTACCAAAGTTATTTATTTTATATGCTTAAAGTGAATTTATGATTAAAAACTACGAAATTAACATGGTTTCATGTATCTGTATATGTGGTTTGAGTTTCATGACATGTGTAGGTCATTTGGAAGCTTCCAAGGCACCCTTATGTGCCCTCCAATGCTCAAATTCGAATTCCCTTCAAAGGATATTTGGATAGAGGTCAAAGAAGGATATGTGTCCTATTTGGATTGTAACCCTATGAGGTGTCTCATGATTTCTTATTTGGATTAGAACTTTATGAGACACTTAGGGGATATGTGTCTCATTATGAGCTATTTGGTTGTAACTATATGAGATTTTAGTAGATCTTCATTAAATAGGGTAGCTTCTTATATTTTTTTATAAATAGGAGAGCCTTCTCCCTTGAAAGGCATGTGTAAAGTTGGAGAAATGCTCATGTTTTTAATAGATAATTTGGGGCTTCTACTTGGAGGTTTGAAGATTTAGTATTGCTTGCATATGGAGCTTCTTCACTTTCCATCCTCATACACTATTGGAATGGCCATCTAATGATTATGAGATTTAATTGCTTTGATAGATTAAAGTTCATTTTCTTTCTAAGTGTTATTTTTAGAATGATTGTGTAATATTTTCTTTTCTAAAAACATTTCAATAGGGAAGATTTATGTATTTTCTAATTGGATTAAGTTTGAGGCAAGGGGTCATAGTTATTTAGTTTCCTTTCATGTTCTATTATTTACTTTCTTAGATCAAACCATCAATTCATTGTATAATTGAATAAAGGATCAGGCCAAGAAGGTGACTTCAAATTGGGTGATTGAATGTTCAACCTATGCAATCATTGAGCTTTACCTTTTCATGCTTTATATTTTCTTTTAATATCCTCATTTAATTGTATTAACTGATATTCCTAAAGATCATTCTAAGAAATTGATTTAATCATATTTCAAGATTGAACGGTTGAGTATTTGATACATGCCATTACTGAGTTATTTTCTGCACACTTTCCTTGCTTTTCTAGGACATTAGAAGTTAAAGTATAAATAGTTGCCTACACATCATCTCAAGAAGGTAACACTTCATAATTGAATGCTGGAGTAACTAAGTATACATTAGCTGTTTTTTATTTCACAAGTTAGTTGAATTTGATTTTCATTATTTGATTTGATAGATTAGATGAATTGGTTTTTGTTATTTTGTAGTTAGATTGATCTAAACTGAAAGACAATTTCTAGCACATACAGTGCACGCATGCTTCACAAGTTTACGAAACCCTCGGGTTGAAAAATTAAATGATAGGCAATCACTTTGCCCCAACAGTCCCTATGGAGACATCAATCCTCTGCTTCTCTGGAATATCATTTTCACTTATATTCAATTTTTGAAAGTCCTCAATGTTATCTATCATTGAACACTTCTATTTGATATTTATCAATTGGCTAAAAAAGGTGTTTCTCTTTGTATCCTCATAATGTGATATCACTTCCTCTGTGAAAATTGACCATGTAACAAGTTGTTTACGAGAACAAATCCCTTTATACCATAAAAATTGATCCGATTCTAAATATGAAGATGCAATACATATCTTTTGTAATAGTTGCAACTCATGTAGATCAAAAGATTGCTCCATCTGTAGAATCCTATTTAGCGGATCCTTGCCATCAAACTTCCTCATATCGTCTTTTCTTGATTTTAGGAGCTCGATCTTGAAACGACTGTAACTTTGTAATTTCGGATCTTCTAGTTCTGAAATAGTGATCTGTAGTAGCCCTCTATTTCATCTTTCTAATGCCACCAGTCTAATCGAAATTGGATTCTCCAAGAAAGAGTTATGCACAATCTCCTAAGATGACTTGATTATATACCTTTCCCAAAGAGCGAATTTGTATGAAGTGCCGCGTCTCACTGTTTTGACCTTCAGATCTGAAAAATATATGCAGAAAACTAAAGTCCATCCTCTTTCTCTAACTTCTTACAAAATTTCAATCTAATGCTCAGAGAGATAGTTATGATGATTTTCCCCAGGTCACCTATTTTGGATGTAATTCAGGCACGTGCAGAAACTCTAAATGTCTTGGATGCTCCGAAAATATAGAGAAACAAGATCTGAAAGTTCAACCTGGACTTCACCAATATTTCGGTTGAAATGGGTTTTAATTGCAGAGTTTGAACCTTCATAGAAAAACAATTATAGCGAAACTTCCACAATGACCTGTTTGAGATGAAATTCTGGAGCTTGCAAAATCCCTAACTTCCTCAGATCATATCTTCGAAAATATAGACAGAAAAGATCTGAAATTCGGACCCGAGGTTTAGACCAATTTCCTATCAAATGGTTTTTTGTTTTAGCTTCTGAAATGTCACAGGAAAAAAGTTATAGTGAAAATTCCACGCTGACCTATTTGGAGCAGCGAATCCCTAGAATCCAAAGCTCTTATACCAAATGTTATGAAACCAACTCACAAAAAGATAGAAAAGATATATCAATGCCTTAGAATTCAGCCTCTTCGAGGGGGAAACCTCCTTTACATTACACAAATGAACAATTATTAGATGATATAAATGACAAGACCTCCTTTCTATATATAGGAGTCTAAGGGGACATAATATAATCAGAGTCGACATAACAATAATAATGTAAGAGCATAATAATAACAATAGTGGGCTTCTATGGGGCACAATAATAACAATATGGGCACTACATGGGCACAACATTATAATAAGGGGGGTGTACTGATAACAATAAGGGGTTACACTAGTAGTATAGGGACCTAACATTCTTATTATTGAGAGACAATGGAAAACAATAAACATCTAAAAATCTAACCCTAGGAGATGAAGCGTTGAAAGTTTGTGGGCCCTGTTGGGGTTAGTTGCTACATAAAATTCATGGGGTTGTGACTTTAGCATATGTAACTCTTTGTTTGACACATACGATACCTCGTTAGAAATATCTATCCAAGGACTAAAAATTTCAATTGAAATCCCTTGTTATTATCTATTTGTTCACCCATTTTCCCAAAAATGTTGTTTAGGTCCTTAAAATGGCTCCAGATATTTGACACTTGAAAAACTGCAAAAAATAGTAAATTGTGCTACAATTAAAGAAACTAAAATAAATAATGGTGGGGGTCTGAGTGGAATAGGTAGGTGGCCACTAATATCCACCTGGATCAATCCTACCCCCTTAGGAAGCAATGGTCCCCATTGCATTGAGTTCCTCCATGAGATGGGGAAACTTTTGCTGAACATGGTCCCTCACGAGCCACTTGCCTTGCTGCAAGATTTGTCTAGATTTGACAACCCAATAAATTTGGATCTTATGTTGGCAAATGTTCTTCATTTGTGTGTCCATAATCCAGTTAGTTGTGACCTATTCCATCTAGTCTAGAGTGAGCTCTATTGGTAGAAGTTGTTCTGCAATGTATAATGTGTCCAACAACAGTGGAAAGTGGTGCCGGAGGTGGTCCACATCAAACATTGGGTGAAATCCAAGGAATGTGGGAATTATTAGCTCAAAATCATTGTCTCCCATGGCCTTAGTGATAGTGTAAGGTCTGTATCAGACTGGTCAGAGCTTCTAATGGGCTCTGACAAGGTGTTCTTTCTGCAAATGTAGCCAAACTTTATTTCCCACCGTAAAATTATGTGGCACCCGATGTTCATAATGTTGCTTCTTGTACTTTCCATTGGAATTATCCAAGATGTCGTGCACCTACTAGCAGATGTGTAGGGTGCATTCAATAAATATGGTTTCTTTATCAGCCTCAGACTATAGATGTACATATTGTTTCAGTGTTGTCACATGAGGCATGGAAACATCAATAAGACACAATGGCTGAAATCCTAGACCCACCTAAAAGGGACTACGACTAGTTGAGCTATGGAGATATCTATCATAACTTTGTTGCACATGTTAGGGCTTGGATCTACCTCAGAGTGAAGGAAGGCATGTCTAGGGTAACATCAAACCACGCTTAACCTGGTAGCTAGCCCTACCAGGTCGGGAGAGGGCTCTCTCCTTGTCAATCTCAATTAGGATATTGGAAAATAGGGATTGAGATGACTGAAATGAATGCTAATTTTAGGCTAGGTATAGTAGATTAGAGAATTTTGTTTGATTTTAGGTTTTGGTTGTTGGATCAATTAGAGAAAGCAGATTGGGTCCGGGAAATCAACTCAGGGATATAGTCATGTCCTATGGGGCAAGATAGACAAGGGTTTATGTACTCGAAATGGATTGAGATGGTAGATTAAGACAGCTGAGGAGTTGAGGAGGGCATAAAGATACTATGAATCCTCTTCAAACAGTTGAAAACATTGAAAACCAAATGCATTCCCAAGACAAATCACAGCAGTTTATTTTGTCCATTCACCTTGATTCATTTAGTTTTAGAAGAGAAAGATAGATTTGGATACATATAAAACATAAGAAAAACTCATTACAAAGAAAAAAAAATACATAAACTCACTGTCACAAGAATCCCACAAAAATAGCTGTGAAACCTAGTTTATTCCTTGCCAACCTACAAATACAAATGTTCAGTGACTCAAACACTTTTTCCAATTTCCAACCTTTACAAATGAATCGAAAAGTACATGATATAGATAAGGAAACTACTCAAGCTAGCTATCAGGGTCGAGTCCATGAGAAAAGGGGTGGTTTCAACCATATCTAAACTAGGAACACAAAAGTAGGCAGTGGAACAACTTGCCTCTAAAACCAAGGAAACCAATTCATTCATTTCAAAACCACCTTTGACTTGATGTATCTACCCTATTAAGTGTTTTACATTCATAATTACATCAAGTTACATCATTTACCATGCTAATTTCACCAAGAGAGAAAGAAAAAGTCAAATGTAGAGAAAACTAGATGAAATCTAGAAAATTAGGCAAAACTGGCAAAATTTATCCTATGTGTAGCACCACTGATCCTATGTGCAGTGATTTTTCTAGGACAATTTTGGAAGGCTTCCCGGAGTTCAAATCAAGTATAGGATAGCTTGTTGGAAAGCTTGATGAGTCTACTTTTTGGAACAACTTGAGTTTCTGAATTTGGAGTCCATTTGCCCCTACAAAAATTGATTCTCCCAAGACTGCTTCCTGTGTGGCAAAAAAGTGGTAGAGAGGGCACTTTTTAGGTGTTTTTTTCCCTTTTGGAGACCTAGAACTTGTCCAAAAAATATCAGCCATTTTTGGGCTTGAAATTTGGGATGATTGACCCTTGTTAAGTGCTTTGATTAGCCAATGATGCTTCAGCCAAGATCTTGAGTTTATCTTGCTCTTTTTTTCTCCTCAAAGCTCCTTTTAGCTTTGATTTTAGCCTCTTTACCCTTGTTTTACATATCTTGTTCCACTGTTCACTTACATTTGGAATGCCTATTGCCTGTGCAACACCAATTTAATTGCAACACCTTTTGTAGACTAGTTTTGGAGGCCTTCCCGGTGTCAAAATTGGGCGTGTGATAGCTTGTTATAAATATTATTGAGTCCACTTTCCTGAAGATCTTGAAATTTCCAATTTGGAGGTCATTTGCCCTGTCAAAAGTCCAATCTTCCAAGACTGGTCAAAAAGTGCAAAATGAGGCTGCCTAGATGTAGAGTGTTGTTACAGTGAACTTTTGAAGGTCTTCCTCAACTCCAAATTGAGCTCATGATAGTGCATTGGAAATATATTTCTGTCTAGTTATCATTTGACTCATCAAGAAAGTCATTTGGCCAACCAGGCTAGGCAAAATCTTGTGTTTCCCAAGGTCACTCCAGAGGTGCATTAACTCTCCTGAGGCAACTGTATTTTTGAAATTTCTCTAAAACCATGACACCTATGTAAAAAGTGAAGGAGGCTTTTCTTTCTTAGCCTAGTTTGGACAAAAACCTCTCTCACTCTTTCCAAATGCATGTTTCCTTGGTCAAAAACATCATTTGAGTAAAACCTATTCCGATGTGTGGCACAGGGAATTTATCGAAATGAAGTGAAATGAAGTGGATAAGGGGATTCTAAATTCTTGAGAAAATGTTTAGAAGTAGGGAGGATGTTAGGAAATAGGGTAAAGTGGAATTTCAAATATTGAGTGAGGGGAAGGGGTCCAAAAGGGAAAAAAACAAGGTTAGCCTAGAAAATTGTCAAACTGTAGCAAGAAACTAGGGTTTGTGGGAAGATGAGGAATTTGAGGGATATCAGTGATGGGAAGTGTTTAATAAGGTACATTAAGGATAGGGAAATGTATATGAACATCAGGATACAATTTTTCTTGATGATTTGACCATACAAGAGAAATTACCTTCGAAACCCTAGGAGAGGGAAATGAGCCATACCCAAGTACAACTCAAGTATGAACAAGGTGTAAAATGACCCATTGGAACCTGAAATGATGATGAAAAATCTCTGAATGATGGTACACTCATCTAAATGGTGACATGGAATGACATTTGGACAACTTTGAAAGGAGTGAAAACAAATCCTAAACCTAATAGCTAGTGACCAAATTTTACTTGAAGACTCACTGAAATGACAAAATTTGACTTTGGCACCCTAAATTCACTTTGTAAGAGCATGTTTGATCACTGGAAGAAGGTTGCAAAGAATGACACTAACAGCACATAAGGGAGGCTCTCATCCCAGGTTCATGAATGCTTAGAGTTTTACATGTGTGGTATGTGCACTATCATACTGTTGGTGACCTTTATCTAGCAATCAGAATGGCGATTGAATGCAGTCAACTTGGTGAGATTTGTGTCCAATAATGTCCATATTATTGACAAAAATGTGCTTAAGAACCTATTATCCTGACTTAATATAATGGTCTGTGGGATTCCAAAATATATCTATAATCGTTCAAAGAATATTTTCAAAGTGTCCTCTATTGTGATAATCTTCTTGTAGGCCACCAATATATCCATCTTAGAAAATTTGTCCACGACCACAAATACATCCTAATTACCATGCTTGGTAGAAGGGAGGCTTGACTAATAGTCCATGGAGATGGATTCCTAGGGCTGCTTGGGAGTAGGAAAATCGGTGTACAAGCCTTGCTTCTTGATGTTTGGCTTAGTAATGGCATAAGCAGTGCAACATCTAATATATTTTCCAACATCATCTTGGAGCTTTGGCCAATAAAAATGGTTTTTTAGTATGACCAAAATTTTATCGACACCAAATATCCTGCAACCCGACTATAGTATGCCTCCCAAATCACCCTATCATGCTTGCTTGAAGAAACATAAAGGTGGCCCAAGTAGCATAATAATGCATCCTAGAGGTGTAAATTTGGAACTTTCTTGCCATTTACTAGAATTTGGTATGTTATGGTGAACTCAGGATCATTTTTGTAAAGTTGTGACCAACAAGAGGTCTCGTGGCCACAAGAGTTGAGAACAGTAGTCAGTGTTGCAATTGGGGGCCAATTGAGGCAATCTACAACATGATTGGTGCTTCCCTTCTTGAATATAATGTTCAAGTGGATTTTTTATGGATATGTAGACTTCTTTTGATGTAGATCATTCTTCAATCTCCCTCATATTCATATAAACTAAAGAGGTGAGTGATTTCTGTGGATGACTGTATCCTTCCCCAGAATCTAATGCATCCATTGTTGGCATGCTTGCATGATAAAATACATCTATTTATCATAAGTGGTGTATTTTGAAATTGTATCAAAAAGTGTCTCATTGTGATAGGCCACTAGATGTCCTTGTTGGGTGAGGACTACACCATTAGTGCAGTCATAGGTGTCTACCTTAATTTCAAATGGTTGTTAAAGGTTAGATAATGTAAGTACAAGTGTAGAGCAAAGGTAGTGCTTCATCTCATCAAATGCCTTTTGTCGGGACTTGGAGCAATTTTTTTTTTCTTTCGTTCTGCCCTCGGTAACTTGACTCGAAGACCATGTGATATGAGAGAATCCCAACATAAACCTTCGATAAAAATTAGTAAGGCCCCAAAAGTTTTGAAGCTCTCAAAGAGTGGTCACGACTAGCATATACCAAATGACTTGGATCTTAGCTATATCCACATGTATCCCTTACTCATCATTAATCTAACTGAGATATTGGAGCCGACTTATGCCAAAGTTGCATTTCTCTAAGTTGGCACATAGTTTTTGTTTCTACAGGGTTTGAAGGACCTACTAAATGTGTTGAAATTTCTCCTCCCAACTCTTGCTGAAGATGAGGATGTCATCAAGTTATAAAACCATGAACAAGTTGGTAAAGGGCTATAATATTTATCCATCGGCCTCATAAAATTTGCAGTGCCATTTGTTACCTTGAAAGGAATTACAAACCACTCGAAAATACCATCCTTGGATTTCAAGGAAGTCTTTGATACATCTATGGGTTCTATTGGAAATAAGTGATAGTAAGACTTCAAGTCAATCTTGCTTAAATACTTAGCCCCCCTGAGCTAGTTAAGAAGCTCATCAATCCATGGGAATGGATACCTATTTCTGAAAGTGATTTTGTTTAGTTCTCGACAATAAATTCAAAGATTTTATGTGCCATCCTTCTTTTGTGCAAGTATAATCATTATACGTCAAGATGAGGAACTTGGTCGATGTGACCTTTTTGGAAGAAATCCTAGATCTGTCATTTTGTTTCTTAATTTTCAAGAATTAAGCGATGATATATCATCCCATTAGGTATAGGTTCTTTAGAATTCAGATCAATCGAATGCTTGACCTGACAGTGATAAGGTACCCCTTTGGGTGAGGAGAATATGTCCCTATATTCTTCCACAACCTTATCCACTTGATTCTATTGCGTGGGGGAGGCCTTCTTGGGGTCCATTTATGTGGTCACGATATTCCCCTTAATTTGAGAGTGAATTAGAAAGAAAACTAATTTCTCTATCTGGGAGAGGATATTACTGCATTTCTTAGTAGAGATCAAAGAGATGGTAGTAGGTGGGGCTACCTACGGGATCCTTTATAACTTATTGCCCAAATAAATAATGAAAGTGTAAGGCCTAGAATCATTCAAAACATGACACATCCACAAGTATATTTGGCCTAATAACACATCACAAACTTCAAGAGGACCAAAATCACACAGTACCTCATCCATGAAGGGCTTGATGCTGTTGGGAAGGCGACACATTTGGCTGACGCAGAGACCTCATCCTTGGGGGAGCCACCTGATGGTCTATGGATACAGGTTTAGTGTTTTAAGTAGGCCCAAATTCTTAATGACCTTTGCTTAGATGAGGTTCTTTTGGCTCTCATTGTTGAAAATGAACTACAAGAGAAACCCTTTCATCCACATATGTGAGTGTAAGAGATTCTTTTGTTCCTCTAGATGATTAGGCTCAATCTTCTAGACCTTGGTGGTAGAAATAGTAGTGAATGGCTCCACAACAATAATCTACTTTCATTTTTCATTCCCCTTCTCATGTTTTTACTTTGAGTTGGAACAGGTACCCAACTTTGAAGCATTCAATTTGGCCACGAGTGAATTCTTGGTGTGACACTCACTTGCGTTGTGAGTGGGCCTCTCTTGGAACTCACATCATTTCTCTGTGTCCTTCTTTGTATTCATGGTGTTATTATTTATTTACATATTTTATGGGTTGTCCTAGGTCACCTTGCCTTTCCTTTTTCCTTTATTCTTTGGTTTGGGGGTGCCTTTTCTTTGCTTCAAATTCATAGATTCAAAGTGTCACTTCTTCTGCTTAAATTTCTGCTCATATTGGTATGCGGTGCTGAGCAATGAAATGTACAGGAACATCATGTCATCCAAAATGTATTTTTGTTTAATTTTGTGATACTTTAGTACCCGATGCCACTCAAAATCATTGATACCCAATTTTTTGTGAAGGGTATGAAAAATATTTTCTAACGTTGATCTGTCTTGGTACCTTCCCTGCCACAGTCTATTTCATTTTATGTACTTATCTTCATAGCTCTTGACAAGGTAATATTGTTCCTTGAGTACATATGAGAAAGAATTCCAAGTGGGTGTGGCTGAAAATAGTGAGGGATCAATCTCATCCATATACTCAGAGTAGGTTTCCCACTAGTCCTTAACACGTGGGGGGGAATTGAGGAGTGCAAAACTTATCTTTTCCCTATTGGAAAAATCATGAACCAAAAAATATCCTCCCAACCGATTTAACCATTTGTTTATGATATGTTCATATATCTTGTTGAAAATGCAACAACATGATGGAGCTTAGTGAAAAGAAGTCACCTTCACTAAGTGGACCCGCAGGCTATTTTTGGCGCAAAGTCTATTTTTAGACTATGTCTATTTTTAGACAAATGGATCATGGTCTATGAGTTGCAGGATGCTATTTATGGATGATTAGTCATGTTGGTAAAAATAGATGGACTTCTATTTTTAGACATATGGGCAAAGTCTATTTTTAGACTGCCAGTCTAAAAATAGAATAGTCGAATATTATTAGCTCTTAATAATATTTGAACTATAAACATTATCTTATCCTCTTGCAGCACTTCAGTTCGAGCTACGGATGTGGCACATGTAACTGCCAGAAGGAAATACGCTTTTCTTATGGGTTAGTTGAGCTATTTCATGATGGACTTTACTTAGAACTCAAGTGATTGAGTTTGGTGGAGTTGATTGAGGAGTTGATGGAGTTGTGTTCAGTTTGACTTAGTTGAACTAGTTGTATTTAGTCTAACTGCCAAATACACCAGTGATGAGTGATGTGACTGAATTATTAATTAATTCACTAAGTATTAACTCATAAATCAACTAAAGAATACATCAGTTAACTCAGTGCATGGACAATTCAGTGGAGACAAGTGTTAGAGGTGGGTGAAAGGGTGAGACTACTATCAGTTGTGACTATAGCTGTGCATGAGATTTGCACAATCATTGATTGAGATTGCCAATTAGGATTGCGCAGTACAACCAAAGGGAAAACAAGCTTGGATTAGATCTATTCTCAACTTGGATTGCGCAGTAGAGGCAAGCAAACAGTGGAGGAGATTTGAACCTATTACTTGATTCAGATCTGAGCTAGTTTGTGTGTAGCAGGTGGAGATAGTACTGAGTACTTGTGAGGAGTATTGTACTATGTATTGTCACATGTTCTCTATCATATAATATACAGATAGTCGGGGGTTTTTAGCTGTATAATTTCCCCATTACATACGGCGTTGATATGTGTGATTGATGTTTCAATGTGCGAATGCGATTGTTTCTTTAATTCTGCAAATTGATGATCAACGTAGAGGAGGTTATGTATTATGCATGCATTCTGCAAATAGTGTATAATCAGGATAATCTCAGTGAATAAGTGTTATATTATTCAAAATTTCTACATGGTATCAGAGCTAGCTAATTTGTAGAAAAATTTCTACATGGTATCAGAGCTAGCTAATTTGTAGAAAAATTTCTACATGGTATCAAAGCGAAGTTGATCATCAGATCTATTATTCAGAAAGTGATTGCATTTTATTTCTTCAGGCAGAGTCTGTAATTGGGCTAGGTAGCCTCTGGATTCATCCTTCTTTTGGAAGGTGAGATATCCGGTAAAAGCCCATACAGTCAATCTCTGTACGAGAAATACTTTGTTCTCACGAATTTCAGATCAGAAGCGGTTGAGTTTTGAGCTGAAGGAATTTGAATTTGCAGTAGTGTTTTCTTGGTGTCGAAGTTGAAATGTCTTTCAACAGATTGCGATTGGAGTATTCCCTTGAGGGTAGCTCGAATTATATTGCACAGAAATACAGGATGGAGGCGGTGTTAGATGACAATGGGTTGAAGGAGTTCATAGAGGCTGAGGTCCCAAAGCCTATTGAAGCTGCTCACATTGAGGCTTGGCAAAAGAAGACAGCAAAGTGTCGAAGGATTCTGTTGGAGGGCGTGAAGGATCACATTGTATCCAGCCTACATGGAAAGGCTTATCCATACTTGATGTGGAAAGTATTGATAGATTTATTCCAAAGCAAGAGCGATCAGAGGAAGTTGGCACTCAAGGATAAACTCAGAAACATTAAGTGTGAGGAAGGAGAGAGTATGCCCAAGTATCTCACGAAGTTCACCCAATGCCCGGATGAGCTGGGAAGTGTGGGGGTGACTATCGATAATGAGGACTTGGTGAGCTTGACTCTCCTTGGTCTTCCAAAGAGTTGGCATTCCTATCAGGACTCTGTCAATGGTCGGGAGAAATTGCTAGGATGGGAGAGACTTTGGTCTGATCTTGTGCAAGAGGAGATTAGGCGGAATATGTTATGAAACCAGCTCAAGAAAAGATAGATCAACACTTTAGAATTCAGCCTCTTCGAGGGGGCAACCTCCTTTACATTACATAAATGAACAATTCTTTGATGATACAAATGACAAAACCTCCTTTCTATATATAGGAGTCTAAGGAGTCACAATATAATCCAGCCGACCTAACAATAATAATATAAAGCCACAAAAATAACAATAGAGGGATTCTATGGGGCACAGAAATAACAATATGGGGGTAATAGGGGCACAACAATATAAATAAGGGGTATAACTACAATAGTAATGGGGTAATCACTAGTATTATAGGGACCCAACATGCCCCTCTCCTTCAAAAAAGTGTTGTCCTCAACGCTTGAGTAGTTCTGGATACTTCTGCATAAAATTCTCATCCTCCCATGTGGAATCTTCAGCGGATAAGTTCTTCCACTTGATAAGATACTCTGAAATTGATCGATTTCGTAGCTGTCGAGTTCTTGTTTCTGTGACTGCTTCCAGTTCCAATATAATTTTTCCTTCCTCATCAAGTTCTGGCAATATTGTTTGAATTGGGAGCTTGTCACCTATAACCTTCTTTAAACATGAAACATGGAAAACTGGGTGCAATCGAGAAGCTGCAGGAAGCTCCAATTTGTATGCCATAGTACCAATCTTTTGCAACACCTTGTACGGACCATAATACTTTGGTGATAATTTATTATCCTTCTTAGCTTGCTTTAGGGACATTTGCTTATATGGTTGTAGCCGTAGGAATACCCAATCACCTACATCAAAACTTCTTTCACTGCGATGTTGATCTGCCTGTTGTTTCATTCTATTTTGTGCCAACACGAGGTTATCCTTTAAGAGTTGGAGGACTTGTTGTTGATGTTCGATGTGATGTTCCACTGCCTGAACCTTAGAATTTTCTCTTAAATATGATGTGATGGATGGTGGTTGATACCCATAAAGTGCCATAAATGGGGTCATTTTTGTTGCTGTATGGAAGGAAGTGTTATACCACCATTCAGCCAGAGGCAACCATTTGACCCATTGTGTCTGTTTATCAGATACAAAGCAACGAAGATATCCTTCCAAACATTTTTTTACTATCTCAGTTTGCCCATCAGATTGAGGATGATAAGATGAGCTATGAGCTAACTGAGTACCAAGACAAGAAAATAATTCTGTCCAAAAATTTCCAGTGAAAATGGGATCTCTGTCACTTACAATAATCTTTGGGTTTCCATGTAGCTTTTGAACTGTTTCCATAAATGCAGTAGAAACTGTACTGGCTTTAAATGGATGTGATAATGCACAAAAGTGTGCATACTTGGTAAGTCTGTCAACTACCACCATGATGACACTCTTTCCCTCAGACTTGGGTAAACCTGTGATAAAATCCATTGAAACCTCCTCCCAACGTTGGCTTGGAATGGATAAAGGTTGTAATAGACCCGGTGTCTTAATTGTTTCAACTTTATTTTGCTGGCAAACCAAACATTCCGCCACAAACTTTTGAATATCTGATTTAAGGCCATCCCAAAAAAATTCCTTCTTAACCCTGTGGTAAGTTTTTAAAAATCCTGAGTGCCCTCCTAAGGGAGAAGTGTGCAATTCCATAAGAATCTTTTGTTTTAGCTGGGAATTCTTACAGAGGTATAAGCGATCTTTGTACCATAACGAATCATTTTGCCAGCTAAATGTATCAGAAGTACTGGAATCTTGTTGTAGCTTTCGAATAAGTGCCCACACTTCTTCGTCATTCTTCCATTCCTCCCTTGCTTCGTTTATCCAATCTGGTTGGATAATAGAAATGGCACACAACAATGCTTCCACATCCTCATCCTTTCTTGAGAGTGCATCTGCCACCACATTTTGCTTCCCTTTTTTGTAGATGATTTCAAAGTCATAACCCAACATCTTTGTGACCCACTTTTGTTGCTCTTCAGAGGATAATCTTTGTTCTAAAAAGTATTTAAGGCTATCATGATCCGTTTTTACCTTGAAGTGTCTTCCCATTAGGTAGGGTCGCCATTTCTTAAGTGCATGGAGTATTGCCAACATTTCCTTCTCATAAATAGCTTTGCTTAAAAACTTTCCCTTGATTGGACGACTTTCAAAAGCAATGGGTCTTTCATCTTGCATTAGAACAGCACCAATTCCATTTCCTGAAGCATCACATTCCACAATAAAGGTTTTTGTGAAGTCCGGTGTAGCTAAGACCGGTGCTTGGCACATTGCCTCTTTAAGATGTTCAAAGGCCTTTGTTGCTTCCAGAGTCCATGAAAATGAATCTTTCTTCAATAATGTTGTTAGAGGTGCTGCTATTCTCCCATAATTCTTAACAAACTTGCGATAATACCCTGTCAACCCAAGAAATCCTCGCAGATGCTTTATGGATGTGGGGATTTTCCATTCCTTAATGGCTTTAATTTTGCTAGGGTCTACCTTAACTCCTTCATGAGATACAATATGACCCAAATATTCCACCTCCTGGACTCCAAAGAAACATTTGGATCTTTTTGCATATAATTGTTTCTCCTCCAATAGTTGTAGCACCCTGTCAACATGTTCAACATGATCCTTCCAAGACTTGCTGTAGATTAGTATATCATCAAAAAATACTAACACAAATTTTCTAAGGAATGGTTTGAAAATTGAATTCATCAAACCTTGAAATGTTGAAGGTGCATTGGTAAGGCCAAAAGGCATGACCAAAAATTCATAATGACCCTCATGAGTTCTAAATGTCGTTTTCGGAATGTCTTCAATCTTCATTCTGATTTGATGATATCCCGAACGAAGATCCAACTTGGTGAAGTAAATTGATCCATGCAATTCATCCAGTAATTCATCAATAACAGGAATGGGGAACTTATCTTTAATAGTGAGCTTGTTGAGCTCCCTATAATCTGGACACATGCGCCATGATCCATCCTTCTTGTGCACCAATACTACTGGAGCTGAGAAAGAACTTTGACTCGGTTGAATTATACCAGCCTCTAGCATTTCTGCAACCATACGTTCAATTTCACTTTTTTGGACATAGGGATATCTGTACGGCCTGATGTTTGGAGGAACACTTCCTGGAATCAGATGAATAGCATGATCATGATCACGCATAGGTGGGAGACCCTTGGGAGTCTCAAATACCTTGGAATGATTGTCCAAGACTTTTTGGAGATCTGGAGAAATAGATGATTCCAATGTGGAAACATCTAGCGAACATAATTGTGCAATTACACCTCTTTGCTCCCTTTTTAGAAGCTTTGTCATACCATTAGAGCTGATTATCTTTCCTGGTTTCCCTGCAATACCCCTTAATTCAACTTCCTTTCCTTCCGTAGAAAATTTGATGAAAAGTTCTTGAAAATTAAAAGCTATTGTACCCAAGGATTGTAGCCATTGGACTCCTAGTACAACATCAGCACCTCCCATTGGAATGGAAAGCATTGGGCTAGTCAATACATATTCTCCCATGGATAGCTTGATATTATGGCACTTTCCAGAGCAATTTATTGTTCCTCCATTTGCAATCATCACTTGACACTCTGGTGCTGGATATAGGAAGCAATTCAATTCTTTTGCTACCCTACAATGAATAAAATTGTGGGTGCTTCCTGAATCAATCAACACTATTACCTTTTTCTTCTTGATTTGTCCTTCTATCTTGATGGTTTGAGGAGTGGTAATTCCCGCCAATGCATTACAAGATATGGTCGGATTTATTTGTTCTTCATCTAGGCTTTGTTCCTGGAGTATATCTTCTTCTTTTGACCTTTCTTGCTCCTTTTCTTCTTCCTCTTCACAATCTATGTAGAATAATTTCTTCTCAGCACACTTATGACCTTTAGTGTATTTGCTATCACAACTGTAACAAAGCCCTTTTGCTCTTTTTTCTTCCAATTGTTGTGGTGTCAACCTTATAGGTTGTGGAAGACTAGGGGCAACAACACTTCCGTCTTTATAGTTGTGAGTGGTATGCTTCCTGGTTGCCATAATTTTGCTTTCCATTTTTCTTGCTAACCTGAATGCCTTCTCTAATGAATCAGGTTCCCAAAGGCGAACATCATGTTGGATATTATCCTTTAAAGACCCTATGAACACATCAATCCTATGCTCCTCTGGAATATCTTTTACCCTTATGTTCAATTTTTGGAACTCCTCAATGTGCTCCATTACTGAACCCTTTTGTTTGAGACTTATCAATTGGCTAAAAAAAGTGTTGCTTTTTGTATCTTCATAATGTGCTATCAATTCTTCCGTAAAAATTGCCCAAGTGATAAATTGTTTACGAGAACAAAGCCATTGATACCATACAAACTGATTTGGTTCCAAATATACAGTTGCCATACGTACCTTTTGTGCGTTTTGCACATTATTGAGATCGAAGAATTGCTCCATCTGTAATATCCATGTGGCGGGATCCTTGCCATCAAACTTCCTCATATCGATTTTTGGAATATGGTGATTCTTCGATCCAACATTATCGTCTATGGAATCATGATTAACATTTCTTTTGTTCTCATCATGAGTTTCCTTTACTACCTTTTCACCATTAGTGACCCTTTCTTGTAGCAACTTCTTCAATTCTTCCATATCTGTCTTCAAATCTATCTTCAAATCTGCCATGTCTCTCTTCAAATTTGTCTTCGAATCATCCATCTTAGCTTCCATTCCCTTTATCTTAGATTCCACGCCACTTATCTTAGCTTCTGTTAGCTTTTGTGAGCGTGACATTTGTTGCACTTGTTCTTGTAATTTTGATATATCATGTAGCATTTCTTCTTCTTCTTCATGAGTCATGCTAGAGCTTTCAGGTTCCTTACTAGGTGTTTGTATTTTCTTTCCTTGGGGCATCAGTTACCGTTAATAATGCTTTACTATGCCCTTTGAATTCCGTTAAACCAAGCTTACACAAAAGTTTAAAAAAAACTACACACCTTTTTTCACTTTATAGAAGCCTGATATTGAATCTGATGTATCTCTGTAATTTCGGATCATCCAGTTCTGAAATTGCTAGCTTTAGTAGCCTTCTGCGTCCTCTTTCCAATGCCACAAGTCTGAGCCAAATTGGATTCTCCAAGGAAGAGTTATGTGAAATCTCCCACAGTGACTTGCTTTTAGACTGGTTCAGTAGAGCGAACTTGTACGACGTGCCACGAGTCATTGTTTCAACCTTTGAATCTAAAACACACAAAAATGAAACTAGAGTCCATCCTCTTTTTGTACCTTTTTACGAAATTTCAATCCGATCCTCAGAGAGAGATTTATGACGATTTTCTCCAGGTCACCTGTTTTGAATGTAATTCAGGAGTCTGCAAAAAGGCCAACTTCCTCAGATCATATCTCCGAAAATATCATGCGAAAAGCTCTGAAATTCGGACCCAAGGTTCAGCACCAATTCTTCTCAAATGGGTTTTTTTTGCGACTTCTGAAACATCACAGAAAAAACGTTATAGCGAAAATGCCACGATGACCTGTTTGGAGCAGCGAAACCCTAGAATCCAAAGCTCTGATACCAAATGTTATGAAACCAGCTCAAGAAAAGATAGAAAAGATAGATCAACGCCTTAGAATTCAGCCTCTTCGAGGGGGAAACCTCCTTTACATTACATAAATGAACAATTCTTTGATGATACAAATGACAAAACCTCCTTCTATATATAGGAGTCTAAGGAGTCACAATATAATCCAGCCGACCTAACAATAATAATATAAAGCCACAAAAATAACAATAGAGGGATTCTATGGGGCACAGAAATAACAATATGGGGGTAATAGGGGCACAAAAATATAAATAAGGGGTATAACTACAATAGTAATGGGGTAATCACTAGTATTATAGGGACCCAACAGAATAACCGGGACGGATCTTCATCAAAGGCATCTCATGAAGAAAATTGCACTTTGGCTACCAAAGTAAAGAAGGGGAAGAACAAGAAAGCTTCTCATTCCGGTGCGAAAGGCAAGAAGCAGGACATGTCCAAAGTGAAGTGCTTTCACTGTCACCAGCATGGACATTATGCCAAAAATTGTCCGCAGAAGAAGAAAAATAAGCAAGCTGCTGGATCTGCAGTGGGAGAGGCCTTAGCCTCGCAGTTTGAGCTAGCTTTTTCGCTGATCGCATGCTTGGTATCAAGTGTGATGGGATCGGTATGGTTCTTGGATAGTGGTGCATCTTTTCACATGACAGGAGATCAAGATTTGTTTTCTGATCTGGAGGAGAAAGATCTTGGAGTTCACATCGAGATGGGTGATGATGGTAGATACAGTGCGACTGGTATCGGTACTATTTCCTTTGAGAAGGAGGCTAGTAAACCCTTCGTATTGAAGGAAGTGATGCATTTTCCAGGATTTAAGAAGTATCTTATCTCTATGGAGATGTTAGAAGACAAGGGATATGATGTTGTCTTCAACGAGGGAAAGGCTTTCCTGCGCAGTAAGATAACTGGAGAAACCCAGAAGATAGGGGTTCGAGTCAAGAACCTTTATCAATTGCATGTAGATGGCTGCGCAACAATGGCATGCAAGGCAGAAGGAATGGTGAGCCAGGATGATGGTGAGTTGTGGCACCAGAGATTGGGCCACCTTCACCATGGAGCCTTGAAGATACTGTAGCAGATTTCTATTGGGCTTGCTAAAGGCACTCTTGCATAGTCAGATCAGTGCAAGGGGTGTACTTTGGGAAAATTTGTGAAAGCCACCTTTCATGAGAAGGATAGTCACGCCATGATGATCCTTGAGAGAATTCACATAGACATGTGTGGAACTTTCTCAGTAGCTTCGACAGCAAAGCACAAGTACTATTTGATCTTTGTTGATGATTTCTCTCGAAAGTGCTAGATCTTCTTCATGCAGAAAAAGAGCGAGACATACTCAAAGTTCTGTGAGTTCAAAGCACTGGTCTACAAGGAATCGGGGAAGAAGCTGAAGGCTCTTAGGAGCGACAATGGTGGTGAATTCATCTCTGGTGAGTTCAAGAACTTTTGCAGCACAGAAGGGATCCGAAGAGAGCTTATAGCTCCCTATAACCCACAGCAGAACGGGGTTGCTAAGCGGAAGAACAGAACGATCGTGGGTGCTTCACGGGTGATGTTGCATGATCAGGGCCTACCCCTTCACTTGCGGGTGGAGGCATGCAATACTGTAGTATATATGCAAAACTGTTGTCCTCATAAGATACTTGGCATGAGTACACCCGAGGAGGCTTATTCTGGTAAGAGGCCTGATATTTCCCATTTGAGGATTTTTGGTTCTCTTGTTTACATGCATGTGACGAAGGATTCCAGGAAGAGGCTGGAGCCTACCTCAGAGGTTGGGATATTTGTGGGTTACACTGATACGCCCCACAACTATCGTGTATATTTTCCAGACAGTCACAAGACTGTTGTGCGACGGGATATCAAATTTCAGGAGGAGAAGGCCATCAAGTGTTCGCTTGAGAGGGAGCCACACTTGCATGCAGATGAGGAGCTATTAGTTCCTAAGGATGAGCTTCAGGACATGGATCAGCCACAAGATGAAGTTCATGGAGTGGAAGAGACCACTCATGCAGCGCCAACCATTAGAGGGCGAAAGCACTTGACAGAAGTTGATCTACTGGATCAAGATGCAGAGAAAGTTGTAGGACCACCTACAGCCCAACGTAGGTAAAGACAATCACCTAATCAGTACACTGGATACATGGCTCTTGTGGGCAAATGTGTTGTGACTGAGCATCCTCTTTCGAGGAAGTTGTGGAGGATCCCGCATGGGTAGACACCATGGTGGAAGAGTATGATTCAATTGTCAGAAACAGTGCATGGGAGATTGTCCCAAGACTAGAGGTGAAATCAGTGGTGGGTTCGAGATGGATCTACAAAGTGAGGCAGGCAGCTAACGGGAGTGTGGATAAGTACAAGGCAAGATTTGTTTCCCGAGGCTTCTCACAGATAGAGGGGATCGATTATGAGGAGACCTTTGCACCTGTCACAAGGTATTCTTCCATACAAACAATTCTTGCTCTCTCAACGCAGATGGGGTGGCACATCCATCAGATGTATGTGAAGATTGCATTCCTCAATGGAGTCATTGAGGAGGAGGTGTACATAGAGCAGCCTGAAGGTTTCGAGATCTTCAGCAGCGAGTCGCATGTGTGTAGGCTCAAGATAGCACTATATGGGTTGAAACAAGAACCTCGTGCTTGGTACAGACAGATAGATAGTTATTTCACCGGATTTGGATTCTCCAAGAGTGAGGTGGATCCTAACCTATACCAGATTGTGGTGGAGGGTAAGTTGCTGATCATTGTACTTTATGTAGATGATTTGATTTTGACGGGAGATGAGCTGCTGATACTTTCAAGCAAGGAGGATCTTGCTAGAGAGTTTGAGATGAAGGACTTGGGCCTCCTTCATTATTTCCTCGGATTGGAAATTTGGCAGCGCAGTGATGGACTATTTTTTTCTCAGGGTAAGTATGCCTGGTAGATACTGGAGAAGTTCAACATGCATGGCTACAAGCCTGTTGATACTCCTCTTCCTGGAGCTTGGAGGAAGGAGGATGCTACTTCAACAGAGGTAGTGGATGCCACTATTTATCGACAGTTGGTGGGGTCGCTCATGTATCTAGTCAATACACGACCTGATATATGCTATGCTGTTAACCAGCTTTCACAAGCTATGGTTAAGCCAACCATGCTCTTCTGGAAGGCAGACAAGCATGTATTGCGTTATCTCATAGGCACATCGGGATATGGATTGTGGTACAGACAGGAGGATGAGGTGAAGTTATGTGGCTTCACAGATGCAGATTGGGCAGGGAGCCCAATGGATAGAAGGAGCACATCTAGAGGGATCTTCAGTATCAGGTACCATCATATCAGAGATTGTGTGTAGCGGAGAATCATGTTACTTTCATTCATTCCCACGGAGGATTAGGATCCTGATATCTTGACGAAGGCGCTCACCAGGAACAAATTCAAATACCACAGAGGCAAGATAGGGGTTTCAAATAATCCATATCTTGTTGAGAGGGAGTGTTGAAAATGCAACAAGATGATGGAGCTTAGTGAAAAGAAGTCGCCTTCACTAAGTGGACTAGCAGGCTATTTTTGGCGCAAAGTCTATTTTTAGACTATGTCTATTTTTAGACATATGGATCATGGTCTATGAGTTGCAGGATGCTATTTATGGATGATTGGTCATGTTGGTAAAAATAGATGGACTTCTATTTTTAGACATATGGGCAGAGTCTATTTTTAGACTGGCAATCTAAAAATAGAACAGTTGAATATTATTAGCTCTTAATAATATTTAGACTATAAACATTATCTTGTCCTCTTGCAGCACTTCAGTTCGAGCTACGGATATGGCACATGCAACTGCCATAAGGAAATACGCTTTTCTTATGGGTTAGTTGAGCTATTGCATGATGGACTTCAGTTAGAACTCAAGTGATTGAGTTTGGTGGAGTTGATTGAGGAGTTGATGGAGTTGTGTTCAGTTTGACTTAGTTGAACTAGTTGTATTTAGTCTAACTGCCAAATACACTAGTGATGAGTGATATGAATTAATTATTAATTAATTCACTCATTATTAACTTATAAATCAACTAAAGAATACATCAGTTAACTCAGTGCATGGGCAGTTCAGTGGAGACAAGTGTTAAAGGTGGGTGAAAGGGTGAGGCTACTATCAGTTGTGACTATAGCTGTGCATGAGATTTGCACAATCATTGATTGAGATTGCTAATGAGGATTCCGCAGTACAACCAAACGGAAAATGAGCTTGGATTAGATCTATTCTCAACTTGGATTGGCACATGCAGCTGTCAGAAGGGAATATGATTTTCTTGTGAGTCAGTTGAGCTATTGCATGCAGGACATCAGTTAGAACTCATGCATGTGAGTTCTGTGGAGTTGGATGTGGAGTTGATGGAGTTGTGTTCAGTTTGACTTTGTTAAACTAGTTGTAATTAGTCTAACTACAAATAGACTAGTGATGAGTGATGTGAATTAATTGATTAAATTAATTCACTAATTATTAACTCATAATGCAACTGAAGAATACATCAGCTAACTCAGTGCATGTACAGTTCAGTGGAGACAGGTGTTAGAGGTTGAGATTGCTATCAGTTGTGACTATAGTTGTGCATGAGATCTTGCACAAGCATTGAGTATGCCCATGACAATTGCATAGCATATGCCCATTGAAATAGCCTTTGCTCACGTGATTTTCAGGGTGAGTGATTTTCACATGGTATTGTGTGCAATAGAGGCAGGCAAAGTAGTGGAGAAGATTTGAACCTGTGACTTATTCGGATCTGAGCTAGTTTTGTGTGTAACAGGTGGAGATAGTGCTAGATACTTGTAAGGAGTATTGTACTATGTATTGTTACATGTTTTCAATCATTAATATACAGATAGTGTGGGGTTTTCAGCTGTAATATTTCCCCGAGTTACATACTGTGTTAATGTTTTCATGCGATTGATGTTTCATTGTTTTTAAATGCTGCTCAATTGATGATCAACGTAGAGGAGGTTATGTATTATGCATGTATTATGCAATAGTGTATAATTGGGATAATCTCTATGAATAAGTGTTTATTATTCAAAATTTCTACATGGTATCAGAGCTGTTGATCATCAGATCTACTATTCAAAATGTGTTTACATTCTATTTCTTTAGGCAGAGTCTGTAATCGGGCCAAGTAGCCTCTAGATTCATCCTTCCTTTGGAAGGTGAGATATCCAGTAAAAGCCCATACAGTCAATCTCTGTACGAGAAACACTTTGTTCTCACGAATCTTTGATCGTAGGCCGTTGAGTTTGGAGCTAGTGGAATTCAAATTTGCAGCAGTGTTTTCTTGGTATCAACGAGGCAATGTCTTTCAACAGGTTGCAATTGGAGTATGCTCTTGAGGGCAGCTCAAACTATATTGCATGGGAGGACAGGATAGAGGCAGTCTTGGATGATAATGATCTGAAGGATTTCATAGAGGTTGATGTCCTAAAGCCTACTGATGCTGCGCAGGTTGATGCTTGGCAAAAGAAGACAGCAAAGTGTCGAAGGATTCTGTTGGAGGGAATGAAGGATCACATTGTGTCCAGCCTACATGGTCAGACTTCTCCATACTTGATGTGGAAAGATTCGACAGATCTATTCCAAAGCAAGAGAGATCAGAGGAAGCTAGCGCTCAAGGATAAACTTAGAAACATCAAATGTGAGAAGGGAGACAGTATGCCCAAGTATCTCACGAAGTTCACCGAGTGCCGGGATGAGCTGGGAAGTGTGCGGGTGACTGTCGATGATGAGGACTTGGTGAGCTTGGCTCTCCTTGGTCTTTCGAAGAGTTGGCATTCCTATCAGGACTCTGTCAATGGTCGGGAGAAATTGCCAGGATGGGAGAGACTTTGGTAAGATCTTGTGCAGGAGGAGATTAGGCGGAATACCAAGGACGGAGCTTCATCAAAGGGACCTGATGAAGAAAATTGCGCTTTGGCTGCCAAAGCAAAGAAGGGGAAGAGCAAGAAAGATTCTCAGTTTGGTGTGAAAGGCAAGAAGTAGGACATGTCCAAGGTGAAGTGCTTTCACTGTCACCAGCATGGACACTATGCCACTAATTGTCCGCAGAAGAAGAAGAACAAGAAAGCTGCTAGGTCTGCAGCAGCAGAGGCTCTAGCCTCGCAGTTTGAGCTTGATTTTTCATTGATCGCATGCTTGGTTTCAAGTGTGATGGGATCGGTGTGGTTCTTGGACAGTGGTGCGTCTTTTCACATGACAGGAGATCGAGATTTGTTTTCTGATCTGGACGACAAAGATCTTGGAGTGCACATTGTGATGGGAGATGATGGTAGATACAGTGCAACCGGTATTGGTACCATTTCCTTTGAGAGGGATCTGGTAAACACTTCGTATTGAAGGAAGTGACACATGTTCCAGGATTGAAGAAGAATCTTATCTCTGTGGCGATGTTAGAAGATAAGGGATATGATGTTGTTTTCAGCGAGGGAAAAGCTTTCCTGCGCAGTAAGACAACTGGAGAAACCTGGAAGATAGGGGTTCGAGTGAGGAACCTTTATCAGTTGCATGTAGATGGATGCGCAGCAATGGCATGCAAGGCAGAAGGATTGGTGAGCCAGGATGATGGCGAGTTGTGGCATAGGAGATTGGGTCACGTTCACCATGGAGCCTAGAAGATACTGCAGCAGATCACTATAGGGCTTCCTAAAGGCACTCTTGCGCAGTTAAATCAGTGCAAGGGCTGTACTTTGGGAAAGTTTGTGAAAGCCACCTTTCTCAAGAAGGATAGTCATGCCACGATGATCCTTGAGAGAATTCACACAGACGTGTGTGTACCTTTCTTAGTAGCTTCAACAGCAAAACATAGGTATTACGTGATTTTTTGTTGATGATTTCTCTTGTAAGTGTTGGATCTTCTTCATGCAGAAGAAGAGCGAGACATACTCAAAGTTATGTGAGTTCAAAGCACTGGTTGAGAAGGAGTCAGGGAAGAAGGTGAAGGCTCTTAGGAGCGATAATGGTGGTGAATACATCTCTGGCAAGTTCAAGGACTTTTGTGGTTCAAAAGGGATTCGAAGAGAGCTCATAGCTCCCCATAACCCACAGCAGAACGGGGTTGCTGAGCGGAAGAACAAAACGATCATGGGTGCTACACGGGCGATGTTGCATGATTAGTGCCTACCCCTTCACTTGTGGGTGGAAGCATGTAATACAACAGCATATGTGCAGAACCGTTGTCCTCATAGGATACTTGGCATGAGTAAACCCGAGGAGGCTTATTCTGGTAAGAAGCCTAATCTTTCTCATTCGAGGATTTTTGGTGCTAACATTTACATGCATGTGACGAAGGATGCCAGGAAGAAGTTGGAGCTGACTGTAGAGGATGGGATATTTTCTGGGTGCACTGGTATGCCCCACAACTATCGTGTGTATTTGCCAGACAGTGGTTAAACTGTTGTGTGACGGGATATAAAATTTCAGGAGGAGAAAGCCATGAAGTGTTCGCTTGAGAGGAAGCCACACTTGCATGCAGATGAGGAGCTATTAGTTCCTAAGGATGAGCTTCAGGATGTGGATCAGGCACAGGACGAGGTTCATTTTGTTGAAGAGACCACTCATGCAGCACCAACCATCAGAGGGAAAAAGCTCTTCATAGAAGCTGAGCGACTGGCTCAAGATGATGAGAAAGTTGTAGAACCACCTATAGCCCAACGTAGGCAAAGACAGTCACCTGATCGGTACACTGGATACATGGCTCTTGTGGGAAAATGTGTTGTGATTGAGCCATCCTCTTTCGAGGAAGCTGTGGAGGATCCCGCATGGGTAGATGCCATGGTGGAAGTGTATGATTCAATTGTCAGAAATAGTGCATGGGAGATTGTTCCTAGACCGGAAGGGAAATCAGTGGTGGGTTCGAGATGGATCTACAAAGTTAAGCAGGCAGCTGACGGGAGTGTGGAGAAGTACAAGGAAAGATTTGTTGCCCGAGGCTTTTCACAGATAGAGGGGATCAATTATGAGGAGACCTTTGCACCTGTCACAAGGTATTCTTCCATACAGACGATTCTTGCTCTCTCAACGCAGATGGGATGGCACATTCATCAGATGGATGTGAAGACTGCGTTCCTCAATGGAGTCATTGAGGAGGAGGTGTACATTGAGCAGCCCGAAGGTTTTGAGATCTTCAGCAGCGAGTCACATGCGTGCAAGCTCAAGAGAGAGCTGTATGGGTTGAAACAAGCACCACATGCTTGGTACACACGGATAGACAGTTATTTCACTGGACTTGGATTCTCCAAGAGTGAGGCGGATCCTAACCTATACCAGATTGTGGTGGAGGGTAAGTTGCTTATCATTGTACTTTATGTATATGATTTGATTCTAACGGATGATGAGCTGTTGATACTTTCATGCAAGGATGATCTTGCTAAGGAGTTTGAAATGAAGGACTTGGGCCTCCTTCATTATTTCCTGGGATTGGAAATTTGGCAGCGCAATGATGGACTATTTGTTTCTCAGGGCAAGTATGCTCGGGAGATACTGGAGAAGTTCAACATGCATGGCTGCAAGCCTGTTGATACTCCTCTTCCTGGAGGTTGGAGGATGGAGGATGCCACTATTTATCGACAATTGGTGGGGTCGCTTATGTATCTTGTCAATACACGACCTGATATATTCTATGCTGTTAACCAGCTTTCACAAGCTATGGTTAAGCCTAGCAAGCTCTTCTGGAAGGTGGGCAAGCATGTGTTGGGTTATTTGAGAGCCACATCGGGATATGGATCTTGGTACAGACAGGAGGATGAAGATTGGGTAGGGATCTCAATGGACGGCATCAAGTACCATCATATCAGAGATTGTGTGCAGCGGAGAATCATGTTACTGTCATACATTCCAACAGAGGATCAGGACGCTGATATGTTGACGAAGGTGCTCACCAGGAGCAAATTCGAATACCACTGAGGCAGGATAGGGGTTCCTGATAATCCACATCTTGTTGAGAGGGAGTGTTGAGAATGCAACAAGATGATGGAGCCTAGTGGAAAGGAGTCACCTTCACTAAGTGGGCCCGCAGGAAAATTATGGCGCAAATTCTATTTTTAGACTATGTCTATTTTTAGACATATGGATCATGTCTATGAGTTGCAGGATGCTGTTTATGGATGATTGGTCATGTTGGGAAAAATAGATGGACTTCTATTTCTGGATCATAGCAGGAGTGATCAGAGTCTATTTTTAGACTGCTAGTCAAAAATAGAAAAGTCAAATATTATATTCTCATAATAATATTTAGACTATAAACTTTATCTTATCCTCTTGGAGCACTTCAGTTTCAGCTATAGATGTGGCACATGCAGCTTTCAGAAGGAAATACGCTTTTCTTGTGAGTCAGTTGAGCTATTGCATGTAGGACATCAGTTAGAACTCATGCATGTGAGTTCTGTGGAGTTGGATGTGGAGTTGATGGAGTTGTGTTCAGTTTGACTTTGTTAAACTAGTTGTAATTAGTCTAACTGCAAATAGACTAGTGATGAGTGATGTGAATTAATTGATTAAATTAATTCACTAATTATTAACTCATAATGCAACTGAAGAATACATTTAACTTAGTGCATGTACATTTCAGTGGAGACAGGTGTTAGAGGTTGAGATTGCTATTAATTGTGACTATAGTTGTGCATGAGATCTTGCACAAGCAATGCATTGAGTATGCCCATGAAAATTGCACAACATATGCCCAGTGAAATATCCTGTGCTCACGTAATTTCCAGGGTGAGTGATTTTCACATGGTATTGTGTGCAATAGAGGTAGGCAAAGCAGTGGAGAAGATTTGAACCTGTGACTTGTTTGGATCTAAGCTAGTTTTGTGTGTAACAGGTGGAGATAGTGCTGGATACTTGTGAGGAGTATTGTACTATGTATTGTTACATGTTCTCAATCATTAATATACAGATAGTGTGGGGTTTCCAGCTGTAAGCTTTCCCTGGGTTACATATTGTGTTAATGTGTGCATGCGATTGATGTTTCTTTGTTTTTAAATGCTGCTCAATTGATGATCAATGTAGGGGAGGTTATGTATTATACATGTATTCTGTAATAGTGTATAATTGGGATAATCTCTGTGAATAAGTGTTTATTATTCAAAATTTCTACATTTTCCACTACCGTAAATACACAATCATTACCATTCTTGATAGAAGGGAGGCTCAACAGATAGCCCATGGAGATGGATTCCCAAGCTAGTTGGGAGTAGGTAGAGAAGTGTACAAAACTTTCTTCCTGATGGTTGGCTTGGCGATGGCACAAAAAATGTAGGATCTGATATATTTTCCAACATATTGTTAGCGTTATGCCTAATAAGAATAATTTTGTAGTACAACCACAATTTTCTCCACACCAAAATGTCTTGCAATGAGACTGTAGTGTGAATTCAAAATCATCTTAGCGCGGGTGCTTGAAGGAACAAAGGTGGCCCAAGTGGCATAATAATGCGTCCCAGAGGTGGAAACATGGCACTTTCTTGCCATCCACTAGCATTTGGTATGTGGTGTTGAACTTGGGATCATTGTTGCACAATTTCATCCATCTAGAGGTCTCATGACCATAAGAATTGAGAACACTAGTCAGTGCTGCAAATAAGGGCCAATTGAGGCAATCTAAAACATGATTGGTGTTGCCCTTCTTGTATTTAATGTGAAAGTGTAATATTTGAAAATATGTAGACCACTTTTGATGTCAATCATTCTGCAACTTCCCTTGTATCTGTATAAATTGAAGAGGTTGGTGCTCTATGTGGATGACCATATCCTTCCCCATAATGTAATGTTTCCATTTAGACATGCCTACATGATATAATATATGTCTTTATCATAAATGAAATATTTCTAAATTATATAAAAAAAAGTCCCATTGTGATATGCCACCAAATTCCCTTTGTAGGTGAGGAATTTACCAATTACATAGTCAAAGGTGTTTGTCTTAATTTCAAATGGTTGTTGTAGGTCTGGAAATC
This sequence comes from Pinus tabuliformis, assembly GCA_031772625.1. Classification (NCBI taxonomy): domain Eukaryota; kingdom Viridiplantae; phylum Streptophyta; class Pinopsida; order Pinales; family Pinaceae; genus Pinus; species Pinus tabuliformis. The sequence continues at coordinate 965,317,797 of CM062808.1, forward strand.
TAAGTATACATGTAGAGTGGAGGAGGTTCTTCATCTCAACAAATGCCTTCTATTTGGACTCAGATTAGAAAAAAAAATCTTTTGCTCCACTCGTGGTAACCTGACTCAAAGGCCAAGTTATATGAGACAATCCCAACACAAACCTCCAATAACAATTGGTAAGGCCCAAAAAGTTTTGAAGCTCTATTTGAGTGGTCGAGGCTAGCCAACCATTAATGACTTAGATCTTAGCCAAATACACATGTATGTCTTGCTCACCAATGATGTAACTTAGATATTGGACTTGACTCATACCAAAGGTGCATTTCTACAAGTTGGCACACAGTTTTTGTTGCTCTAGGGTTTGAAGGATTTGTCGAATGTGTTGAAAGTGCTCTTCCCAACTATTGCGGATGATGAGGATGTCATCTAGGTGAACAACAATGAACGAGTTGATAAAATTTCCACAAGATGCCATCCATCAGTGTCAACCTAGAATGCATGGCTAACCACTCAAAAGGGCCCTCTATGGATTTAAAGGCAATCTTCCATACATTTGTCGGTTTTATTGGAACCTAGTTATAGCCAGAATTCAAATCAATCTTGTTGAAATACTTGGCCCCCTTGAGTTTTTGAAGAAGTTCAATGATCCATGCTATTGGATACGTATTCCTCATAGTGATTTTTGTATGCCTGATAATCAATGGAGAAACTCTATGTCCCATCCTTCCTTTATACAAGTACAGCTCATCTCCCACAAGCTGAGGAACTTAGTTGGATGTTCCCTTTCTACAACAAATCCTAGATATGTAGCTTGATTTTGTTAGGTCCCTATAATACTAGTGATTACCCCATTACTATTGTAGTTGTATCCCTTATTAATATTGTTGTGCCCTTATTGTTCCCATATTGTTATTATTGTGCCCCATAGAATCCCTCTATTGTATTTTTGTGCCTTTATATTATTATTGTTAGGTCGGCTGGGTTATATTGTGACTCCTTAGACTCTTATATATAGAAAGGAGGTTTTGTCATTTGAGTCATCAAAGAATCATTCATTTGTGTAATATAAAGGAGGTTTCCCCCTCGAAGAGGCTGAATTCTAAGGCGTTGATCTATCTTTTCTATCTTTTTGTGTGTTGGTTTCATAACATTTGGTATCAGAGCTTTGGACTTTAGTGTTTCGCTGCTCCAAATAGGATATCGTGGCATTTTCGCTATAAGGTTTTTTCTGTGACGTTCTAGAAGAAAAAAAAACCCATTTGAGACAAAATTGCACTGAACCTTGGGTACGAGTTTTAGAGCTTTTCATGCTATATTTGTGGAGATATGATCTGAGGAAGCTTGTATTTTTGAAGACTCCTGAATTACATTTCAAATAGGTGACTTAGGGAAAATCGTCATAACATACTCTCTAAGCATCAGATTGCAATTTAGTAAGATGGTACAGAAAGAGGACGGACTATAGTTTCTTGTATATACTTTTTAGAGCCAAAGGTTGAAACAAGGACACGTGGCACATCGTACAATTTTGCTCTACTGAACTAGTCTATAATCAGGTCACTGTGGGAGATTTCGCATAACTCTTCCTTGGAGAATCTAATTTGGATCAAACTGGTGGAATTCGAAAGAGGACACAAAGGGATATTGTAAGTCACAATTTTAGAACTAGATGATCAAAAATTACAGAGATACATCAAAGGCAATATCGAGCTCCTACAGAGTGAAAAAGGGTGTGTATATTTTTTTAATTTTTTTTCTTAAGCTTGGTTTGAAAAACTATTTTGAAGGAATTCAAAGGCCATAGTAGATCATTATTATCAGTAACTGTTGCCCCGAGGAAAGAAAATGTAAACACCTAGTAAGAAAGCTGAAAGCTCTAGCATGACTTATGAAGAAGAGGAAGAAATTCAACACGATATATCAAAATTACGAGACCAAGTGAAAAAAATGTCACTCGCACCAATAGGTAATAGAATCTAAGATGGATGGTTTAAAGAAAGATGTAGAAGCTAAGATGAATGATGTGGAAACTAAGATGGAAGATTTGAAGATAGATTTGAAGACAGATTTGAAGACAGGCATGGCAATTTTGAAGACAGATTTGACAAATTTTCTACAAGAAATACTTACTAATGGTGAAAGGGTAGTAAAGGAAACTCATCATTCAAACAAAATAAATGTTAATCATTATTTCATAGACTCTAATGTTGGATCGAAGACCCACCATATTCCAAAAATGAATATGAGGAAGTTTGATGGCAAGGATCCCGCAACATCAATATTACAGATGGAGCAATTTTTCGATCTCAATAATGTGAAAAACACACAAAAGGTATGTATTGCAACTTTATATTTGGAACAAAATTAGTTTGTATGGCATCAATGGCTTTGCTCTCGTAAACAAATTATCACTTGGACAATTTTTATAGAAGAATTGACAACACATTATGGGGATACAAAAAGCAACACTTTTTTTAGCCAATTGATAAGTCTCAAACAAAAGGGTTCAATAATCGAGCACATTGAGGAGTTCCAAAAATTGAACATAAGGGTAAAAAAATATTCCAGAGGAGCATAGGATTGATGTGTCCATAGGGACTTTAAAGGATAATATCCAACATGATGTTCGCCTTTGGGAACCTGATTCATTAGAGAAGGCATTCAGGTTAACAAGAAAAATGGAAAGAAAAATTATGGCAACCAGGAAGCATACCACTCACAACTATAAAGACAGAAGTGTTGTTTCCCCTAGTCTTCCACAACCTATAAGGTTGACACCACAACAATTGGAAGGAAAAAGAGCAAAAGAGCTTTGTTACAATTGTGATAGCAAATACACTAAATGTCATAAGTGTGCTGAGAAGAAATTATTCTACATAGATTGTGAAGAGGAAGAAGAAAAGGAGCAAGAAAGGTCAAAAGAAGAGGATATACTCTAGGAACGAATCCTAGATAAAAAGGAAATGAATCCGACCATATCTCTTAATGCATTGGCTAGAATTACCACTCCTCAAACCATCAAGATAGAAGGACAAATCAAGAAGAAAAAGGTAATAGTTTTGATTGACTCAGGAAGTACCCACAATTTTATTCATTGTAAGATAGCAAAAGAATTGAATTGCTTCGTATATCTAGCACCAAAGTGTCAAGTGATGGTTGAAAATGGAGGAATGATAAATTTCTTTGGAAAGTGCCATAATATCAAGCTATCCATGGGAGAATATGTATTGACTAGCCCAATGCTTTCCATTCCAATGGGAGGTGTTGATGTTGTACTTGGAGTCCAATGGCTGCAATCCTTGGGTACAATAGCTTTTAATTTTCAAGAACTTTTCATGAAATTTTTTGCGGAAGGAAAGGAAGTTGAATTAAGGGGTATTGTAGGGAAACTGGGAAAGATAATTAGCTCTAATGGTATGACAAAGCTTCTAAAAAAGGAACAAAGAGGTGAAATTACACAATTATGTTCGCTAGATGTTTCCACATCGAAATCATCTATTTCTCTAGATCTCCAAAAAGTCTTGGACAATCATTCCAAGGTATTTGAGACTCCCAAAGGTCTCCCACCTATTCATGATCATGATCATGCTATTCATCTGATTCTAGGAAGTGTTCCTCCAAACATCAGGCCGTACAGATATCCCTATGCCCAAAAGAGTGAAATTGAATGTATGGTTGCAGAAATGGTAGAGGCTGGTATAATTCAACCTAGTCAAAGTTCTTTCTCTGCTCCAGTAGTATTGGTGCACAAGAAGGATGGATCATGGTGCATGTTTCCAGATTATAGGGAGCTTAACAAGCTCACTATTAAAGATAAGTTTCCCATTCCTGTCATTGATGAATTACTAGATGAATTGCATGGATCAATTTACTTCACCAAGTTGGATCTTCATTCAGGATATCATCAAATTAGAATGAAGACTGAAGACATTCTGAAAACAACATTTAGAACTCATGAGGGTCATTATGAATTTTTGGTCATGCCTTTTGGCCTTACCAATGCACCTTCTACATTTCAAGGTTTGATGAATTCCATTTTCAAACCCTTCCTTAGAAAATTTGTGTTAGTATTTTTTGATGATATACTAATCTACAGCAAGTCTTGGAAGGATCATGTTGAACATGTTGATAGGGTGCTACAACTATTGGAGGAGAAGCAATTATATGCAAAAGGATACAAATGTCTTTGGAGTAAAAGAGGTGGATTATCTGGGTTATATTGTATCTCATGAAGGAGTTAAGGTAGACCCTAGCAAAATTAAAGCCATTAAGGAATGGAAAATCCTCACATCCATAAAGCATCTCCGAGGATTTCTTGGGTGATAGGGTATTATCACTAGTTTGTTAAGAATTATGGGAGAATAACATCACCTCTAACAACATTATTGAAGAAATATGCATTTTCATGGACTCCAGAAGCAACAAAGGCCTTCGAACATCTTAAAGAGGCAATGTGCCAAGCACCGGTCTTAGCTACACCAGACTTAACAAAAACCTTTATTATGGAATGTGATGCTTTAGGAAATGGAATTGGTGTTGTTTTAATGCAAGATGAAAGACCCACTGCTTTTGAAAGTCATCCAATCAAGGGAAAGTTTTTACACAAAGCTATTTATGAGAAGGAAATGTTGGCAATACTACATGTACTTAAGAAATGGCGACCCTACCTAATGGGAAGACACTTCAAGGTAAAAAATGATCATGATAGCCTTAAATACTTTTTAGAACAAAGATTATTCTTTGAAGAGCAAAAAAAGTGGGTCACAAAGATGTTGGGTTATGACTTTGAAATCATCTACAGAAAAGGGAAGCAAAATGTTGTGGCAGATGCACTCTCAAGAAAGGATGAGGACATGGAAGCATTGTTGTGCGCCATTTCTATTATCCAACCAGATTGGATAAACGAAGCAAGGGAGGAATGGAAGAATGATGAAGAATTGTGGGCACTTATTCGAAAGTTACAACAAGATTCTAGTACATCTGATACATTTAGCTAGAAAAATGATTCGTTATGGTACAAAGATCGCTTATACCTCTGTAATAATTACCAATTCAAACAAAATATTCTTATGGAATTGCACACTTCTCCCTTTGGAGGGCACTCAAGATTTTTAAAAACTTACCACAGGGTTAAGAAGGAATTTTTTTGGGATGGCCTTAAATAAGATATTCAAAAGTTTGTGGCAGATTGTTTGGTTTGCCAACAAAATAAAGTTGAAGCAATTAAGACCCCGGGTCTATTACAATCTTTATCCATTCCAAGCCAACGATGCGAGGAGGTTTCAATGGATTTTATCACAGGTTTACCCAAGTCTGAGCGAAAGAGTGTCATCATGGTGGTAGTTGATAGAATTACCAAGTATGCACACTTTTGTGCATTATCACATCCATTTAAAGCTAGTACAGTGTCTACTGCATTTATGGAAACAATTGAAAAGCTACAGGGAAAACCAAAGATTATTGTAAGTGACAGAGATCCCATTTTCAATGGAAATTTTTGGACATAATTATTTTCTTGTCTCGGTACTCAATTATCTCATAGCTCATCTTATCATCCTTAATCTGATGGGAAAACTGACATAGTAAACAAATGTTTGGAAGGATATGTTCTTTGCTTTGTATTTGATAAAAAAACATAATGGGTCAAATGGTTGCCTCTAGCTGAATCGTGGTATAACACTTCCTTCCATACAACAACAAAAATGACCCCATTTATGGCACTTTATGGATATCATCCACTATCCATCACATCATATTTAATAGAAAATTCTAAGGTTCAAGTAGTACAACATCACATCGAGCATCAACAACAAGTCCTCCAACTCTTAAAGGATAACCTCGTGTTGGTGCAGAATAGAATGAAACAATAGGCAGATCAACATCGCAGTGAAAGAAGTTTTGATGTAGGTGATTGGGTATTCCTATGGCTACAACCATATAAAAAAATGTCCCTCAAGCAAGCTAAGAAGGATAATAAATTATCACCAAAGTATTATGGTCCGTACAAGGTGTTGCAAAAGATTGGTACTATGGCATACAAATTGGAGCTTCTTGCAATTTCTCGAGTGCACCCAGTTTTCCATGTTTCATGTTTAAAGAAGGTTATAGGGGACAAGCTCCCAGTTCAAGCAATATTGCCAGAACTTGACAAGGAAGGAAAAATTATATTGGAATCAGAAGCAGTCACAGAAACAAGAACTCAACAGCTATGAAATCGATCAATTTCAGAGTATCTCATCAAGCGAAAGAACTTATCCTCTGAAGATTCCACATGGGACGATGAGAATTTTATACAAAAGCATCCAGAACTACTCAAGCATTGAGGAAAACACTTTTTTGAAGGAGAGGGGCATGTTAAGTCCCTATAATACTAGTGATTACCCCATTACTATTGTAATTATATCCCTTATTAATATTGTTGTGCCCCTATTGTCCCCATATTGTTATTACTGTGCCCCATAGAATCCCTCTATTGTTATTTTTGTGCCTTTATATTATTATTGTTAGGTCAGCTAGGTTATACTGTGACTCCTTAGACTCCTATATATAGAAAGGAGGTTTTTTCATTTGAATCATCAAAGAATCATTCATTTGTGTAATGTAAAGGAGGTTGCCCCCTCGAAGAGGCTAAATTCTAACGCATTGATCTATCTTTTCTATCTTTTTGTGTGTTGGTTTCATAACATATTTCTTCATTTTCCATAATGGAGTGATGGTATATCATCTCTTTTAGTAGAGGTGCTCAGGGAGTCGTATTGATCGAATGCATAATTTGGCAGTGAAAAGGTATCCCTGTGGGTTAGGAGGAGATATCACTTTATTCTTCCACAACAATATCCACCTACTTCTTTTACATGGGGGTAACTTACCTTGGGTCCATGGATGCGCCCATGATCTTTCCCTTACTTTGAGGGTGAATTAGAAATAAAAAGAAGTTCTCTATCTAGGAGATGATCTTACTGCATTTCTTAGTAGAGATAAAAGAGATGGAAGTTGTAGTATACCTAGGGGGGATAGTATGGGGTACAGAGGGAGGTACCCAAGGGAATAATGTAATAATGGGATGGGCTATAGTAATAAATAAGGTGGTTAACGCGTATCATGTAAGGGACCACAAGCAGTTAGCAGTAATGTTATAAGTACATGGTATTAGATAGATGGTATTGAGGGAACCATGGTAATGACCCATGGTACTGTATGTATGAGGCCTATATAGAGGCTACAGACTCCACATTGAGAGGTGTCAAGGATTATTGTATGAACAGGCATATGGCTTGTGGAGTGTTCTCCTTCCTTAAGGAGTGAATGTATGGTATTACCCTACCTTAAGGATTTTGATCAATAAAGAAGCATTTCTATCTATTTCTATCTTATTATTTATGGGTATATTTGTATTCTCATATATTTTCAAATCAGATCTATAATAGTAGTAGGTAGGGCCGACTATGGTATCTTGTATAAATTGTTACCTAGAGAAATAATGATTATTAGAGGCATGGAAGCATACACATCATGATGCTTCCACAAGTATGGTTGGCTTAATAACACATCACAAACTTAAAGGGGAGAAAAATCACACAGTACCTCATCTATGAAGGGCTTGTTGTTGTAGGGAAGGCACCATTATTGGCTGATGCAAAGATCTCATCCTTAGTGGAACCAATCAGTGGTATATGGCTGCAGGTGAGATGTGGTTTGTGTAGGAATTTACAGGGTAAGTTCCTCAGAAAGAATACCAAAAGGACACCGCTCACAACCAGATCTCAAATCAATACACCAGTATTTTTGACGTGGTTAAAACCCTCAAAGTGCAAGGAGGGAAACAGTCCACGGCCTGTCCCAACGTGGGTACTACAGGCAATTTATTAATCAAAGAATGAAAATTTACATAAGCTTCTCTCATGCACGGATTACCCGAACAATGACCCTCCATGCGCTTTAAATAGAACTCATGGACCAATCGAGTGTCAAGCCACGGATCAAGTGTCGGTAATACCGAGGTGAGAGTGAACCGTCGGATCACTACATATCGTGACCGTCGGATTGTAAGTTACAAAATGTACAACGGTAAAGAAACACACTTTACCTAACTCTAACCTAACTCTATACTAGACCAAGTTGAACTTAACTATATCCTATGTGTCGGAATATCCTAACATCCCCCCTTAAGAACAACTTGGGATAGGATTGAAGGATTTACAAATATGACACAATAGGAGAAGGAAGGAGGCACTAGAGCCTATCCCCCCTTAGTGACAACTTCCTGAACTCCAAGCATATATCGAAGTTTAGTGAACTTCGCCTCTGTGAGAGCCTTTGTGAAGATGTCTGCAACCTGATCATCTGTTGGACAATATTGCACTTCAAGAACATGGTCATGAATGAGCTTTCTAATGAAGTGCATGTGTAGTTCAATGTGTTTGCTGCGCTGATGCTGGACTGGATCTTTGCATAGCTGAATGGCACTTTGATTATCACACCAAAGTGTGGTTGGATGCTGCTGCTCAAAGCCAAACTCTGATAGGATCTGACGAAGCCACAAGGCTTCCTTACTAGCTTCCACGGCACCACGATACTCTGCTTCTGCTGACGAAAGAGAAATGGCAGCCTGTTTCTTACAAGCCCATGTAATAGGTCCTGAACCAAGAGTGAAGACATAACCGGCAGTAGACTTCCGATCATCAGGGTCACCAGCCCAATCAGAATCAGTGAAACCAACTAACAGAGGAGCTGCTTTGGCACTGTAATGAATCCCAAACTGTACTGTACCTCGAACATAACGAAGTATTCTTTTAGCTGCTTTCCAATGACTTTCACGGGGGTTTTGCATAAAACGAGCAACAAGGCCAACAGCAAAGGAAAGATCAGGACGAGTATGGGTTAAATACAAGAGTTTTCCGACAAGTTGACGGTATAAGGTAGCATCAACTTCAGGAGAAGTACAAGAGACTGAAAGTTTGACTCCAGACTGAAAGGGAGAAGGGGCTGGCTTACAGTCTTCCATGTGAAAATGACGAAGAATATCACAAGCATACTTGGACTGGGAAAGGAAAATACCCTCTTGGGATTGCAAGACTTGAAGACCAAGAAAATAGTGTAAGTGTCCTAAGTCTGTCATTTCAAATTTCTTTTTAAGGCTGGACTTCACATGGTTTATAAGGTTGGGATCACTACCAGTAAGAATAAGATCATCAACATAAAGAACAAGGATGATAAGAGAGTTGCCCACTTTCTTGGTGTAGACAGTATTGTCAGAATGACACCTAGAAAAGCCAGATTCTAAAAGAAAGCTATCCATTTTGGCATACCAAGCCCGAGGAGCTTGCTTGAGGCCATAAAGGGATTTCTTAAGTCGACAAACAAGGCTGGATTCTGTTTGTATGAAGCCAATGGGTTGTTCCATATAGATTTCTTCCTGCAAGTCCCCATGCAAGAAGGCAGATTTAACATCCATCTGATGGACTTCCCATTTTAAAGAGGCAGCAAGGGAAAGAACAAGGCGGATAGAGTTCATTTTGGCAACAGGGGAGAAGGTTTCAGTGTAGTCAATGCCTTCAACCTGTGAAAAGCCCTTAGCAACGAGACGAGCTTTATGTTTATCAACTTTCCCATCTGGTCCATACTTGGTTCTGTAAACCCATTTACATCTAACAAGTTTGCGTCCCTTTGGTAGAGGAACAAGATCCCATGTATCATTTGTCATCAATGAATGATATTCTTCATTCATAGCTGCTTCCCAATGTGGATGGCCTGAAGCTTCTGCAAAAGTGTCAGGATCATGATTTACTGGAGCTTGAGCCAGTAAAGAAGAGGCTCTTTCAAACTGAGAACGTGTACGTCGCTGATCTGTAGGATCACCGGCAAGATCACCTGCTGCATCCCGAGTAGCACGGACCCATCTTGGAAGTTGAGGATCCTGAGAAGGTGGGGGAGGATTATCATCCTCGCTTTCATCATCTGAAGAAGAAATGTTTTCAAAAGTAGAAGGATAGGAAGAGGTGGCACATCCGCCGGACTAGGCTCGCAGGCCGATTTATTTTCATCAAATTTTACATCTCTTCTAATGATAACATTTTTGGACTTAAATGGAATAAGTCTATAACCTTTTACATCTTCAGAATATCCAACAAAAGTACATTTCTCACTCTTAGGTTCTAAAGCTTTATGCTTTTCATCTGGAATATGGGCCCATGCTTCACTTCCAAACACACGAAAGTGACTTACATCTGGTTTAATGGAACTCCAAGCTTCTTCTGGAGTGATATTCTCTAGAACCTTAGTAGGAGTGCGATTGATTATATAATTTGCACAATTAATTGCTTCGGCCCAAAAACTAAGACTGAGTCCTTTAGATTGCAGCATACAATTAGCCATTTCCTTTAAGGTGCGATTTTTCCTTTCAGCTACACCATTTTGTTGTGGAGTGTATGGAACAGTATGTTGCATTTGAATTCCATTTTCGGTGCAAAAGTTGATGAATGTGTTTTTAACATATTCTCCACCATTATCAGTTCTTAGCTTAAGAATTTGATGTCCAGATTGTTTTTCAACAAAGGCTTTGAAGGCCAAAAAAGTGTTAAATACTTCACTCTTGAGTTTTAAGAAGTATACCCAAGTGCGTCTGGAGAAATCATCAATGAAAGTTAAGAAGTACTTGCAGCCAGAGAATGAAGCAACAGGAAGAGGACCACATAAATCACTGTGCACAAGCTGTAAAGGGGCTGAGGCGTGCCAAGAGGCACGTTTGTCAAAACTGTCCCGATGATGTTTTCCGAGTACACATCCGGAACAAACACCATCTCTGCAAGATACCATAGGAAGACCTGTCACCATATTTTCTTTACATAGATGCTGAAGGGAGCGATAGTTTAAGTGACCAAATCGCTCATGCCAAAGTTTGCTCACTTCATCATTATGAGCAACAAATACTGAGGGAAGATTTGATGACCCAAAGTTGTGAAACTTATACAACCTTTTGGAATCATCAGCAAGACCAGTAGCTAGAATCTGTTTAGGATCTTTTAGATCCTTGATTACAACATCATGAGGTGAAAATTCAACAATTTTACCTTCACCTGAATGAGTTATCTGATAGACAGATAGAAGGTTGCAGGATAAGGTTGGAACACATAATACATCATTAAACTGACCATTGTCTAGATGAACAGTTCCAGTCCCTACAACATTAAGAGATCTATCATCACCAATATATATATTTTTGGTGTTACAATCATTTAAAGAAGAAAACATGGCTTGATTTTTGGCCATGTGACAAGAGGCTCCAGAATCAATGAGCCACTCATGAGAATGAGAAGAAGAAGAAGATACATTTAATGCATAACCAGACTGAGATGATTGATAATGACATGCAGAAAGTGCCATTCCGGAAGTTGAAGTTGAAGTAGGCTCCACATGGATGTTATGTTTCTTCATTGCGGCTTCCAAGGCTTCCATCTTCTTAAAGCATTTAGATTCTAAGTGGCCATCTCGATTACAAAAGTTACAATGTCTATCAGTCTTCTTCCATTTGTTTTTATTGGTCTTATCATTTTGCTGAAATGACCTTTCATTTTGAGGCTGAGATGGTTTAGGACCATTCTTTTGAGGATATGACTTCTTAGGATTCTTTGAATTTGGTTGCTGCTGGGCGGCTAATGCTTTCGTGGAAGAGTTTCCAAGATTAAGAAGACCAAGGTGTAAGAGTTTTTCTTGTTCTCTTATTAAGGAATCACAAAAGGAGTCAAAGGAAGGGGCCTTGTATTCTTGTCCTTGACAAATGAAAGCTTCCCTTGTAGAATGGAAAGTGGAAACAAATACAGAGTAGGCTGGTCCCAACTTAGTAAGGATGGAATAAATAAGGTTACCATCTTCTTTCTTAACTTTAACACCTTCGAAGAGATATCTAAGGGTCTTGAATTTGGACAAGAAATCTTCAATGCAAGAAAAATTATTAGGATCCAAAGTAAGCAGCTCATTTTCAAGTTGATGGGCTCTAATTTCATTTTTAATTCCAAAAACTTTAGCAAGTTTTTCTAATGCTTCATGAGGAGTCTCAAGTTCTGCAATGTGGAATCTAAGATCAGGAGAAACAGACATCCCTATCAAACCACGTGCTTGATCTTGTCTATTTTCCCATTTTGCCGCCTTGTCTTCATCTTTTGGTTTCTTCTCTTGGTCTGTGGCTATTCTGTAGAGACCTTTACTTCTAAGTAAATCTCCCATGTAGGCTACCCATTGGAAGTAGTTAGTGCTGTCAAGAATGACTTGGCATGGACTTTCCATTTTAAAAAAAAACTGAAGCTGAAGATGCTGAAAGTAAGTGTTCCAATGGATAGATCTCGAAAAAATAGGCGGTTTTAAAAAAAACGGCTCTGAAAAAGGCTTCCGGATGAAGAAGTTATGGCTTTTTGAAAAAAAATTGTTGACGTTGCCGGCAAAGTGCGCGAATGTGCGGGAATGAAAAAATCCGCCCCCACAAAATGGAGACTTGAACCCAAGACCTCTACTCTCTTAAAATAGCTTTGAACCAATTGATCTATACAAAAAATTTGAGAGAGAGAGAGAGAGAGAGAGAGAGAGAGAGAGAGGGGGGGGGGGGGGGCCTTGGTTTGCGTGCTTGCCTTGAGAAAGCTCTTTTTCCCTACAAAACACAAAACACAAAACCCAACACGAATATGCAAAGAAAAACGAACCTTACGGCTCGAAGTTAGCTTTAGCCAAAAAACTAGAAATTTAAAAAAAAATCTCAAAGTTAGCTTTAGCCGAAAAACTAAATATTTTTCTCAATGTTTCTGATTTTCCGAGATCACACTAAGGTGCAGGGAAAAGAGCATACGCATGAGAAAAATCCTTCCTTTCTGTTTCTGATTTGCCCAGATCGCACAGAGTCGCAGGGCAAAGAGCATACGCAGAAATGAAAGGTATAGATCCGGTTAAAAAAAAAGGCTAAATAAACTGAGACCGAAATAAGCAGAGAGAAAATAACAGTAAACTGCAAAAAAAAACTGTATACCTCCCGATCTGAAAAATGACGCAGCTAGGGCTACCGGAAACCTTTTCGTGTGAAACGAAAGGGGTTCCTCACTGGAACAGATGCTCCGAACGCAACAGAGCAGTCCTCTCGGCCCGAAAGCAGTCAGAAACAGCAGATCTAGGAAACGACAGCCGCATGCAGTTCTACCGGCTTCAGATTTGGATCACCAACGGACGCGGCCCTCAAATAGCTCTGATACCATGTAGGAATTTACAGGGTAAGTTCCTCAGAAAGAATACCAAAAGGACACCGCTCACAACCAGATCTCAAATCAATACACCAGTATTTTTGACGTGGTTAAAACCCTCAAAGTGCAAGGAGGGAAACAGTCCACGGCCTGTCCCAACGTGGGTACTACAGGCAATTTATTAATCAAAGAATGAAAATTTACATAAGCTTCTCTCATGCACGGATTACCCGAACAATGACCGTCCATGCGCTTTAAATAGAACTCATGGACCAATCGGGTGTCAAGCCACGGATCAAGTGTCGGTAATACCGAGGTGAGAGTGAACCGTCGGATCACTACATATCGTGACCGTCGGATTGTAAGTTACAAAATGTACAACGGTAAAGAAACACACTTTACCTAACTCTAACCTAACTCTATACTAGACCAAGTTGAACTTAACTATATCCTATGTGTCGGAATATCCTAACAGTTTGTAGGCCCAACCAATTAATTACCTCTACTAAGATTAGGTTATTTTGGCTCCCATTGTCGATAATGAATTGCAACAAATACCCTTTCACCCACATTTATGAGTGGAAGAGACGCTCCCCTTCTTCTAGATCTCTGGGTTCAATATTTTGGACCTTTGTGGTGGAAATATTGGCTCTCTGATCCACATCAATAATTTTCTTCCCTTTGTTATTCCATTTTTTGTGTTCTAACTTAGAGTCAAAACATGCATCTGACTTTGAAGCCTTTAGCTCGAACACTAGTGACTACTTGGAGAGACGGTCAATTGTGTTGTGAGTGGCGCTCTTGTGGAACTTGCACCACTTTCTTGGGTCCTTCTTAGCTATCGTGGTGTTATTATTTGTATCTAGCTTGGATGGGTTGTCCTGGGTCACCCCACCTTGGCTTTTTCCTTTGTTCTGTGGTTTGGTGGCACCTTTATTTCAAATTTGAAGGTCAAAAGTCTCACTTCTTCTACTTAAATTTATGTTTCTTCTTGATGGTGTATCATCATTAAATGTTGAGTGAGAAGATGTATAGGAACTTCAACTCATCCTAAATGTATTTGTGTAGACAACTACAGTACTTTAGTACCATATGTTACTCAAAATTCTTGATACCAAACTTTGTGCGAAGGGTATGAAAATATTTCTGAACACTAGCACATCTTGGTCCCTTCCCTACTGGAGTCTGGTAAATTTTATGTACTTATATTCATAGCTCCCGATAGGGTAATATTGTTCTTTTAGGGTGTATAAAAAATAAATCGAAGTGGGAGTGGATGAAAATAGTGAGGATTCATTCTTGTCCCTCTATTCACAATAGGTTTCCCATTAGTCCTTAACTTGGGGGGTAGCTTTGAAGAGTGAAAAATTAATATTTCCCCTATTGGAAAGATTATGTAACGAAAAATATCATTTCAGCAGATTTAACCATTTATATATGACATTTGCATCTATTTGACGTTCAAATATAGGAATGTAAATTTTAACTTGTACCATAAAGGGAGTGGTGCCTCCAAGGAGGCTGCTAGATGAAGATTATTTTCCCACTAATACTTGCCAAAGGATCTATGAAAATTTATCCATAATCTTATTCCTATTTCACTCAGGGGATTCGTTGAGAAATATTTTGAAAGGATCTCTTGGTCCCTCGTTTTTCCTTTCTTCTGCCATGGGAGGTCATTGGGATTGGAGAGATCAGTCTTGCAAAGGTTCAACCAGTTCAAGTCCTAACTCCTTATACCCGAACCTCATTGGGGACATGCACATAAAAAAATAAAAAGAGAATACCACTCTTGATCTAGGTGTATAATGGTGGGCACCCACCTATTCCACCTAGACCTCGAGTCGGTTTCATTTACTTCCTTGTTTATTGCAGCATTTACTATTTTTAGTAGTTTTCTGGGACCTGAAATTCTAGAGTTGTTTTGACCCCCTAAATGATGTTTTTTTGTAGTCAGTAGTAGGCCCATGGCCATAGGCGAGATCCTATTGAAAATTTCTTGGTAATCAAAGAGATCTTTACAACAAGGTATCTTATGCACCAAACAGAGATAATATGACCAAGTTACGACCACTGGAAGTTGGCCACCCAACTAATCCCAATCAGGCCCACAAACTCTTCATGTTCCATCTTTTGGGGTTTGGGTTTTGGTTGTTTATGGTTTTCCCTTGTTGTTCAATATTAAATAGGCCCTTGAGCCTCATTGTAACAATTTAGAGGCATGTAGCTACCACATCTCTTCTCAGAGATAAGTTACCATCACCCGAGCTAGTTTGTTTCCATTATGTTCGTAAGAATATTTCCGTAGTTTGATATTAATGAAATGAAGTGTTATTTATGTCGCATATCTGTATTTATGATTATATATGTAATTTTTTGCGTTCGTGTCTAAGTTTAGATTAGTGCTATCATCGCGGTCTGCTTTTTCTCTGTTTTTCTTTGCATGTCCCCAATGAGGTCAGGATATAAGGAGTTAGTGCTTGAACTGGTTGAAATTTTTCAAGAACAACATCGCAAATATCGGAGGCCTCCCATGCCAGAGGAGAAGAAATATGAGGGGGTAGGAGATCCTTTCAAAATCTTGCTTGAAGAAGCCCTTGAGTGACAAAGGAACATGACGATAGAAAACTTTGTCTAGATCCTTCACTAGCTACCCAAAGGCAACACATCTCCTTCCAGTAGCCACTGTGGAAGTGCCACATGCTTTAATATACAAGTTAACTTAGACATCCCCATATTTGAAGGTTAGATAGATGTGGGAACCATAGATAAATAGTTAAATCTACTTGAAGGATTTTTTTTTTTCATGATTTTTCCAACCAGGAAAACATTGCTTTTTCATTTCTCAAAGCCACCCCCCATGTCAAGGAGTGGTGGGAAACCTACTACGAGAGGAAGGATGAAATTTCACCTTCACTATTTTTAGCTATACCCAGTTGGAATTTGTTCCAATATACCATTGAGGAGTGTTACTACCTTGTGAGGAGCTACGAGGATAAATACATAAAGTGGACCATGCTATGGCAGGGAAGGGACCAAGACATGCCAAAGTTTACCAATGTTTTTCATACCCTTCGTACGAAGTTGGGAATCAAGGATTCTGAGTGACATTTGGTACTCTAGTACCATGGCTGTCTACACAGGTACATCCAAGACAAGGTGGAGTTCGTGGAAATCTCCTCGCTTGGCATGGCATACCGATACATTGTCAATATTGAGAAGAAGTTTAAATAGAAGAAGCGAGACTTCGGATCTATGAATCGAAAGCAAGGGAAAGGTGCCCCCAACCCAAAGACCAAAGAACAAAGCCAAGGTGGGGTGAGCTAGGACCACCCACCAAAGCTGTAAGGAAATAAAAACACCACGAAGAAAAACAAGGACACGGGAAAATGGTGTGAGTTCCATAGGAGCTCCATTCACAACACAAGTGAGTGTCAAGCCATGTAGTCACTAGTGGCTGAGCTAAAGTGTTCTAAATCATATGCAAGCTCTGAATTTGAGTCAAAACCCAACAAGAGGAATGAAAAAAGGAAGAATATCATTGATGCAAAATCCAGTGCCACAGTGGCCACCACCAAGATCCAGAAGAATGAGCCTTCCAATCTAGTGGAGGGTGATCGCCTCTTCCACTCACATATATGGGTGAAGGGTTCTCCGCCGCATTTCATTGTTGATAGTGGGATCCAAAAGAACCTCATTTAAGAAGAGGTCATCAAGTAGTTGGGCCTATTGACTGCAACATATCTGTATTTGTACACCATCGGGTGGATTCACAAAGGATTACATCTCTACATCAGCTAGTAGTGCCGCCTTCTCTACAACATTAAGCATTTCATGGATGAGGTACTGTGTGATGTTGCTCCTCTTGAAGTTTGTGATGTATTATTAGGAAAACCATACTTGTGGAAATGGCATGTTGTATATGACTCTAGACCATGTTCTGTGATTGTTACTTTGGGAAATAGTTATATAGGATACTCGAGGTAGCCATGCCTACCGCCATCTCTTTGATCTCTGCAAAGCAATGCAATAAAATCATCTCACATACCATGATTTTTTTCCTTATGATTTTCACTAAGGAAAAGAAGGAGATTGTCGCTGTGGATTCTAGAGAGGACTCCTCCGCACAATAGAAGAAAATGGAAAAGGTTGTGGAGTACTACAAGTACATTTTTGCCTCACCTACTAGGGTACCTGTACACTATCAGGTTAAGCACTCCATCGATCTGATCTTGGGCGTGCCACTACCCAATGGACCGATCTATCGATGCTTTGTTATATATAATGATGAGATCAAGAAGTAGATTCAGGAGTTTTTGTAGAAAGGGCACATCAGGACAATCTCATCACCCTGTGGGAGCCCAATTGTATTGGTACAAAAGAAGAATGAGACCTAGTGACTCTATATTAACTATCAAGTGTTGAACAAGATCATTTTTTGGAATAGGCACCCAATCCCATGGATTGTTGACCTTCTAGACCAGCTCAAGGGGGCCAAATATTTCAGCGAGATTGACTTGAAATCTGATTATCATTAGGTGCTTGTCAAACCCTCTGATGTCTGCAAGACTGCCTTCAAATCTAAGGAGGGCCTTCTCAAATGGTTGGTCATGCCTTTCGAGTTGACAAATTCTGCTACAACCTTCATGATATTGATGGATGTCACCTTGCAACCCTTCACCAATGCATCCATGGTGTTGTACTTATATGACATCTTGATATTCAGTGAGATTTGGGATGAGCACCTCCACCATATTCGAAAGGTACTCCAAACCCTGTGACAACACAAATTGTGTGCCAATTTGGAGAAATGCACTTTTGGCATGACCCAGGTTCAATATATATGGTGCATCATTGATGAGGAGGGTGTTCATGTGGACCCAACCAAGATACAAGTCATTGAGGATTGGCTAGCCCCAACCACTCTAAAAAAGCTCCAAAACTTTCTAGGTCTTGCCAATTTCTACCGCAAGTTTGTGTTGGGGTTCTCTCATATCAGTTTCCCTTTAAGTCAAGTCAACAAGGGCAGAGTGAAAGAAAAGTTATTTTGGTCTGAAACCCAATAGGAGGTATTTTCTCAGTTGAAGCATCGCCTTTCCTCTACACTAGTTCTCACATTAATAGACCTATAACAACCATTTGAGATTGAGACAGATGCCTCCAACTATGCTATTGGTGTAGTTCTTACTCAGTAGGGGCATTCAGTGGCTTAACATAGTAAGACACTTTCAGACATAGTCCAAAAGTATCCTACCAATGAAAAAGAAATGTATTCCATTGTGTAGGCCTACCATCAATGGAAGCATTACATTATGGGGATGGAAACGGTCATCCACACAGACCACTGACTCTTGGAGTTCATACAAACACAAGGGAAGTTGTAGGATGATTGCCAGCAGAAATGGTCCACATACTTGCAACAAATCGATTTGAGCATTAAGTAAAAAAAGGGCAACACCAATAATATTGCAGACTACCTCATCCAACCACCATTCATGGAACCGATCACTGTGCTTGACTCCTGTTGGCATGAGACTTCGAGGTGGCCTCATCTTTGCAAGAGTGATCCAGAATTCGGTGCAACATATCAGAAACTTATAGAAGGTTAGCAATTTCCAAATTTCTACCTTCAGGATGCACTATTATGCAACTTGGAACACATCTGTGTTCCTTCAAGCGAGTGTGCCAAGATTATTTGGAAGGTGCACTACAGTTCAGTCAGTAGACATTTTGGAATAGAGAAAATAGTGGCAGCACTACAAAAGTATTTTTATTGGTTGAACCTTGATCAGGATGTTGGGAAGTAAATTAGATCTTGCACTACATGCACCATTTCCAAACCAACCATCAAGAAGAAAGGCCTATATACTCCTTTGCCTACTCCTACTCGACCTTGGGAATCCATCTCAACAGATTAAATGTCAGGACTTCCATATAATAAGCACAACAATGACTATGCTTTTGTGCTCATCGACATATTCTATAAGATGGCCATTATGGCATCTTACAAGAAGACTATCATAGTAGAGGCCACTGCTAAGCTCTTATTTGAGCGAGTGTGGGTACACTTTGGGATCCCACAGTCCATTCTCTCTGATGGGGACACCAAATTCCTAAGTGAATTTTGGTGAAGTATCTGGTTGATGTTGGTACCAAACATACTAAGTCCACGACTTTCCTCCCCCAAATTGATGGCAAAATAGAGGTCAACAAGAAGATGATCGTACACATTCTTCGCATGTACAAATCGAAGCATCCACATACATGGGATGAAAGTGTCCCCTATGTCTAGCACAGTTACAACAAATCTCTCCATAGCTCAATGAGCCACAACCCCTTTCAGGTACGACTAGGATTTCAACCATTATGTGCCATTGATGTTGCCATATCATTTACAACTACTCAGGTAGATTCGACTCACATTTTGTCTGAAACCGGTAAGGCTAAAAACTTCATTAAGCTTATTCAACACATCCACCAGTAGGTCCATGGTATATTAGACAAATCCAATGCTAAGTAAAAGTAGTACCATGATCAACAG
Organism: Pinus tabuliformis; assembly: GCA_031772625.1. NCBI lineage: Eukaryota > Viridiplantae > Streptophyta > Pinopsida > Pinales > Pinaceae > Pinus > Pinus tabuliformis. The sequence goes on from CM062808.1 coordinate 965,337,540, forward strand.
TGGGTGTCACACAAGTTCCAAGTGGGTGACAAAGCTTGTTTACATTTGCAAAAGGAGTGCCTCGTTGGACACCACTACAAGCTTAGTTCACTCTAATATAGGCTATGCACAATCACCAAGGCTGTGGGGAATAATTCCTTTGAGCTCAACATTCCACCATTCCTTGGTATGTACCTAGTGTTCAATGGAGACTGCCTTTAGCCATAATTTCCACCATTGTTGGACAAATATTGCAGAAAAACTCACACCAACAGAGCTAAACCCAGACTACATGGAATAGGAAAAATTGATTAGATCATGGAAACACAGATCAATAAAACTCATCAACATAGGATCCAACTATATAGAGTTTTCAAAGTAGGCCAACTCCTTCACCAGGGCAAGTGGTTCACTAGGGACCAAGTTCAAAAAAAAATTCCTCACCTCATTAAGGATTTGTATGAAATGGGGACCATTGTTTCCTAAGGAGGGAGGACTAATCTACAAGAATATTGGTGGCCACCTGATTATTCAACCTATACCTCTAGTCGGTTTCATCCATTTCCTTGTTTATTGTAGCATTTACTATTTTTAGCAGTCTTTCAGGACCTCAACTGCCGGAGCAATTTTGACCCCATAAATAATGTTTTTTTGAGGTCTGCAATAGGCCCATTGCCATAGGTGGGGGCCTACCACAAATCCTTTAGCACTCATAGAGATATTTCCAATAAGGTATCATACATGCCAAATGGAGATAATATGACAAAGTTATGATGTCAGGAAGTTGGCTACCCAACTAACCCGAAGAAGTCCCACAAAGTCTTGGTGTTCCATATTTTGGGGTTAGAATATTTGTTTTTTATGGCTTTCCCTTGTTTTTTAATAACAAATAGGCCCTTGAACCTCATTGTAACATATTTCAGAGGCATGTAGCTGCCACATCTCTTCTCAGAGATAAGCTACCATCGCCCAAGCTAGCTTCTTTCCATTATGTTTTAAGCATATTTCAGTGGTTTGATATTAATGAAATGAAGTGTTATTTTTGCTAGATCTCTGTTTTTATGATTATATCTGTAATTTGTTGTGTTCCTATCTAAGCTCATATCAACTCTAATACCACTGATTGAAATTTATGCAAGAACGAAATGAAATTTATAAATAGAAACATAGATCTAAAATAAAAGGTGAACTTAATTTATTTAATAATAAACATCGAAAAAAATGTTTACATGCAGAATTGCACAAGCTAGCTTGATCGATGGTAGATATCTCTAAGAAGAGATGTGGTGGCTACATTCCTTTTGAACAATGTTATAATGAGGCTCAGAGGTCTTTTTATTATTGAGAAACAATGGAAAGCTCTAAATATCCAAAAACCTAACCCTAGGAGATGAAGCTCCAAAAGTGTTAACATGAAAATTCCTAGCATGTGTACTAAAAATGATGCACCTAAAGCATAGGTGACAAGTGACCCTAACATAAGAATGTGACCACTTTTGTGCTTTAACTGATAACCCTGCAAGACTAATAGTGATATATTGAGAAGGTGGCCAAGGGTGTCATCCTCCCCCAAGCATGAGATACTATCCCCCAACCTATTTGATGGAGGGGATGAATCAAGTGGGAATGATTCCCCCCTAACTAGATGAGTTTGTGGAGTGCCATTGTGATCCATGTGCTCGAATAAGGTATTCAGGCATCTAGTCTCATAGGAATGAGATCCTCAAGAGTATGATGAGTAGATGTAGTGGCATATATTCCCCCATTTTTATATGGATATATGTAGCATGATATGGGCCTATCATATCTATTCAGGGTAGTTGACTCCAAACACTTTTTCATGAAGTGGTTCACCATTTATTTATGTTATGGATATCTTATTGTGGGAAGAGTAGATAGATATAGTTAGAGACAGGAAATGGTGGATTACCAATCTCATTTGGCACTACATATAGGATTCAAATGGACTAAATTTCCAGGTTCACATACATGGTGTCACTATACCAAATATTGACTTTGGATATAATGAACTGATGCTCACCAAGAAAACATTGATGTTGGACAACAACAATGTCTAAAGTACTCGGTTGCTGATGTAAGATGGATGAATGATTAAGTGGATCATCCCTTTGGTGATATGCAGTGATATGGGACTCTAAAATTTCTTCAAAATGGGGAAGAGAAATTGGACTAGAGTCAAAACTACCAGATGCACTAGGAGGGTTGGGGAGGATTTCTTCTTCTGGAATCTTAAAAATTGATGTCCCCTTACCCAAATATTGAGTGGAAATGTAATGACCACAAGGTATATGTGGATTGAATTTGTGGGTTCTAAGTAAGGGGTTATTGAACCAAGTGATGTCAACATGGATGAATTCTTTGGATTCCACATCATATTGATCATGGGTTTCTTGCAAAAACAAGTACGCATGATGGTGCATACTGTTGCAAGGATAATCAGGGGTGGTAATAGCTTCCATGATGTCTTCATTCGAATGAAAGATCGGGGGACTAGAAGAAGAAAGACCACATGATGAGGAACTACCTAAGGCCTCTTCTTGAGAGACAAGTTTGACATATGCATTGTTAGAATGGGTGAACAGGTAACTAGTGGATGAGACATCTAGTGATGTTGAGACTGAAGTGCCTTCCAATGAAGGTTCGAAAGAATCACAATAGGAAACTCCTAAGGAGTCAAAATATATCAATCCCATGGATGACAACATGTAGATAATAGGGGTAGAGCTATCTGCCATCTCAAAATCAGGAGGGGGAATCATGATGGTGGGTTGGGAAACCTCTGTTCTGGAAAAGAAGTGGAGCAAGAACCTCCAGGTAAAGGAGAAGTGGAATCACTATGAGCAACATCCAACTCGTGAAGCATTTGAAGTGTGTCACAAAAATATTTGAGACAGGGACAACGATGGGGGTAATTTCCATAGTTATCACACAAAGGAACAGGGTGTTATGTGCATAAGTATTTGTTTTTCTTAGCTGACTTAGGTAAGGTAACATGGACCTTAGGAATTTTAGAGTCAATATGTAGGAATTTCCAGGGTAAGTTCCTTAGAAGGAAAACCAAGGACGCCGCTCACAAACATATCACAAATTAATACACCAGTATTCTTGACATGGTTAAAACCCTCAAAGAGGGAAACAGTCAATAGTCTAAGCCAATCCAGCCACTTCAGGAAATTTATTAATAAAAGAATGAAAATTTGCATAAGCTTCTCTCATGAACGGTTACCCTACAAATGACCCTCCATGCTCTTTAAATAGAGATCATGGACCAATCGGGTGTTAAGCCATGGATCAAGTGTCAGTAATACTGAGGAGAGAATGAACCGTTGGATCACTTCATGTCTAGAACATATCATGACCGTTGGATTGCAGGTTACAAAAGTACATAGTAAAGAAACACACTTTACCTAACTCTACACTAGACCAAGTTATACTTAACTATTTCCTATGTGTCGGAATATCCTAACAACCCCCCTTAAGAACAACTTGAGATAGGATTAAAGGATGTACAAATATGACACAATACAACAAGAAAGGAGGTATTAGAGCCTATCCCCCCTTAGTGACAACTTCCTAAACTCCAACCATAAATCGAAGTTTAGTAAACTTCACCTCCGTGAGCCTTTGTAAAGATGTTTGCAACTCGATCATCTGTTGAACAATATTGCACTTCAAGAACATGGTCATGTAATCTTTTTGATGAAGTGCATGTGCAGTTCAATTTGTTTGTTGTGCTAATGTTGGACTGGATCTTTGCATAGTTGAATGGCACTTTGATTATCACACCAAAGTGTAGTCGGATGCTGCTGTTGAAAGCCAAACTCTGATAGGATCTAAAAAAGTCACAGGGATTCCTTAATAGCTTCTACGACACCACAATACTCTGCTTCTGCTAAAGAAAGAGAAATGGCACTTTGTTTCTTGCAAGCCCATGTAATAGGTTCTGAACCAAGAGTGAACACATAACCTGCAGTAGACTTCTGATCATCAGGGTCATCATCCCAATCAGAATCAGTGAAACCAACCAATAGAGGAGATGCTTCTGCACTATAATGAATCCCAAATTGAATTATAGCTCGAACATAATGAATTATTCTTTTAGCTACTTCCTAATGACTTTCATGTGGGTTTTGCATAAACTGATCAATAAGGCCAACAACAAAGGAAATGTCAGGACGAGTATGGGTCATATACAAAAGTTTTCCTACAAGTTGAGGGTATAAGGTAACATCAGCTTCAGGGGAAGTACAAGTGACTAAAAGTTTGGCTCCAGACTAGAAGGGAGAAGGGGTCGGTTTACAGTCTTCCATGTGAAAATGGCATAGAAGATCACAATTATACTTGGACTAGGAAAGGGAAATACCTTCCTTGGATTGCAAGACTTCAAGACTAAGAAAATAATGCAAGTGTCCTAAGTCTATCATTTCAAACTTCTTTTTAAGGTTGCACATCACATGGTTTATAAGGTTGGGATCACTACCAGTAAGGATAAGATCATAAAAATAAAGAACAAGAATGATAAGAGACTTTCCTACTTTCTTGGTGTAGATAGTATTGTCAGAATGACACCTAGAAAATCCAGTATCTAAAAGAAAGCTTTCCATTTGGCATACCAAGCCTGAGGGGCTTGCTTGAGACCATAAATGGATTTCTTAAGATGACATACAAGGCTGGAGTCCATTTGTGTAAAACTACTAGGTTGTTCCATATAGATTTGTTCATGCAATTCCCCATGCAAGAAGGTATATTTAACATCCATCTGATGGACTTCCCATTTGAAAGAGGTAGCAAGGGAAAGAATAAGGCAGATAGAGTTCATTTTGGAAATAGGGGAGAAGGCTTCAGTATAGTCAATGCCTTCAACTTGTAAAAAACCCTTAGCAACAAGATGAGCTTTATGTTTATAAACTTTTCCATCTAGTCCATACTTGGTTATGTAAACCCATTTGCATCTAACAAGTTTTCATCCCTTTGGAAGAGGAACAAGATCTACGGTATCATTTTCCAATAATGAATGATATTCTTCATTCATAGCTACATTCCAATCTGGGTGGCTGAAAGCTTCTGTAAGGGTGTTAGGATCATAATTCCCTTAAGCTTGAGCCAGTAAAGAAGAGGCTCTATCAAACTAAGAACATGTACGTCATTGATCTGTAGGATCAACGGCACAATCACCTGCTGCATCCCAAGTAGGATGGACCCATTTTGGAAGTTGAGGAGCTGAAGGAGGATCCTAAAAAGGTGGGGGAGGATTGTCATCCTCGCTCTCATAATCTAATGAAGAAATATTTTTAGAAGTAGAAGGGATAGGGAGAGGTGGCACATTCGTTGAACTAGGCTCGTAGGTTAATATATTTTTAGTAAACTTTACATCTCTTCTAATGATAAAATTTTTGGACTTAAGTGGAATAAGTCTATATCCTTTGACATCTTCAGAATATCCAACCAAAATACATTTTTCACACTTAAGTTCTAAAGATTTATGTTTCTCATCTGGAATATAGGCCCATGCTTCACTTCCAAAAACACAAAAGTGGCTTACATTTGGTTCAATTGAGCTCCATGCTTCTTTTGGAGTGATATTATTTAAAACCTTAGTAGGAGTGCGATTTACTATGTAATTTGCATAGTTAATTGCTTCTGCCTAAAAATTAACACTAAGTCCCTTAGATTGAAACATACAACTAGCCATTTCCTTTAAGGTGCGATTCTTCCTTTCAGCGACACCATTTTTCTATGGAGTATATGGAACAATATGTTGCATTTGAATTCTATTCTCATTGCAAAAGTTGATGAATTTGTTGTTATCATATTCTTTGCCATTATTAGATCTTAGCTTAAGAATTTGATGTCTAGATTGTTTCTCAACAAAGGCCTTAAAGGCCAAGAACATGTTAAATACTTCACTCTTGAGTTTTAAGAAGTATACCCAAGTGCATCTAGAGAAATCATCAATGAAATTTAAGAAATACTTGTAGCCAAAGAATTAAACAACTGGAAGTGGACCACATAATCACTATGCATAGGCTGTAAAGGGGCTAAGGCGTGCCAAGAGGCGTGTTTTTCAAAACTATCTTGATGATGTTTTCCGTGTACACATCCGGAACAAACACCATCTTTGCAAGATGCCATTAGAAGACTTGTCACCATAATTTCTTTACATAGTCTGAAGGGAAGGATATTTTAAGTGACGAAATTGCTCATGCCAAAGTTTTCTCACTTCATCATTATGAGCAAAAAATACAGGGGGAAGAATTTATGACCCAACGTTGTTAAACGTATACAACCTTATAGAATCATCGACAATGCCAAAAGCTAAAATTTGTCTAGGATCTCTTAGGTCCTTAATTACAACATCATGAGGTGAAAATTCAACGATTTTACCTTCACCTGAATGAGCTATCTAATATATAGATAGAAGGTTGCAGGATAAGGTTGGAACACATAATACATCATTAAATTGACCATTGTCTAGATGAACAGTTCCAGTCCATACAACACTAAGAGATCTATCATCACCAACATATATACTTTTTGTGTTACAATCATTTAAAGAAGAAAACATGGATTTGTTTTTTTCCATGTGATAAGAGGCTCTAGAATCAATAAGCCACTCATGAGAATGAGAAGAAGAAGAAGATACATTTAGTGCATAACCAGACTGAGATTCTTGATAACCACATGCAGAAAGTGTTATCCCTGAAGTTGAAGTTGAAGTTGAAGAGTGCTCCAAATGGATGTTATGCTTTTTCATTGCTTCTCCCAAGGCTTCCATCTTCTTAAAGCATTTGGATTCTAAGTGGCCATCTCGATTACAAAAGTGGAAATGTCTATTAGTCTTCCCCCCTTTGTTTTTATTTGCCTTATCATTTTGTTGAAATGATTTTTCATTTTGAGACTGAAATTACTTAGAACCCTTGCTTGGTTTAGGACCATTCTTTTTATGATACTGCTTCTTAGGATTCTTTGAATTTGGTTTTTTTTGGGTAGTTAAGCCTTTCTTAGAAGAGCTTCCAAGATTAAGAATACCAAGATATAAGAGCTTTTCTTGTTCTCTTATTAAAGAATCACAAAATACATCAAAAGAGGAGGACTTGTAGTCTTGTCCTTGAGAAATAAAGGCTTTTCTAGTAGAATGGAAGGTTGAAACAAACACAGAGTAAGCTGGTCCCGACCTAGTAAGAATGGAATACATAAGGCTACCATATTCTTTATTAACCTTAACACCTTCCAAGAGAAGTCTAAGGGTCTTGAACTTGGAAAAAAGATATCCAATGGAAGAAAAATTATTGGGGTGAAATGTAAGCAACTCATTTTTGAGTTGATGGGCTCTAATTTCATTTTTAATTCCAAAAACTTTAGTGAGCTATTTCATTGCTTCATTAGGAGTATCAAGTTCTGTGATATGGAATCTAAGATTTTGAGAAATAGACATCCCTATCAACCCATGTGCTTGATCATGCTTATTTTCCCATTTGGCTTCCTTATCTTCATCTTGAGGTTTGATTTCTTGGCTTGAGGCTATTCTATAAAGACCTTTACTTCTAACTAAATCCACAATGTAGGACCACCATTGGAAGTAGTTGGTGCTGTCAAGAATAACATGGCATGGAATTTCCATTTTAATAGAAACTAAAGCTATAGATTTTGAAACTAAGTGTTCCAATTGAAAGATATCCAAAAATTAGGTTGATTAAAAGAAAACAGCTCTGAAAATAGCTTCTGGATGAAGAAGTTATGGCTTTTTGAAGAAACGTTGTTGAAGATGCCGACGAAGTGCATGAATGTGCGGAAATGAAGAATAATGTTATATTTAAAAAAAAATACCCCCCTTTCCAAAATTAATCTAATTATCTCAATTAAAAAAAAATATGTGACTCACTTTTATAAATAAGTGAAAGTCACTTTTATAATTGTACTTTATGAGCTACCCACTAAATTGTAACTTAAATAAAAGATAAAGAGACTTTAGAATTATAAGGGACTCACATTTTATAATGGGTGAGAACACTTTACATAAAGTAACTTTAAAGCATAAGTTACATGTGCTTTTTGAAAAAGTAACTCAACAAAAAGAAAGACTTCAACTCAAGACCTCTATTCTCATCAAGTAACTTTGGACCAAGTGAGCTAGTTTAAAAGGTTAGTAATTTTTGGAAAAGAGGAAGGAGTTTTTTTTTTTAGTCACTGAATCTTTAGGGTGTGTTCTTACTTGAGAAAGCTCTCTTTTACCTACAAAACAAAAACCACAAAATTGAACACGGACATACAAAAAAACAAACCTTACGCCTTCTTTTCCTCAATGTTTCTGATTTTCCAAGATCACACTAACATGTAGCAAAAAAGAGCATACACATGAGAAAAATCCTTCCTTTCTATTTCTGATTTTTCCAAATCACACAAAATCATGGGGAAAAAAGCATACATAAAAATGAAAGGTATAGATCTGGTAATAAAAAATAGAGAGCTAAATAAACTGAAATAAACAGAGAGATGAATAGCTATAACTGCAAATAAAGACTGTATACCTCCAGATCTTAAAATGACGTAGTTAAGGTTGCCAGAAACCATTTCGCATGAAACAAAAGTGGTTCATCACTGGAATAGATTCTCCTAACACAATAGAGTAGTCCTATTGGCCCGAAAACAGTTAGATTTGATAGATCTAGGAAATGATAGTCAGATGCAATTGTACCAGCTTCAGATTTGGATCACCAATGAATGCGGCCCTCAAATAGCTCTAATACCATGTAGGAATTCACAAGGTAAGTTCCTTAGATAGAACACCAAAGGACACCACTCACAAATAGACCACAGATCAATACACCGGTATTCTTGACGTGGTTAAAACCCTCAAAGTGGGAAACAATCCACAACCTGAGCCAACGTGAGCACTGTTATAGACATTTTTTGGCACTGCAACCCCAATCAAACATGTCCATAAACCAAGGGCTCCTAAGTCCCTAAAAGTTCTGTTCCATCCCCTAAAAGAACAAGGTCAGCTGATTACATCATCTCCCAGAAGTTCTCCATGAAAAACTACTTATAACTTGTCAAAACTGGACCATCTCACCTGCTCCATGGTCAAAGTACGATGCATCCCACCTAAATGCATATGGGAGGTGCGATGCATACTGAAAATCCCTTCTATGGGGTGTGATGGGCGAGAGTGGACAAATGGCAGAGATAGTTTGCGAGGTGGATGATCATGGAATCTTCCAGAAACTTCTCCTGTCACACTTGCCTCTCTGAATTCGCCCAGGGATGAGAAAGAGATCATCAATCTCCAAGTGGAATCAAGAACTATTAGAGAGAGGACACTAATCAAATCCCAGAAGCTGACTCACCCCCCTGCAATCATCTATATATGGATCCCTCATCCCAGAGATCCAGAGGTTGGAATTTTGTATCTTGTAAGGAAGTGTTGTTGGTTTCTTGTTGGAATATCATAGTGTTGGGTGATCTAAGCTTTTCATGAGGTGAAGGAATGGCTTTCATGCTGGAGGATGACGTTGGGTCAGAACAATTGGTTGTAATCATCTTTGCTACTCCTGATTATTAATAAATCTATTCAAGTTTTCCTCCGCATTCTTGTATGTTTGATGATATATGCATTTGTGTGGTCAATATATATCTGGTCCTATATTTTTTATGATTGTAGATCCCTGTTCTTCGATAGTATTATGCTGCTTTGATTCCACAGGTGCTCTTTGAAGCTGGGTAGATGAAGGAGAAGCAGCAAGGATTTGTCAGAAGGGAGAGGAATTGAGGAAGGAACCAAGCGAAAGACTGAGGTTGGTGTCCTTCATTCCACTCTCATCTACTTCTCATTAAGGAGAATGAAAGTAGTTTTAGTTTGTTTGTTTCTAAGATTGCTACCAGTCTTAGTGGGACTAGCAGCTCCGAGTGGACACTATATTTCCCGATAAAAAAATGGAAACTCTGCTTGGGAGTGAATAGATTGTTTGTTTGTCTATATTTATTTGTTTTATAAACTTACAGACGGAGCCTGAAGTCAAGCCAGCTAGCCTTCGAACTGCATTTTCTATGCAAGTGAAAAGTAGATCAATGCTGCTTCAGTCTATCTCTGCGTTTTTTTATAAACTAAACAATTGATTTGCAAACCTTCTAATTGCCCTAGTGGTGGCTCTAGTAACCTCATTAGATCAGCCCCTGTGATTTCTATTTACTGTACATCATTTGCCTGGCCTAAATCCCTAAACTGAGTGGCAAAATGTGACCAAGAGCCAAGTAAAGTCTCGTCCTGGTACCATCGTACCCTCTCTTCAAGGAAATCTGGATGCATCGCACTTCCTGTGTGCAGTAGGTGGAATGCATCCCTGTTTCCCTGTGTTACAGGTGCGATGATCAGAAAAGGCTAATTTTGCCTCCAAGTTTTGGTTTTTCTTCACTTTTTTCAACTCTATTATGGAGTTTTACTGTTTGTGATCAGTATAACAATGTGGAAACCCCCTTCCTTTCCATTATTCTACCTCGATTGTGCAAAGAACTGTGAATGTTTTTATGTATTTTTCGCCATTTTCAGTTCTCTTTTACAAAGTGGTAGCATAGTTCAACTGTCGTCTTTTGATTTGAAAGTGTCACAAGTGTCGTTTTCAGTCAAAGAAAAGAATTCCATTTTTCTTGATGGTCAATTATACAGTTACTCTTTTATTTGATTTGAATTAGTATTTTTTCAAGTGTCGAAAGCAGTTTTTAATTCAAAATAGTAAAGTGTCGTCATTATCTTCCTTTCGTTTTTGAAGAGAAATTTGTTAGTACTGTCGCTTAGAAAAGATAATTCAGATTTGTACTTAGCATTCTTCTTGTCATTCACACATTAAGAAAGTTGAAAACAAATACATGCATGTGCATTTGCATTTAGACTGCTTGTTGGTTTGATTTAGGATAGTGCGTCTAGTGTGTGCTCTCTACTCTATGTTCAAAGAATACCGTTTCTCTTTCTTTAGTAGCTAGGATTTTCATTGCAAAACGAAGATTAAATGATTGTTTATCATCTCAGATTGCATTTTAGGAATTGTAAATCTACATCACGCGGTGAACCTGAAAGGAGAATTTCTTAAGAAAGATCAACTGTAAAATAAATTTAATGAATCTAAAAACACTTTGGAACCTAACGCACAACATCTAGAAGTCTAGGCTAGAGACGTATTCCGGCGTCGCAAAGCCTGGTAACTGTCGCTTTCATTGTTGGTTGGGTGATTCCTCCTCTTTGAGACGACAAGTGCCAGTATAGACTTGTGCTCCTACATACTATCGAGTATATACTGGGAGACCGCAATAGGCTATATCCTTTATCCATAGGAAGTCATGTCTACCGCCCTATCGATCTCAATGCACTGAACACAACATTTGGGAAGATTGACTGCCGTACCGTAAAAAGTATTCTGCAGTTTTGCGATTGGTTTGGTAATCCCTCTATCTAGATTTTTAGAGTAATCTCTTTCGTTCCTTTTCAAACTCCTTAAAGGAAAAGGTCCATCTGAGCACTTGTCACTTCAGGCTCATTAAAAATCGAAGGAAACTAGAGTCATCTTTTTTTTTTCTCAACTCTTAAAAATTGAAAAAACAAGTTGTGTCAAAGCGTCTAAAATTCATTTAATTCAGAAACATTTTCCCCTTTATTTTTAGTTGATCAAGTAATCCACAATCATGGAAGAAATTCAATTGAAACTCCGTCGTTCGCGGAGGCTTACGAGTCAACCGTCTTTGTCCCCAGAATCAAAAGTTTTCCAGACAAAGCGAACTCGTTTAACCAGTTCGAAGTCCCTTGGCCAGGTTGGAACAAGTGTTCCGAGACCCTCGGAGACTCCGGTTACTCCAAACATTTCTGGTACCCCTGCCTTTACAAAAGAAGTTCTGCAGCAACAAGAGGACAGTAGAACTGATCCTAGTGTGAGGGTAAACACTTCTACATTTGAATCGGCTGCATCCATAGCGGATCCGGAAGGTGTTGTTCCCCAAACATCAGTTGCTATAGAATCTATACCTTCTTCGGCACCGGAAGTATTTTACAGACATGACGGTCTACCTCTTCCACTCGGTTTGATTGCTATAGAAGAGATTGTGGAGGATCCACCACCTAATACTCCATCGCAATTTGGAGTAGGGGTCACTCTATATCCTTCTTCATTAGAAATTAGTCTACCATTATCGGAAGTTCCTGTAGAATCACTAGGAAACCATTTGGATAGACTAGATATGTCTGAAAAACCGTTGACATCTAGGACTATGTCATCCGACACAGCAGCGACAGAACTTCCTGCTGCTACTCCGACAATGTTCGCCGACGTACCTTCTGTCGCAACTAGCTCACAATAAATGGATGGAATCCATCCAGGGGCTGTTTTGATGGTATGGTCTGTTCCTGTTTGTTCGTCCGGAATAATATCTAGAATCTCTTATGTTGAGTCTCAGCAAATTGATCCCTCGCAATGTCAATTTAGGCAGTCCGGTCCTCAAAGGAAAATAATTCCCTTAAGCACTAGATTACTGCTGCATGGGGGGCAATATGCCCTTTCATTGTCTCCTCAAGGAGGTAAAACATACGTGAGTTCCCAACAGAATTCAGGTTACACTGGAATTACATCCAGTCGTTGGATGCCAATACTGCCTCAACAACCACGATTTGTATACTCAATGCAACAAAGTTTGCCTATGTCAAATATCCCCACTACACCGGCTATTGTGATGGTGTCGTAAGTACAAGCGTTACCTATTGTATGCCAACCTCAGGTCTCTCAGGTCGCAATCCCACAGCCCCTTGTACCTGCGACACCACCACAATCATCAATTAGTGGCTCCTTAACTGGAATGACCCAGGCTCAAACGGGTATCGTTACCCCTCGTCTTGGTCAAATAGCCAATATTGGACAACAACACATGGTCCCACAACCATGGCTGGTGCAATATCAACAACCACAATTCCAACAAGTTTACCAAGGATCTGAGCACCAAGTCTTTGCAAGTAATGGGTAGCCGTATATTCAAAATAGTTAACATCAACCATTTCATAATGGTTATACCCATCAACCTTATCAAAGTTATCAACATCAAATGCACTATGCTGGTATGCAAAGACCCATTGCTCAGGCAATCCCATCTTATCCTGGGTATGCTTTGCCAAACCTGAATCAACAGTTGCCCTTCGTGGCGACTTTAGACTTACCAGATCTAAATCGGCTAACAAACGATCCAATCACTTATGGCCCTTGGTGGCTAGTGATTCCTCACAAACTTCCTTCAGATATTCCTAAATTTAATGGAAATCCAGGTGAAGACCCGTCGAATCATGTGATGACCTTTCACTTGTGGTGTTTGTCTAACACTCTAAATGATGATTCGATCAGGCTTCGCCTCTTTCAGTGAACGTTAACTAGTCTGGCGGAAAAATGGTATATCAAATTTCCTAGAGCTTCGTTTGATAACTTCAGCACCCTAGCCACAACCTTTTCAACCCATTTTCAATTACCCATAAGGTATGAAACAGGAACAGAACTTCTTACCAATTTCAAGCAAACAATGACCACTCACATATCTGATCATATTCATGAGTGGCGACGTCATCGTAGAATGGTAAAAATATATGTTCCTGATCAACTATTGGCTGAATGGTTTATTAAGTCATTGTTACCTTCTATTACAGAAGATGTGGCAGAGGGAGGAGTAGTCACTGAAGAGAAAGTAATTTCTCGTGCGCAATATCTAGACTTGATCTATACTCAGTCTGGCATGCTCTACGATAAAATCCCTGATGCTCCTAGACTAGAATTTTTCGTTCCTCCATTTCCTAAATCAAACAAAGACTCTCACACCGGGGACGATGTGATAGAAACGACCAGCACAAAAACCATAAAGGCTAAGTCGAAAAAGGCCCGTACCGTTTCAGGTCAAAATGAAAATGAAGAACTTCTTGCCTCGGAAGTAAATGCTGTATCGACCGACAGAGGCAAAGAAACCAAGAAACTAGGAGGCAAGAAGAAAAAGAAAGGGAAGAAGAAAAAACAAGAGGAGTTATCCCCTGAAAAATCTTCTGCAAACCCTTTTGGAGATAGGAAACCAAAAAGTCCATGCCTAATATGTGATGAGGATCATTGGACAAGAGATTGTCCATATAAAGCTGAGCTTAGAAAATTCTTCAAGAATTCAAAAACCTTGGAAGTATTGAATGATCCGTTTCCAAATCCATGAACAAATCTGGTTGTTAGTGACAATGCTTCCCCATCCCAAGTGCTAATGTTGTCGGTTTCAAAGAAGCTAAATGATGCTTTGATATTGACAAGGAATAAAGATTATGGGAATCCACAGCTGTCGGACAAGAAGGCCAATGATCAACCCAGTAGTTCGACAACAACTTCGACCGAAGTTGTGCCACCCATCATTCCTGAACTAACGAGAAAGCCGCCAAGGGGAGTAGTACAAAAATCGAAATTTAATCCTCATGCCAGAGCAGCACAACACTATAATATAGTGGAGGATCTGTCCCAATCGCCATCCGCTATGTCTACACTTGAGGTACTGTAAAATTTCCCCTCACAAAAGCAGGCTTTATTATCAGCAATAGGTGGGATTGACGCAACGGATTCCAATCTTGTGTCCTTTAATCACAAAGGATATGACCCTCAGTTACCAGCTCAAATAGCTTTCCTCATTCAAGTGAAAGCCCTCAACAAAACTATTCATCGAACAATTATTGATGAGGGGGCATCTACATGTATTATGTCAATGAGTGGCTGGAAAACTTTAGGATCTCCACCCTTGTCGTGATCTTGGACAACATTAAAAGCATTTGATGGACGAACATACACCCCCTACGGGATTTTAAGTAACTTGCAAGTCGAACTGGGGGGAAAAATAGTAGAAATAGATGTTCAAGTAATTGACGGAAACCTCGATTACAACATCCTATTGGGAAGGCCCTGGATATACGCTATGACAGCAGTTGTGTCAACCTACTTTAGGAAGGTTAAATTTCCCTTTCAAGGAGGAATTACAATCATTGACCAACAAGCTTTTCTCCCCAATAGTTCACAAGTTACGGGAAGCATTCCGATGATCCATGGAAGCCCTCATTCACTTCAAAATATCGGAGTAGGCCTACTAAAAGACCCTATATTAATGGGGACTTTTTCCCTACCGCCTCCAATAAATCTCGCAGAAGTGGCAATGGTGGGAACCTGCAATATGATATCTTCTATTCAAAATATCTTTGAAAACGATATTAACATGGATCATCTGCAGGTATTGCCTCGAAGCCCAATAAAAATCTTGTAGCAATCAATGTTTCTAGCATGGGAGGCAAACCCAAATCAACACTCATCAAGCGTTTGGATAGATAGGTCTAAGGAATATGGTACCCCTTCAGATCCTTGGTCGCAAGTACATCATAAAGACGAAGGAATTTTTCAGTCAATGATGATTGATGGGGCACCATGGGAAGGTTACCACCATCATTCCCATCTTCTAAATTACAAAGAAGATACTCCAAGTGACCTTAATCATCCCTCAGTTTTTAATTTTCTATCAAATATTGTAAACACAGTGGATTTTGAGTGAAACTTGTCCAATATTGAAGAGACTATCGCCATAAATATCTCGACCAAAACAGATGTTGTAGAGAATATTCATGTCAACAAATCTTGTTCTCCTTCAGAACTGGAAATATATAGCGCTCTTTTTTGGGAATTCAGAGATGTCTTTGCTTGGTCGTATGATGAAATTCCTGGCATTGACTCGAGTATAGTTGAACATGAAATTAAGATGTATCTAGATGTCAAACCTGTACGACAACGGCTACGGTAGGTGCACCCCAAGAAAGCCGCTGCCATCAAGGCAGAAGTGGAAAAACATCCCCATGCTGGTTTTATTTACCCGGTTCCTCTAACTGATTGGGTATCGAATATTGTTCCTGTGATGAAAAAAAAAGGAACAATTAGAGTGTGCATCAATTATAGGGATGTAAATCAAGCTTGTCCAAAAGACAACTAACCTACACCCTTCATTGTCCAGATAATTGATGAATGCGGCAGATGTGAAATCTTCTCATTTATGGATGGATTTTCTGGGTATAATCAAATAAATATCCACCCACAGGACCAGTCAAAGACTACATTTATTTGTCTGTGGGGTACATTTGCATATCGCAAACTACCCTTTGGTTTAAAGAACGTAGGGGCAACGTTTCAGAGGGCAATGAATTATGCCTTCCATGAAATCAAAAACATCGTTCAACCATATCTCGATGATCTTCTGGCTCATTCGCGAAAGCGGACCGATCATCCACAACATTTGAGAGTGATATTTCTACATTGTCGACACTACAAGATACGACTCAATCCACACAAATGTGTTTTCTATGTCAGTTCTAGTCGTTTACTTGGCTTTGTGGTCTCAAAGGACAGGATTCATCTCGACCCATGTAAGGTTGATGCAATCATCAATTTTCCTCCACCTTCAAATTTGCTTCAAATTCAGAAAATCCAAGGGAAAGCAAACTTTCTGAGGAGGTTCATTCCAAATTATGCCGAACTTGCTAAAGGTTATACTCGTCTATTGAAAAAGGAAGTACCCTTCATCTGGGACCAGGTCGCGCAAGCTTCATTTGATGCTTTAAAGGAATCCCTAATAAAGGCATCATTAATGTATGCTCCCGATTATCAAAAAGACTTTAACCTGTATCTAGCTGCAGTAGATACAACCATCACAATGGTTTTAGTTCAAGAAGAGAATGGAATTGAACATCCTATATATTATTTAAGTAGAAACTTAAATGAAACAGAAAGCAAGTACTCCTACGTTGAAAAGCTAGCCCTCGCAGCTATTCAAGCGATACAGAGATTTCGACACTATATCCTATTTCGAAAAACTACCATTCTGTTAGATTGCAACCCCATGACATGTATATTTTCGCGACAGTTGTTGGGGGGAAAATATTCAAAATGGATAGAAATTCTACGGGAGTTTGACCTAGAATTTATAAAATCCAAATCAAAGAAATCCCTGGTTTTCGCAGAGTTACTATGTGATTTCCCATCATCGTCCAATGATGTGACATCAGAAGAAACAATCGTGGACGAATCTTTGTTTCTAATATATTCAAGCAATCCGTGGTATGGAGACATAATAATCTATCTCCAAACCCAAACATATAGGTCTAGTACCTCCCACTCAGAACAATGACGCATTCGATACCAAGCAAAAGACTACATGATCGTCGATGATACACTTTACCGTCGGGGTGTCGATACAGTTTTGAGGAGGTGCCTCACCGACAAGGAGGCTGAAAAAGTCCTGAATGATTGCCATTCAGGCGTGTGTGGAGGGCATCAATCTGGTTACACTATGGTGCAAAAGATTTTATGAGCAGGATACTTCTAGCCAACAATGTTTAAAGATTGCATAACTTCAGTCAGAAGTTGCCATGCATGTCAACTCTTTGATCAAAAAACCAGAATACCACCCACACCGCTACAACCAGTAGTTATTGTTGGGCCATTTGCAAAATGGGGCATAGATTTCATGACATGTAACCCCACCTCGACCGGGGGGCATGGGTATATCATAGTCGAAGTAGACTATTTTACCAAATGGGCCGAGGCGATGCCCACATTAAACAACAATGACAAAATGGCTGCCCTCTTCTTTTTCAATCATGTAGTCTCCAGATTCGGCATTCCACAGGACATAGTCACAGATCATGGATCGCATTTTCACAATCACATGATGGTTGAGTTGGCTGCCAAGTTAGGGCTATCCCACGATAGCTCCACTCCATATTATCCACAAGCTAACAGACAAGTTAAGGCAATCAACAAGGTCCTGAAGTGGATGTTGTAAAGGATGATTGGAGTCCACAAAAGGAGTTGGCACCTGATCCTGTACTCATCCTTGTGGGCATATCGGATATCGGTGAGAAATGCAACCGGGTTTACACCTTTTCAATTGGTGTATGGCCTGGAAGTAATCTTACCAATTAAATGTGAAATCCCGTCCCTCAAACTCGCAGTTGACCTTCTCCCTGGAACTTCTAAAGAAGAGGCTCATTTCTTGGAACTAATCCAATTGGATGAAACCTGTCGTGATGCCACTTTGGCTAACGAAGCCCATAAGAAATGAGTCAAGGCGCAGTTCGACAAGAATGTCAAACCCCGCGTCTTCTAAGAAGGTGACCTGGTCTTACTTTACGACCAGGAATCTGACAAATTGGGAGCAGGTAAGTTAAAATCCTTATGGATGGGCCCCTATATTGTTAAACGTGTATTAGGAAAAGGAGCCTATGAGTTAGTAGATTATGATGGGATTCCACTGGTGCAACCTCGTAATGGATTGTACCTTAAGCATTACTATGCTTGACTCAAGATAGTAACCCCTATTCCTTTGTTACATTTTCGTTTTTGCTAAGGGTAATTGTTTTGGTTAAGAGATCTGCTTTTACATTTGTTTTAGATGTCGGACCTATTGGAATCATTTGTTGGATATGCCGACGGAGCGAGTCGTAGTTCACAGAACCTATCTTCTGTAGCCTGGGCCATCTTCAATCCAATCAGTGAGTTAGTGAGTTTCAGGGGGGTATGCATTGGTCGGTCAACGAACAATATTGATGAATATAGAGCGTGGATAGAGCTCCTCCCTGATGCCATTGCGTGTGGCATACACTGACTAGTCGTTAGGCTAGACTCACAACTCATCATCCTACAACTCACTGGTATTTACTCCGTACGGAATCCAGCTGTCTATCGCATGTTCCTGGCATGCCGAGTCGATGGACTAGGCTGTATTCCGCAGGGTCTAGCTGGATTCCGATGGACTCGGCATGCCAGTAGCATGTCGCTGCAACCTCAGGGGCAACTCGTTGGTCCTCACATCCAAAATACCAAGAGTGAGGACCTCAACCTGATCCTGTAATGCTGAAAGAGTCTCGGCCACATCAAGGTTGCGAAGGATAGTCGTCCCCACAACCTCTCCTGCTGGAGCGGCAGCTGGTACTCTCAGACGTACTACTGGCTGAACTGGTCCAACATCTGCATGAGCACATGAGTTTTGATTAGTCTTGATAGAAGAATGTACAAGAACATTATTAAAGAAACGATGAACAGAGATATGGTTAGAGAATTTACCAATAACACCCCACTGCACACCAGCTGGCAGCACCAAATCCATGTCACCTCCGAAATCCATACCAGCATATGGATACTCGGAAAAAACCATCTCCTGACGGTTGAACCACTCGAAATAGGTATTAGAAAAGGAAACCTAGGACTGACCAGCATGTCGGGCCATAAGTTCGACCCATCTCTGCATCCGTGGCTTAGTCGGCGGAGGTAAGCCAAGTGAGATGTACTGCGGCTGCATTAGTGGGATCTTTTCCAAGGCAAAGGCGGTCAAAATAGAACCATAACTGAAGTTCTTCAATCTTGCGTTCTTTACCTTGGTTAGTTGTTCCTTCATCATAGGGAGTACTACATCACACCAATTGAACACCTTTGGTTCAAGGCATTCCAAGGCATACTGCATAAAGGACCTGTTAGCTACATGAGGAGCCGCACTACTAGCTAGTCTAGTAAAAGTGAACAGAATGGTCCTTAAGGACCGGTCATTGACATCTCGGATCTTGATCTTGTCATCCCTACTCGACTGAGATCCCTCTCTGCAATACCGATGAATATAATCTCTCACGGATTCGCCCCCACAGGCGGAACCTGATAATGAAATAGGGGCACCACGCCTCAATAAACTGGTCAAAAAATAGATGTCTACGACAGTCAAGGGGATAGATTTGCCTCTGATCTGAAACACCTGGTTGGTAGGATCCCATGCATCAAGAAGATATTGCAACAAGTTGATTTGTTACCTCATGCTAGAAATGTGGAAAAACTTGAACAAACCGCAGTTCCGCAGTGCAGTTACTATAACCAGATCATGTAGAGAAAGCATGTTCTCTTCTTCATGCTCATGTTCTCGCCATGTAACAACCATTTTGCTCTGATAAATCTCTGCAAAACAAGCTAGAGAAGAGTCAAGATCCTGATTTGGCAAAAAAAGGCAAAAATTCCTTGAGAAAATAATGAAAAAACTTCCCTTCTTATGCCCATCGCACCCCCAGTAGTGTACTGGGTGGGATGCATCCCTACTGGCCAATGGCCAAGCCAGGATGCATCACACCTTTCGATATAGAAAGGGTGTGATGGAGCCTGGGTGAATTTTTCAAATCCTAGAGGCTCAAAAAAACAGGGAAACATGCACAGAATTCAAAAAGGAAGGAATGCAACTGAAGAGCTTAGGTTTAGCTCCTACCTAGTCCAGGTGGCACCGAGAATCATCCACAGAATCTCTCGAAATTAGCTGGTGAAAATCAAGGGGGAAAAGCACCTCCAGAGCTCCAACAAACCAAAGTTCAAATGAAATGGTAAAATGAGGGGTAAAAACCACTTTTAAATTACTTTTCACGTAATTCGAGTAAAATATTAGTGTTTTAACTCATTTTGAAACATATATTGTTCATTTCTAATCGGTTTGATGAAGCAATTGAACAGGTGGTACAACCTTTGAAGGAACAAAGTGACTAACGTTGAAATTAAATCAATGACCATTATCACGAGCAGTTTTAACGTGGAATTCAATCTCGTTAAAAAATAAACATAAGCAATGAGCAAACTTTCCCCTAGAGTTTAAGCTCATTAAAAAATGAACCAATTTCCGGTAAATAACCATTGTGAAAGCATTATCGTCAGCATTTGAGCCTTGGTCATGTTCTCATCATCACCTCCACTCTGTTTTAGCTGATCATTCACCTCCATTTTATTATTTACCCCTTTTGAGGAACAACTACGAAGAGTGATCCTGTTAGCCATCCTTGTGACATTGCTGTGACCGGAAAATTCCAAACCTTACCTGGAATCAGCTACTACCCGAAATTATCACTCGTTCCTCAAAAATGAGTCTCCTTTAAGCTATTTTCACCTGACTCGTAAAATATGAAAAGAGTGCTGAGCGATTGGCCTCTCCAGCTCGTTAAAGTGACCGAAAGTGCTATCCCTCCTCTAGATTTTAATCTTTTTGGACCTAAGGGATTATTACACAAAAAGATCGAGCGCTTGTCTTGTTCGACTCGTTAAAATTACCGAAAATTCATCCATTTCATATTATTTTATACTTTTTCGGACTTAACGGATTACATGACGAAAAAGGCTCATTGGAGTTTCCTTTACGTCCCTTTTCAAACTATATAAAATTGAAAAGTACCAAGTTATCTTTGTCGTTAAACTCGTTAAAACCGAATAGCAACAAGAACGAGTTTCACTGTTGCTAGGCTCGCTAAAATATAGCGACGGGTTTGCCCGAAGGGAAAATTATAGAACAAGCATATGTTATCCTCCTCAAGCTTGACAAAAATAAAGAGGTATTGGTCAACAATGACTGGGGAAAAATTGGGAAGAAAACTTGAAGAAACCTTATTGGTAGCAAGTCGCTCTTGAACATGACACTTTCACTCCGCATCCGAGTCGAGTTGGGTTGTTCTATTCACTGGTCAAATCACCATTGGTCCATCACACCATCCACATTTGGGGTTAACGCTACCAATCCATCATGTCGATGTCGCCGGTATGTTCAAGAGAAGTCACTCAGAGAATTCACCTCTGTCTCATCCGCTGCAATACATTCACACTCCATTCTTTCATGACCGCCACCCTGAACCCTGTACCATCAGATCATTTTCACCTCAAAAATCATTTACTCTGTTCCGTGCCATAGATGTGGGATTTATTAAGGCCCTCCTACGGCAAGTCGCTTCTTGTCGACATCGGCTCATTATCCAAGAAGCTAACTTAGGAACAACCCTTTCAGTACTTTGAAGCTTGCATGCCTCAATGGCAAGTTTCTCACTTTCAGCGATAGGTTTACATCAATGGCCTTCGACCAAAAGATTTTGCATGGTGTTTGACGCCAAGTCCCTTATTCAAACCATGCGAATTGTACTGTAGTACCTTGAGGGTCATCATCATTATCAGTGATTCCTCTCGCGCCTGTTAACAACTTACATCATTGGCTGGTAATCAGGTGATGTTCTTCCATGTTCAACTCCAGAACATCTTTGACATGGATTGACTTCTACTCCGAGTGAAGATTGAATGAAATTGAAGACCCCGGATCTAGTTTCATCCATCCGAGCTGCGATATATTTAGGAAAATAAAGACATCAAATGTACATTGTTTCTGCACAGATGATCATCTGAATCAAAGGATGATGACTCTATCAGAATCATCAGTCTCCCCCACAGACGGTTATCTGTATTATGTACATGAAAATGAATTTATAAAGCTGAGTATGGGAATGCCCACCTTAGCTAGTTCATGAAAAATATTATGAAGATAATGTATTGTATTGTATCTTATTACAGGTCCCCTTCTAGCTCGAAAAAACTTCAGATCCTCATGATAAAGCATTTCACCTGACATTAAAGATTAACGACCTCATGCTTTAGGGGGCAACTGTTATAGACATTTTTGAGCACTAGAACCCCAATCAAACATGTCCATAAACCAAGGTCTCCTAAGTCCCTAAAAGTGTTGTTCCATCCCCTAAAAGAACAAGGTCAGCTGATTACATCTTCTCCCAGAAGTTCTCCATGAAAAACTACTCAAAACTAGTCAAAATTGGACCATCTCACTTGCTCCATGGTCAAAGTTCGATGCATCCCACCTAAATGCACACAGGAGGTGTGATGCATAATAAAAAGCCCTTCTATGGGGTGCGATGGATGAGAGTGGACAAATGGCAGAGACAATTTGTGAGGTGGATGATCATGGAATCTTCCAGAAACTTCTCCTGTGACACTTGCCTCTTTGAATTAGCCCAGGGATGAGTAAGAGATAATCAATCTCCAAGTGGAATCAAGAACTATCAGAGAGTGGACACTAATCAAATCCCAAAATCTGACTCACCCCCCTATAATCATCTATATATGGATCCCTCATCCCAGAGATCCAGAGGCTGGAATTTTGTATCTTGTAAGGAAGTGTTGTTGGTTTCTTGTTGGAATATCATAGTGTTATGTGATCTAAGCTTTTCATGAGGTGAAAGAAGGGCTTTCATGCTGGAGGATGATGCTGGGTCAGAACAACTGGTTGTAATCCTCTTTGCTACTCCTGATTATTAATAAAGCTATTAAATTTTTCCTCCACATTCTTATATGTTTGATGATATATGCATTTGTGTGGTCAATATATATCTGGTCCTATATTGTTTATGATTGTAGATCCCTGTTCTTCAATAGTGTTATGCTGCTTTGATTCCACAGGTGCTCTTTAAAGCTGGGTGGACAAAGGAGGAGCAACAAGGATTTGTCAGAAGGGAGAGGAATCGAGGAAGGAACCAAGCGCAAGACTGAGGTTGGTGTCCTTCATTCCACTCTCATCTACTTCTCATAAAGGAAAACGAAAGTAGTTTTAGTTTGTTTGTTTCTAAGATAGCTACCAGTCTTAGTGGGAGTAGCAGCTCCGAATGGACACTAGATTTCCCGATAACAGGCACTTCAAGCAATTTATTAATAAAAGAATGAAAATTTATATAAGCTTCTTTCATGAATGGTTACCCTACAAATAAACCTCCATGCTCTTTAAATAGAGATCATGGATCAATCAAGTGTTAAACCACAGATCAAGTGTCGGTAATACCGAAGAGAGAATGAACCATCAGATCACTTCATGTCTAGAACATATCATGACCATCAGATTGTAAGTTACAAAAGTATATAGTAAAGAAACGCACTTTACCTAACTCTACAATAGACCAAGTTATACTTAACTATTTCCTATGTGTCGAAATATCGTAACACAGGAATGTTATCAGAGACGACATTCTTGATATGAGGAAGCTTAGGACAATTATTGGTGGCATGCCTAACAACATCACACAAAGCACATGGAGGAGAAGGCTTGGATGGTTTAGGAGGAGTAGGATTTTCTAGGGATGCCTTGTCTTTGCTTCCCTTCTTCTAGGATTTCCCCCCCTCACCAGATGCTTTCATAATAGGATTGGTGGCTTGTTGAGGTTTCTGAGGAACTGAAGCAAAGGAAGGGTTGGTTACAATGGTCTAAAATAGAGTGAAAGTTGTATAAGGTTTTAAGTGGTCAAGATTAGTGTTTGTAGGAGGATCAATGTACTAGACTGAGATACCCAAGGTGATGTTTGGAAGACTCAACGTAGCCATTACAGGGGTAGAAATGATTCCTGGTGGTAGGAATAAGAAAGGTATATGATCAAAGGGGTAATGAAGTGGAGGACCTACTTCTAGATGAGAAATACTTGGGGGAATGGTTCCGGGTGGAAAATGACTGGGGAAGATACCAACATAAGGAAATTGGCCTAGAAGAATTGTACCTAAAGGACAGGTTGGGTATGGTGTAGGAGGTTGCAAAGGAGCTGGCTACTGAGAAGGTATACCAGACTCCTTTTCTACAGCCCGTGATGCTAGAAGCATGCAAACACCCAAAGATCTAGGCTCAAAAGGAGTAGGCAGTAGGCCATAATAAACCCCAAGTAGTGTGGAACCTTTGTAGACTCTAGGAGAAACATAAGTTAAGAAACTAATATTTTGATAGTCTTGTTTCTAGTCATTAATGAGATAGTGGTATTAGGAGATGTTTGAGACTGAGAGTCATAGTAAGTAAAATGATCGATAGTGACAATCTTTCCATTGTGAGGAAAGAACATCTTCCGAAAGACAACAAATGTGACAACAAAGATGGAATAGGTGTAACTACAACCTAATAGTATGTTATAATCTAATTGGGCATCAATGACTTCGATATCAATAAAGAATCTCTTTCCAACAACAGTGATGGGGAAATTACGATATAAACAGAGGGGATAAAAGGGGTGACCATCCCAAACATGGAGGGTTATAGTGGATGGGGACAGATGAAGGGAACCTAGCAACCATCACACAGTTGGAGGTACCTTTGTCTATTATAAACCACTAGACAATGCCGTTTTTAATGGAGATTGGTATTTGAAAGAAAACAAATGAAGGAAGTGGGGGATGTTTCACTTTGTCAACGTCAAAGAAGATCAAAGGATTGTGAGAGTGATCCATAGTTCATAGAGAAGATAGTAGATATTTTCTTTGTGATAGGAACATATGGAGGACTTCCAACCTTGACATGGTAGCAAGAGATTATGCCAAGTCATCTACTGTGTTATAGGTATGTCCAACTTTAGAAGAAGCAACATTTTGACGTAATGTACCTTTAGGGATCTTGGGGGGAACCTATAGCTTAGGAAGAGGGATATATAAAGTACCATTTCGTGACAATAGAGGCTCAATGGAAACTTTGGGTTGGGAATCAATCGCTGACTTTACAGGGGGGCTTGTCATATTGGCACGAATGAGTTTGAAGGTTGACTTGTTCGGTGTTGACTTATTAAGAATTCATCATCAGGATCTGATAATTGTGAAGGTTGGGTAATTCACCATGAGTGCTCAATCTTTTATCTTGGCCTTATGATGATGATGTTGAGGTGCTATAGTGTGTTGGGAAGCTGTTACAGTTCAATTGAGATGTGTTGTAGCTTATGCAGGTGTTTATGGAGAGTAGAGGACTTGTTGGTAGTCATGCCAACCCTTTCTTGCTGACTTATAAGTCAAAATGGTTGTGTCACTTGAGAGACATTATTAGGCTATTTGGATATGTGTTAAAATACTTCAAAGAGGCTTGGAGGCTTTTGTAAGAGTTGGATAAGGTGACCAATTAGTTGGCAGAGGTTTTGGGATAATATTTTATGTTTTTCATTATGTTTTACCCAAACCACACCCATACAGGATTTTTGCATGTATTTGAAATGCTCCAACTGCATGGAGACAAGCTTGTGCATGAAATTACAACTTGTATCAACTTCATTTGTTTATGTGGTTCATATTTTGGGAAATAATCTCTAGATTCCTCACATAGATTTGATGTAATTTGGCATGGAAATTCTGAGAGGCTTCTCACTTGATTTGTAAAGGGTGGGAATGGTTTGAGAAAGTCCTCTGATTATGTCAACACATTTAGTGCATTGGTAGTGGTGATAGTGGCTTGATTTTTTCAACTTTGTGCACTCTTGATCCCAGGCCAAAGGTGAATTTCACCTAGAACTCTTTGATGTTGGTTTTAGAGTGAGAGTGAGTTACAAAAGGGTTCATAAAGGAAATATGTTTTAGACCTTGTTGTGAGCATAGATTCTTTAGTGTATGAGTGTAAATGGGATTGTTGTAGCAAAATTATGAAGTAAAACATTAGTTTTCATGTCAGATTCATGGTTGTTGTAGCAGAGTTTATTTGGAGAATATGGAGTAGACTTTATGTTGTGTGATGATTGTATTATTAATGCCTACATTTATAACATTATTTTTTATAGTTGACAGGATGTTGTTTATGGTATTTTTGATTGATTTTTGATGGTGTCTTACTGTTGGAGATTATATCATAGAGATGAGTCTAGATGAGTAGAGAGCCTTGGATTTAATTCGAAAATAGATGAAATGAGGTTTGCATAGAGTGGAGGAGAAATGAACTCATGAGAGCAGAGTAGTGATTTTGAAGTTTTACCGAAAGGAATAGTTTCTCCATCCAATCAGAGTTGGATAGTACAATCGGTGTTGGGCGAGGATCATTGGTGATGGTGGCCTTCGATGGATATTGGTCTATAGACCCATGTGATAAAGGGTCTTATGACTTGATTAGTAAAATCAAGTCTCTGGGTTGATTGGTGTAGGGCTATTGTATATGAGGTCGAGTCTCTAGGTTGATGGGAGTCCACTAACTATGTAAAGACAAATTGCTTGACATAATAGAGATTCAATATAGCGTAACAATAGCAAGGATGGTCTTTCTATCGGAAGGGTTTCCACCATATATCTTGTGTCCCATGTGTGATGATGTGATTGTGTGCATTTTTTATTTTTTTTGTGGCTGCTTATGGTTTTTAGTTTATGCTCATATCGTGAACATGTTATGATATATTATTAGTTGTTAGTTAATATATGTGTGATTCAGTAAAGAAGTTTTAAAGTGGTAAAATTGATAATAAGTCACACTATTGATTCACACCCCCACCCGCCAAGTAGTGCTAAAAGGTTTCTAACAATCTATGATTTAGGTTTAGGATGATTCCATGTGATTCATGATTATGATTTGTGATGGTTTTGTTTTGAGCTAACCAAATGTGATATGTTTATACATGATGATTTGATTAAAGATCCAGTTGACTTCTTGTGATAGGAAGTAAATACAATTGCAAGTGCACGTTATTAACAGGCCACCAATGAGGTATGATTTAAATTTATTTCAATTCCTTTTTAGTTTAATCGAAATTATGTGCTTTGCACATGAATGTACGAAAATCTCTGATTCTGGGTGGTTGAAATTGACTACAAGAATTAGCATCAATGAAAAAAAAGGGAACATGTAGGAGTTTGTTAGTAAAGAGCTTCAAAAGTATGGCCATTGTGGGACACAAGTATCCAATAGTTTCCATTTATTTCCATGAACATGATATGACTGTTATGATGGTTTTGACATACAGATATTCCTTTATTTTTGGACTTTCTGATGCAAGGAAACTTTGCCAATGGATGGATTTCCTGGGAAGGGGGATGTCAGGGAACTTGGAAGGTTAGTAATTTCATCAGAGAGGGTAATTATATTTCTATAGGGGCTATGTAGCAGAGAAGGTAAGGTCGAGGGATGGCTTTGTTTTGGTCATTAGCATTTCCAGATGGAATCAGATGCACATTGAGAGTGTGTCCTAGAATAATGAGTTACCATTTTTTCACTGAGGAAATATGTTGTGCAAGGATCGTAGCGCTAGATATTGAATGAAAGTTTGACTTTAGTAATGGATTCTATACTTCTTGGGAAGGAGATGAATCATGGTATTACTTTGAGGGTGGAGGTGTGAGCCTCTGGATTCCCTTTTTGTGGATGTAGGAATCATATCCTTTTATTTGTTGGTTAGATAAAATATGCATATTTATATATTTGTATTTTATTTTGAATGCTATATCGAGTTGGATTTATAAATATCGATATAAAATATGATTATTTGTTGGTCGAATGATCAGGTGATCAAATTTTTTCTCAAAAATGAAAGTGCCCAAAAAGTCTTAAAATTGAGTCAAGTCAAATTTCTCATCGTTATAAATCCAATGATGTTCATTTCACCTCAATCTCACATCGTATGCTCTAGATATCACATTCTAATAGTTTTCCCAAACAAGTAAAATTTGAGAAGGTCTGTTGACTGGGTTGACCATACTGCTGAGTCAGTAGGGTGACTATCCAGGGTATGAGCCAATTAGAGGCTTCCAAATTTCATCTTGTAGTTCACTAATTCTCGGCCCATTTGATTGGTTTGTACTGCATTGTGGTAGACCAATGAAGTGGTGCCATGTGGGCCAATCATGGGCTGCCACGTGGCACCCCAATAGAGGCCAAAATTTTTGTATGAGACAGACAGGTCTCCAAGAATTCAAACATAGGACCTCATGACCACAACTCCAGCTCTCTACCATTGGAATATATGTTGGTTCTTGTTAACCTATGGGTAGCACCCATATATAAAGTTTAATACAATGCCTATCAGAGGATGGGGTTGGGCTCCAAGTCCCAGTCCCCAGTCATGTTGTTGTCATATGCCCTTGGCATAGAGGTTTGAATCTCACTGAAGAGGGGCTCAGAAATTTTCCTTAGCCTTCGCTGATCAATAGATCACTGGACCATAGTCCATAGGAGAAGGCGCTAGGCAGAGGGGCTTGGGACCATAGCCTGACCCTTGGTCATGGCTCCATCTATATGACTTGATTCCAATGGAAAAGGGGCTAATGGGAAGGGAAAGTGGTAATAACCCTAAGCTATGGGCATATGCTCCGCCAAGTGACCATCGGATCTAAAGTTAAGGTGCCAAGTGGAAGTGTTGAAGAATGAGGACCAGCCCTAGGTCCCTTAGACCTTGACATGACCATGCACTAGTGTTTATGGAGCCTGGTAGGAAGGGAAGGAAGTTAAGTCTAACCCTTGGACCTATGGCACCCATAAGACCATGATCCTGACATGTAAGTGCTAGACATGTGGGGTTAGGCATTAAGGCCTATCCCTCGGCCCCATGTGGCCTATATGACGACAATTTTTAGAGTTAAGGGGTCATTGGGAAATTTAACGATCCTACAAAATGCATCGGTAGACGGTGCATTCATCACTTAGTTAGTGGAATACAAGGCAGAATTGTAGCGTCGTTAGATAGATGGTCTGATTTGTAGGATGATTAATTGTAAAAACTCATATGGGAGCATGGGAGCCATATCTTTTTTATTTTTTGGCCAAATTGAGCTAAGAAAGAGTGCACTTAGGGGTTTTTGGATGTTCGGAATCCATTAGTGACCCCTAATTTCTGATTTGAACACATCTAAGGAGAATTTTTGCAGGTGTGAGACAAAAGGTGTATGGATCAATCAGGGTTTGGAATTAGTTATGAAAGGTGTTTGGGCATGGAGAAGGCCTTGTAGGGGTATTCTCACCTTCAGAAGTCTACTGCAACAGCTGTAACTTATAGGTTTCAGATTAGGTTCAATTTTCTCATTATGTTATGTTGAGGGAAGTTTTGTGTGCTTCAATGCAAAATTGAAGTGCTTACATGCTCAATTTAGCTCATTCTAATTGGAGTATGAAATCTTTGTAGAAGATGCTTTGTGTTGTTGTAGTTTGATAGAGTTATTTGCAGGAGAACATTACCTTGTAGGATTAATATCCAGGTGTTTACCATCAACTAATTATTTATGTACTCCATTTTTCTATTAAATATATGAGTGATCTCTCTATGTTGGTTGACCAAGAGATTTAGCCCAGGAGGGGTGAACTCTGTCAACAAATATTTTGTTATCTCTTCATTATTCCTGCATGAGTTTTGTGTCGTTATGTTTCTTATGTTAAGTTACATGTGAATACTAATTCATGACTTGAAGAGACATTGCAAAAACCTGTTTGTCTCAAGACCCATTTTATATTGCAAAGCTTCAACATGGTCCTATTTTTATTTTTATTTGATTTTGGAAAAGAGGAAGAAAACACCTCTAATTTCAGATCATTTTGGTATCAGAGCACCAATTGACCAAGTTGCAAGAATGGCAGCAAAAAGAGTCTCTAGGAGCTACAGGAGCAAAATTTGGCTCTTTGCATCGAAAACGTAGAATTGAGAAGGATGATAGAGATGAATGAAGTGGAGAGGAGACGCATGCGACTTCAGTTGCAGCATGTGTTAGAAGAAAAAGTTACTAAAAGTTCTACTCCTATACCAACAATAGAAACCTCCAAAATGATGCTAGTAGGTGGTCATGGTTCAAATAGTGGTTTTGGGCCATATGTGGAAGATGATGTATGTACATTTTGAAAACATCTTCAATAAGCACAACATATGTGAGTTGATAAGAGTCGGTGGCTAGAGTCATCTCAAATATCATCATTGTCATTGTCAAAAGATGAAAAGATGAATGACAAGTTTAAGGAGGTAATTAGCATTTCAAGTACCATTCCTTCCATTTATGTGCATAACCTTCTTTTGCAACATTTGAGAAACATACCAAAGGCATCGGTATGAATTTTATTTCCAAGATGGGTTATGAAGGTGGAGGCCTTGACATAAATGGAATGCAATCCAATTATGATTGAGGAGAGACCGAAGTATCATGGATTTGGATATGGTCGAAGGGAGTTTGGAGAATGCTCCAGACAGCTTGAGGCACATCAACCATTTGAAGATGGGATGTTACCACCTTGTGACAATGTTCATTCATTTCCCAAGTGATATGAATGCTTGAAGGGAGCTTGCATGGCATCATACACTCCACTCCATCAAGTTGCAGCCCTAGAGATAGGTATAACTCTCATGCGTGTTAATTTTCAATTCAATACTTGTGGAATAAGTACCCTTGTACTTTTTGTGATGCATTTGACCATTACATGTCTGTATGTGAACAACCTATGATAATAGTTAAAAGAATGAATCAAATTCTAGCCATCAAGCATAATGAATCTCCTTTTCATGAGCGAACTTCAACATCGGAAAACAAGAGAAAGTTCTTCTGTACCCATTGCAACATGAATGGGCATGGCAACGAACACTGTTGGAAGTTACATCCAGATATTTGTTAAAATAAAGGAAAATATATTGTACAACATAATGTAATGGAAACAAGAGATGGCAAAGATGACTCCCAACAATCCTAAGCAACCTTCAAGGCAAAGATGATGCAAGAAGAGAACCGATAAGCCTAGGAGAGGCAAAGTTTGGGTAGACTTATTGTAAAGCCACTTTGTAAATTTTGTAATTACTTGTTGTCATTTACCTCGTTAGGTATTTTTGTAAAATCAACAATCAACAATCAATACTTGTGGAATAAGTACCCTTGTACTTTTTGTGATGCATTTGACCATTACATGTCTGTATGTGAACAACCTATGATAATAGTTAAAAGAATGAATCAAATTCTAGCCATCAAGCATAATGAATCTCCTTTCCATGAGCGAACTTCAACATCGGCAAACAAGAGAAAGTTCTTCTGTACCCATTGCAACATGAATCGGTAGACGTATTGTAAAGCCACTTTGTAAATTTTGTAATTACTTGTTGTCATTTACCTGGTTAGGTATTTTTGTAAAATCAACAATCATTGTCACTATGCTCAACAACTAGATGTTTTTCATTAGTGTATGCATTTGCTTATTTATAGTCCACATGTTCAAGGACTTTTGTGAATGTACAATATTTTCATTCAAAGTTATCTAAAAGTTTTTTGTGTGTTCACTGATACAAGTATTCGATACAAAACTTGTGTGAATAGAATATTTGTTTTCAAGATTGTACAAGATGACTATGTTATGTAGGCAAGGTCAATTATGTCATTGAAAATTTTGCAGTAGTGTACTATTTATGTACAAGCTCAATTTGAAGATGTTAAAGAAAGTTTATGTTGTTTTTGAATTCCAAGATGGAGATAGGTTTGTCTTCAACAATTTAACTTCAAGATGAATTATTTTTTAGTCATGAAAAGATGATATTAAAGAGAATGTTTAGATTCCACTCATTAGTATTTTGTTCATGCATCAACAATAAGAATGTTGGCTCAATTCTTAGCTAAGGCTCTCTTTGCTTCCTCCTGCTTTCTATTGATCTACATGGTGTCCATTTGCAAAGCAAGGGTATGAAACATTTCACTCTTAAAATATTCCAACATGTTCCAGTTTTCTACTTTTATGGATGTGTTGGAGGAGGATGAACTAGCCAAAACTTGAATAGCCCTACCCTTCTTTGTAGCTTCCATAGAACGATTCCTAAAAATTGTCTTGATATCATCATAGGGTAACTAATAGATGTCCCCTCCTGACAATAGGTTTAGGGTTTATAGTAGATCTTCTCTGATCCCTCTAAGAAGGAATAGCTTAAGTGATTCAATATCAGTTTCACCTAGCCCTCTTGTAGCTGATTTGAATTCTTTCCTCATAATCGTCTAAGGATTCATCATGTCCCAAGGTCATTCTAAAAAATTTCCTCTATTTAGTAGTCCCTATGCTTATTGTTGAAGACTTGTTGCATCTGAGCCTAGGTGCTAACACTATCCCCAGGTAAACAGATGAGCCAGCCCAAAGTTGCATCTTTAAGAGTGGATGGGAACAATTTCATCTTCTGATCATCATAGGTGTAATTATAAGTTCTTCACATGATAGGAAACTTGAACAAAAAAGTATCCGAGTCTTTTGACGTCAGGCCATGGAAGTGAGGATGAGTAGAGGGGCTTATGTTTTTCATCCTAGCATCCCTGTTAGTTTCTCTAATGGGAAAAGAACCCTTAAGTCTATTGTCAACTACTTCTTTGTCTCTAATCCCATTTCTATTTTCAGCCATTGTGTAAGTTGGTGGAATGGTCTCTTCTTATTCTTCCCTGATGGGCTCTTCAAAAATCTCTGGTTGTTTGCCTAATGGGTCGTCTAGCTCACAACCACCGTAGAAGAGGGAAGGTTGGTTGTTTGATGTGGTGGGGGTATTTGGAAAAAAATTCCGTAAGTTGTCTCTACTCCTACAAGGTATGAAAGGAGTTTTTTTTTTTCTTTACGGTTTTTTTATAACTTCTTGCATAATGGAAAGAAAGAAAAACCAAATTGAAACTACTTGTTGAATGGAACTAATTGCAAAATTGGAAAGCAAGCAAAACTAGAAGCAACTGTCTACTGAATGGAACTATTTGCCGAATGAGAAGGAAATAAGGAAAGAAAGAAAGAAAGAGGAAATCAAATCTACTTAGACACCTCCATGGGAATGGCGTGAAAAATTGATGAGTGCCATTTTTGCAAAATCAATGTTGCAACTCCTGGGGCTACCAACTTTACGTCATCAATCGAACGTTTGTACAAAATTGGAGGAGATAGTGTTGTATACACAAATAGATGTAATGGTCTAATCTTGCCACTTTTCAACTGGGGCAATAGACTACTATGGTTTCTCGAATCACTCTTCTATTGACTAGAAGAAGTCTTACTACCAAATGGAGAAGGGAAAATTATCCTTAATGAAACAAAAGGAATTCTACCTACTTTAAGGAATGAAAGAGTGAATTGGAAGATGCTTGTAAAGTGACATGAAATCTACTCATTGACACCTTTTTCTTACAGAAGAAGCTGAACTTGTCCTTATTTATAACATGTGCTGACATACAGTAACTGAGCATGGAATCTAATCTAGGGAGTATTATAACTGTTGCATGCATTTTCTAATTTAGAAATTGTAGAAAAAGCTCTTTTTTGATGTTTCCATTTTATGAATGCAGATATTAACCTTTATCTGTTCTTTGGGAGGGGAGACAGGTATGGAGGAAGAAGTTTGGATTGGTCTTCATGGTATGGAAGCCAATTGGAGGCCTAATCCAAGCATAAATGATAATTTTTCTAAATTCGGGCTCAAAACAAGCTACTATAGGATTTCCTGTAGTACTACTACATGATGTCCTAGTTCTACTACATGATGCCGCATTTTACTATAGGAAACAAGCTCAAAGCTATGGAGATGGTAGGGAAGGTTAAATGAAGTGTGGGAAAGGTACATGATGGGGGAATAAGGCATGGAGAAGGTTGACATTATCCAAGGCTCAATCAAATTCTTCAAGATGGTCGGATTTGCTCAATGGAAATGGCAATTTTGTTTACAAAACAAGAATTCGGATTTGGGGTTTAGTGGACTTTGGAAACATGGGTGGATAAGGATTGGATGAGGAAAAGGAGATGAGGTCTCTCTACAATTTAGAAGCTCTTGCAAAAACATACATTCTTGTTTGCATTTATGCACAAATTCATCTATACATGGGAAGCATTTATTAAATGGAAGAAGACAACATTATTACCATCTAGTGGTTAAGCTCATGAATGGAAGTGCTTTGAAACCAATGAAAAGATTAAGAGATCAAAAATGAAAATTCTAACTCATGCTAAGAAACTCAAAGAGAATGACCTACTCATCAAGATACCCTAGATTACGCAGCAAAGCAAGATTTTGTTTTTTGGGCTCGATGTATAGAACCATCAATTCATGATTCTATAAGGGAGATGAGGTGAAAGCCACTATCTCCAAATTTTCTAGAGTATCTTCTATCATTATGATACCACTAATCTAACTATCCAAAAATGGAATAAAATTAATTAATCATCCAAATTCTTTCAAATTAAGAAAACCTAAATTACTTCAACAACAAACTATGAGATTAATCTAAGCATACAAGTACAAAAAGAGGAACCTTTGCTACCAAGGTTGGGCCCTAACCCAAGAGATTTAGCCCTCTGAGTCAACTCAGTGCTGGATCAAGGGAATGCTTCTCATTTTCATTAAAATATCAAAAATACACAAGAGTCATCAGTCACAATGTCTTAGTTCGAAAATGCCTCTTGACTACCATAAAAACGAATCCTAATGAGGCTCTAGGCCTTATTATTTCTAAAATTGAAGCTACGAACAAATTCCTTAAATTTATGGAGGCTTGGCTCCCAAACTCAAGATCAATTGGTCTTCAACTATCATTGGCCTGGTTCACAATGATCTTAATGGCTTGGTTGCTTGTAACTCCAAGTTGATGAGGTTTGGTGGGGGAATATTCAAGTGAGTGAGGAGTTAAGGAGGGAGATCCAATCTCCTAAAATCCCTATTGTCTTAGTTCGAAAATGCCTCTTGACTACAATAAAAACGAATCCTAATGAGGCTCTAGGCTTTCTTATTTATAAAATTGAAGCTATGAACAAATTCCTTAAATTTATGGAGGCTTGGCTCCCAAACTTGAGATCAATTGGTCTTCCACTATCATTGGCCTGGTCCACAATGATCTTAATGGCTTGGTTGCTTGTAACTCCAAGTTGATGAGGTCTGGTGGAGGAATATTCGAGTGAGTGAGGAGTTAAGGATGGAGATCCAATCTCCTAAAATCCCTCTTGTTGTCTACTTCGAGTTCCTTCTCTTTAATTAGTCAAAATTTTCTCCAAAACCTATAATTAATGCACATTAGACCACAAGGCATGACATCTCATTTTTACCCTTCTCATTAAGAAAAATATAACAAAACATGTAAAGAAATGCGTGAAAAGTTTATTCTAGTAAGATGGAGAGTGGCATTAGGGTGCATATAATTTACCCATTGATGAGCCTCATCATCACCCCATGCTGAAAGTGTTTCTCATCCTCTGAGCAACTTAATATATGTCCATGTCTTTCATTGCTTTGGTGGCCTCCCTCACATTCTAGGCTCCTGTTGTAGTATCCTCCTCTTGTGGATAAATTCCTGCATCCTTCTCTATTTCCTCCCACTGCTTCCTTTCTTCTTCTTCCTTTCTCCTTTCTAGCATACCCAAGAGCAATGGTGGGGTAAGTTTAAAGCCAATGCAGTTGACTTTGAGTCTCTGCAAGTATTTCTTATACACTGGGGTCATTTCTAGTGCATCCCTCATTCTTTTAGGAGAATGATACTCCCTGATATTTAGGTTGTAAGGTAAGGTGTTCCATCTCCTTTGGCATGCCTGCTAGCTTTCATCCCCTAGAAATCTCAAAGTGTCCTCAAAATGACTAACTGCTTTCTCTTGTGTAGCTAGGTATCTTGGTGCAAGTTATGGTTCATTGGCAATGAGGTTATGGGAGCTAATGAGATCCATGGAGTTGATCTATTATGCTCTGATCTAAATGGGTCATTGTTACTTCTTTAGCCTTGGCCTCTTCATGATTCATCCATGATGCCAAGGCCATGAGTTATAGGTCCCCTAAATTTGGATTAGTGTCCCACACATTCAAATATGTTAGGGACAAGTTATGTAGGTAGAATTCAGATATCTTGTCCTTGTCCACCAGGGCGCTTTGGTCATAGATATCAATGAATTGCCTGCATTGTTAGAAAGGCATAGTTCCACATTGTGTTAGGTTTTTTATCTGAAACTGCAACCATTTTTCTTTGGGGTATAAGGCATATGATTTTGTTGGCATCCAACACCAAAGTTCCTCCATCGAGATACTTTCCATAGTTTCCAATTGGATCTCTTTTTCCTATACTTGCCTTCTTAGCAATGTGTTCTCAACCTCTAGTTTAGATTTCATCACTCTTTCCCTATCTCTTATCCTACTCAACTATGTGCCCATTCCTAGAAACTTTTATTCCATATGGCTCACATCCTCTACACTTTTTGATTTAGAAATTTTCATCCAACGAGGTGTCCTTTCTCTCTCCTTTTCAAGCTCAAAGAATAGAAGGATGGAAAATTTTTGTGGTATTACTCAGCCTCCCTCAATGAATCTATAACAGGAGCCGGGGTTTGGTTGTGGGCTAGGTTCCTTCGTCTCCTGGGTCTCTACCTTTACTGTCTCTTGAGTATCTACCAGTCCTTGTATTTGGGTTGTTGCCTCTTTTCCTTCCCTTTGCCTTTGATTTCCTTCCTGATCCTATTTCTATGTTTCTTGTAATTTTGACAACGTTTCTTGTTGGACTATCCTTGTTTCCTATAGGCCTGTTTATGTTTCTTGTAGGAGACCTTTCCCTTTTTGAAAATGGGTCAATGTTTCTTTAACTTGTTTTACTAAGGTTGACCTGGTGACAAGCCTCCTAACATAGGTGAATTGTGACCTTGGGGAAGCTTGTTGTCTTATGCCTTCTTCACCTCTCTTTCCTACAGGGATTAAATTCTCTTGTTCTTTTAGTGAGTCCTCTATGATTATAGGAATATTGGTAGGTGTTTGAGGCCTCCCTTGTTTTATCTTGGTGCTCGTTCTAAAGTATGGGGGAGTCTGCCTCTGCCTCTTTCCTGTTGATTTGATAGGTGTACTTAGAGCAATTAAGGTAGTAGCTGCCTCCTTCTCTATGGGCTCTAGAGACACCCTTGGACATTCCTCTCCTTCCTTGTTATGTATTTTATGACTTCGTTCATCCTTCTGTGCTTCTTCACTTCTTTGTTTTTCATCCTTTGTATCATTTATTTCTGCTTCCTCTTCTTTAGACTCTTCTTCTTCCTCTTCTTCATGTTCTTCTTCTTCTTCTTATTCTTCTTCTTCTTCTTCATGCTCTTAAAATTTTGGATCTTCTTTCCCTTCTTCAGAATCTTCTTCCTCTTCTTTAGGCTCTTCTCCCTCTTCTTCACCACTATAAGTAGGGTCTCTTTCATACTAAATGGTTTGAATTTCATCTTCTCTGTTCATGTATGTAAATTCTAAACACATAATAGGGATTCTTAATTTGTTTAGGGCATCTTCTAGAATGAGTTTGATTAATCCATGATGTGCCAACTACTAATGTCTTCCTTCTTGTACTTTGATGCTCATGTCTATTATTGATTGCAACAAAAAGTAAGGCACACTAAGTCTTCTATGAGTAGGTATCTCTTCTCGAAATCTTATCTCATGGAGGAGTCTAAATTGGTAACCATAGACTATATTGAGTCTAACCTCGCAAGAAATATACTTGAGAATGTGATAGCTTACTTCATCCCAAGGATATGGAATGATCCCCCTTCTAATCCCTTTTTTGTCTTCAATTGGTTCCTCTCCTTCCAAGACAAAATTCTTCTTGGCAAGAGTGCTATTAGCTTTGTCCTCGTTTCTCCATTTTAACCCTAGAGGAAGTGTAGTGTTCCTGCCAATGCTTTCAACGGTAATTATTAATGACAAACCGCTTAGTACAGTAGCGGCACTAAATCTAGATAGAGGTATGAGTGAAGTTTCAAATTACCTAGCTATATCATCATCATATCCCCTAAGTAGCTCAAATAATCCCAACCATTTATTCCTTGTAAAACTTTCTACCACATGAGGATGCTGATGTATTCTAGTTGTTATCATGGGCTCCCTTCTGTTGAAACCCCCTGTCATATTTTATCTCAGTCAATCAGTTTATAAGAAGTTTTAGTGGTTATATCTTAATAGATTCTCCATGTGATGAGGGTTTAGAGTTTAGGAGGGTGATTACTACAATTCTCCTTTTACTCTACACAATCTTCCACATAATTCTACCTATCTCTATGCACATTGTAATTACTAAAAGAAATGACAATTTGTTTTCTTTTTCTAAATGAAAGAACAAAGGATATGGCACCTACCTTTGCTAAAATGACTTGGTTGAGGATAATTCTTGAATTTATGGCCCTAGGCACCCCCTCACAACATTTTTGACAATCCTCCCTATTTCCTATAGTCTTCATGTAGGTGCTCACTGTAGGATGTCGAGACTAGCTTTCCTCATCGTTTCCTATAGTTTCTCTATGTTTCCATTACGTTCTTACTATAGGATGGACGACACTAGATTTTCATTTTGATGGCTTCTCAAGGTGGTCTTAGTTCTCAAAATCTCTAAATGAACAACACATTGCATGAAAGTTAGGGAATATTTCTATTTATGGTGGATTTCACTGAGTGATGTGCTTCCTAGTTGAGTACATGTTTCTCCTTTTGGACCATTGGTCACACTATTAGTTATCATGCAACCCTTCTTTGTAATCATCACCTAATCTTTTTAAACGTAACTCAACCACATTTCTAATTTATTCCCCTTTGATGTGACCTTGGCATGTGTCTAGTTGACTAACACTTTAACTTTTTGTTATCAAGCCGAGGGTGGCCAAGTTAACTGGCCACCTTCGCTTATAAAACCAACTTCCTACATATTCCTATAGTTTTAATCATATTCTTAATTATGAGATAGTGTGGATGAGGTGACATAGCTATGGTTCCCTTTGCCTTCCTAATGCATGTTGGATGTTGGTTCTATTGTGTTGCTCATGACTCAGGTAGATCTTCTCTAATGCCCTATTTTGTTGATAGATTGTCTTCTTGTTGATGTGCAAGTGTTGGATTCATTTATTTTTGGTGAGATTTGGAGAGGTGTCATACTGCCTACAATTGTGCTTCTCCTCTTTGAGTGCATGGTGCTGAAGGTTAGACTTGGAGCCTACTGCTACTTCAAAATAGGCTGCTACAAGATTTGCTATAGTACTGTTACAGGAAATCATGTAGTTGCCCCATTTTTTAATTTATGTGGCATTTCTTCGCTTGGAGGGTGAATAGATATTGGAATGAGTGGAAGGTATGCCCATGGAGTGGTAGGTGATGTAGGCTGCTTTTGGTATGCCCTTTTGATATATATATATATATATATATATATATATATATATATATATATATATATATATATATATATATATATATATATAATTTTATTTTATTTTCATTCTCTTTTTTCTCTTCTAAGTAGATTATTTTCTATGGACACAGAAGGTGACATGGTCATGAAGGGTGTTGGTTGAGATGTGGTGAAGTCAACGGTATCCTTTTTTTTATTGCAAAATAGGCCTACAAAATAATTTTTCCATTGGACTTCTTGTCCTGTAGATTTTCAGGACTTCCTATAGTACTATAAGAAACTCCTGTAGTAACTACAACAAATCCTGTAGAAGTCACAGAATTGCTTGAAATTTAGATTTTTCTGTTGTTCGAGATGAGTATGGATGAATGAACATGGGGGTCATGGAGGAGAGGAAATAGATGAAGAAAACCATGGGGTTTTGAATGGCTTGTTTCCCTCTGATCTCTGTGTCCATTATCTTCTTCAAAACCTGCAAACACTAGAATTGTTATAAGTGGGCAAGTTTGAGGTCTCTACCATTATTTTTTGCTTTTTTTTTTGAAATAAAACCAGGTTTCCTCAGAGGAGGTTTTCATCCTTGTTCCATTCCCCGGGTGCCTCAAAGGATTTTTTCACCTAGGGGTGTTTTATTTTTTCTTTTTCCTCTTTTTGTTTTTTTTAACTCTTCAGCTGCCTGAAAGAGGTTTTCAACCTTAGAGTGGGGCTAAGGTGCCTCATGGAGGTTTTCACCTACGTCCTTTATTTTTCTTTCTATTTTTTTTCAAAGATTCAACAGTCCTCAAGAACTTGGTGAGGTGGGAGCCCAGACTCCTTCAATCAGCATTACTTCCTTACTAATGCTACTGATGAACTCCTTC
Source organism: Pinus tabuliformis (assembly GCA_031772625.1). NCBI lineage: Eukaryota > Viridiplantae > Streptophyta > Pinopsida > Pinales > Pinaceae > Pinus > Pinus tabuliformis. Next base: position 965,378,098 of record CM062808.1, read on the forward strand.
TTTGACAAAGCCATTTTGTAAACTTTCAACCTATACCCATTGATAAGCAAAGGGATACCTTCTTCATAAACGGTTCTTATCTAAACAACTCCATTGTCATGGAACTTTTCTATCACATATGGGACCAACAATCTGTTCATCAACTTGCCTTTGAAATATTTGCACCTTAAGTCATACAGTGGAGCCCAATCACATTCTTGAAACAATTTGTCTTTGATAATTTTTTCATGCCAAACCTTTCTTTGTACTTGAGTCACCTCTGTGCACAGAAGGGCATGCATACTAAATTCATCTAACCCATTTAGCTAGAGCAACCTCTCTTGTTGTTCCCTTGTAACATCTAGATCCAATTGTGCTGCCATCCTTAAAGTGTTGTACTCCAACTCAATGGAGAGAAAAGCCTTCTTCCCATGGACCAAATCATAAGGAGTGAAGACAATGGTTTTCTTCCTAGTTGTATTGTAGGCCCAGGTGGCCTCCACTAGTCTATCAGCCCAATCCTTCCTGCTGCTACTAACCACTTTTGTCAAAATGATTTCCAATGCTCTGTTGGTGACTTCTACTTGTTCATTGGCATGAGGGTGGTAACGAGTGGACTTCCTGTGCTTGATCTTATGTTGGATTGATAGATTCTCAATCATGTGTGAGGTGAATTGAGTACCCTAATCAATGAATAGCTCTCTAGGGTATCTAAACTAGTAAAAGACATTCTCCCTCAAGAACTCAACCACCTTCTCTTCTGTGGCGATCCTGACAGCTCTGGTTTCGGCCCACTTTATTAAGTAGTTAATGCACGCAATGATGTGCTCTTTCTGTCTTGATGGAAAGTTATGGGCCCAATGAAATCCATGCCCCACTTTTTAGATGGCTCAAAAGTCACTTGAGGTTGCAAACAAATTTCATCCCTGGGAGTAGGTTTCCCCATTCTTTGGCACCAATGACATGGGCTGGTATAACTTCTTGCATCTTGGTGGAGAGTGGGATAGTAATAGCCCACTTGTAGTATCTTGAGGGATGTCCTTTGATATGCAAACTAACCTACCCAAATCCCATGATGAGAGGCCATAAGGATGTAAAAAATTCCTCCTCCCTAACACATCTTCACATAGTTTTATTTGGGCCCAACTTGAAGAGATTGTCCCCAATCCAAGGGAATGGGGAGATTTTTCTTATAATTATGCACTTTTCCTTGCAGGATAGATTTGGAGGGAAATGTGTAGCTACTAAGTAGTTGGATATGTCAGAAAACCATTAAGAGAGAATTGAAATGGTGAATAAATGCTCATCTTCTAGCTGGTCATCAACCACTCCTTCCTCACTTGCAAGCACAGTCATTTTGGAAAAAAAATCTGCAACTATATTTTCTCTACCAAGTTTATCAATAATAGATAGATCAAACTATTGTAACAAAAGTAGCCATCTAATCATTTGGGCATTCACATCAGGTTTTTTCATCAAATATTTAATGGCAGCATGGTTGGTATGTACAAAGGTTTGGTAACTAGTAATGTATAATCTAAATTTATTCAAGGAATGGACAACAACTAGGAGCTCCTTTTCAGTCACTGTGAATTTTAACTTAGCTTTAGACAGATTTGTCCTCATGAAGTAAATAGCATAATGTAGCTTGTCATCTATCTATCCTAGAGCTGCTCCTATAGCTTTGTGAGAGGCATCAACATGTATATGAAAAGGAAGAGCCCAATTTTTGCGTTAGAGTATAGGAGCAATAGTCGACTTGTCCTTTAGAGTTTCTAGGTCCTCTTGGCAGCTTTTAGACCATAAAAATTTAGATTCCTTGGCCAATAGTCCAAAAAAAGGCGAGGCTACTCTGCTAAAGTATTTTATGAATCTACTATACTATCTAGCTAAGCCTAAGAAACTTCTAACAATTCTATGCTTCTGAGGATTAGGGACCCTCTTTATGATAACTATCTTTTTTCCGTCCACTTGCAGTCATTCCTGCGATATTGAGTGACCTAGAACATTCCCTGCAGTCGTTAAGAACTCAAACTTCTCGGGACTAAGGGATAAGTTCATTTCAATGCATTTGTTTAATACCTTTCTGAAGTTAGAGAGAGCCTCCAGAAAATAACACCCATAGGGGCTGAAATCATCCATATAAATTTTTACAGAATCATGGATTATCTCTGCAAATATATGCTGAGGACATCCCTCTGGAAAGTGGCAGGGGCATTTCATAAAGAAAAAGGAAGAACCCTATAAGTAAAGGTACTCTAGGGACAGGTGAAGCTTGTTTTATCCTCATCCTCTGGGATAATATGGATTTGATTATAACCACTGAATCCATCTAGGAAAGTGAAGAACTTCTATCCTACTAGACCATCTAATTCTTGGCCAGTGAAAGGTAGAGGGAAATGGTATTTTTTTGTGGCTTTGTTTTGTTCTTGGCAATCCACATAGATCCTCCACTTTCAAATTTTCTTTTGAACTAGAACCAGAGGAGACACCCATTCACTATCTAAGACGGGGTATATGAACCCTGGATCCAACAACTTCTTCAGTTATTCTTTGACTATATCCTTGAGGGTTGGGTTCATTCTCCTTTGAGGTTAGTGAACTGGCTTGCAAGATTCCTTTATGTAAATGTTGTGAGTACACACTGAAGGGTGCACTCCCTTCTTTTCCTTGTAACTACAGGCAAAGGTGTCCAAATAGTTTGTTAGCATGTCACATAACTCCTCTTCTTGAGGTACAAAGAGAGAGGTGTTGATTTTCAATTTTATTTCTCGGCCAAATTCTATCATCTTGACATGAGTAAGGCTTGAGTTAGCTGAGCATAGATTAGTCCAAAGGTTATATTTGGCTTCCTTCACTATCTGCTCAAGAGAAATGGTGTTGGGGACTTGATTCTAGAATATTTGCTCAATCAGGTCATCTTCATCAGGCTTCCCCCCTCCTATAGTAGAATCTAGAGTACATATTAGGGAAGTGTAGACTTCGTCTTCTTCCTCCTCTTCTAACCATAAAGGTAAGTCATGCTCTAGAGATGGTTGAGCAAGAGGGTATAAGACCAATTTCTTAGACAGATGCCCATTTTTGATGGTCACATTCCTAGCTGTCACACGGAATCTGTCAAGGGTGCGGACACGACTGACCTTCCTAGAAGTCTAAGACATTCTAATGACAAACAAGACAAAATGGAGTGATCTTTCTCTAAATACACCTTTTACAACATGAAAACTACAAGTGTTTAGGCTTACCTTATTCCAAAACGCTGTTGTTGAAGTCCGTTCTTGACGATCCGGATGAGCTCCTCCTTCAAGTCAATTCCTGCAACCACAAACAATCAAACAATTACCAAGCACTTGCATTTCATATAATAAAACATATATTCAACATGCAGACCAAGGAACACATGAAATAACTCATTAACACAAGCTATTGAGAAAAATAAACCAGTTTGTATTAATAACGAAACAAAGAAACTCTTACAACCTGGCCTTGGTGTTGTGCAAGTTCCTCCCAGGGTCCATCAAGGGTTTTCCTCTACTTTGACAAAGCTCACCCTCTCCCAAGTAGAATCAAGTGAAGACAATCTCTCCTCACAAGGGCTCTAATGGAAGACCTAAATCCTGCAGCATTTACCCAAAGAAAATGTATAGCTCCAACCTCCTCTCCTTCTGGCTCAATGCCTTCATTTATAGTGCTGTAAAGAGGTTATTCAGGTCCACTATCAATGGGATCATCCCCCTCTATGGGTGGGATAGCTCCCTTATTGATGGGATAAGTTCCCCCTTAATAGAGATACATGAACCAACTGGAGGCGCATCCATTTCATCAAACCGACCTCTAGAATGTTCTAGAAGTAACCACAAGTAACTTTTTCAAGATAAAACTCGCGCATTTTGCCTTTTACAGAGGGACGCACCTGTCCCTTAACATACAGAGCGTCTATGGACGCGGATTTTGTGAACATGGTCAGCGTCCCCGCAGGTAAGGCTAGAGAGAACCTGCGACCCCAGAGATAAACATGATTTTTACAAGACTTTCTCTCTTCTTTGAGTTTGAGATGGATAACAGAGGCATGAGACTTGCCTAAGAGGGTAGCATGACTTGTTGATTTGAGCCATACTAACTGTAAGTAGTCAAGGTGACATTTTTTAGTGTAACAGATTGCCCCCTAAAGTGCGAAGCCTGGAATAGAATAGGGTTTTGTAATTCTAGGAAGGGTGAAGCGCTTTATCATTTCAAGGATTGCCTTGTGGATGGCCTGGTTGGAACCTGCAATTTTCAACACAAAATACATGGATAAGATTATATCATCACTGAGGTAGGCATTCCCATACTCAGATTCAAAACTTTAACTAATGGACTAACTATTCTGATACAGGAATGATCTTGCAGTACATATTTTTATAGACTTTTGTAGACACAGTATGGACGCAGCCATCTGTTTATGATAAGTCTACATAGACAATGAATACAAAACTCCTCGCAGCCTGGATGGTAGAAACTAGATCCAGGGTCTTCACTTCTACTTCCCGAATTGGTACGATTCTAGCCATGTGATTAAATGATTCGATGTCGAACATGGTAGAAACCACTTGATTACCAGTCAATGATGTAAACTGTTAACAAGTGTGAGAGAAACCACCAGTAATGTCAATGGTTCTCAAAGTACCAAGCACAACCCGTGAAATGTGAATAGATGTTTTGATGTCGAACACTTCACGGAATCCTCTGATCGAAAGTCAATGATGTAAACTGACGTCAAAGGCGAGAAACCTGCCATTGATGCATGCAGACTTCAAGGTACTGTCGATTCCTAAGTCATCTTTCTAGATAATGTGTCGATGTCGATAGAAAGCGACCCGTTGCAGGCAAGCCCGCAACACGAAATCATTGTTCAAGTTGAAGAAATGTTGCTGTAAGGACTGACTCAGGGATGGTCAATGGATGACAAGTATTTTGCAGATGAAAGTTTTGCTTGCAGACCTCTTGAACACATAACGACACAACAGATGGTTTGGTGACGAATAACTCAAAGTTGATCCCTGAACCCGGTTAAAGATTTTCAAAGTGATTTAGTCAACTGTGAGGTAAAAGATTTCCCAACCCAGGTGAATGAAAAGTGTCGTGTTCAAGAGCGGTAATAAAGTTTCTTCTGAGGCAAAAGGTGACAAATAGGTTCATTCTTCTCTTTTTTCCCCCACCATTTCTGGCAAGTACCTCTTTATTTTTAACAAGCTTGAGGAGGATAACATATGCTTGATTATAAGCTCATCCTTCGGACGAGTCCAACCTAGTTTAAATGCGAACCCTAGGAAGGAGTGGTTCGTTCCTGTTTGTAATTGAACAGGTCCTTTACTGTAAAAGTTTAACGAGCCCAGTATAGGAGAAACTCGGCGTTTTTCAATTTTAGAGAGTCTGAAAAACTTAAGGAAACTCCACGTTGAACTTTTTCGTATATTTGTGTCCCTCAAGCCCGAAAAAGTATAAAATAATACCTGGGGGAACCGCTTGATCTTGCGACCAAGGAGTACTTTCATAATAGTATCGTTGACCTGAAAAGTAAAAAGCGATCAAAGACACGTCGTTTTATTTCCTTATCGAGTTTGAAACGACAAAAACCCGGCAATCTTTTCCTGATTTTGCGGTCAGAAAAGAGCTAAAAGGGGACCGTCTTTTAATTCCGTTTTAACGAGTGAAAAAGAAACACTCGGCGATCTTTTCATGTTTTAGGAGTCAGAAAAGGGCTTAAAAGATGACTCTGAAATTTTGTTTGTGAAAAATTACAATTTCCCTTGAAATCCCTTCGTCCTGCACAAAAGCGACACATTACTCATACCTGTTTAAAATAGGCAAAAATACATTTAAAAACATCTTTTCATGGTAAAAAATGAACTAATTCATCCAAAAAACCTATAAAAAGACCTTTTACCATGTCATTTTTACCGTTTCACTGTTGAGGTTGAAAAAGGAGCTTTTGACAAGAAACTTCCCGTGGTTGCTGCGGAAAATCTGACCGTCGGAATCGAACGCCGCTTCACCGAGGTATTTTACACATCCCACTCTTCATTTTTATCCGTTTAGTTTTTTGTTTTTGGTCTCTGTTTCATTTTTTGGGGGGTTTTGGTTCAAAATGCGCCCCTCGGCGGACGCAGGTGCCCTTCGGGTGAGCCGCGTCCCCCGACTTTTTCTCACACGGGAAAAAGGTCTGGGGACGCAGTCCGCCTTCAGGCGAGCTGCGTCCGGACGCCCTGTGCTAAAAAGCCGGGGTGCGTCTTCCGCAAAGGGCGCATTTCAAAACCCTAACTCTCTCAAAAAACCACCAAATTTTCTCAAATTAATTTCTAATTGACTCTTTTGATGTGCAGGGCCCAAAACATGTTAGACTGGAGAGAGAGAGAGCACGTAGAAGACGATGAAGCTGCGATTAACCACCAACCCTCTCTGGATGCCTTAAGAACATGTGGATTGTACAAATATTGGACCATACCGGGCATGAGGGGCCAGGTAAGATTTTTGGAATGGCTAGTTGAGCGATGGAACGTTCAAGATCAATGCTTTTACATTGGAGGGCACCAGCTCGAGATAGAGCCCTCGGATGTATACTTTCTCACTGGCTTGCCAAACAGAGGTGAGCAACTCAACCTTGCGGGGACCAGGCCGGGTGGCCAATCCCTTGATGATCTCCGCGAGGAGTGGTGCAGACCAGGGACTCGCCATAAAAAAGGCGTGGAGATAAAGCACATCGCTCTGGCGGAACTTAGAGTTATTGCATTTACGGTCACTAGGATTTGTGGCGCGGCCGCCTTGCACATTGCTTCCGGATCCCAAATGCGGATGGCAGTTGACTGTTACCAAGGCACCATCTTCAACTGGTGCGAAGCTGTGTCGGCTCATATGAAGAGCCAACTAACCAAGGCAAAGAACGGACGACTAAAGACTTTTGGATATGGGCCTCTAGTCGTGAGCTTTGCCTTGGAGAGAGTTCCTATGCTGATCCCTCAGCAACTCACTGTTGATGACTTGGGTCCTCGGGAGCCAAAGCTTGTTCGATGGGTTGCGGTGATGGCCCGGCATCCTGACGAGGGTGCTGCAGTGGTTCGATTCTCAGACAGTTACTTCGACTGGCTAGAGGGCCAGCTTTTTGTGATACAAGACTTTCCATATGCCGGAATGGATTTCAGAGGTGATCCGGACATGGTTCTTCCACAGGGAGAACAATGGGATGACAGAGGTACTTTCATTTTCACAAGTTTTCTAATTATGTATTTTTTATTTTTCATATATATCGTCTCAAAGTAACAGTAAAATTTTAAAAATGCAGATGTTGGACCACAGCGTCCAGCCAATCTCCGGCCTTACGACAGACGACATCCAGCTGCACCGGCACCGGCCTTACAGGATGCGACAGCAGAAGTACTAGCCGATTTGGAGCATGATCTAGAGCGTCTCACGGCAGATATACCTGAGACTACTATGGATGATATTCCAATGAGGCTTCAGCGCTTCGTGGTCGCAGTCCCTGGACCGTTTAGGAGATTTCTGCGCAAGATAGCCCGCGCAGTGGTGTCGTACAGAGAGCACCACCAGTGATTGACTAGTCACTTTTGTAGTCACATGTGACATTTTTGACTTTTTGCACTATCATTTTGCCGATCATAAGGTGTGTTAAACCTATGATCGAAGACGATGTATATATTTTTGGACACACTTCTATCTATATCTATATATCACTATTATCGGCTTATCTTGTTTAACATGTATGATGAAATGTCTTTAAATTTACTTGCATGATTATTATAAATGTCTGTCCAACACTTGAGAAGCAATTGCATCTGCTAATGTATTCAAAGACCTTGGAATATGTTGATATTCAATGTAATCAAATTCACGTTCCAAGAGACGCACTCTCAAAAACAACCTTAATAACACAGGATTTCTAATGGCATAAACTCTATTAAGCTGTAATACAACAAGTTCAGAATCTAACCTCACTATCAAACGTCGAATTCCAAATGAAATAGATTCGGATAATAATTCAACCACTGCACTGTATTCTGCAATGTTATTCGTTGTTTGACCGAGGCTTACCCCATGCATAGAAACTAACTCGTCAGAGGGCGAATAGATAACCCAAGCTGCGGAAGAGATATTCCGTGTACTACGACAAGCACCATCAGCAAATCCAATGTATGTTTGGAGAGGCGTCGACATCTACAATATCAAGAGTAAAACCAAGATGAGCCAAAATAATGACGAAAAACCACACTTGCTAAGCTAAGCACACTGACTAAACTAACACACTTGCTAGCTAGAAAGGAAATCTAACCTATCTAAAAATTTCTCCATCCATCATTTTAAGCATAATACCTCTTTAGGTAAAGTCCATTTCTGGGTTTGCCCAAAGAGTCCCCATCAAAATCAACTAACTCATAAGCCCCTTTTGCTAGCTTTCGCTTTACAATGTAGGGCCCATGCCACATGGGAACGAATTTTCCAGCACCTAGCTTATCGTTCGCTTGATCATATAATAGTACTAGGTCTCCTTCCGAAAAACTTCGAGGGGTTACATTTTTATCGTACTGAGCTTTCATTCGTTTCGCGTGAGTCTCGATAGCTAAAGTAGCGTCACGTCGAGTCTCATCTAATTTAGCTAAGTATAACAACCGTTTCTCCTCTTCGGAAGTAGCTGGAAGTAATTCGACAGCCATTTGAAGTGATGGGATTTCGCACTCAATAGGTAACACAGCTTCTAAGCCATAAACTAGCTGAAAAGGGGTGAAACCTGTTGAATTTTTCACTGAAGTTCGATATGCCCATAGTGCCGAAAATAACATGTTATGCCAATTCGTTCGATGGATACCAATGATCCGTCGAATCATGACGACTAGAACTTTGTTGATTGACTCAACCAAACCGTTGGCTTGCGGATAATAAGGTGTAGAGCTATCGTGGCGCAAACCAAGCTGGCTTGTAAGTTCAGTCATCATGACATTTCGAAAATGGCTTCCATGGTCCGTAATGATTGCTTGTGGGACACCAAACCTAGTTATGATATGATTGAATACGAAAAGTGCAGCTGTCTTGCCGCTTGCGTCGAATGTAGGCATCGCCTCGGCCCACTTAGTAAAATAATCAACCGCAAGGATGATATACGCATGCCCCCCGGCCGAGTGAGGGTTACAAGTAATAAAGTCAATGCCCCATTTGGCGAATGGACCAGCGGCAATTATAGGGTGGAGAGGAGCAGGTGGAGCGCGCATCTTGCGATCAAACACTTGACAGTTGTGGCATTTTCTGACGGCAAGGATACAATCTTTAAACATAGACGGCCAGAAATAGCCAGCGCGCAACACCTTCTGAGCTGTGGCATACCCAGACATATGACCGCCACATGCTCCAGAGTGACAATCATTCAAAACTCTCTCAGCCTCATCGTGAGTTAAACAACGTCGAAAAACTAAGTCTGCCCCCAGGCGATAAAGTGTATCTCCAATAATTCTGTATTGCTGGGATTGAAACCGAATTTTTCGACGGTTTTCCTTGGAAGCTTCAGGCCGAAAGGTTTGGGTTTGGAGATAGATGATTATATCCCCATACCACGGATCTACAGTGCTAATAAGAAACAAAGATTCGTCCGCAATGGACTCCTCTGCCACAGTCTCTGTGTCAGCACTCGGGAAATCACACATCAATTCCGCGAAGACTAAAGATTTCTTAGACTTGGACTTCTCAAACTCCAAGTCGAACTCTTGCAGGATGACGATCCATTTAGAGTACTTGCCCCCTAGCAGTTGTTTTGTCAAGATATAAATCATAGGGTTGCAATCCGAAATAACAGTAGTTTTGCGGAGAAGAATGTAGTGACGAAAACGCTGGACAGCTTGAACGGCTGCCAGGGCCAATTTCTCCACATGCGAATATTTTAACTCAGTTGGATTTAAGGTTCTGCTAAGGTAATATATCACATGCTCTGCCTTGAATTCATCTTCTTGAACTAACACCATTCCAATGGTGGAATGCGAAGCTGCGAGGTATAAGAAGTAGTCCTGGTTGTAGTTGGGAGGATGCAATAACGGTGCATGGGTCAACGCGTGTTTCAGTGCATCAAAAGATTGTTGAGCAATCTCGTCCCAAAAGAATTGTACGTTCTGTTTCAACAACCGTGTAAAACCTTTAGTGACCTCGGCGTAGTTAGGGATGAATCGGCGTAAAAAGTTTGCTTTCCCTTGCAAACTTTGGAGTTGGCGCAAACTCGAAGGAGGAGGCAATTGGATGATAGCCTCGACTTTCGAGGGATCGACGCGAATGCCGGTTTTGGAAACAACAAATCCCAGCAATCGACCTGTTTCTATACAGAAAACACACTTGTGGGGATTCAACCGAATTCGATAATGCCTACACCTCATAAAGATTGCTCGTAAATGGACAAGGTGATCAGCTCGGTGTAAAGAATGAGCAGGCAAATCATCGAGATAGGGTTGCACAATGTGCTTGATGTCATGAAATGCATAAGACATGGCCCGTTGAAAAGTAGCACCGGCATTCTTAAGGCCAAAAGGTAATTTGCAATAAGCAAATGTCCCCCATGGACAAATGAATGCCGTTTTTGGTTGATCGGCAGGTAGAATATTGATTTGATTATACCCTGAGAAACCATCCATGAAGGAAAACATCTCACTTCCGGCACAATCATCAATAATTTGATCGATATAAGGCGTAGGATAGTTGTCTTTTGGACAAGCTCGATTGATATCCCTATAATCGATACAGATTCTTATTGTTCCTTGTTTTTTATTGACGGGAACAATATTCGATACCCAATCCGTTAACGGGATCGGATAAATGAAACCTGCTTTCAACAGCTTTTCGACTTCGGCTTTGATTGCAGCTGCTTTTCGAGGGTGAATCTGACGCAACCGTTGCCGAATGGGTTTAGCATCCGGGTAGGTTTTGATTTCATGAACAACAATGGCAGGATCGATTCCTGGCATTTCTTCGTAGGACCAGGCAAACACGTCGCGGAATTCTTGGAATAGGGCCTTGTAAGTTTCAATTTCTTCGTCAGTACATGCGGCACCTATATGAATGTTCTCCTTGATTCCGGGCTTCACTGAAATATCAATGGGAATAGTACGAGAAATATTCCCTAAATTCAGCTCTGAATCAGAATGTTTCGTTGGATCCTGAGCGTCTTTGACATATTCAGCGGTAAAGATAGATGAAAAATCATTTTCAAAGGCATCATCCTTAGGTAAAAACGAAGATCTGTGATGGAGATCGTCCCATGGTAGATCATCTACACTTAGGATTTCGCGAAGTTGTTCGTCAGATGACACTTCTTCGGGAAACGTTATCCGTTCTAAGGGTGAGGTGAAAAGTGACTCTTCACTGACCACATTCATTTGGTCGGTTGAATGAAAGTCGGTAAAAGACATAAGAGCTTCATAAGCAATCTCATACGGACTCAACGGCATAACATCACCGAGTGAGTCTAGCTCAGAGTCAGAGGGAACATACCAAGGATCATCATAAATAATGTTTTCTGACGTGATCATATGAATTGTTGCGAACGAAGGGTCTGCATTGAGTGGAGGGAGAGGAAAAGTTCCCAGTAAACCGGAATCCTTAACTAAACCTACACCAATGTCCCTATAAGGGATTGTCGTTTTACCAACATGCTGGATAGTTTCTAAAGAGGTTGGGTCGGATGAAAAGTATGTCAGCTGATCAATAGTCACGATCTTACCGTTATGTGGAAACTTAATGACTCTGAAGACCGATGAAACGACCGCTGTCATAGCATATGACCAACTTCGACCCAAAAGAAGGTTGTAGTCTAGAGGGGCATCAACCACTTCCACATCCAGACTAACGGTTTTACCTTCGACCCCTATAGGCAATTCTTGTAGAATACCAAACGGACGGAACCCACGGCCATCAAAGGCCTTAAGGATGGTGGGGGATTGGTTCAACGAAGGAGAACCAAGCGATCTCCAACATTGAATCGACATAATACACGTAGAAGCTCCCTCATCAATCACAGTCCGATGAATAGGCCTGTTTTTGACTATCACTGGAATTTGGAAAGCCATTTGATGGGGGAGACGCGGTGTACTACTTTCTAGATCAAAGATCATTAGGTTCGGGTCCTGAACATCGACAGCTCCAATAGCCGACAAAAGCAATTTTCGTTGCGCTGGACATGATTGCAGCACTTCGAGTGCCGACATTGCTGAAGGTGAAACAGCTAAGTCTTCAACAATGTTGTAATTCTGGGCTGCTCTCGCATGTGGATTGAAAGCAGACCTTCGAAGTACACCCTTGGCGGGCGGCTTAATCACTAAGTCTGGGTTAGGTTTTTCGATCTGTAGTGGATCGGAACCAGGAGCTGAGGTTGATGGGTTAGAGTTAGAAGATTCTGCTTCTTTACCATCAACAGGAGCCTTACTACCATAATCTTGCGATCGAGTCGCAATCCTGACATGAGACATCATCAAAATGGGTTCTTCACTGGCATTCGAAGAAGAACCTATCATCTTATTTTCCTGCTCGGGGAATGGATTCTTTAACACAGCAGGAGTCGGAGAACCTTTAACTATTTTCACTACCTCGGCCCGATGAGGGCAGTCTCTCGTAAAATGATCTTCTTCACAAATGAGACAAGGATAACGAGGTTTGCGCTTTTCGTCATTAGTTTCCGACTTTTCCGTTTTCTCCTTTGGAGCCTTGTCTGCTTTAGCCTTCTTCTTTCCTTTCTTCTTTCCACCGTTTTTGGATTTGGCCGTAGATGACTCTACAGCGTGAATGTCGGCGGTAAGTTCAGGAGGAGAAGACTCTCCTGTCGGAGAATCAGGCAAAGTGATAATTGGAGTATTGGAGGTCTTGGAAGACTTCTTCTTACTCTTCGTAGTCACGATACCGATCATACCATCAGCGGCATGAGATCCCGAAGGAGCAGCAGCGATTTGGTTTGACTTTGGAAGATCCGGAATTTTCTCGTGTAACGTACCCGACTGAGTGTAAACTAAGTCAAGGTATTGTGCCTGAGCAATGACTTGCTCCTCAGTAACTACGCCGGCCTTAGCTACATCTTCAGTAATTCTTGGTAATAATGATTTTACAAACCATTCAGCTAAAATTTGGTCCGAGATAAAAACTTTCACTAATTTCCTTCGACGTCTCCACTCATGGATGTGATCAGAAATGTACGTGGATGTCGATTGTTTTAGCGAAGTTAATAATTCCGTACCATTATCGTATCTGACTGGTAACTGAAAATGAGTTAAGAATGAAGTAGCTAACTGGCTAAAGTTGTAAAAAGAAGCCCGTGGCAACTCAATGTACCACTTGGCTGCGAGACCAATGAGTGTACGCTGGAAAAGACGTAAGCGGATAGAATCATCTGAGATGGAATTTGATGCACACCAGAGGTGGTAAGTCATCACGTGATTAGACGGATCCTCTCCAGACTTACCTTCGAACTTGGGTATATCGCTGGGCAACTTATTTGGCATTGGCGGCCAGAACGGAAGATATTGAATTGGATCGTTCGTTAGGCGCGTCAAGTCGGGTAAATCTAAAGTCGCAATAAATGGTAACTGCCGGTTAGGATCTCTGAAACTCTGAGTCACAATACCAGCCCCAGGAGGAGGATATCCAGGATAACTAGGAACAGGATTCGCATTGGGGATATTATATCCTCCTGGAAAACCAGGATTAACCGGACCGTACTGGGGTTGTTGAGGTGGTTGATAATTGTACCCAGGATACGGTTGATACTGGTAAACCGGTTGTTGGGCAGCTTGACCAGGTTGATACTGTCCCTGGTACGGAGGTTGAACAAATTGAGGTTGAGTAGTAACAACCGTACTTGTACCAGGTTGACCTGCAGGCATCTGGACTGTGGTTTGAACCGTGGGTCCAGACAACGGTACAGATGTCTGAGGAGCGGTTACAGGGACAGTAGAAACCGGAGCTGCCGATACTCCAGATGTAAGCATGGTAGATGAAGCGGTAGTTGCTGCAGCCGTGTGAGGTGGAGTACTCGGTGCAATTGGCGGCTGAGTAACTACAGAAGTTACAGGGGTCTGAACACTTGACTGGACAGGTTGCGGTTGCTGGGGTGGACCAGGAACTGCAGGTTGTCCTGCTTGAGGTACCGACTGTATACTTGGTTGCGACATCTGTTGACCCTGTGACGGATCCCATGTTAACATTCCAGGGTATTGACTCGTAACAGGTTGAGGATACTGAGATCCATAGCCGTATTGAGGATAGGGTTGATAACTGTAAGGTGTAGTCCCATATGATTGCCCTTGAGGTGGTTGATAACCTTGACCAGGGTATTGACCCGTAGGTTGATAACCTTGAGGTAAATACGAATACTGGGGTTGACCTTGACCTTGAGGTTGGTATCCTTGAGGTTGATACCCTTGGGGTTGATACCCTTGGGGTTGCCATCCTTGAGGTTGCCATCCTTGAGGTTGATACTGATACTGAGGTTGACTTTGGGGTACGTATTGAGGCTGGGGTTGATACCCTTGGGGTTGATACCCTTGAGGTTGCCCCCCAGTCACAAATGAAGTACCTTGAGGTTGCCCCCCAGGCATTAACGAAGGTTGCCCCCCAGGCGGTAATTGGCCACCTTGAGGTTGGTTAATGGGAGTTGAACCTGACATCATATAAACTTCACCTATACTCAATGGTACATTACCACTGTTTCCAACTAATAACCCATGATCAACAGGTTGAGGAGATGCTCCCGCAAAGGTACCAGAAAGTGACTGATACCCAGTAGGAACAGAAGGACCGCCATGTAAAAATGATTCAGGACTTTGTGAAAACACAGATGACTGACCAGACATATTTACAGGAGAATGAATTCCTCTAGGTGGAACCGGAGTACGAGGTGTAGAAAAACCTACTGAGTTGTCTAAAAAATTGGTTAATGCAAGGTACCAAGACTCACTTCTAGGAGGACTGTAAAAGATGGATTCACGCTCCCTTAGATCAAGGGTAATTAGATCTTCAGAATCAGAAACGCCTATTTCTTCCTCTGGAACAAGTTCTTCTATAGCAATTAATCCAACAGGAAGATTTTCGGTGATAATTCTTTCTATTCTTGGTGAATCAGGAACACTAGGAGTTGGAGTAACAGGTTCTGAAATTTCAGGTTCTTCGCCTGTTTCACTGGCAGATGAAAAACTACCAGCAAGCTCGGAAACTGTAACAGCTTCGGGATTGTAACCTGTTTCTAATCTTTGGTAATCTGGATGGACTACCAAAGAAGATTCTCCTTCTTCAGGTGAACCTACTCTACTGCCACTAGGAGGAGTTACAAGGACCTTTAACCCTTCTAAATGACCCGGAATGTTTTCAGGAGATTCACCCCGCGATTTACGGAGTTTTCTTAACAAATCTATCCCGGTAACAATCTCAGGAGACTTGCCCCGAAGTCTACGGGACTGTCTCGGTAATTCCGCCACAATTAAAGATTTTAACTACAACACACGAAATCAAAGTAAAAAATTTCAAATCAAACCACCTAAAGTCTTCTAAAGAACCAATCAAATTTGAAGCACACGCCTAAATAATCTAGAGCGTCAAACCACACACAAACAGTAGTCTTCCGGACCAAAAGCGCTAGTTGGTGATTAGGCCCAACCTCGCAGGATTCAGTACAGAAATAGTGGGTGGAACAGTTACCCCGGCAACCTGCTTAATGAATAGACTGGACCAAGTTCCTCCACTTTAACCGTCTCGAAGTGAAGCGAACCCCCCAGAAAATCCAAGTGAGTATAACCGACGTCTGCTCCAGGTACAGTGGGACCTTCCCTCCACCGTCACCTTGGGTAGAATCCTAGATATTATGGCCACTAAGGTTACCAATCACAACAATTACACCTGGGGGAACAGTCTAAACTCCGACAGCACGCAAGGGCAGAGTAGCAAGCTCCAATCCCCTTACCGGCTCCTTGACAACAATCCAAGGTTTACCGATAAGTGACCCCTGGCTCCTCGACAATGGTTAATCCGAGGTTTACCGTTTGTAATACGTACTGCCTGGCGTCGTTCCCAACGAGGGAGGAATGATCCCCTCACTGGTTCGGACACGAGCTCGTGTTTCTCCTTTAAGAGGAGCTTTCCCAGAATGTAACTGAAACAATTGGATTTGTTCTACTCAAGATAGACTATCTGTTTGGTTTTGTAGTCTTGGAGAGTTAAGTACTCACCTACTCCAAGACCCTAGCCTAAGCTATGTTGGTGCTTCAGAGCCCTAGAAAAATAAAGATTACTAGATTGATTTTAATTTAAGCGTTACTTTTAAGGTTGTTTCTTAAGTCAAAAGGTGATGGAAGTGAAACTAGTGGTATGTTGACTCGACTCGAAACCACTACAAAATGCACCTAAAATGATTTATCCACTACTTTACTTTTTCGATGAATTGCTTAACTAAAAAGTTGAGAGAATGCAATCTTTATAAAAGCAACTTCTTAATTGAAGACAATCAAAGAAACAATTCGTTTTTCTTTTCCAAGCATAAAAACATAACTTCTCTTTACATGCACGAAAAAACTCTTTTCTTCTTTTGAAAACAAAAAGCTACTTGAAACAAGACTTTTAAGAAGATGTTTTTGTATTTTTCTTTTAATAAAGCAAATAAATCTAATATAACCAAAAAAACAATCTTAAAAACTCTTAAAATCTATGAAAATGCACTCATAAGCAAACTAAAGGCAAATTTACTCTAAGCAATCTTAACGAGGCCAAAACTAACAATGATTATTTCTAAGGTGTTTTACTTGATCACAATCAAATCAAGGACTAGCTTATTGCAGAACCAAAAACTAGTCAAAACAAAATTCTAATCTTTTTGTCCTTTTTGAAAATGGAAATCAATACTTTAAAAACAAGCAATTCGAAATTTGACCCAAAACAACTCAAATGACAAGTTGCTCAAACAAGGAGACTTTACGGCAGGCTCAACTTCTAAGAAGGTTGACTAACCAGAGATATCTAAGGCTGGACAACTTTCTAAGCTCAAAGTCACTACAAAGCCTTTCCAAAAATCAAACCCTAGGTCTAAACTTCGTTGAAAACCACTAAAACACTCAAAGCTCACAAAACGAGTTCAGGTGAGAATTCTTGACAGGGTACTAAAGGATCTGGGCAGAAAACACTAAGAAAAAACAAAATCTAAAAGTAATTTAAGGCAAAAATGGAATTTTCTTAACTTTTACAGGAAGACGCAGGCCAGCCGTTGTCACAGGTGCGGCCCCGCACTGTGCAGTCGACAACAGCGCGTCCAAGGACGCACTGTGCAGCACACAGAGACTGCGTCTTTCTGGAAAAAAGAAGAAAAACTAAAGCCAACTAAAGCTACAGCTAAGCCACCCAAATACTAATTCTCACAGTCAAAAACCAGAAAATAAAAATGATTTTCTCAAAGCAAAGTTCATATAAAGGAAAAGACTCTCTCATTAATGGATTCCCCAGTGGAGTCGCCAATTTGTCACACGGAATCTGTCAAGGGTGCGGACACGACTGACCTTCCTAGAAGTCTAAGACATTCTAATGACAAACAAGACAAAATGGAGTGATCTTTCTCTAAATACACCTTTTACAACATGAAAACTACAAGTGTTTAGGCTTACCTTATTCCAAAACGCTGTTGTTGAAGTCCGTTCTTGACGATCCGGATGAGCTCCTCCTTCAAGTCAATTCCTGCAACCACAAACAATCAAACAATTACCAAGCACTTGCATTTCATATAATAAAACATATATTCAACATGCAGACCAAGGAACACATGAAATAACTCATTAACACAAGCTATTGAGAAAAATAAACCAGTTTGTATTAATAACGAAACAAAGAAACTCTTACAACCTGGCCTTGGTGTTGTGCAAGTTCCTCCCAGGGTCCATCAAGGGTTTTCCTCTACTTTGACAAAGCTCACCCTCTCCCAAGTAGAATCAAGTGAAGACAATCTCTCCTCACAAAGGCTCTAATGGAAGACCTAAATCCTGCAGCATTTACCCAAAGAAAATGTATAGCTCCAACCTCCTCTCCTTCTGGCTCAATGCCTTCATTTATAGTGCTGTAAAGAGGTTATTCAGGTCCACTATCAATGGGATCATCCCCCTCTATGGGTGGGATAGCTCCCTTATTGATGGGATAAGTTCCCCCTTAATAGAGATACATGAACCAACTGGAGGCGCATCCATTTCATCAAACCGACCTCTAGAATGTTCTAGAAGTAACCACAAGTAACTTTTTCAAGATAAAACTCGCGCATTTTGCCTTTTACAGAGGGACGCACCTGTCCCTTAACATACAGAGCGTCTATGGACGCGGATTTTGTGAACATGGTCAGCGTCCCCGCAGGTAAGGCTAGAGAGAACCTGCGACCCCAGAGATAAACATGATTTTTACAAGACTTTCTCTCTTCTTTGAGTTTGAGATGGATAACAGAGGCATGAGACTTGCCTAAGAGGGTAGCATGACTTGTTGATTTGAGCCATACTAACTGTAAGTAGTCAAGGTGACATTTTTTAGTGTAACACTAGCCCTACAAGTTATGTAAGCATTGGCAGTGGCTAACCATGGCCTCCCAAAGAATGGAGGATAACCATTGAACTTGGTCTTAGGTTGGAGAACTAATAAGTGAGCAGGGTATTCCCAGGAAACAATGGAGACCATCACATCCTCAACAACTACCTTAAGAGCTAGTGTGGACCTATCCTCAATCTGCAAGATTGTTGTGGTCTTTGTCAATGATCCCCAGAGATTCAATTTAAGCATAATCTCCTTAGTCATCACCTTGATGGGAGCCCCAAGATCAATCAAGGTATGGGGGACAATTGTGCCATTGATATGTACATCTACTATATGACTTCTAAGATCTAGATACTTTGGGAAAATCACCTGCCCCAACATTAAGTCAAACAGTTATCCAATGAGATTAATGGTAGGGGTGTCTTTCGTTTACCTTCCTGGATGTTTGAAAAAATTTTCATTGGTTAACTTGTTTTATATGGGGACATCTTTGTTAGCTTGGAGAAGCGGGATTTTAACACACATATTTTTTAGCTCACTCAGAAGTTCAGTCTCTTGTCAGTTGTGCTAGACAGGATGGGTTAATCTCTCAGGAAAAGGAGGTGGATTTTCTTAAGGGACACTTTCCTCCTTTTCCTCTTCATGCTCCTTAGGTGGATATGGAGGTTGATTATCCAGAAGCACTCTTCCACACCTGAGGTTAATTTCTTAAATTTCCACAACATAGGCAAGGTAGGATGTTTCTCCACTATAGACTTGTTGTGCCTTCTTATTGTCTGGGTTCAGATTTGGTTAGGCATCTGAGGTTGTTTAGGTGGATCAAGGTGTAAGAGATGTGGTTGAGATAGAGGTGGAGGCAGTAAAGTTTAAGCTTGGTTGTATGGGGTCCTCCACCCTCGGGATGGTGCATTCCACTGAGGTTGTCGAGGATCATATGGTTGAAATGGTTGGTTGGTAGGTTGGGAAAGGTATTGAGGTGCAAAATACTATGCAGAAGGTGTGGACCATGAAGGATGAGTAGGAGGGCACCAAGGGGGAATGGATGTATTCTGATTAGGGTTGTAATATTAATAGGATGACCCTTACATGCATTGCTAGTATGGTCAAAGTCCTTGAGGCCTCCTTTGGTTGATGTAGAAGAGTTGCTCAATCACCCCTTCAGTTCCCTAATACACAACTTTTAATCCAGGCAGAGAAGGGCACTTGTCTGTGGAGTGGTTTTCCTCATAGACCGAGCATATTTCTATAATATTCAATGGACATTCATTCCTAAGGTTCCTCCTGGTGCATCTAGGGAAGAAGATAGCTAAGGACTTCTCTGCTTCCTCCTGCTTCCTCTTGATCTACATGGTGTCCATTTGCAGAGAAAGGCTATGCAGCATTTTACTCTTAAAATCTTCCAACATGTTCCAATTTTCACATTTTATGGATGTGTTGGAGGAGGACGAACTGGCCAAAGCTTGACTAGCCCTACCCTTCTTTCTGGCTTCCTTAGAATGATTCTTGAAAACTTACTTGATATCATCATAGGGTAACTAGTAAATGTCCACTTCTGACAGCGTGATTAGGGTTTCTAGGATATATTTCCTGATCCCCATAAGAAGGACTAGCTTAAGCGATTTAGGATCAAGGGTGCACATAGCCTTTTTGTAGCTGAGTTGGAATCTTTCCTCATAATCTTCTAGAGATTCATCATGTCCCAAGGTCATTCTAAAAATTTCCCCTTTGGTATGTTTGGACATGTAGTAGTCCCTATACTTATTGTTGAAGGCTTGTTGCATTTGAGTCCAAGTTGTGATACTATCCCTAATTAAACCCATGAACTAGCACAAAGGTGCATCCTTGAGAGTGGATGGGAATAATTTCAACTTCTAATCATCAGAGGTGTAATAATAAGTTATTCATATGATAGAAAACTTGAACAAAAAAGTATCTAGGTCTTCTGAGATTAGGCCATGGAAATGAGGAAGAGTAGAGGGGCTTATGTTTTTCATCCTAGCATCCCCATTAGTTTCTCTGATGGGGAAAGCCCCCTTAGCTCTATTCTCATCTCCTTCTCTGTCTCCAATCCCATTTCTATTTTCATCCATGGTGTAAGTTGGTGAAATGGTCTCTTCTTCTTCCTTGATAGGCTCTTCCAAAATCTCTGGTTGTTCACCTAATGGGTCCTCTAGCTCACAACCACCGAAGAAGAGGGATGGTTGGTTGTTTCATTTGTTAGGGGTATTTGGCAAAAGTTTCCCTAGGTTTCCTCTACTCCTACGAGGCATGAAAGGAGTTTTTTTTGTTTCTTTAGGGATGTTCTAGAAGTTCTTGCAGAATGGAAAGAAAGCAAAACCAAATTGAAAATATTTGTTGAATGGAACTAATTGCAGAATTAGAAAGAAAGAAAAACTAGATTGTAAATGTCTACTGAATGGAACTATTTTCAGAATGATAAAGAAATAAAGAAAGAAAGAAAGAAATAAGAAATCACATATACTTAGACACCTCCCTGACAACGATAACAAAACGTGATGAGCGCTAGTATAGCAACAAGAATGCTACAACTCCTAGGGGATACCAACTTTACTTCATCGACCCAGGGTTCGTACAAACTTGGAGGTGATAATGTTGTATACACAAATAGATGTAATGGTATACTATTGTCACTTTTCAACTGGGGCGATAGACCATTCTGGTTTCTCAAGCCAATCTTCTATTGACTAGAAGAAGTTTGAATACCAAATGGAGAAGGGAAAATTATCGTTCATGAAAGAAATGAATGCTGCCTACTTTAAGGAATGAAAGGATGAATTGGAAGGTGCTTGTAAAGTGACATGAAATCCTTTAGCTACTCATTGACATATATTTCTTGCAAAAGAAACCTAGATTATATTTATTTATAACATGTGATTATCTAAACTAACTGAGTATAGAATCTGATCTAGGGAGTATTATAATTGCTGCATGCATGTGCTAATTTATAAATTGTAGAAAAAGAACTTTTTTGATGCTTTCATTTTTTTGAATGCAAATGCTAATCTTTACTTGTTCTTTGGCAGGTAAGAGAGGTATGGAGGAAGAGGTCTAGACTAGTCTTCAAGGTATGGAAGCCAAGTGGAGGCCTAATCCAATCTTAAATGAAATTTTTTCTAAATTTGGGCTCAAAATAGGTTGCTATAGGCTTTCCTATAGTACTACTATAGGATGTCCTAGTTCTACTATAGGATGCCCTATTTTACTACAGGAAACTGGCCGGAAGCTTAGGAGATGGTGGGGAAGGTGAAATGAAGTGTGGGAAAGGTATATGGTGGGGTAGTAAGCCATGGAGGAGGTGAACACTATGAGGGCGCAATCATTTTTCTTAAAAAACAAGAATTTGGATTAAGGGTTTAGTGGACTTTGGCAATATCGGTGGATAAGGCTTGCATGAGGAAAATGAGATGAGGTATCCCTACAATTTAGAAGCTCTTAAAACAACAAAAATTCTTGTCTACATTATGCACAAATTCATCTATACATGGGAAAGATTTATTAAATGGAAGAAAACAGAGTTATTGCCATTTAGTGACCAAGTTCATGAATGGAAGTGCTTTGAAACCAATGAAAAGCTTAAGAGATCAAAAATCACAATTTTAACTCATCCTAAGAAATTCAAAGACAATGACCTACTCATCAAGAAACCCTAGATTATGTAGCAAAGTAAGAAATTTGTTTTTGGGTTGCATAAGTAAAACCCTCAAGTCATTATCCCTTAAGGGAGATGAGGTGATAGCCACTATCACAAGATTTTCTAGAGTATCTTTTGTCACTATGATACCACTGATCTAGCTATCCACAAATGAAAGAAAACTAATTAATCATCCAAATGCTTTCAAATTAACAAAACCTAAATTTCTTCAGTAGCTAACTATGAATATACTCTAGGCATACATGTATGAAAAGAGGAACCTTTGCTGCTAGGGTTCATCCCTAACCCAAGAGCTTTAGACCTCTGATTCAACTTAGTGCTAGATCAAGGGAATGCTTCTTAAAATATAAAAAATACAAAAGAGTTACCAATCACAATGGCTTAGTTCAAAAATGCCTCTTGGCTACAATAAAAAAAGTCGAATCCTAATGAGACTCTAGGCCTTCTTATTTATACAAATGAATCTACCAATAACTTCCTTAAATTTAGGGAGACTTGGCTCCCAAACTCGAGATCAATTAGTCTTCAACTATCATTGTATTGGCTGCCAATGATCTTAATGATTCGGCTTCTTGTAACTTTGAGCTGGTGAGATCTGGTGGAGGAATCTTTGAGTGAGTGAGGAGTTAAGGAGGGAGATACAATCTCCTAAAATCACTTTTTCTTGTCTACTTCAAGTTCCTTCTCTCTAATTAGCCAAAATTTTCTCAAAACCCTACAATCAATGCACATTAGAACACAATACATGACATCTCATCTTTACCCTTGTTATTAAGAAAAATATAACAAAACATGTAAAGAAATGTGAGAAAAGTTTATTTGACTAACCTGGAGAGTGGCATTAAGGTCCATATAATTCACCCATTGATGAGCCTTATCAGTAGGCCCGAAGATGTAGCCCAAGAGGGGTGAACTTCATCAAAAAATCTTTTGTTATCTCATTATTATGCCTAGATGAGTTATGTGTTGTTATGTCGCTTATGTTAATTTACATATGAAGACTAATTCATGACATGAAGAGACATTCAAAAACCTTTCTTGTTTCAAGACTATTTTATCTTGCAGAGCTCTAAGAAGGTCCTATTTTTTTTTTTATTTGATTTTCAAGAAGAGGAAGAAAACATCGACTCTGATTTCAGATCATCAAAGCAAATGTGCCTAAGTATATCTAGTTGTTATTGTAAATACCGTAATGAGATGTGTTATAAACCTCCAGTAAACAGTTTGTTTGATATGTTTTCAGATTTGGTTATTGTAAATACTACAATGGGGTGTGTTATAAAGCTCCATAGGTGGTATGCTTTATTTTAGCAATTTGCTAATCATTGGTGTTATAGAACACCGAGGACAATGTTACCCTAAAGGGGAGGGATTTTTAATATCCTTTGGTTGATTTTCCATGTAAAAATTATAAGACCAGGGCCATGGGAAATGTATTCCAAGTTGAATTTTGGGAAAATCATCCTAGTGGGTGTCACTTTCATTTTATAATGGCTGAGTACATTGGCAAAGGCAAAGTGGAAATAATTGGAATTTTATTTATGAAAGAAAGGAAAATAGGAGAAAAGGAAGATGAAAAGTCACATATTTGCATGAGAGGAAAATTGACGGAAAAAGAATGAAGAGAAAGGGAGACATCAATGATAAAAAGGGAACTGAGAATCATTGGACATATTCTTCCCAGTTTTAGAGTAGGTGTAGCAAAGGAAAAAGAACAAGAACTTGGACAAGAAAGCAAAGGAAGGAAGAAGGCAAACAAAGGAAGGGAAAGGACAAGGAAGGAAGGTTGGATCAATAACTTCAATAGGAAGATCTAGAAGGTAACAAGTTGCATGTGTGACTTACTAGCTAAGGTGTGATTGAATGGTACGTGCATTTAGTTATTTCATTCATTTCTTGTCATAGGCATGGGTTTTTCCTTGTTTGACAGTGGTTTCAACCTTGCCTTGCGATTTCCTCGATAGCCATGGTATGATTGGATTCTTTTCTTGGTTGATATTTGGATTGGCAAAAGATTTTGGAAACATGTGAGGTGGTCTAAGGAAAATTCGCAAGGGTTGGGGGTCGAGGTGGTTTAATATTTGGGAAGCCCTCAATAGGTGTGTTGAGACAAGAAAAATTCTCAAGGTATTGGTGAAGAAACTCTGAGACGTCCAAGCTTGTTTTGGGCTTTATGATCTCTTGATCGGTTTTGGTGAGATCATGGTATCCTGAGGGTGAAGGTGGTTTAATTTCTAGGAATTCTTGGTTGTTTATGTCTTGAGATCACATGTTCATGTTTGGAATATGGTAGGAGGGTGATTGGCTAAAATAAATATTTGGTTCAACACAATCTATGGTTGGGTGGTACATGGAAGTGCCTAACTTGGTTGGATTTTGCATAAGTTTATAAGAGCTATTTTCATATTGTAATCTATGAGCACTTGTAATTGTTCTTATAATTATTCGATGGTTGTTTTGTCATGGTTATTAATATCATTATATGTCCATTATAAGAATGGATTTGTAATCTACTCTAGCTATGACTTTTTTGGGATTTGATAAGTATTGATAGTTAATGAATCCATGGGCTAACACTTGTTATTATAGTTATTATGAGAGTGAATTAGACATTCTTTGTGTTTCTCAGATAAGTTTCAAACTCCTATGATCATATATGCATTCGTGACCTATAGTTTACATGTTCACCATATGTTTGACGAAATGAATGTCATGGTGAGGGCTGGTTAGGTCAATTTCTTATTCAAATTTTCCATGAATAACATTTTCATTAAGTACTTTATCATTCTGGGAAGTTTTAGGTAGAGGTCTACAGGATGGGCTAGAATTGTGGTGCAGATATTAGTACAAAACCCTCTGAACTAAGGATTTTGGGCTATAATCGCACTCTAACATGATTTTGCATGTGAGTCGAGGGTCATAACTACACCCTTGCAGGTATGTGCATGTGGTAGTGGACCCAAGCCATTGAAAAAGAAATACACCTAAGGGTTTGTTCACCTCGGGTGGTTCTTTGGCCCCTAAGTGTCCTAAAAACCCTACAGGATGTTATTTTGTGGTCAGTAAGTCTCAATTGTAAGCCGCACTACCTTAACTAGAGCTAGGAGATTGAGTCATATAATAGTGGAACTTCCCTTCACATTTACCTCAAGGGCTTGTAAAATCAGCTAAATGTGGGGGTGGGTTGTTACACACACTGAATACCAATGAATTCCACTAAGAGATTATGTTACTAAACATTTGTACCACACCAAATAACAAATGATCATAAATAAACATACATTCTTTTCCTTTTTGATAGAACAATATTAATCTAAATATAACCCAAACATGGAAAATTTTAGGGGCTAATATTCCCAGGTGGGCTAATTTTCCATGATTTTTCAAAAAAAAAGATTCGCCAATTTCCATTTTTTATAAGAAATGATTCTCCCAAATTTTACAATATAAAATTATGTTACCTTACAAATCACCAACATTATATAGAGAGTATATATAAAATCATTATAATTTTGAATAATTTTACAAATACATCAATAATTTTCTTATAGTTTTCATATTAGGGACTGGTGAGATTAACCAATGTTTTTAAACTTCAAGATCATTTTCCATCCATCAAATTTTCCTTGAACCCAAAGCATAATTAACTCCCATTTAAGGTAAGGTGGAAGAAAATTTATATCTTAATTGCATCAATATGGTCCACCATAGATGTGTATGGCATCATAATTAAATATTATTTCTCATGGATGAATCTAGTCAAATAGTTATGAATGCATTATGGTGCTTCTCATGGTCACTATTGGTATGAAAGGAAATTAGCAAGCATAAGCCAACTTACAAAAACCATAAATAGTTACAATGGTTTTTTCGTGGTAAATTGACTAGTGGGCTTGATGAGATCTGCAATCCACATGCATATATAGCTTCCCATTGCATATCAAAGGTGGTGTGATCTAGGAAAGCATTCATTTGAGTTATCTCAGTAGTTTTTTCTAGCACCAACGCTCGTCAATTATATATATCTTTCTATTTTTTATGTCATGGCACAAGTTCAAAGGAGATTTTTGGGCTTCAACAGTGTTGTAGCTCAAACACCATGAATCTATGTTCGCAAAGACCAATTGAGATTTGAGCCTTTTGAACACATGCGAGCTAGGGATCCTTGCCTAGGAATGATTATCATATCTAGAGGAATGGATACATATTTCTCTAACTTGATGAACCTTGATCATATATTTTATTTATCTAACACCATTATAGACCCTTTTCTACTTGATATGTTCAATGGGGAAATTTTCACTTATACCCTTTTGTTGGTCACGTATGTAATTGAGCCAATGTAGAAATAATGACTTCAACATTCTAATATTTGGTCATTATGGTCATATTTTTCCATTGGATGAATCAATCTAATGATTTTTTCATGTGTGAGTTGAAGCACTTGTATGCAGTTGTCAATTTATAACAAATCGATATGATGTCTAAAGGACATACATATGTGTGGATGACATCTGATCTGAATCAATATTGATCGAAAGGTTGTATATATGTGATGGACCGTGTGGATAAATGCTACAATGTGCATATTGGTTTATCCATAGAAGAACGATATGAAGTAATTTGATATTGGAACAAATGAATTTAATCTAAGCTTGGAGCAATGTGTGATGAGTCTATGGATGCATGTATAATGCAAATATACCTTGTAGGGGATCAATTATAGTATAAATACAATTCGTTCCTCTTCTTAATGCATCTCCAAAAGATGTCGGTGTGATGTATTTCTATGGATCAATTCTGAAGTACACATTAGAGCATTTGTAGTTGATCATGGAAGAAATACATTGAAGGAGGTCGATACCACTTATTAAATGTGAAGAGTGTAAAAATACACCTATAGTATGTGTTGTGTAGTACTGCATTAGTGTGAATGGAGTTGTTTCATTCTATATCTAAAGGTTGAGATAGAAAAGGAAAACAAAAGCTAAAACAGGAGAGTTCCAACTACATCTGAGATAATGAAGAGGAAATATTTTTCATAAATCTACAAAAAGAAACCAAAAAGTACAAAGGTAAGATTTCATTTAAGTGTTTTAATTTTGGAAGGATAGGACACTTTGCTACAAAAATTCCATATAAAGACAATGTTGATAAATAAGAGAAGGAAAATAACATCTCTAATAAAAATGGAAAAAGGAATTTCACTCAGAAGAAAAGCTTTTATTCTCATAAAGATAATTATTGTTCATCTGATGGTGAAGTAGATGTTGAATCTGACTCTAATTTTGACTACAAGATTCTCATGGCTCTTGATGATCAATTGGCTAGTGAATCATTAACTATGAAAAATATGATTTGATGGATGCATTGAAAGAAATTAATAGGCTCAAAAATATAAACAAAGAAAAAGAAAATGAAATCAAAGTGTATAAAGAGAAGGAGAATAGTATTGTTGAAGAAATGACCTTATTAAAGGCTCACCTAGAAGAAGATGAAGGAATGGAAGAGGTACTAATGAAACAACTTCAAGAAAAAGAGGGCACTACGAGAATTTGGAATGACAAATTGTATCCCTAAGGAAATATCTTGAGAAGATGAAGTCTGATCTAAATCTGAATATCAAGTTTCTGAAGGGATCTGAAACATTAGATAAAATTAATAAATATCAACATTCTACTTTTATTAAGAAATGTCTTGGATATAGTGTAGCTTAGAATCAAAACAACAAAGAATCAAATGCCATGGCTTCAATGGAATGGCTCCAAAAGGTTATGTAAATTCCATGAAGGGAATCAATGGTTAACTTAATCTAGGAAGTAATAAGACTCAGCAAAAGAAAGATGAACCAATCCACAAAAACTTAAAATAGGAAAGGAAGTAAAGACGATCAAAGATGTAATCTTTCTACTATGAAGGGCCAAGCTATTAATGAAAATTCTTTACTCCCAAGTACTCATATTTCTTCTATAGCCACTACTTTTCTTGTCATAATTTTGGGGAGAAGTACTCCAAACAATGTTTAGCATACTCAATAAATCCCATTTGAGGGTCAACAATGACAAGGCACGATATGAATTATCATATGGAAGACATGCATCAGTAAGGTATTTTAATATATTTAGGAGAAAATATTATATCAAGAGAAATGATGATAAAATTAAAAAATTTAAACTAAGGGAAGATGAAGGCATTCTTCTTGGACACTCTTTTGGAAGCAAGGGGTACAACTTCTATAGTAAAAGACTTCACAAAATTATTGAATGTATAGATGTTACAATAGATGAAGTATATGTATGCCCCAAAAGAAAAATACAATCCAATGAAGAACCTTGAAACAACGAAATCAAATAGGTTGTAGTGGAAGAAGAAGATGAAGCATCATAGAAAGAAGATAGAGAAAAAGATAATATAGAAAGGACTCCATCGACATATGTGTATAAAAATCATCCTAAAAGTCAAATACAGGGAAATAAAGAGGTTGGTGTGAAAAATAGAAGGAAGTTCATTGGTTCATCTAGTCATACAACTCTAGCTTTGTTGTCTACAATTGAACCTAAAAATGTACATCAAGCAAGTCAAGATGAATGTTGGATTGAAGCCATGCATGAAGAACTTAATCAAATAGAGAAAAATCATACTTGGGATCTTGTTCTAAGACCATAAAATAAAAAATGTAATAGGAACTAAATGGATATTCAAGAAAAAGTTAAATGAAGATGGAAAAGTGATAAGGAACAATGTATGTCTAATCTACACCGGTTCTACACTACAAGAGGGGATAAATTTTGAAGAAAAAGATTCTCTTGTTTCCTGACTCGAAGCCATAAAAAAGTTCATATAATTTTTCATCTTCTGCAAATTTAAAGTATATTGGATGGATGTTAAGTCTACATTCTTGAATGGGGATCTAGAAGAGGAAGTATACATTGAGAAACCTGAAGGTTTCATACTTGGAAATGACAAGGATCTCGTATGTAAACTTAAAATCGCCTTGTATGGGTTAAAACAAGCTCCTCGAGCTTGGTACTATCAGCTTGAAAAATACCTTCAGCAACAAGGCTTTATTAAAGGATCAACTAGTAGTAACCTGTATATCGAAATATATGGGGATAAAATTTTGGTGGTAGTGGTATATGTTGATGATATCATATTTGGAAGCAATATTGACTTAATTAATCAAGAGTTTCCATCCACCATGCAAGAAGAATTTGAGATGTTCCTACTTGGTGAATTAACCTTGTTTCTTGGATTGTAGGTACATCAAATAAAGGATGGCATCTTTATTTATCAAATAAAGTATCTCAAGAATATTTTAAATAAATATGGGATGGAAGACTATAACCCTATGTTTACACCCATGGTGATAGGGTTGTAACCTCAACAAAGATGATGCATCCTTAGTAGTCAATTAATGTGAATATTGATCTATGATTAGGAGTGTACTTTATCTCACACGAACTAGACCAAACACTATGCGTGTAGTTGAGATGGTGGGGAACATTACAATCCCAAGGAGACTCATCTCAAAGAAGTCGAAAGATTATTAAAACATTTGTAAGGTAGATCTTGGATTACTGTATCCAAAGAATATAGATTTTACCCTTCAAGCATATACTGATGCATATTGGGCTAGATGCATTGATGACAAAAACAATACTAGTTGTGGCACCTTTTTCTAAAGAAATTATTATCCTCTTAATTTAGCAAGAAACATGGCTCTATTTCTTTATCTACTGCTAAAATAGAATATGTTGTAGTCACAACTTGTTGTACACAATTGCTATTAATGATTCAAAGTTTGCAAGATATTCAAGTTATATATTAACAACCTATTTCTATGTTTTGTGATAGCATTAGTGCCATTACCATATCCAAAAATCCATTGATGGATTCTAAGACGAATCACATACCCATTAAATATCATTTTCTTAGAGGGAAAGCCTTATATCATAAGATAAAACTAGAATATATCCCTTCCCACGAGCATATTGTAGATATATTTCCTAAGCCTTTCCCTCAATACTCCTTTGGATATTTTTTACCATGATTGGGCATGATATCTTCTTCTTCTCTTCCCTAATCAAATCCAATAGAATTTTCATGCATTAAATCAGGGGGAGCACATGGATACAAAAATAGATTGGATGCAAAAGACTATTGTATGAGCCTAGGGGAAACCATGCATGCAACTAAGGTTTCAAGGTTGGATGATACTTTATATTACATGCTAGTTTTTTATTTTCACTCATTCTTATTTGCGACAACTTCATGTATGTTTCCATTAGTGGAAGAGTATGTTTTGCAGTTGTATATCATTGAAATAGTGGTTGGATTATTTAACTTGGATAGTATTTTGTTTAGTTAAACGTAGAAGAGTCATTATATATTTATGTCTTGTAACACACGTATTTATGTAAGATTGTTTCCCTATATCATTGTTGATGATTGGGTCATGGTTATGTAATCATGGTGATAGACATGTATAAGAGTGTCATTATTCATCCATGTATGGGAATATGATGTCATTATTGTAACAATGTACTTCATTGATGTCACCATGTATTACTATATTTTCATTATGTGGTAATAATTGGTTGAGGTCTTGGTCTAGTTTCTAGCCTCTTGCATGTGGCAAGAAGGCAATGGAAATAGTAAATACCCTTGAACAACAACTATGAAGAATATTTTTTTAAACCCTAACATATATTTAGGGGGAGTATGTTCAATGAGTAGAAGCGTCAAGATGGAATAGTTGGCATAATTTATTTGATGTCCAGATGGAAGAAATGTTTCCTAGTTTCTAATTCTTATCTTGCAGGGATAAAGTAGTTGATCCTATTTCGTAAGCAAATCATTCGGTCTAAGCCAAGTCCAACATGGCTTCAGCATGGTTATTTGGAAAGGATTGGGAACCCTTTTCTATTTACGTCAAATGGGGGGAGAGAAGAGTAGATGGTTTTGTATCTGCAAGAGGTTGCTATTAATTCCAAATGGGGAGATTGTTGGAATTATTATAGGTTGACACATTGGCATTGACGTCAACCTGATGTGTTGGTGGTTGGAATGATATGTTACACATGAATGTGTTTGATTTGGTAATCCAACAAGAAATGCAATGAGTTTAATGGGTGTTGAATGAGTTTAATGGGCGTTGATTTCGTCATGCTGGTCCATCACACTAATTTGGTCCATCATTGAGGTGTGTGGAATCATAATTAAATATTATTTCTCATGGGTCGATCTACTAAAATTGTTATGAATGCATTGTGGTGTTGATCAAGGTCTTTGTTTTTTATGGAATGAATTCAATGGGCACAAGTCTGCTTGTAAAAACCATCAATAGTTATAATGGTTATGTCCATGGTAAATTTAATAGTTGGTTTGATGAGATCTACAAGCCATACATCTATAACCTCCCATCACACATAAAATGTGGTGTGTGAAAAGGCATTCATTTGAGTTATATAGGGAGTTCATTTTGGCATTGACGCTCATCAATTATATATCTCTTTGTATTTTTTTATGTCTTGCCATAGGTTCAAAGGTGTTTTTAGGGTCATAAGAGTGTTTTTCATAGCCACTGTGGATCTGATTTTGCATAAACCGATTGGGATTTGAGCCTCTTGAACACATGTTTTTTGGGGATCCTTGTTTGCGAATGATTGTCAGATCTATAGGAATGGTTACATATTATTTTGACTCAATCAATATTGAAAATCGATTTGATTGATGTAACACTAGTAGAGAGGCTTGTCTACTTGATATTTTCATTAGGGAGTTGTGCATTTATACCCTTTTGTTGGTCGCATATATAATTGAGCTAGTTTAGGAGAATGACATGAGAATTTTGGTATTTGGGTGTTATTTTCTTACTTTTTCTTAAGCTGAATTAATCTAATATTTTTTTCAAGTGTGACTTGAAGCACTTGCATGTAGCTACGCATTTACAGTAGATTGATTCGATGTCTAAATAACATACCTATGTGTGGATTCCATCCAATCTAAAGAAATATCAACAATAAGGTTCTATGGATGTGATGGGATGAGTGGAGAAATGCCTCAGTGCACACATTGTATTAGCTAAAGAGGAACGACCTGAAGCAATTTGATATTGGGAAAAATAAATTTAACCTAAGCCTAGAGTGAAGTGCGATGAGTTTGTGGATGCATGTAGAATGCTAATATACCCTGTAAGAGATAGACTCCGGTAACAATACAATTTGGTCTCGTTTTTAGTGAGTCTCTAAAGGATGCCAATGCAATGTGTTTCAATGGATTGATTATGAAGTTCATGTTAGAGCAGTTGTAGTTGATCATTGAAGAAATCAATTGAAGGAGGTTGATTCCATCTATAGGAAGTGAAGAGTGTAGAAATGTTACTATAGTGTGTGTTGTGCAGAATTGTTTTGTCTCATTCCATATTTGAAGCTTGAGATAATTATTTGTTTGTGAGTGAGATAGTGTGCATTGTGAAATGCATAATGTAAGGAAGTTTTTTCCCTCTTTTTGGTAGTTTTTGTGTAGATATTTGAGACTTTATTAACCACCTATAGAAGTTTATAGATTCATGTGATGGCTGATTTCAATCTTTGCTCAAAGACTTGGTGGATCCTTATTTCAAAATTCATGAAAAGTGGTCCATGAAATATTTAAGGTTGGGGCCTTCAGTGGGTGAGTTGTGGCTTCCCAACAAGAAATGGCCTGCTAATTCAAGGAGTGGTGACTTCGTTCCTATGGTGGTTAGAAAAATAATTGAAGGTGGTGGCCTTCAACAAGTTGGGGCTTGCACTAGGTGGTGGCCTACCTAATTGAGGAAGTGGTGGGTTCTATCATCAAGTGGGTGCTCATTGCATTCCAAGTTTGGGATTTTGCACTAATGGTGGGTAGTGATTCATGTAAAAAGAAGAAGATTGGTTAATAATAATAAGAATGAGACAAGCATTCATAGGGTGGTTTTTTTTTAATCCCAGAATGGTTTCCACTAAAATCTTGTTGTTCATGTGTTGATGTGATGATTTTATGTTCCTTATATGCTACATTTTGTTTCTCTTATGATTCATATATCTCATATGATTTTTCAAATGTTGTCAATAGATCAATGATTCAATGGTCTATAAGGAAATGATAAAAAAGTTTAATTGGTGACTAATTGAGTGAAATATTAATCCACCCAAACCCCCCGCCCCCTGCAAGCAACGTTTCTAGTACTTTTATAATATTAGGTGCATCCAAATGTCCATATTTTGTCCATTGACCTATGCAATAATTAACTTGGTTGAGACCATTGTTGGTTGAACTCACCAACATGGAAAATTTTACTAGAGGTGGGCTAGTTTTCCATGCTTTTTCGCAAATAAGATTCACCAATTTCCATTTATTTTGAGATGATTAACCCAAATTATATAAGAAAATTATGTTACCTTAGAAGTCACCAATTTTTATAGAAAATATATAAAATCGATATAGCTTTGAATATATTTTTTTTAAATACAGCTGAACATTTTACAGTTTGCATATTAGGGATTCATATGATTTGCTAAAATCTCTACACTTTAGGATAAAATGTGTAGTCTTAAAATTTTTCTTGTTTACTACTCTATTTCTTAGTTTATCTTT
This sequence comes from Pinus tabuliformis, assembly GCA_031772625.1. NCBI lineage: Eukaryota > Viridiplantae > Streptophyta > Pinopsida > Pinales > Pinaceae > Pinus > Pinus tabuliformis. The sequence continues at coordinate 965,411,924 of CM062808.1, forward strand.
GGCTATCAACATCATTGCAACAACTATTTCCAAAGGACCTATTTGTGGCTAAAATTGGTAGTGTATCTAGTTGAGTTATACTATGGATTTAATAGTCTCAATCATTACTTCATCATGATCGATATTTCTCCACTTATATGTTTTCTTCATGATAGCTTCTCACTTCTTGTCATATTTTTTAGACACCTAATCCTCTAAGGGTTGGTGTGGAAGATAGTCAAAGGGAGTCCAAGAGACCACTTAGAATATGAAACCAAGGGTCACTAGACTTATATAAATATGTATCATTGTAAATAATATATGAATTCAAGGTTGATCCTTCATATATCTTTTTTTTCCATTGTTGTGTTTAACATGGTCTTAGAGATCTAGGCTACTGGAATAACCCTGAGTGTTTTGGTACACCTACTACTTCTCAACAATTCATTGTTCTATTCATGCTGTACTTATCCAAGTGAATGTTTATGTTGCTTACCCTTGTTATGTGGTAGCTACGATGGATTTGGGCTTTCTGATATAGTATAATTGCTTGCTCAGATGATCTTTGAACATTGCCTCTTCGCATATCTCCAATTCTTAAATAGTTATATGTGTCTCTCCTACCATGCATCGCTTCTGATCCTCCACTATGTTTGATACGTTTGCGTTGGTATAACTCCACGATGTCATATGTTACATTGAATGCATTAATATAAATTTGATGTCATATTTTATGTTACATGTGACTGTTACTTGGTTAACGCCTCCTCCTCGTTTCATAATATATAGCGTTGGTCGTATAACTCCCTATACGTTGACTCTGCCTCACCTCCACACTTTGTTGTTATGCCGATATGTGTCCTCCCTATCACAATTGGCAAGTTAATCATTTTCTTAATTAATTATTCCAATTGTAGGATTTAGAATGAAAGATGCTGCCATATTCTCATCGTTGCACCTCAATCAATGAATGAAATTGTAACTGATAACTTGCTTGCATATCTAAATCAAGTGATTAAACCCTATTTAAAATAATTTTTTACAAAGCATGATTATAAATTTACTGTGCCATTTGTTCATTGCCACCTATAAAGATTATGAAGATTAACTAGAAGTGGAAGAAATGGACAAGTGGATCCAACTCGAACAACAGTAAAGAAAAAATTCATCTAATAGCACACAAGCACGTGGATACAACATGTTCATTTAGTAGGACACAAGCATGTGGATACAACTAGGACGTGGATACAACAGGAACAAGAATGCAACAATTCTTTTAGTGGAGGGGTTAAAGAAACATTTTATTCTAACCTGTTCTAGAAACCGAATGTTTTGTTTTGCTATAGGTGTCATAATTTCATTGAATTTTGTAAATGTATCAATTTTACAAGAATAACAATTGTCATTGCATTAAATATGTTTGTAACCCTGACAATGTATAGGAATATCAAGTTTACATTGTAAACTAAGCTTTAACTTAGATAGGTTTATTTGTTTTACAAGTTTTGGCAGATGGAATGAATGAGAAATCTTGGATGGTCGAGACAACCCAAAACTACCATTGTATTATTTATTGTGTAGGTTCTCATTGATGGAAGTGATGTTGGATTGTTAATATAGCCTAAAACTGCCATTTTCAAAACAGGCCATAGTATCAAGATATCATGTTAATGTTCCATTTTGCATCACTTACTCACAATGAATGGCTTGGTTATTTTTTATTAGAAGATGATGTGTTTTATAATTTAGGTTAAAATTTTGTAATGCTAACTATGTTATTTCACATTATGACATATTCAACTATAGATAATTTTGTAAGTTTTTGGATTTCCTTAAGCAATGGAGTAATTTTTAATTATTTTAACTTTTAATAAAAATACTATTTTAATTTCTAATAAGTCCATAGCCTAAAGAGAAAGGGAACACCACAAGTTGAAGCAATTTAAATTGCTTTGATCTTCTAATCTTAACAACTACAGAATATGGTCTGATAAAAAATCAATTTTTCCACTAAGTTGTTTATGCCCATAGTACCTGTAAGATTGGCCTCATTTTGATGGGATGGCTTTATTCTTTTTCTACTTTAAAATTGATACTGGTTTTTAGGTAATGGAAATTAGTTGCAAAGTCTAATGCATATCAGGAAACTAATTTCTACATAAAACATAAGTATTTTTTTATTTATTGAAAACCTAACTATGTTAGAATTTTAATAAATAAATATTATTATTTTATAAATATAATAACATATATATTATCATATTATCCACATTTAACAAAATGAAATTTCTTACCTTCATATGATTCTTGGTTGACACTTCTTTCAAATGAGCTACAGTGCTAGAATTATTATGATAGTGTTTTAGAGTTTTTTAATTTTACACCCAATAATTTTTCTTGACATATAACCTTAAAATCCACTTATTTAGTTAATGTAGTTGAATTATAATGGTGAAAAGAATCTCAATATTTCAATAAACCCCATTAGAACATTGGTGATCCATTATTCACATACGTTCCTTGTTGCTATTCAATTATTCATTCTTTCAAATGACCTGATGATTTACATACATTTTGATAATGCTTTATATTTGATATATCTAATGGTTTGATAGATTATTTAAATAACATGAACTTTGTTAGACATATTGAAAAATTACAACTATTTTTTTACCATTAACAAATGAAAATCACATTCTTTTGGGTAATTTATATTTTAGGCTTTTGTTTTTTTGGAATAAGGAAATGATGATGTATAATGTTAATAATTTTTAAGTATGATGATGTATAATGTTAATAATTTTTAATATTGATGATGCATAATGTTAATAATTCTTTCTTTGATATTTCTTTGAAATTTTATTAAAAGTTTAATGGAATATTCAGTAAGCAAATTATGGTCAATTTGCATCTGAATATGAGATTATGTTCATTGTACTATGTAGCAGTGATACATTACTTTTACAACAAAAGGAATTGAAAATACAAATCCTCAATTTCACTTCTAAAATAGTTGAAGTTATAGAAACAACAAATATTCAAGTACACTGGAAGTTGTACAATTTAGATAAAACTTAAAAGAGAGTAGTTTATGTTTTATACAATAAGTAGTGGCTTTCAGGTTTGTAATTTGTAAGGGGATATTTTGTTCACAGTCCAAGGAATATTGAACAATATAAACATTGATGTTAAGTTTGAGCTGTAGATTACATTGATGTTAAGTTTTAGATGTAAATTTTATAGTTTTTTTTTTTCTTTCTTTCTTTATTTATTTTTGTGTTTCATGCGTTTTGTATGGTGTTTATAGATGAAGCATATTATAAGATTCAAAAGTAATGCTTTAAGTTTGAGCTTTAAGTTTGAGTGTAGATTACATTGATGTTAAGTTCTATATATAAATTTCATAGTCTTTTGTTTTTTGTTTTGTTTTGTTTTGTTTTTTTTTTTATGTTTCATGTGTTTTGTATGGTGTTTATAGATGAAGCATCTTATAAGAGTCATAAGTAATGCTTTATGAAGGTGTCCACATTGGATTTTGTTGTTAATAATATTAATTATTCAATTATTAAAAATATTAATAACATTTAAATTACAATATTAACTTTAACAACATTTAGTTAATAATATTAATATTATTAATGACATTAACATTATTATAATAAATCATATTAACATTAATATTGATAAATAATATTAGCAGTATTCAATATTAACAATAATATTAATAAATTATAATTTATTAAGAATAATATTAGCAAGAACATTCAAATTAATTTGAAAATAAAAGTATTAGTAACATCATTGATACAATATAAACTATATTTAGAAAAATAATATTTCGAACATTATTAATCATAATAAATTTATGAAATTGTTAACCTAACAATATTAATATTATTAATAATATTTAAATTACAATATTAAATTTAACAACATTTAATGAATAATATTAATATTATTAATAACATTAACATTATTACTCTAAATAATATCAACATTAATATTAATAAATAATATTAACAACATTTTGTATTAACAATAACATTGATCAATTTTAATATTAATATCATTTACATTAATAACATTTTAATATTAAGTTTTACAATTTTTCATTGATGTTAATTTTAATAATATTATTAATATTAATTGTATTATTATTAATATGTATTAAAATTAATATTAATTTCAATATTAATTATTAATATTAATATTGATTAATATGAATACAAATATTGATATTATTTCCATTGTTTTTTTGCTAAAGCAAGAGTCGTACCTTCTATTTCATTAAATCGGAAAACAAATTACATAAAATACAACAGTCCCAAAGGAACTACGGGCCAAAGAAAAATCAAACCACTTAGAGCCTAGGTCACCGAGCTAAAGGCTTAAATGCCAAGCCAAGGTCCCAGAAACAAAACTACAAAACCAACGAAAAGCAAAAAAAAGCCGAGACCGTTCGATCCCCCCTAAGAGAACTGACGGACGAGGCACAAATTGGGGCTAGACCGTGCATCCAATTTAAAATTAGAATCAGACCTTAAGAGGAAATAGGGACCATTCTAAAAGGATTTAGGGTAATGGGGGGATAACCCTTGAGCATGTAGTCTGCCCAAAATCCACCAATTCCCACCATGTAGCGCAACAAGCATAGAAGATAACGCTCACCCGGACCTGCATACTTTTCCTCGAAGGTCGAATCTCTATGCCAGATCCAATAGTGGAGGATAATATCGCAAGACCTAAAATCAGAGAGAATGACCGTGTGATAAACGACTTGGACCCACCAACATGCACGCTTAATCTTGACTGTATATTTGTCATGCTTGTTCCAACGACTGTGGAACATATCACATGCACCAAAAGAACCAAGAATTACCGCATGATGAGGGCGGTATTCCTTCCCATCACTTGGCCACGTGTTGGTTTGTGAGTGGAATCACTCCCAACTCCAAAAGACCACTTTTAGCTTGAAGGTCCTGCGATAAACCCGAAAGAACCCTGCAAGTGGTATTTCCACCACAGAAAGAAAAACTAGGGTTTTGAGTTTGCCAAGAAAGCTAGGAATCTGGCCCCTCATACCAACCCATCTCCTCAGGCGACTAAACCAAAGGAAGCTAAAAATTCCTCTGCCCAACTGACTATCCAAGAAACAGCATCTGCTGAGCAACATCCTCCAGATACTACTATGTTTGTTCTTGCTAGGGTTGAGGAGGCTGACTATGACCTGCATCCCAAAAATGACCTCAGTTTAGAAATAACACTTCATAAATAAACCAAAACACTTCATAAATAAACCACAACAACTAGACCCCGTCTTTGTGGCTCTGTTGTGAAACACCATTCTGTCCTCATCTGCCTGATCTTGACATAACACCTTTAATCTATTCTGAGGCATCTCTTACTAGCTCAGCTCAACCCTGCTTTTGGTGCAGATCACCCCTTGATTGGCCAGGATGTCTGCCACTTTTTTTTCCATCCTTAGCACATGGATAAAACTCCTGGTATGTAAACCCAGGAGGTGAAGTTGAATCCATTGAAAGACCTGCAGCAACCTCCAATGTTTTGAGACTTTTTTTGGCTTCGTTCCATAGCTGATTCTCTTGACCGAGTTAATGATTAACTCTGAATCTGCTTCAAATATTATATTCTAGAGATTATTCTCCTTCAAGAATTGTAAACAATGCTCAAGAGCCATTAATTGCACCATATTATTCATGGCTCTTCCCAAATGGCAATGGAAAATAAAAAGGATGCAGCCATTTTCATCCCTTAACACTCCTCCAAAGCCAATAATACCCAGGTTTCCTTTTGAGGCCCCATCAATGTTGTATTTCAAAAAACCCTGCGTGGATGGATGCAAGTAATCCTACTTAGTGTCCAGTTTCATTACCTTCCTATCCAATCCCCGTGGTATAAGTCCCTGCATACCCAACTGAAGAAGTATCTATATTTCAGCTTCTAAAGGTGGATTCGTTTGGGAAGTTCTCACAATAGTACCTACCGTCTCCTTAAGCTGTCTTAAGATCTACTCAAAAATGTGTTGGGAGGAACTTTTCTCATTTTTGAAGATTCTGTTGTTCCTTTCTTTCCAAACATTCCAAATTATAAAGCTTGGCATTAATGCCCAAGCTGAGTAAAGAAACTCATAATCAGAGAAGTTTCATCTCCATTTATTTAGGGTGTTGATAATGCTTCCTTTGTCCCTGTCTATCTGTCGGAAAATAGTGGCAAAAGTATCCCACAAGCTAGATGTGAAAATACAATTATTGAGAAGGTGCTCCATTGTTTCTTCCTAGGCCTCATAGAGCTAGCATTTGGAAGGACCCAGAACACCCCTCTTCTGAATGTTTTCCCAAGTCAGAATTTTCTTATGATGAACCAGCCACATGAATAGTGTGGTCTTCATTCATCCTTGATGCCTCCATAGGTTCTGCCAAACCTTGTCTGATACATTAGATTCTAGCTCAAGGAGTTTGTGTTTTGCCTCCTTAAGATTAAAGGTACCTTCATTATTGTTATCCCATCTAAGTTGGTCATGCCCCCTTGTCACTAAAATTTTCCTTTGGTCCAACATTTTCAGAAGTGCCTCAGATTCTACTTTCAAGGGGCTATCATCCCTGTAATCTATATTCTTCCAAGCTCTCCATTTTCCTTCACTATTGGTTTGATCCCAAAGATCTTTTACCCTAGGTAACCCTTTGGTATCAGTTTCTTTTTTGAGGTCCAGAAAGTCCACTCTTAACATTATAGGTTCTTGTTGCCATTTATCCTCCCAAAATAAAGCAAGATCTCCTTTTCTGATTTCCAAAAAGCTATTTTTTTGTACTAAGCCTCTATTCTCCCGAGCCTTATTCTAGATGTGAGAGCCTTTTATGATGGAATTCATCCTTATGTGATCATTATCTTGCCAAGTGCTGACATATTTTTCTTTCCAGATACTAGCCCGCTAAGCCTTTGGATCTTTTACCCACCGCCACCATAATTTGGCCCCTAAAACTTTGCTTAGTACTTCTGGATCATCCAATCCAAGACCCCCATTGTTTTTATGTTTGTAAATCTTATCCCAGGCTACCAAGGCATATTTCTTTCTCTGCTCCCCCTTACCCCAAATAAGGTCTCTTTGAATAGTTCTAAATTGTTGCAAAACTCCTTTTGGAGTTGGAAGGGATGATAACATGAAGACGGGGATAGATTGAAGAACAACGTTTGTAAGCACTAATCGACCAGCCAAGTTTAAAGATCTAATAGTCCATTTCTTGATTTTATCTTGCATCTTATTAATCACCGGCTCCCAAATTCTCTTGTGCAAAAGTTTATCAGTTAGAGGAACTCCCAAGTATTTGGAGGGAAGGACATCCCTTTGAAAGCCTAGAATTCTGGAGATATTTCCCTCAATAGAAATATTGGTATTAAAGAAAAAAATATTAGATTTGAAGAGATTAACTTCCATACTTGTAGCCATGGCAAAGTCACATAGGAGTTGTTTATAAGCTAGAGCTTCTTTGACCATGGGGATTCCCTATTGCATGCTATCATCAACAAATTGTTGATGGGTCAAAGCCTGTCCAGTCTCAGAAAGTTGGAGCCCCTTGATATTGCCAACTTCTTTCACATGCTTTATTGACTGATCAAGTCCTTCCATCATGAGGATAAAGAGAAAGGGAGAGAGTGGATCTCCTTGCCTGAAGCCTCTTGAAGGAGTAAAAGTCTTTGAGGGAGAACCATTATCGAGAATTGAAAAGCTAGAAGAAGTCACCATGGCCATGACCCATCTTACCCGGTTATGATCAAACCCAAAAGCTATAAGGACCTTCCTCATATAGGTCTAGTTCAACTTATCGTAAGATTTGTCTAGGTCCAATTGCATGATCATGCCAGCCTTCCTATTGGTTAGCAATGAGTGCACCACCTCATGCACTTGAATGATGTTATTGAGAATTTGTCTGCCCTCCACATAACCAGATTGCTCCACATAAACTAGAGTAGGAAGAAGTGGTTTGAGCCTATTGGCAACGACCTTGGATATTGTCTTGTGCACCACATTACACAAAGCTATGGGTCTAAACTTGTCTGGAAATTGAGCATTGTCCTATTTGGGGATCAAGGAGATGAAGGAAGTATTGAGCACCTTCAAAATGGTTCTATTCATTCTGGAATCCTCCACCACATTTAGAATGTCTTGTTTAACAATGTTCCAACATGCCTTAAAGAAATCCACATTGAAACCATCAGGGCCTAGTGCTTTACCATTCTGCATTTCTTTGATGACCTCACTGACCTCCTCTTTAGTCACTGGCCAATTAAGATTTAAGTTATCCTCTCTTGTTATAAGCCTCGGTAGATGCCTTGTTAAGTCCCTGATTGAATGATCTTTGTCTGAAATGATTTCCTCTGTTATACCTCGAAAGTGCTTGACTGACATAGTTTCTATATCTTTATGGGAATTAAGAAGATGTCCTCCCTCATCCTTGATCGAAGAGATCCTATTATGAGATCTGTTCCCCATGGTGGATTTGTGGAAAAATATAGTGTTTCGCTCCCCTTCTTTTAGCCATTGAACTCTAGATTTTTGTCTCCAAAATATTTCCTCTTGTTTACATAAATTCTCCCAGGCTTAATGATGTCTGGTAACTTCATCATTTCTGACTTTGTCAAAGCCATCTGTGATAAGGGCTTGATTTTGAGTTCCTGCATTTTGTCTTTAACAACTTTTTTTGCTTTAAAAATATTTCCAAATTCATTCTTACTCTAGTATTTAAGTCTGAGCTTCATGTGCTTTAGTATTTTATGTAGAATAAACATTCTTGTACCCTGAATATGCATACCTTCTGTCCACCATTTTGCAATGTTGCTAATGAAATCTAGGTGGGTGAGCCAGATGTTCTCAAATCTAAAAGGCCTGTTCTTGGGTGTACCAATGCCCTGAACCTCAAGTTGTATAGGCCAATGGTCTGAGCCTCTAAAGGGGAGAATTCTTGCTATCATTTCCTTGTCAGTGAGCATAAGGTCCTCTGAGATTATGAATCTATCTAACTTTGAGGCTACTTGAGACTCTCCTCCTCTTTTGTTGTTCCAAGTAAAGAGGCCATTACTCATATCAGTGTCAACTAGCTTCATATTATCTATAAAAATTTGAAATGCTATGGAGTCTTTGCTTAAGGTTCTGGTTCCTCCTTTTTCCTCTGAAAGTGATTTGATCATGTTGATGTCCCCACCCATGATCCATGGTACTCCTACATGTCTACCTCTTAGATCCACAAGAGAATCTAGAAACCTGAGTTTATGATCCATTCTTTAAGGGCCATAAACATTTGTGACCAAATAAGTCTCCCTCTCTCCCACAGGCTGAATAACTACTAATAAATAATTCCTCGATGCCTCAACATCTATTATGCCAAGCTTTTGGGGGTTCCAAAGAGTGAGTATGCCTCCTACTATATTATCTACTTTAACTTCTAGAAACTCAAATATATTGAGCCATTTGCTGTGAATTTCTTCATGTTTTGAATGGAACATTTAGTTTCCTAGATAAATATCATATCCAGAGCTTCTTGTTTCATTATATTGTGAACTATTCCTTTTTTTCTTTTACTACCTAGACCTCTTATATTCCAAGATGTGAACTTCATTATTAAATATTTGTAAAGGAGTAACTTGTTATGTCTTACATCTTACCTGAATCTATCATTAGCTTTCCACATTCCATCAATAACTCGTTCTGCTTTTTTCTTCCTCTTTTCCTTCCTCGGTTTGTAGGAGCTAATCCTGGTGTGGTTTTCATAGTTTTCACACCTTTGCTGCCTTGCCTTTCATTGTTTCTTTGACTTTCCAACCCTTTAGCCTGAGTTTTGGATAGGAACAACTACTGTACTCTGTTGAACTCTTCTTGAGGTAATGAGTCTACCCCTCCCATGGTTTCTTGTTTCAAGAACCCTTCCAGATCTAGGTGTTCTCTATCAAGAATCTCCTACAGTTCATGATCCTTCGTTTCCATCTCACTCTGGGTCATTTCCTGGTCCATCTCATGTTCTCCATCGCTCAACATAGTCTCTTTCTGTTTATTACTATCATGTGTTTTCTCCCTATCTTCTTCTTTCTCCTTCTCCCTTGGGCTTACTTCCATTACCTGATCTACTATTGTTATCTCTTCCTCTTCTTTGAGAACATGGAACCTATTCAAATTGGCCTTTTTCCCTTCTGTCTGTTGTTGCTTTTGCCCCCTTTTGCCCCCTTTTCCTCTATGTACCACTTTGTGAAAGTTTTCAGTGTCTTTCATTGTGGTTACTTTACTTTTGTTCTCTATTTTACTGAGAGGGCAGTCTCTAAATAGGTGCCCATGCTCATGGAACCTACGACATCTGAAGGGAATATGTTCATAATCTATTGTTTGCACCCATTATTCATCAAAAACTTCCAAGATAACCTTATCCGATAGAGCTCTAGAGAGATCCATCTCCACACATATTCTTGCGAAGGAAGTGTATTTTCCCCTTCTGGTGGCCTCAGAGAGTTTGAAAAAATGCCCTAGTTTATTTCCTATGATAGATAACGATTCTGTTTTCCAGTAATCAAGAGGTAGGGAGTAGAGTCTTACCCAGACTGGGACCGATGTGAAAGTCTCTCTCTCAGGGACAAAATTCATCATCCACGAATGCATGTAGAGGCCTACTGCTGCATAGAAGTAGGGTCCTCCTTCAAACACCCTGTCTTTGTGCTCAATATTTGTAAAGACCACAGTGAAGAAACCCTTTGACCCAAGATGTAGGTCTATGCTTTCTTTTGGTTTCTAGTGGTATTTAATCCATGCTTGTAAAGCATTTTCAGTGGGTCATAATCCCATAAATTCACAAATGATAGCGTAGGTCGGCATGTGGTCTCTGTGCACTTGTAGAGCAGGATCATTTAAAACTACTCTAGGAGTGACCTCAACCTTGGGTTTACATGGCCCCTTTTGCGCCTTGTTTTCTACTCCCTGTTTCTTGTCTTCTTCCTCATTTTCTTTTGTGTTGTTTTCCTCCCTTGGTTTGGTTGAATATTGATCCTCTTCCATCTTCCTTTTCCCTTCTCTTTAAGGACCTTTGATGGATTCTATTGGTTTCTCACCTCGACTGGCCATTGCTTGCCTATAGGAGGGAGTGGAGCCCCCCCTTTTGCGCACCTCCATGGAGCTCAAAAACCTGAAACCCTAGCTCTTCGTCCTCGTCCTCTGTCCCGATATTATTTGCATTGTTATTAATATTTATAAATATTAATTTTAATGTTAATTATTAATATTAATAACATTAAATGATATTAATAGTCATCATTATTAATAAAAGTATTAATAACATGATTGATACAATGTGAATTGTGTTTAGAAAATCAATATTAGTAATATTAGTAATCATAATAAATTTGGAAATTGTTAACATAATAACATTAATATTATTGCTTGATTTTAGACTTTTCTGATCCATAGTGATTTTGATAAATTCTTTCGGATTAATCACATCATGAGTTTTTGGTCGACGTTTTGAAACGTCGACCAAAAACTCATGATGTGATTAATCTTATCAAAATTAATATTATTAATAACATTTAAGTTACAATATTAAATTTAACAACATTTAATTAATAATATCAATATTATTAATGACATTAACATTATTACTCTAAATAATATTAACATTTAGTATTGACAATAATATTAATAAATTTTCATTTATTATTATTATTTTCATTTATTAATATTAATGTTAATTCATGCTCATGGGGCCTTGGTTCAAATGTAAAGGGTGTACTATTAAGGCACTCCATGCCATAGATCATGGGTTCCAATCCCCTTATGGGTGGTGACTTTCCAAAAAAAATATTATTTTTAATTAATATATTTAAATAATGTTTTAATATTATTTATTAATATTAATTAAGATGAATACCAATATTAATATTAATATTAATGACATTAATAATAATAAAAATTATAATATAATATAATATAATATAATATAATATAATACAATATAATAGTAATATTAATAATAAATATAATATATTAGTACTAATACTATAATATTATTATTATTGTTATTATTACTATTATTGTCATGATTGGAATATAGTATTATTCCATTGGGTTTCTGATATCAATCCCTTGGGTTTATTATTGCCTTACGTTTATAATATCAATCATGTTCAACCATTGTAAATCATAGCCAACCGTGGTCAACCATGGTTGAATGTCACATTGTGAAAAGGATTGTCTCACCATGAAAATAAACCATGTTTAGTTTAGTTTTTATAATATTTATATTTGGGTTTACCAATGTTGGGTTTTTAATATTATTCCCTTGGATTTAATATTATTCCTTTAGGTTTATAATATCAATCATGGTCAGACATTGTCAATCATAGCCAAACATGGTCAAGCATGGTTGAATGTTGCATTGTGACAAAGATTGTCTCATCATGAAAATAAACCATGTTTATTTTAGTGTTTGTGGTATTTATATCTGGGATTACCAATGTTGGTCATATAATATTAGTCCCTTGGGTTCATAATCGCTAGGGGTTTTAGTATTAATCCCTTGGTTTTTATTCCTTTGGGTTTATAATATCAATCCCTTGGGTTTATTAATTCGTTAGGGTTATAATATCAATTATGGTCAACCATTTTCAATCACAGCCATCCATGGTCAACCATGGTTGAATGTTGCATTGTGACAAAGATTGTCTCGACATGAAAATAAACCATGTTTATTTTAGTGTTTGTAATATTTATATTTCGGTTTTCCAAGTTTATTAATCCCTTGAGTTTAAAATATTACTTCTTAGGGTTCATTAATTCAACCATGTTTATTAATTATTTTTAATATTTATCTTAGGGTTTGTATACCATGAGTTTATAATATTAGTCCCTTCTCTTAAATATTATTCCCTTAGTTTCATAATCCCTCAGGGTTTTAGTATTAATCCCTTGGGTTGATTGTTTTTTAGGTTTATAATATCAATCACTTCGGTTTACTATTCCCGAGTCATGCATGGTTTATTATGATGTCAACCATGGTCAACCATGGTCCAACATGGAATTCTGATAAGAATTGCCTAAATATGAAAATCAGTGATGGTCAATCATGTTTATTTTAGTGTTCATAATATTTATATTAGGGTTTATATACACTGGGTTTATAACGTTAGTATTAACCCCTTCAGTAATAATAATTTTTATATTATCATTATAATAATAATATACTATTATTATTATAATAGTAGTACAATATAATTGTTATTATTATTATAATAATATAATAATAATTATAATATATTATTATTCCATTGGGTTTATAATATTAATCATAGTCAATCATTGTCAATCATAGCCAACCATGTTCAACCATGATTGAATGTCACATTGTGACAAGGATTGTCTCACCATGAAAATAAAACATGTTTATTTTAGTGTTTGTAATATTTATATTTGGGTTTAGCAATGTTGGGTTTATAATATTAGTCCCTTGGGTTTAATATTATTCCCTTAGGTTCATAATCCTTGGGGGTTTTAGTATTAATCCGATGAGTTTATTATTCCTTTGGGTTTATAATATCAATCATGGTCAACCATTGTGAATCATAGCCAACCATGGTCAACCATGTTTGAATGTCGGTTTGTGACAAGGATTGTCTCACCATGAAAATAAACCATGTTTATTTTAGTGTTTGTAGTATTTATATTTGGGTTTACCAATGTTGGGTTTATAATATTAGTCCTTTGGGTTTATAATATCAATCCCTTGGGTTTATTATTCACTTAGGTTTATAATATCGATGATGGTCAACCATTGTCAATCATAGCCAACCATGTTTATATTTGGGATTAACAATGTTTGGTTTATAATATTAGTCCCTTGGGTTTAATAATATTCCCTTGGGGTTTTAGTATTAATCCTTTGGGTTTATTATTCCTTTGGGTTTCTGATACCAGTCCCTTGGGTTTATTATTGCCTTAGCTTTATAATACCAATCATGGTTAACCATTGTCAATCATAACAACCATGCTAAACCATGGTCAACCATGGTCGAATGTCATATTGTGACAAGGATTGTCTCACCATGAAAATAAACCATGCTTATTTTAGTGTTAGTAATATTTATATTCGGGTTTACCAATGTTGGGTTTATAATATTAGTCCCTTGGGTTTAATATTATTCCCTTATGTTCATAATCCCTTCAGGTTTTAGTATTAATCCCTTGGGTTTATTATTCCTTTGGATTTATAATATAAATCCCTTGGGTTTATTATTCCCTTAGGTTTATAATATCAATCATGGTCAACCATTGTAAATCATAGCCAAACATGGTCAACCATGGTTGAATGTCGCATTGTGACAAGGATTGTCTCACCATGAAAATAAACAATGTTTATTTTAGTGTTTGTAGTATTTATATTTGGGTTTACGAATGTTGGTTTTATAATATTAGTACCTTGGGTTTAATATTATTCCCTTGGGTTCATAATCCCTTGGGGTTTTAGTATTAATCCCTTGGTTTTATTATTCCTTTGGCTTTATAATATCAATCTCTTGGGTTTATTATTCCCTCAGGTTTATAATATCAATGATGGTCAACCATGGTTGAATGTTGCATTGTCACAAAGATTGTATCACCATTAAAATAAACCATTGTTATTTTAGTGTTTCCAATATTTATATTTGCGTTTACCAAAGTTCGGTTTTCAATATTTGGGTTTATTGTTCTTTGGCTTTATAATATCAATCACTTGGGTTTATTATTCCTACGTCAACCATGGTTTATTATGATGACAACCATGGTCAACCATGGTCCAACATGGAATTCTGATAAGGATTGTCTAAATAAGAAAATAAATGATGGTCAATCATGTTTATTTTAGTGTTTGTAATATTTATCTTAAGGTTTATATATGTTGGGTTTATACTATTAGTATTAATCCCTTTGGTAATAATAATATAATAATAATAATATTATTATTATTATAATAATATAATAATATTATTATAATTCCAATACATTATTATTATTATTATTCCATTGGTTTTCTCATATCAATCCCTTGGTTTTATTATTAATTCAGGTTTATAATATCAACCATGGTCAACCATTGTCAATCATAGCCAACCATGGCCAACCATGTTTGAATGTCCCATTGTGACAAGGATTGCCTCACCATGGAAATAAACCATGTTTATTTTAGTGTTTGTAGTATTTATATTTGGGTTTACCAATGTTGGGTTTATAATATTAGTCCCTTGGGTTTAATATTCTTCCCTTGGGTTTATAATCCCTTGGAGGTTTAGTATTAATCCCTTGGTTTTAGTATTCCATTGGGTTGCTTTATTATGATGTCAACCATGGTCAAACATGGTTCAACATGGAATTGTGATAAGGATTGTCTCAATATGAAAATCAATGATGGTCAATCATGTTTATTTTAGTGTTTATAATATTTATCTTAGGGTTTATATATGTTGGGTTTATAATATTAGTCCCTTGGGTTTAATATTATTCCCTTTGGGTTTTAGTATTAATCCCTTGGGTTTAATATTATTCCCTTATGTTCATAATCCCTTGGGGTTTTAGTATTGATCCCTTTGGTTTATTATTCTTTTGGGTTTATAATATCAATCCCTTGGGTTTATTATTCCCTTAGGTTTATAATATCAATCATGGTCAAACATTGTCAATCATAGCCAAACATGGTCAACCATGGTTGAATGTCGCATTGTGACAAGGATTGTCTCATCATGAAAATAAACCATGTTTATTTTAGTGTTTGTAGTATTTATATTTGGGTTTACCAATGTTGGTTTTATAATATTAGTCCCTTGGGTTCATAATCCCTAGGGGTTTTAGTATTAATCCCTTGGTTTTATTATTCCTTTGGGTTTATAATATCAATCCCTTGGGTTTATTATTCCCTCTGGTTTATAATATCAATGATGGTCAACCGTTGTCAATCATAGCCAAACATGGTCAACCATGGTTGAATGTTGCATTGTGACAAAGATTGTCTCGCCATGAAAATAAACCATGTTTATTTTAGTGTTTGTAATATTTATATTTGGGTTTACCAAGTTTATTAATCCCTTGAGTTTAAAATATTAATTCTTAGGGTTCATTAATTCAACCATGTTTATTAATTATTTTTAATATTTATCTTAGGGTTTGTATACCTTGGGTTTATAATATTAGTCCCTTTTGTTTAATATTATTCCCTTAGTTTCATAATCCCTTGGGGTTTTAGTATTAATCCCTTGGGTTTATTGTTCTTTGGGTTTATAATATCAATCACTTGGGTTTATTATTCCCGAGTCATCCATGGTTTATTATGATGTCAACCATGGTCAACCATGGTCCAACATGGAATTATGATAAGGATTGTCTAAATATGAAAATCAATGATGGTCAATCATGTTTATTTTAGTGTTTATAATATTTATCTTAGGGTTTATATACGTTGGGTTTATAATGTTAGTATTAATCCATTCGGTAATAATAATATAATATTATCATTATAATAATAATATAATATTATTATTATAATACTAATACAATATAATTGTTATTATTATTATTATTATTATTATTATTATTATAATAATATAATAATAATTATAATATATTATTATTCCATTGGGTTTATGATATCAATCCCTTGGGTTTATTATTGCCTTAGGTTTATAATATCAATCATGGTCAATCATTGTCAATCATAGCCAACCATGGTCAACCATAGTTGAATGTCGCATTGTGACAAGGATTGTCTCACCATGAAAATAAACCATGTTTATTTTAGTGTTTGTAATATTTATATTTGGGTTTAGCAATGTTGGGTTTATAATATTAGTCCCTTGGGTTTAATATTATTCCCTTAGGTTCATAATCCTTTGGGGTTTTAGTATTAATCCCTTGGGTTTATTATTCCTTTGGGTTTATAATATCAATCATGGTCAACCATTATGAGTCATAATGAACCATGGTCAACCATGTTTGAATGTTGGTTTGCGACAAGGATTGTCTCACCATGAAAATAAACCATGCTTATTTTAGTGTTTGTTGTTTTTATATTTGGGTTTACCAATGTTGGGTTTATAATATTAGTCCCTTGGGTCCATAATCCCATGGGGTTTTAGCATTATTCCCTTTTTTTTTATTATTCCTTTGGGTTTATATTATCAATCACTTCGGTTTATTATTCACTTAGGTTTATAATATCGATGATGGTCAACCATTGTCAATCATAGCCAACCATGGTTGAATGTCGCATTGTGACAAAGATAGTCTCACCATGAAAATAAACCATGTTTATTTTAGTGTTGTAATATTTATATTTGGGTTTACCAATGTTGGGTTTTTAATATTAGTCCCTTGGGTTTAATATTATTCCCCTGGGTTCATAATCCCTTGGGTTTTAGTATTAATCCCTTGGGTTTATTATTAACCTGGGTTTATAATATCAATAATGGTCAACAATAACCAACAATTGTCAATTGTGGTCAATCATGATCTGATATCACACTAAGAAACAAATTGTCTCCACTTAGGGTTTATATACCTTGCATTTATAATATTAGTCCCTTGGCTTCAATATTATTTCCTTATGTTTATAATACCTTGGGGTTTTAGTATTAATCCCTTGGGTTTATTGTTCCTTTGGGGTTATAATATCGATCGATTGGGTTTATTATTCCTTGGTCAACCATGGTTTCTTAAGAAATCAACCCTGGTCCAACATGAAATTGTGATAAGGATTGTCTCAATATGAAAATCAATGATGGTCAATCACGTTTATTTTAGTGTTTATAATATTTATCATAGGATTTATATACGTTGGGTTTATAACATTAGTCCCTTCGGTTCATAACCCCTTGGGTTTAATATTTCCTTAGGTTTATAATACCATTCATGGTCAACCATTATCAATCATGGCCAACCATGGTTGAATGTTGCATTGTGACAAGAATTGTCTCACCATCAAAGTAAACCATGTTTATTTTAGTGTTTCTAATATTTATATTAGGGTTTACCAATGTTGGGTTTATAATATTAGTCTCTTGGGTGTAATATTATTGCCTTGGGTTCATGATCCTTCAGGGTTTTAGTATTAATCCCTTTGGTTTATTATTCCTTTCAGTTTAAAATATTAAATCTTAGAGTTTATTAATTCAGCCATGTTTATTTTAGTGTTTTTAATATCTACCTTAGGGTTTGTATACCTTGGGTTTATAATATTAGTCCATTTTATAATATTAAATGGTTGGGTTTATTAGTTCCTTGGGTCTATGATATTAATAATCTCTTTTGTTTATTATTCCTTTCAGTTTAAAATATTAATTCATAGGGTTTATTAATTCAACCATGTTTATTTTAGTATTTTTAATATTTATCTTAGGGTTTTGTATACCTTGGGTTTATAATATTAGTCTCTTTTGTTTAATATTATTCCTTGTGGTTCATAATCCCTTGAGGTTTTAGTATTAATCCCCTGGGTTTATTGTAATATAATCTTTCAGATTTTAGTACTAATCCCTTCGGTAATAATAATATAATATTTTTAGTATAATAATAATACAATATAATTGTCATTATTATTATTAATATTCTTATTTTATATTATTATTATTATTATAATATAATATTATTCTCCATTATTATTATTATTATTATTATTATTATAATCATAAATATATAAATGTATAAGAATATAATTCTTATTAGTCATATAGTTATTAATAATCATAAATAATTGTTCTTTAAAAAATTCACAATAATTCCCTTATCCCAATTCTAATTATCATTGGATCATGGTTGTTATTATTATTATTATAATATTATAACTATTATATTATTATAATAATGTATTGGTAATATAATATTATTATCATTTATTATTGTTAAGTAATATTACTAATATTATTAAGATTAATATTACTATTATAATATTAATATAATAATTTTAAATATATAAGAATATGGTGGTTATTTTCTATATAGCTATTAATAATTATAAATAATTGGTTTTTAAAAAATACACATAATAATTCTCTTATCAGAATTCTAATTATTATTAGACCATAGTTGTTATTATGAGTATAATAATATTATTATTATAATAATATAATAATAAATATATTATATTATTATAATAATAATACCATATTATTATTATTATTATTGTTATTATTATAATATTATGATGAGTTATAATATAAATATATAAGAATATGGTTGTTATTATTTATATAATTATTAATAATGAGAAACGTTGGTTGTAATACTGTGCTAGGGATAACTCCTCCACATGCCACCATTGGTTTACATTGCCTCTCCTCTTCCACTCTGAACTTGTCAGACCTGCAGGCTTCCATTATTTTCTCCTTAGACATATCTCTACCTTTCCGTGGGAAATCATACCAAACAATTTTGATTTTTAGATGTTTCAACTGCTCAACTGCACACTACCTACCAGTTTCTTTGATATATTTGCGCCATCTCTGTCAAGTGGAAATGATTGGCCATCATCAGATGTATTATTGCGTACAACAACCTATTCTCTTGTTGGGCGAGCAGGCATGTTATGAGCCTTGTTGCAAACATGCCTCCATGTTTGAGCAATGGTGCCTCCAAGTTTGAGAAGTGGTGCATTGGAGTGGTGTGAATACCTACATAGAATTATCAAAACTTCTCTTTTAATCTCCGTGCTAGTATGGTTCAAAACATTATAGGTCGGTCCCTCTGCGTGGATTAAAGGATTTTTTGTATATGTTGAATACTGGAGCGATTCTCTATAAGGATTAAAGTCCTCACCGAATATTAGTGCATTCATTAGTTTAGAACACTGGTAATGAACTCTAGGGGCTTGACGATTACCATTTTTTCCCTTCAGATTTGGGTCTTCTCAGCTGGTGGATCACAAATATATAATGAATTGGGGACACTTCCTCTAGCATACAACTTCAACTTCTTGTGAGTTCTAGAAGAGTTCTAAGAATTGCATTAAGCACTCCAGAGTTGATGGTCATCCTTAAACCATCGCAGGTTGTAGACCTCCCTTTTCCCGGTTGAGGTTCTCCCTCTTCAAATCATTAGGGACACTTCCACTAGCAAAATATTTTAAACCATATATAAAGAATCACAAATATATTGGAATTAATAAACAATCTAATACACTGTACTGTCGACAATACAATAATGATTAACAAAACCATTCTCATAGACATTCAAATATGTTTACAAAATGCACAAGATAAAATAGATTTTTGGAGCTTAAATCTCAACTTCATTAAAAAGAATTACAACAATGGAGTCGTCATTCTGAACCTATTTCTATTCAGAACATTGAGACACCAGCTGAAAATACTCCCATAAGCTACAAGTCAATAATGTTGCCATTGATTCAAATCCAGTGCCCAATGAAGCATAAGAGTTACATGTAGATGCAAAAAATCATCCTGCACTCCCTAAGCCCATCATCGAACCTTGGGAAGATCGTATCCATAAAAAACACATAACTGGTATTGGATATTAGAAGGATGTGTCCTTTCATATTCCATATTGGATTTCTTCATGAAAGTTCACCTTCAAATGTCTGAGATTTTGCTCCTCTTCCGCAAGAGCAACAACAAATTTTTAAGTGCCAACATTGTGATAGATTTGGCGATATGAAGGATAATTGTTTTGATCATCATCCATGTGATAATTATCGTCATGATAATCATCATTCAAATAGATCAGATTGTTAAATGCTAACATTGTGATAGATTTGGCCATATGAAATATCATTGTTTTGATCTTCATCCATGTGATAATTATGGTCATGATAATAATCATTCAAATAGATGCTTCAAAAACATGCCTCATGCAAGAACAAATATTCACCTTGGATGGATTGTTTCTTAGTAATGGGCTTCAATATCCAAGACTCGATATTTTAGTCATATGTCAAAAATTTTTCTAGAGTATTAAGAATATTACAGTTGAGTTTTCTCCATATTCTCACCGTGTATCTGATAGGGGGGAAGTGATGGCCATATACAAGCTTCAAAGCCACATCAAGTGAGCTTGAGCCACAACCTGCCATACCAGATTCAATGTTGTAGCCATAGACATAGGTGCCCCTTAGCATGCCTTTAGTTGTTTGTTAGCTTTAAACCACCTATGCAGGGTTGAGACCTCCATTTTTAGGGTTGAGCTTCTCCCTCTTCAAAGAATTGGGGACAATTCCTCTAGCATACGACTTCAACTTCTTGTGAGTTTTGCAAGAGTTTTAAGAATTGTGTTAAGCACTCCAAAGTTGATGGTCATCCTTAAACCATCAAAGGTTGTAGACCTCCCTTTTCCAGGTTGAATTTCTCCCTCTCCAAATCATTAGGGACACTTCCACTAGCATAATATTTTAGCGCCATTCCAGATTTGGAAGAGTTCCAAGAACTACGCTAAGTGTTCGAGTGTTGGTGGTCATTCTTAAGACAACCTCTTATACCAATATTTCAGAGAGAACATTTAGCTTAGTGCTTCAATACATTTATTCACATTTTATGTTACAACTCTCTTCTTGGACTCATACATACCCCTTTGGATTAATGGGGGGAATGTTGGACTCGTGGTGCTGTTGGACACCTAATCCTCTAAGGGTTTGTGTGGAATTTGAGCAATCAAAGGGAGTGCAAGATACCACTTGGAATATGAAACAAAGGGTCACTAGACTTGTATAAATATGTATCATTGTGAATAATATATTCGTTCAAGATTGATCTTTCATATCTCTTGTCTTCGCCATTGTTGTGTTTAACAATATTCAAAATTATATAAGATGGTAGAATGCCCCTCATTATCATGACTATCTAGAAAATTATTAAAAAATTATTCCAACCATGATGTTTCTACTTTAGAGCTATCTCCTTCATCTCCATTTCTGAAATCCATTTCTATCTATTATTAATCGCTGGTTCCAAGATCTTCAATAATGTTCCGTAGTGTAACATCTACTTTAGTCATCATGAGATATGAATAGTTTCCATTGTCCCTATCACCTAATGACTTCCTTACCTAGTTGTTAAATCCATATCAACAATATGAGTAACCTACATCTTTTTTACCTTGGTAGATGGTTTCCTTCCATCAATCCAACAATTCATATCCATCAATCCAACAATCCAACAAAAACTTTTTATTTCATATCCTTCCTTTTCGATATATTTTTCTTTTTATCATGCATGATTTCAAACATATCCTTGCACATTCAGTAGATGTTTCATTGTTAATGGTTAGCTTTAAAAACAAGCAAAAGTAATTTTGAGTATATACCCAAAGGTTCCATAAGTAGAAATAATTTTTAGCAATGGGAAGGAAACAAAATTCATCCTTCGATAATTAGCATGAAAAATTTTTACAATCTAAGGATGAATAATGGTAATGACATATAGTTTAAAAAGTATATAGGTTAGGCATACGAAGGAAATTCACACTTTATAAGGTAAGATGAGTTTGATTCGAGTCTCGAAAAGAAAAAAAAATTGTGTATAATCATTTCAAATAGACATATTTGCTAGAGCTCAAACAAAATTTTATTCAATAGTCTAGTAACCATACATCCAATTAATTTACTACATGTGGCAGTTATGAATAGAAGGTTACAAATAGGGGTCATGAATGAATTCTAGTATAGCTTAAGAATTGGCTTAGCTACACCAATCCACAAAAGCAAGATGACAGTGCTAGCATATTTATTCTCGTCTTTTCTACATACAAGGGAGTTTTCACATATTTAGAAGAAAGGTTCAAATTATATCTTAGACTTGTATGCAAATAAATACCCTCGATTTATGTAAATTATGGTTCACACATACCTTTGAATGCTCTACGTGAAAGGCCAAGATTATTTTCCTTGTAGGTGGCAAAGAAATGGTTTAATAAAAATGATAAGGCCTTGAAAACTAATTATTAACACTATATATATATATATATATATATATATATATATATATATATATATAAGTGTAACTATGGTCTCAAATGTATAGTGAATCTATATAGTCTCAAATTTTAGAGAGACTATAAGTTTTGAGTGTTGTGGGTATTCCTAAAAATATGAAGAATGGGTACGCATTGGATGTGGAATGGGTGTCTACACTTGACATTTGAGTAAAAATATAAGGATATAAGTCAAAAATACAATTACAAAAATTAGTTTTCTTCTTTTCCCTACAAAATATTAACCCTTGGGGATGACATCATCATCTTGAATCCTATTGGTTCTGTTAAAGTTAATTTTGTTAGCACATTTTTTGTTTTGAGGCCCATTTATGACATCAAATTTTCCATAACATATTAGAGAAAATGAGTTGGGTAGATGAGGTAGAAATATGTAACTTGGTTTATGCACACTATATGTAGCCTCATAGTCTAGCTTTGTGGTAGCATATATGCAAGATTACTATGGATAGGTGAAAAATTTATTATACAAATCTATTTTATTGGAATACTTTTTCTTAAGATATAAGTGTTTCATCTCTATTTATAAGTTTTCATTTGTTAAACAAACTTTTTTAATGTATCTTCAATTTATTTTCTATGTGTGTTCTGAGAAGTAAGCACAGTGGGTACTCGTTGGATGTGGAATTTGATTCCACATCGAACGAGTTGAAATTTGTGTAAGTGTATAAGGATGTAAGCCAAAACTACAAATACAAATATTTTTTCTTCCTTTTCCTCCAAAATAATTACCCCTAGGGATGACATCATCATCTTGAATCGTATTGGTTGTGTTAAAGTTGATTTTCTCAGTTTGTTTTTATTTCCATGTTTGACATCAAAGTTCCCCTAGCATACGAGAGAAAATGAGTTGGGTAGTTTGAGTTTGCAATTTTTAACTTGCTTTTGGCACCCTATATATAACCACATAGTCTAGCTATGTGGTGGCATCTGCATTGGATGACTATGGTTAGGTGGAAAATTTCTAATACAAATTCATTTTCTTGGACCATTCTTTATTAAAATATAAGTGCCCAATCTCTATTTATAAGTTTGCATTTGAATTGTATAATTAACTTATCTATATAGTTAGCTATTTATCTATGTACAAACACTTTGATGTTGTGTATATGTATTATTAATTTTCAACATGGATACGAAGTTTCCATGAAATATACTAATTCATCTTTGTGTAATTTCACTGCATTCTATTCATTACATTCATGCACACTATCTAAATTAATATTTTGTTATTTCTTACCCAAATATGCAATGGGTCCCTATTATATATTCAGTATATGGAATTTGTGACACCAAAATCATAATAATAAGTTTTATGATGAAAGAAAAACACCCCTTACCATCACATGTGATAAAAATGCACAATATGAGCAAAGGGTGCTTCACTCATAATCATGATCATCAATGAAAAATAATCTCCTGCTTGGAGAGTGGAAATACATGATAAATGGATACTTATAATGCATGCTAAGATTTTTATAAGAGTCACATACATGAGGGTGACTAGCACCCTTTACTTCATAATCTACCAAGGGAGTGATATTGATAAAATCGATAAACCTCTTTACTCATTGACAGACCATAATTACACTTGCTCAAATAAATGTGAATGGTGGTTCTCCTTTGTAATTAACAGTGCAAGGGGTTGATACATATGAGGGTTTACCATCCTCAAAGCTCTCGGTACCTTATTCATGTTCAAGGGACCAAGTATTTGCGGCATTTCCATTTAGTGGTTCAATAGGAAATAATGATATTTGATTGCGACATGCCCCTTTCATTACTTGCATAATTCTAAGGACACTTGCTAGAGTGGAGGAAAATATCAATGTGTACCTTCATAAATGAGAGAGTTATATCAGGTGAGAGGAAAGTAATGTGTACTATATTTCTTTGGGAATTATGATCATTGTAATGTACCAATCACCCCTATACATTATTGGGATGTTGGGGTACTATAAAATTCCTTCCACTGACTTTAAATTTTGCTTTGATACTTTTTTCTCACATGTCTAAGCATTTAGTTGGGTTGAATTTAGCTTTATTATAATTCTCTGATATGGTAATGACTGCACTATTATATTATGGATTGATTAATACAGGTTTACATATAATTCAAGATCATATATAAAAATATAACAACATTACATTCATAACATTACAATGAAAATTCAATATTTACAAAGATATCCAAAAATGTTGATCTTAGGAGAAAATTTCACCATAAGAACTTATCTCCTAGCAATAATTCATCAACTAATTGTAGATGAAGGATTTTGCACCCATCCATACACAGCTTGTTGACTCTCATCCTTTTGCAATAGGGCCACCCCTAAGTTTAGGATATGAACCTAAAAATATAAACACCTATGATTGGATCTAATCCTCACACATAACAAAATTTCCTAGTTATAACAATCTATTCCCTCACGCAACAATTCTAGTTCACAAACTCTCTGCCCTACAACCTGCACAACCGAAGGAATGGGGTCCCCTTCACTAGCTAGATGTAGATGAGGGTTGTTCCACATAACCATAGGCTTGTTATTTCCTATCATCTTATTATAAAGGGTCACCTATAAGCTAAGGATATGAGTCCACAAAGATAAACACCTATGCCTAGCTCTAATCCTCACACATTGCCTAATTCCGTAATTATCATGTTCTGTTCACCTCACAACAATCCTAGTTCATCAACTCTCTTTCCCATATAGTCTACACAATCAAAGGAATATGATACCCTTGTTTTAAATGCATTCCCTTGGGCTATTCCACTTCCTTGATAGACATCAACACAGATGGGATAGGAAACTTTTTACGGGGAATTCAAAAGATTTTTAGCTATCACTATGTTACGTCAATGACAACCATGACCCTTACATTAGATCATAATTTTTTCATGGATTCAAAATAATTATTTCTCTTATAATTTCATTTTAATATACATGTAAATGTTCCACCAACAATTCTTTAAAATTTTGGATTATATTAGTCTTATCAACTATCCACATGAATTATACTATATAAAATACAAGAAACATAAATTTACAAAAAATCATTAAATTTTGATAGCTTTGTTTTTAATATTTATATTTTCAATTAATTAATACATTTTTTTATAGGAACACATGAAATTGGCCAAATTAAAGTGTTAGTCTTATAATTTTAAATATTATTCAATCTTCGGAGTTAGGTAGCTTTGAAAGCAATGATATAGATATCTTGTTGTCCATGATATAGTCTTCAAGAGAATAAAATTATTTGATAAAATTAGTAAATATAAAACAATGCGAACTAAATACCTTGCATATCCATGTTTGTGAGGCTTGTTGGATGAAAAAGGAATGTGATATAGATAAGTTTTCATTAGGGTCGATTCTTTTAAACCAAATATTTTAGCCTACACTCATCCGAATCAAAAATGTTGTGTGCAATATACCATGATCAAAAAATTAGTCAAAGTCAAATATGAGCGTGAGGATCTAATGTAAGCTTGGTTTGGGCTGACCCATGTTCGATCTATATTTCTCACCAAAAAAACCTTGAATCACCGGTCCTTTTGGCAATGACCTGCAACTAGATTTCAGTCTCACCCAAATTGACTATGGGAGGATGCATAACTATGTTTTTGCAGCCTTCAACGATTAAGTGATGTGGTATTAGTATGTTTTCTTATTCTTAGAATTCATAAATCACTTCGCCACATTATATTAAACGCTTAAACATGTCATATAAAACCATAAAACATCAATGTGATCAAAGTAAAATGCAACTGTGATAATTGCTACTCTATAGTAGATAATAAGAAAATATACACATCAAGATACCAAATTACTGTGGTTCACCCCAATGTGGGGCTATGCCCACAAAACCTGTTGCTTATATAATGAATTTTTGTTCAACAAAAATTTCTTCTCCTACATACTAAGCTGCAGGCTATATGTGCACTCAGCTGCAGAGCCTCACCTTCTCTACCAAAGTACAAATAACAATAATGCAACCATAACATTGGTTTAGATCCAAAGATAGATAAGATGATTCTCGTGTTATTATTTTACCCTGTATATACTGTTACATCAAAGGGTTACATCATTACAATACCATGGACTCCATAAAACAAGCAACTATGGTCCAAAACCATTGACCCTTTACAAAAATAGTGTGATTTTACAAAGAGAAGGGGCTTCAACCCACCCTGGAGCCCTTACACCGCATGATATTCCAAGTGCTCTACTTCATGCTCCACTTCGCACTTTGCTCCACACTCTGCACAACAAAATGTGAATTCTTTTCCAAAATCTACGCTAAGTTGGCCTACACCCAATAGGCCCCCAACACTCACATGTGACATGTCTTAAGTCACTCAGCCAATTTTCCTCTGATCTTCACTGCAACGATGTTGTAAGCACTGTTGAACTGCTACAAAATATTTGTGACCTGCTTCTCTTCTCGGCACACTTCCTCCAGTAGTGACTCTATCACAAGTTTTCTAGCCTTCTCCATCATTGTTTTCTCCATCTATTGAAGCTCTTGAATCCTCTCATCCACTGCTTGGGATAGTTGGAGAGCTTCATCCTACCATGGCTGAGTTCTCTTTGTAAAAACCAGATCTTCCTTCCTCAACTCCTCTATATACTTTCGGAGGGAATTTCACTCATTGATCCTGGTGAGCTTCTGTGAGATTGGTAAGATATTCACATTTTCCCAAATCTCTTCCACCTACTACTTCTTTTGCTAAATGTTTTCTCGAAGTTTCTACACATTTGGATCTTCCTGGAGTGAAGTCCAAATCTATAAACTCTAATCTAAAATCTTCCCACAATATGCCACTGTTTTGGTGGTGCCAACCATTACAACCTCTAGGTCAATCTCCCTTTCCTCCCATACTTCTTGTGGTGTGGTCAGTTAAAGCTTCATCTACATCTCACTGATCTGCATATCATATGAAAATTTCACTTCTGCAATTTTATTCTTGTAACATTTTACTGCAAGGCCAAGATTTGCAACCTTGTCGTCCACTGGTTTATTTTCTTAGATCTCAATGTCCAGAACCTGTTGGCATGTTGCTTTGATAACTTCCTTGAGCTTTTTCTACTCTTGAACTACTTGATCCTTCTCCTGGATTGCCTGGTTCAGCTTCTTTTGTAATGAATCTCGCTCTCTCTCTACCTGAATATTTAACTTTGACATGAGTTGTTTGCGCTACTTCATCTCATCTATGATCTCTTAATTTCACTTATGTAATGTTCGCAATGGTACTGTTGTGATTTTCATATATTCACATACCTCCATTCTTTTGCCTATCATTGTACTTCGATGAAGTCAAACTATAGAGCTCGAGCAAGTATTGGTGCTATCCATGTTGCAAGTATAGGCTCTACTCACCTTTACTCTCCAATTTTCTCCACTACCTGCGCTAGCTGTCCAACTATTTGTGCCAATATTTTAATTTCTATGAAGCGCTCCTTGAAACCTTTTAGAAGTGTGTCGTAGCGACCCTCTAAATTGTTCCATGAATCTGTTGTTCCTTCTTGAATTCTATCTACAATATGATCCATGTCCCCATTAGTAAGGACTAATGGTGTTATGTCCTTTGTCTTGTCTACCTTATGTTTCTTTTTTCTTTCCATGGCATCTTCACCATGTGCCTTCCTCTTTTTTGCGACAAGTTGACCTATCTATGTATTTTCCACTCTCTTCCCCATGTTGCAATGTGCCCTCATCTATCAGACTATCTTCTGCTTGTGTCTCTCACATAGTCAGCCACTCCACGGGCCATGTTGTATCTGAGCTATGAGATCATCTTCTGCCACAAAATATGGCAAGGGATGCCATTTCTTCTCTGTGTCCCTATGAGTCTGTATATAAATCCTATGGAGCACATCCCTAAAATTTGCGTCATTTCTCTACTACTGGTATAGGCTCAATGAAAGGCGAGGGTGCTGGTTCTTCAACATGCGTAAGTCCATATGCTATAAAGGAAAAAACATTATGTTCTCCTCTGGTTGCATTAGTTTAGTTGTATACCACAACAAGGCATACCGTGTGACTTCGAAAACATATGAGAGTTTTTGAAGAATTCTTCGGCGAAAATCACATGGAGAAATTTTTGTCGACGCGTTTCGAACCAACCAGTGTGGTTCATCATCAGGACAAGTTGAATGAGCAGATCTGGCCTATGCACTTTAAATAGACCGGGTAGAATATCCAATGACTCAGATTTCTTGATAAGGTAACAGCTAAAAAGACAACAGCTCGATTTGGCCTGATAACGGCTAGTTTGACCATGATACGGGGTATTATATTAATTTATATTATTTATTTATTTTATTTATATAACAGAAATTTTAGTTATAGAATAAATTAATATATAATAAGTAAATCATAAAATGAATTAATTACAAAAAAAATAATTTTAAATATATTAATAAACTTACATTAATTTAAATTTGTTAGAAATGTATACTAGAATAGGTAAAATTAAAATATTATAATGAGTAAATTATTAAAAATAAATAAATAATTTCAAATATATTAATTTTGAACTGTTAAATAAAAATATTAGATAGTTATAACGGCTAGTTTGACCATGATAAGGGCTAGTTTGATAAGGTGTATTTATTTATTTCATTTAATAATTTTTTTAGAAAATTCGGTTATTAATATAGAATAAATTAATAAATTATAATAAGTAAATCATAAAATATATTAATTTCAAATATATTAATATATTAATAAATTTAAATTAACTTTAAATTGTTTGAAATATATAATAGAATAAGTAGTAATAATAATAATAACATAAATAAATAATTTCAAATATATTAACTAATAAGAATAAAATTAATTTTAAATTGTTAGATAAAAATATTAGTTAGTAAAAAAATTAGAGAACACCAGGCTGGAAAATTAATTCAAGGTCTATTTAATGGTAAAAATAGTATTTTAAAATTAACTTTATGTAAATTAAGTTTAAATTAATAGTTAAAAAAAAAATTAATAAATAAATAAATAAGTAAATAAAAATAAATAAATAAATAAATAAAATAAATAAATAAATAAATAAAAATAAATTACCATATTAAAAATTAATTAATCGATGAAATAAGGGAGGAAAAGAAAGAAAATGACTAGGAGGAGAGGGCTGGGATCCAACAACTACTGATCTTCCAGCCATCCTCTCTATTGAGATTGTTCGGTCTTTTTTCAATCTCCAGGGCTTCCCTAAATTTCCGGTGATGGAATTGCGACACTCTAGCAATCACACTAGCCTCCTCGATGCAGACATGATGATTAGTTTTCTCCACATGCTCTGCTAAAGCAGAAGACTTAGTTCTCATATGCTTGAGGTCAGCTGCGTGCTCACTAATCCTTTGATTAATGGAGCGACCAGTCTCACCAATATAGGGGGTCCCACACGAACAAGGAATAATATAAACCCCTTTCATGTCCTTAGGGTCGATGGGATCCTTTACAGATCTGAGGGATTTACGAATGGTGTTGAGAGGTCTAAAAGATGCGGGGACATTAAGCTTCTTAAGAACCCTCGCAATCTCAACACCATTCGTAAATCCCCCAGATCTGTAAAGGATCCCATCGACCCTAAGGACATGAAAGGGGTTTATATTATTCCTTGTTCGTGTGGGACCCCCTATATTGGTGAGACTGGTCGCTCCATTAATCAAAGGATTAGTGAGCACACAGCTGACCTCAAGCATATGAGAACTAAGTCTTCCGCTTTAGCAGAGCATGTGGAGAAAAATAATCATCATGTCTGCATCGAGGAGGCTAGTGTGATTGCTAGAGTGTCGCAATTCCATCACCGAAAATTTAGGGAAGCCCTGGAGATTGAAAAAAGACCGAACAATCTCAATAGAGAGGATGGCTGGAAGATCAGTGGTTGTTGGATCCCAGTCCTCTCCTCCTAGTCGTTTTCTTTCTTTTCCTCCCTTATTTCATCGATTAATTATTTTTTAATATGGTAATTTATTTTTATTTATTTATTTTTATTTACTTATTTATTTATTTATTTATTTAATTATTTATTGATTTTTTAATTAATTTAAACTTAATTTAATTAAGAAAATTAATTTTAAATCTATTTTAATTATTAATTTAAACTATTATTTAATTTTAATATTTTAATTTATTATTATTATTTATTTATATTTTATTTATATATTTTATTTATTTATTTATTTATTTTTTTAATCAATTTAAACTTAATTTACATAAAGTTAGTTTTAAAATACTATTTTTACCATTAAATAGACCTTGAATTAATTTTCCAGCCTAGTGTTCTCTAATTTTTTACTAACTAATATTTTTATCTAACAATTTAAAATTAATTTTATTCTTATTAGTTAATATATTTGAAATTATTTATTTATGTTATTATTATTATTATTACTTATTCTATTATATATTTCAAACAATTTTAAATTAATTTAAATTTATTAATATATTAATATATTTGAAATTGATGTATTTTATGACTTACTTATTATAATTTATTAATTTATTCTATATTAATAACCAAATTTTCTAAAAAAATTATTAAATAAAATAAATAAATAAATACACCTTATCAAACTAGCCCTTATCATGGTCAACTAGCCGTTATAACTATCTAATATTTTTATTTAACAGTTCAAAATTAATAGATTTGAAATTATTTATTTATTTTTAATGATTTACTTATTATAATATTTTAATTTTACCTATTCTAGTATACATTTCTAACAAATTTAAATTAATGTAAGTTTATTAATATATTTAAAATTAATTTTTTAATAACTAAAATTTCTGTTATATAAATAAAATAAATAAATAATATAAATTAATACCCCGTATCATGGTCAAGCTAGCCGTTATCAGGCCAAATCGAGCTGTTGTCTTTTTAGCTGTTACCTTATCAAGAAATCTGAGTCATTGGATATTCTGCCCGGTCTATTTAAAGTGCATAGGCCAGATCTGCTCATTCAACTTGTCCTGACGATGAACCACACTGGTTGGTTCGAAACGCATCGACAAAAATTTCTCCATGTGATTTTCGCCGAAGAATTCTTCAAAAATTTGATATGGATCACAGAAGTCTCAATTCAATAACATATGAGGGTACTAAGCATAACTACAAATATTTTGTCTCTCTCCATGGAAGCATAGCAATTATCAAAATTAACCATGCATAATGAAATGCAATGCCTTTCTCCCGAGCCTCGCAACAGTCGTCCAAAAACTCTTGGCATAGATATGACGCCTAGTTGTACTGAAATCCATTAGCGCACTGCTCAGCTAATGAAACCACCTATGTAGGGACTTCATTAGCCCGACACTTCCTCATGTTTTTTCTTGCCAATATGCATGCTATGAAGCAAACTCCCTAGTCACTGGTTGAGTTTATATCATAACCTCACTTCTGTTTTTTCAGTCCCAACTTCTTCTTCAAGTTTTTTGCTATTGCTCTGTCGTCATATCTCCCAACAAATTCTTCTGCAGGGTTACGACATTGAAATGCCATTCTTATGATTCTCCATATCAACATTGGGTCGATGAGGATCCTCTTCCCTATCCATAGTCATCCATCATCCACCAGCATGAGTAGCTGTCTCACACAGGTGATGCTCCCTAGACTTCTACTGAAGTGTGGCATGTTCAACATGTTCAACAACCCCAACTATGCCAACCTAGCTGCCCACTTCTATGTTTCTAACCTCGTGACACCAATCTCAGGGTAGTTCACTTGTTTTAAATATTTTTCAAGTGTGAACTATGAATATTTATTCCTGTCATTAAAATCATAGTCCATGAGCTTCAGTTGTAGAATCTTCCCAAGGGTTTCTCCAGCAAATGGCAGACTCAAGAAATAAAGGTGTGAAGGTTCCATACTTGGTGTCCCTCGACTCTTTCACTAGTTTTTCAATTAGTTTTCTTGCTGGAATATATCATAGTAGAGGCGATGGAAACACTATGCCATCTATTTCCATCTCCACTTGCTCTTCTTCTTCTTCACTATCTCTTACTTGTTCGGGATCAACAAGTTTCTTGTCCTGTTTCTTCTTCATTCTTTCTTCCTTGATCGATTTCTTTCACGGGGATCTCCATTGTGTATGTGATGATGCTATTGTGGGTGATGTTGCTGTGGGCATATCAGGTACTACTTCCATGACTTCTACTGAGCCCTTCTCGTTGAATATGCGAATTAATTCTTGAGTTGTCAGGATGTTCATGTAAAAAATTTTGCAACTTCTTCACAATGGAAATACTCGAATTCTCAATTCAGAAAAGTGCCAAATCTGGGTAGGATGTGGCTTTTTATATCAATTCTAAATTTCTAACCTAATCATTAGATTAGATTGTGCTAATTAATTTCATATATATCCCTATATCTTGTTAATATGTCCTCATAAAAGCAATTTTCAGCATGATCTAACGTTAACCTTCCAATTTAATGGTGATATTTCTCTGATGAACTCCATTGCATCCTATAGTGTAGTGAACAACCCCTATTATGTCAAGACTGCTACGATCTTCAACATAATACAGACTCTAGCTAAATCACTTCCTATGTCGAAGCTCTCTGCAGTGTAGTTTATAGTTGAGTGCCCACTTTCAACTATAGGTTCCACTAAGACTTTTCTCCTTTCCTCTTTAGAGTGAAGCTATAGGGGCAAGGATGTCCCTATACGACTTCAACTTGCTACCATTTACTCTTCCCTAAATCAATTCTCCAATTAACTTTTCTAATTGAACTGCACCTCCATCAGTAATATGCTTGATAATGTACAGGCCCAACCAATGCATCTTGAATTTTCCTAGAAAATTTATAAATTTACCATCGTAGAGAAAAATAAGGTCTCCTACGTGGAACTTCTTCTAGTTAATATGTCTATCATGCCAGGCCTTTTTCTTTCTTTATGTACTTGCTTATGAAATATTAATATAAATATGTTTTCTTCTAAAGAAAGCAACTGCGCCATTCATTCCTTCATTACATCAGAGTCTGCCATATCTGTAAAAGAGGCAACACTCAAGCTAGCCACGGTGTATTCCATGTGCATCACAACTTCTTTCCCATAAAATAACTTGAAGGGTGTCTGGCTTGTCAACTTTTTACATGTGGTCCTATAAGCCCATAATACTATTGGAATTCTAAGGTCCAAGTCATGTTTATTCATGTTGCATACCTTACTAAGTGAATTCTCCAAAATCTTATTAAACGCTTCTACTATTCCATTAGTCTGAGGGTGATAAGGGCTACTCTTTTGATGATAAAGTTGGAACTCCTTAGTGAATGCTTCAATAGTACTATTTAGGAAGTTCGAACCTTGGTCACTCATCAAAATATTTGGACGTCCAAATCTAGACATTATGTACTGAAAAATAAACTTCAAAGCAGTCTCTGCATTGCAGTTCCTTACTAGTTTTTCTTCGACCCATCTTCTCAAGTAATCGGTTACTATAATTTTGTACCTTGCACCGGTCCTTTTTCTAGGTGGGTTGATGTGTCCAAAAAAATCAATGGCCCACTTATCAAAGGATTGCAATGTAAATTGTGGTATGAATGGAATCTCATCTCTTCTTCAAGGATTCCCTATTCTTTGGCACACATCACATGCTTGGAAGTACTCCTTACATATTTATGTACTGTAGGCCACCACAATCATGCTCTCAAAATATTCTGGGTAGCAGATTTTCTAGCATAGTGTCCACCAACTACGCCCCCATGTGCCTCTACTAGAATCATTTATATTTCATGTTGAGGAACATATTTATGCAATATGTCCTTGGTCCCATCTTATATAAGTGTCCTGCTATTAACAAAAAGTTAGTTTCTTTAACCACTACTTCTTTCTTTTGCTATGTAGTGTATTCTAAATGAGCCATTCATGTGGTAAAAAATTCAATGATATCTGCAAAGTGGTCATATATAACTCTAATTGAAAATAACTATGCATCAGAGATATTATCCTCTATGTTAGTTGGTTCTTCCCATATTTCTAGCCTTGAAAAATAGTAAGCTCCTGCATTCAGTCTCCCTAGTTTAACAATGATCTCAAAGTCACACTCCTGGAACAACAGTAACCATATGAAGATATTTCCTCCTAAGACATGCTTATTAACCAAATAATTTAGTGTAGAATGATATGTAAACATTTTAAAGTGTGACCCTAGCAAATTGTGTCTAAACTTCTGCAAATCATATACCATGGCCAATCCTTCCCTTTCTGTAGTGGTCTAATTCATTTTTGCTTCAGATAACTTTCCACTTGTAAAAGATATCTCCTGCACCAGGTTGTGTCATTACCACTCCCAAAGCTATATAATAAGCATCCACATGGACATGGAATTCCTTATTTGAATCAGGGAACACTAGTATAGGTGAAGCTACCCTTTTTTATTTCTATATGTCGAGGCTCTTTTGACATTCTTCATTCCACTAAAGAGTTACATCCTTCTTCAACAATTTCTCCATAGGCAGAGTGATCTGAGCATACCCCTTGATGAACTTCCTATAATACCCAGTATGCTGCAACGTGGTGCGAAGCTATATTATGGTCTTAAGTGGAGGAAAATTCACAATGATAGCAATCTTAGCAGGGTCCACCATTAGTCCTTTCTTACAGACAATATGTCCCAACAATATGCAGACAGGTACACAAAATATGCACTTCTTTAGGTTCAAATTGATATGATATTGCCTACATGCATCGAGCATAAGTCTTGAACTTCTAATATGTTTTCTCATCTATCCAAATATTGTCCAATCATCAAAATATACTTCTAAAAAATTGTGGATGTATTCCTTAAGCACCACCCTAGAAAATATAGGAGGGGAATTTTTCAATCCAAAAGACAAAGTATGTGAGCCCCATTCTATAACAGATGTGGTTTTATGTCGATATTCAGGTGCAATCCTAATTTGATGTTAACATGAGAATCCATCTATAAATGCGTGAGCTTCTTGACCTCCTACATTTTCTAGCACTTCATTTATGAACGGGGTAGGGAAGGGATCATGTAGACATGCATCATTCAACTTTCTCAGATCAACACAGATCCTAATCTCTCCATGAGTCTTCTTGTCTTGCACTACCATAAGACTCCCGCATTATGATTCTTCTATTGGTTCAACAATTCCTGCTACTATCATCTTATCAAGCTCGATTTTCACTTTCTCCTTATACTTAAGGTTCAATATGTAAGGTCCTTGTTTGACTTGCTTCACATCAGGCTTAAGGGGAATCTTTATGATTCCTAGATATCCTAGTATACCATTCATCTATGAAAACTTGGTGGGAAATAGTTCTTTATATTCATGAGGTAGATCTGTAACTTTGTTGATTGTCTCTTCATCCCATTAGTCTCCTACTGTTGTAAACTTGGATTCCTTGTCTGATCCTATGCTCATGTTATGAAACTAGCTCAAAAAAAGATAGAATGGCTAGATCAACACCTTAGAATTCAGCCTCTTCAAGGGGAAACCTCCCTCACATTACATAAATGAACAATTCTTGGATGATTCAAATGAAAAAACCTCCTTTCTATATATAGGAGTCTAAGGAGTCACAATATAACCCAGCCGACCTAACAATAATAATATAAAGCCACAAAAATAACAATAGAGGGATTCTATGGGGCACAATAATAACAATATGGGGACAATAGGGGCACAACAATATTAATAAGGGATACAACTACAAAAGTGATGGGGTAATCACTAGTATTATAGGGACCTAACATGCCCCTCTCCTTCAAAAAAGTTTTGTCCTCAATGCTTGAGTAGTTATGGATGCTTCTGTATAAAATTTTCATCCCCCCATGTGGAATCTTTAGCGGATAAGTTCTTCCACTTGATAAGATACTTTGAAATTGATCGATTTTGTAGCTGTTGAGTTCTTGTTTCTGTGACTGCTTCCGGTTCCAATATAATTTTTCCTTCCTCGTCAAGTTCCAGAAATATTTTTTTCACTGGCAGCTTGTCGCCTATAACCTTCTTTACACATGAAACATGGAAAATTGGGTGCAATCAAGAAGTTGCAAGAAGCTCCAATTTGTAAGCCATAGTACCAATCTTTTGCAACACCTTCTACGGACCATAATACTTTGGTGATAATTTATTATCCTTCTTAGCTTGCTTGAGGGAAATTTTCTTATATGGTTGTAGCCATAGGAATACCCAATCACCTACATCAAAACTTCTTTCGCTACGATGTTGATCTTCCTATTGTTTCATTCTATTCTGCGCCAACATGAGGTTATTGTTTAAGAGTTGGAGGACTTGTTGTTGATGTTCGATGTGATGTTCCACTGCTTGAACCTTAGAATTTTCTCTTAAATATGATGTGATGGATGGTGGCTGATATCCATAAAGTGCCATAAATGGGGTGATTTTTTTTGTTGTATGGAAGGAAGTGTTATACCACCATTCAGCTAGAGGCAACCATTTGACCATGTCTATTTATCAGATACAAAGCAACAAAGATATCCTTCCAAAAATTTGTTTACTATCTCATTTTTCCCATCAGATTGAAGATGATAAGATGAGCTATGAGCTAACTGAGTACCAAGACAAGAAAATAATTCTGTCCAAAAATTTCCAGTGGAAATGGGATCTTTGGGTTTCCATGTAGCTTTTGAATTGTTTCCATAAATGCAGTAGAAACTGTACTGGCTCTAAATGGATGCGATAATGCACAAAAGTGTGCATGCTTGGTAAGTCTATCAACTACAACCATGATGGCACTCTTTCCCTCAAACTTGGGTAAATCTATGATAAAATCCATTGAAACCACCTCCCAATGTTAGCTTGGAATGGATAAAGGTTGTAATAGACCCAGTGTCTGAATTGTTTCAACTTTATTTTGTTGGCAAACCAAACATTCCACCACAAACTTTTGAATATCCAATTTAATTCCATCCCAGAAAATTCCTTCTTAACCCTGTGGTAAGTTTTTAAAAATCCCGAGTGCCCTCCTAAGGTAGAAGTGTGCAATTCCATAAGAATATTTTGTTTTAGTTGGGAATTCTTACAGAGGTATAAGCGATCTTTGTACCATAACGAATCATTTTTTCAGCTAAATGTATCAGATGTACTAGAATCTTGTTGTAACTTTCGAATAAGTGCCCACACTTCTTCATCATTCTTCCATTCCTCCCTTGCATTGTTTATCTAATCTAGTTGGATAATGGAAATGGCGCACAACAATGCTTCCACATCCTCATCCTTTCTTGAGAGTGCATCTGCCACCACATTTTTCTTCCCTTTTTTGTAGATGATTTCAAAGTCATAACCCAACATCTTTGTGACCCACTTTTGTTGCTCTTCAGAGGATAATCTTTTTTCTAAAAAGTGTTTAAGGCTATCATGATCCATTTTTACCTTGAAGTGTCTTCCCATTAGGTAGGGTCGCCATTTCTTAAGTGCATGGAGTATTGCCAAAATTTCCTTCTCATAAATAGCTTTGTGTAAAAACTTTCCCTTGATTGGATGCCTTTCAAAAGCAATGGGTCTTTCATCTTGCATTAAAATAGCAATAATTCCATTTCCTAAAGCATCACATTCCGCAATAAAGGTTTTTGTGAAGTCCGGTGTAGCTATGACCGGTGCTTGGCACATTGCGTGTTTAAGATGTTCGAAGGCCTTTGTTGCTTTTGGAGTCCATGAAAATGCATCTTTCTTCAATAATGTTGTTAGAGGTGCTGCTATTCTCCCATAGTTGTTAACAAACTTCCGATAATACCCTGTCAACCTGAGAAATCCTCGTAGATGCTTTATGGAGGTGGGGATTTTCCATTCCTTAATGGCTTTAATTTTGCTAGGGTCTACCTTAACTCCTTCATGAGATACAATATGATCTAGATATTCCACCTCTTGTACTCCAAAGAAGCATTTGTATCTTTTTGCATATAATTGTTTCTCCTCCAATAGTTGTAGCACCCTGTCAACATGTTCAACATGATCCTTCCAGGACTTGTTGTAGATTAGTATATCATCAAAAAATACTAACACAAATTTTCTAAGGAAGGGTTTAAAAATGGAATTCATTAAACCTTGAAATGTAGAAGGTGCATTGGTAAGGCCAAAAGGCATGACCAAAAATTCATAATGACCCTCATGAGTTCTAAATGTTGTTTTTGGAATGTCTTCAGTCTTCATTCTAATTTGATGATATCTTGAATGAAGATCCAACTTGGTGAAGTAAATTTATCCATGCGATTCATCTAGTAATTCATCAATGACAGGAATGAGAAACTTATGTTTAATAGTGAGCTTGTTGAGCTCCGTATAATCTGGAC
Organism: Pinus tabuliformis; assembly: GCA_031772625.1. NCBI lineage: Eukaryota > Viridiplantae > Streptophyta > Pinopsida > Pinales > Pinaceae > Pinus > Pinus tabuliformis. The sequence continues at coordinate 965,451,213 of CM062808.1, forward strand.
ACATGCGCCATGATCCATCCTTCTTGTGCACCAATACTACTGGAGCAAAGAAAGAACTTTGATTAGGTTGAATTATACCCGCCTCTAGAATTTCTGCAACCATACATTCAATTTCACTCTTTTTGGCATAGGGATATCTTTATGGCCTGATGTTTGGAGGAACACTTCCTGGAATCAGATGAATAGTATGATCATGATCACAAATAGGTGGGAGACCTTTGGGAGTCTCAAATACTTTGGAATGATTTTCCAAGACTTTTTGGAGATTTGGAGAAATAGATGATTGAATGTGGAAACATCTAGTGAACATAATTATGCAATTACACCTCTTTGTGCCATTTTGAGGAGCTTTGTCATAACATTAGAGATGATTATCTTTCTCGGTTTCCCTGTAATATCCCTTAATTCAACTTCCTTTCCTTCCACAAAACATTTCATGAAAATTTCTTGAAAATTAAAATCTATTGTACCCAAGGATTGTAGCCATTGGAATTCCAGTACAACATCAGCACCTCCCATTGGAATGGAAGAATTGGGCTATTCAATACATATTCTCCCATGGATAGCTTGATATTATGGCACTTTCCAGACCAATTTATCATTCCTCCATTTGCAACAATCACTTGACACTTTGGTGCTAGATATAGGAAGCAATTCAATTCCTTTGCTATCTTACAATGAATAAAATTGTGGGTACTTCCTAAATCAATCAACACTATTACCTTTTTCTTCTTGATTTGTCCATCTATCTTGATGGTTTGAGGAGTGGTAATTCCAGACAATGCATTACAAGATATGGTCGGATTAATTTTGTCTTTACCTAGGCTTTGTTGCTAGAGTATATCCTCTTCTTTTAACCTTTCTTGCTCCTTTTCTTCTTCCTCTTCACAATCGATGTAGAATAATTTCTTCTCAGCACACTTATGACCTTTAGTGTATTTGCTATCACAATTGTAACAAAGCCCTTTTGCTCTTTTTTCTTCCAATTTTTTTGGTGTCAACCTTATAGGTTGTGGAAGACTAGGGGCAACAACACTTCCATATTTATAGTTTTGAGTGGTATGCTTCCTGGTTGCCATAATTTTGCTTTCCATTTTTCTTGCTAGCATGAATTCCTTCTCTAGTGAATCAGGTTCCCAAAGGTGAACATATGTAAGATATTATCCTTTAAAGTCCCTATGAACACATCAATGCTAAGCTCCTTTGGAATATTTTTACCCTTAAGTTCAATTTTTGGAACTCCTCAATGTGCTCCATTATTGAGCCCTTTTGTTTGAGACTTATTAATTGGCTAAAAAAGTGTTGCTTTTTGTATCCTCATAATGTTCTATCAATTTGCCCAAGTGATAATTTGTTTATGAGAGCAAAGCCATTGATACCATACAAACTGATTTGGTTCCAAATATAAAGTTGCAATACGTACCTTTTGTGTGTTTTGAACATTAATGAGATCGAAGAATTGCTCCATTTGTAATATCCATGTTGTGGGATCCTTGCCATCAAACTTCCTCATATAGATTTTTGGAATATGGTGGGTCTTCAATCCAACATTAGAGTCTATGAAATCATGATTAACATTTCTTTTGTTCTCATCATGAGTTTTCTTTACTACCCTTTCACCATTAAGCATTTCTTGTAGAAACTTTGTCAAATATGTCTTCAAATCTGTCTTCAAATCTTCCATGCATGTCTTCAAATCTATCTTAAAATCATCCATCTTAGCTTCCATGCCCTTTATCTTAGATTCCACGCCATTTATCTTAGATTCCACACCACTTATCTTCGCTTCTGTTAGCTTTTGTGAGAGTGACATTTGTTGCACTTGGTCTTGTAATTTTGATATATCATGTAGCATTTCTTCCTCTTCTTCATGAGTCATGCTAGGGATTATATGTTGCTTACTAGGTGTTTGCATTTTCTTTCCTTGTGGCATCAGTTACCGATAATAATGCTCTACTGTGCCCTTTGAATTCTTCAAAATAATTTTTCAAACCCAGCTTAAGAAAAAATTTAAAAAAAATCTACACACCCTTTTTCACTTTGTAGGAGCTTGATATTGCCTCTAATGTATCTCTGTAATTTTAGATCATCTAGTTCCGAAATTGTGACCTGTAGTATTCCTCTATGTCCTCTTTCCAATGCCACCAGTCTGATCCAAATTGGATTCTCCAAGAAAGAGTTATGCCAAATCTCCCACAGTGACCTGATTATAGACTAGTTCAGTAGAGCGAACTTGTACGATGTTCCACGAGTCACTATTTCAACCTTTTTCTCTAAAACATATATACAAGAAACTACAGTCCATTCTCTTTCTGTACCTTCTTATGGAATTTCAATCCGATGCCCAGAGAGAAATTTATGACAATTTTCCCTAGTTCACCTGTTTAGGATGTAATTCAGGAGTTTGCAAAAAGACCAACTTCCTCAGATCATATCTCTACAAATATAGTGCAAAAAGCTTTGAAATTCGGACCTGAGGTTCAGTGCGATTTATTCTCAAATGGGATTTTCTTTTTAGCTTCTAAAACATCACAGAAAAATTTATATCGAAAATGCCACGATCACGTATTTCGAGCAGCAAAACCCTAGAATCCAAAGCTCTGATACCAAATGTTATGAACCAAGCTCAAAAAAAGATAGAATGGATAGATCAACGCCTTAGAATTCAGCCTCTTCGAGGGGGAAACCTCCCTTACATTACATAAATGAACAATTCCTGGATGATTCAAATGACAAAATCTCCTTTCTATATATAGGAGTCTAAGGAGTCACAATATAACCCAGCTGACGTAACAATAATAATATAAAGCCACAAAAATAACAATAGAGGGATTCTATGGGGCACAGTAATAACAATATGGGGACAATAGAGGCATGACAATATTAATAAGGGATACAACTACAATATTAATGGGGTAATCACTAGTATTATAGGGACCTGACAGTTCACCTTCTTGGTCTTTAGTGGCTTCATTATATTTGGTATCTCTAACTCAGTTCCATTTACTTCGTGATATCCTTCTGACTCTACTATGTCGATTTTATGAGGATCTTCTTCTTCATCTGTGGTAAGGTTATAAAATTCTAGTGCATTTTCTATCTACACAACCCAAATTTTAGGTTGCTTCTATGTGAGTTGCGTTACATTCTCAAAGATCCTTTTCTTGACTATCTGAAGGGCCAAATATATGTATGGTAAATTACCCACAAAGCTAAATGTTAAGATGAAACGATCAACCATGTCTACCAAGTTTACCTTACCGTGTCAAATCTTCGTTTCAAGGTAACATTTCTTAGGGATTGTCTCTAATGTATAAATGAATCCATGTACCAATTCTTTTTGTGGAATCTCCTTCCATGCTGTAGTGCATAGCTGGATATGATTCTTAGGATTAGTTTCACCATCATATTTTATCTCTATCTTTGTTTCTATCTGTCCAAACCTTATCCACATTATTCTTTGCAATTCCTACCAACCTTGTATATTCTTCATGTGTGCATTCCACTATCTAGAAGGCGTAGCTTTCAAGGCTATATTGAAGGTTGAAAACCTTTGATTTTCTAGAACTTGTTCTTCATAATATTTAAGAAAAGTATTTACATCACCTAAGCCATCATAATAAGGAAGGTTACTTACCTCAAATATCATAGATTGAACTAATCTAGTAATTCTTACACAGTGCCTTATGGATACTTCATGCAGCCTATTATACTAGTTCTCCAACTCTTCTTCTGAGTTAGAGGTACAAGAACTATCACTCTCCCAACTCAACTTTCCTTCTGTAGTAGGGTTAACATAATCTTGTTCCTTTTCTGTCATTTGATAGATATTATCTATGTCAGTTGTGTAATATTATTCTTTGATTGGTTATGTATATATTACTCCTAATGGATCCAAAGGAACGATTACTCTTGTATTGTTTCCTTCAAATATCATCTGTCTCTTCTATAGATTAATTATGGCCAAATTTTAAAATTCCTAGACAATTCCAATAAATGTAGAATAAAGGTTATTGTCATCGATGATCGCTATTACTTCAAAATCTATAGTAGTGCGAACTCCTTCAATATCCACTATGACACCTAGAAGTCTTCCCATAGGGAAGATATTTTGCTAATTTTCCATCCTTAACTGAATAGGTGGCAACTGTAGCTTTGGCCTACCCATTAATTGCCATGTCTCCTTCGTCAAGACATTAACATTAGATCCCAGATCCAGAATAATTTTATCCATCTCATATTTTTGACCCATGCACTTTCAAAATCTTTATTTTCATTTGCTTTATCAATACCGGCCGCAGCTCCACTTCTAGTGATAATACTAATTCAAGGTTTGTCGATCCTTCTTTCAGTAGTCATCATTTGAATATTTTGTATCAGCTGTTGATTCCTCTTTTCTTTAATCTTCGCCATAAGTACAGGACATTCTTCAATTAAATGGTCAAATGATTTATAGTACTTACATGTCGTTCTAGGGTTCTGACAGTATCTCACAAAATAACATAGCTAGCCATAGTTATAGCAAGTGATCTTTCCATGTCCTCAACCAACTCCACCACCTCGAACTCTTCCTTGGTAACCTCCTTGACCACTTGTTTGTCCATTTTCCTCACATTCATGCTCTTCTTCTTGCATTGTATAAGTGTTAACACCACGCTCCAACATCAATTCGTAAGATTGAAAATTATTCTCATCATGTCCTACTTATTTATAGAATTTTCAGTAAGATTCCTTGGAGTATATACATATTTATGTAACATGTAACAATATTTTGAACGATGTTGACCTCTAGTCTTACATATTTCACACTACAAGCTGGACCGTGCATTCAAGGGATTCAATGCCCCACTAACCATGTAATTTCTGAATATAGGGCATTTTTCTTTAGAATGGCACTCCAATTTTCACTTTGTACACCATACATATTCTCTATATTCTTTGCTTTTCTTGATGTCTTGTATCTGTAGGGTTAGGTTCACCAGCTGACACTTAACCTCTTGCATGCTTGCATTAGTATCTCCTATAGGGAAAGATTCCAATTTCATCGAAATCTGTAGAGCTTTGGATTAACTTTCTATATTTTGTTTGATCAATGTCAATTTGATATGTGGTAGTAGCACCTCTATAAACCATTCCTGATGTTTTTGCAAAGATATTTTGAAACTTACTTGATACAATAACACCTTAAATATCTAATAAAACTCCCACATAGACTCAATAGGTTTCTATTTGATCTCTTTCAACTCGATGATGCACTGTAACTTAGACTTCGATTCCTTAAACTCTAATATCAGTGTTGTTTTAATCTCTACAAATGTTCCGTTCTGATTATTTGAATACTCCATTTACTATGTCAATGGTTTATCTCAGAATATTATAACGACTTGCACTTTCTTTACATTCTTATCATTGGTCTTATTCATTGTCCATACGGCTTCACATAAAAACCAAAACTCTTCTGGATCCTCCAATCCAGTTCCTTTGAAAATAGGTAGCTTAATATTGTCATCCATACTTCTTCTTGGAGGGGGACGGGGAGGGGGGGTATGGAGAAATAAGGGGAGGGGGATGGGGTGTAGGAAGGGCAGAGGGAGGGGGTGGGGGAGGTGGAGGGGGAGAGCAAAAGAAACCCTTGTTATTACTAGATTCTGGCTTCTGTGAACTTTCGGGCTGGAAGGGTGAATACTGTAAACCTACCTGGGGGTTATCAGGGTGTCTTTCTTCTCTTTCACTTTCAGATTCACCCAAAAGAGGATTATAGGAAGTTTCTATAAAGGTCTTTGGATATTTTCCATGAGATCTCTTTATGGTATCTACTCTATATCTCTTTCCACTTCACGTTGTTCCAATCTCTTGCTCAGATTTATTCCCTCTTCTTCCAAATATAAGTAAACTAACAATTTGATTTCATTAGTAAAAATCCCTTTTCACACAAAAGCATCTTAATCCAAAGTTTTAGAGGATTTAAATACTTACCTAGCTGTCATTTGAAAAATCATTGCTCTGCTTCAATGTACGACATGGTCAAGTCTACACCGAACTCAGTAATGAGTCCTCCCAAGATGTTATCAATCCAGAAATCCCCAACCGTTGAAATCCTATTGTCATTGCTCTTGAGTCATTTTATCAATTCAGGAGTCCACACCATAGGTTCTTCACCTTTAAAATAGTTATTCCTTTCAGTCAATATTGATATCCACTCTTACATCTCAGAAGGAAATGAAGTGAAGAACATTTTGTATTTATATTTAAAAATATACTTCTATAACCAAGATTGGGATGTCAGACGAGGGTTTCTATTTTCTTAATCTGCAAATTCTCACTCTTTTAGTTCTATCTAGCCTTGAATAACCTTCTTCGACGAGTGCGACATCCACATATCCTTCAAACAAATCCCGGTCCTCAAAGCTGAACCACTTGTTGGCTTAGTTTGGGCTGACCCAGGTTTGATCTATACTACACACCAACAGAACCCTCAATCACTGGCCCTTTCAGCAATGACCTGGAAGCAGATCATAGCCTCACCTGAAGTGTCTATGGGAGGATGTAGAACCAGGTTTCTACACCCTTCAAGGTTTAAGGGATGTGGTACTATTATGTTTATTATTCTTATCATTAATAAATCACTTCACCGCATTAGATTAAAGACTTAAACATGTCATATAAAACCATAAAACATCATTGTGTTGCAATTGTGATAACTTCTACTCTACAACAGATAATAAGAAAATATACACATCAATATACCAAATTACCATTGTTCACCCCAATGTGGGGCTTTGTGCACAAGAACTATTGCTTATATAATGAATCTTTGTACAACATATAGTTCTTGTCCTATGCAGTAAGCTGTAGGTTGTTTACGGACTCATCTGCAGAGCCTCACCTTCTCTGCCAAAGTACAAATCACAAAAATACAACCATAACACTAATATGGATCCAAAGGTGTATAGGATGATTCTCTTCTTATTATTTTACCCTATATATACTATAAGATTGAAGGGTTACAACACTACAATACGATGGTCCAAATACCATGGACTCCCTAAAACAAGGAACTATGGTTCAAAACCATTGACCCTTTACAAAAGAGTGTGCTTTAAGGAAAGGTAGGGGCTTCGATCCACCCCGAAGTCTTTACATCACATAGTATATTCCAAGTTCTCTACTACATGCTCCACATCGCACTCTGATGCATGCTCGATTGCATGCTCTGCCCCACAAAATGCAGCCTTTGCAAAAATCTAGGCCTAGTTGGGTTGTGCCTAACATCTAAATTATATCCTTGAGATGTGGTAAAATTATATCCAATATAGGAATGGCTATTTTATAGGAAGAAATTGTGATACACATACTACTTTAAATTCATATATATTGAAAATGTTAAATAATAATAATGGAGAATAACTGCATAATAGTTTTTTTACCTTGTGTTTATTTTTTTAATATAAATTAAATACTTTATTACAAAGTATTTTAATTTTATCTCTATATAAAGTGAAGATGTTGAAATGTTGCTTATTTGAATATTTAAATAGTTATATTTTTTAAATATAGACAAAAATAATGGATAATAGATTAAGACAAGCATTCATTTCATTTATTATTCACAATAATGTACATTTATATATTTCCTTGTGACCCTTGGTCTTCACATATCAAGTGGTGTTTTGGACTCTGGTGACTGTCCACATTCTACACCAACCCTCAACAGATTAGGTGTCCAACATTCCCCCCTTAATCTAAAGGGATATATGTGAGAACAAGAACAGAGCATTAATACAAGAATACAATAATGCATGACAATAATAAGTTGAATGTTATCTGTAAGATGATTTCATACAATGGGATAACTTGAGGTCTCAACCGATGATGATTCAAGGATTACCACCAAGGTTGGAATGCTTAGTGCAGTTCCTGGAAATCTTCTAAATCTAGCAAGAAGCTGAGGTCTACTAGTAGAGGAAGTTCTCCATAATTATTTGAAGAGGTAGACATTCAACCTAGAATAAGGGAGGTCTACAATCTGCGGTGGTTTTAGGAATTCCACCAACCAAAGGAAAACTTAGTGCGATTCCTAGAAGTCTTCTAAATCTAGCAAGAAGTTGAAGTCTTCTGCTAGAGGAAGTGCTTATTAATGCTTTGAAGAGGGATACCTTCAACCTGGAAAAGGGATGTTTGTAACCTGCATTCGTTTAAGGAAGGCTGCCAACCAAAGGCATGCTTAGGGGCTTTTATATCTCTAGCTACAACTCTGAATCTTAGTATGGTTTTATATCGACGTAGACTGAGGAAACAAGTTAAGTTATGGCTTAGGTTCAGTTGATCTATCTTTGAAACTTGTAGGTGGCCATCAATTCCCCCTGTTAGATACAAGGTGATAAGTTGAAGAAACGTATAGTACACGTGAACAAATTTTGTGATATGAGTGAAATATATTCTTAGTTGTTGAAGCCCATTGCCAAGAAGCTATCCATCTAAGGTGAAACTTTGGTCTTATATGAAGATTTTTTTTGAAGCATCTATTTGAAGAATGAGTGTGTTGGACATAATCCTTGTAATGGTTAAGATAAAAAAAAATTGATCATTCACATGGCAACCTCAGTCACAATGTTGACATTTCACAATCTGTGGCCACCTTGGAAAAGGAAGACGATCTAAAACAAGTGAAGATGAACTACGATGAGGAAACCCTGCACTTTGAAATTTGATTGGCAAGTTGAGTAGTATAGAGTATGAAAGAATTCATCCTTATCTGTTACAAATCCATTTGGGCACTTCAACCCCAACCTACAAATTAGTACTATTAGGGCCCATCAAACCCTAATTTAGTTGTTACATGCCCTAAAGAAGTAAACCATCAGAATTCCTACTTTCCCAAGAAGTTTCATAACTAAAATCATCCGAAAGCTGCCTCTAACAAGATCAGTGTAAGTAGGCGTTCGTTAGGGTGCACTGCAATGCAAGCCATACACTGATAGGGTGCTATGCAATGTAATTGGTCCCTCTTTGGCCTACGCTGGGTGAATTTGAGTGAATTTCCATGAGGGATTGAAAGATTCCTTATCCATTGGATGCCTCTAGAAGTTTCTTAAGGCTGTCTACTCCTTTGAGCCCTTATTTGGATGAAGAAGGGAGTTAAGGAACATTAATCCCTTATCCCTTCCTCCATGGAACTAAATCTAAGTTTGGGAGGGCATTCATTATCACCATTTATGGCATAACTTCCTTCATTCACCTATAAAAAGACCACTCATCTAAGTGATCAAGGACTGGCTTGGCTAGAAATTATTGAGTTATAAGGAGATGTTGTTAGTATGAGATTTGAGTTGATTTCAAGTATTGTAATGATGTCAAAATGTCTTGCTTGTTATGAGGAGAGGAAGGGATTGAACTACAGGAGTGATGCTGAATCAAGAAATGGGTTGTAACTCTTCCGTTTACTAATAAAGTGTTCAAAGCTTTTTCCATATGCTTATGTTATTCATTTATGCTTTCATATGTTTATCATGTACTTGATTCCATGCTATGTTTAATCAATAGATCATTATCATATGCTTTGATTGGTTGTTTTCTTCTATCTGTGTGTGGGTACTCTTCAAGGGGATTAAGTATGGAGAGGAGTGACAGAGTTAGTCAAGGGAGATAAGGAGCAAGCGAAGACTACTGGTAGGCTTCATTTCCTCTTATTTAATCTATTGGTCATAGGAAAAGTAGAGAATTCTTTGCACTGTTGTTCTACACTTAGCTACTAGTCTAGGGGTTTAAGCATTTTATCGTAGACACTAAAAATTCCCAAAACAAAATGGCAATTCCATTGGGGAGTGATCATCCATGTTAGTAGATTATCATCCTCTTAAGACATTTCTACATACTGTACTTGTGGTCGTTGATTGAATTTCAGTCTTCTTTCATTGAAAATTGAGCCAAAACTGTGCCAAATTGTCTTCAAAATTGCTTACTATCACCAGCGCAGCCCAATGAAGGACACAGTGCACTGCAATGCACTTCCCTCATAGATCCAATCCGCTTCAGTGCACTGCCTCTCACTGTTGCCTGTGTTGATCCCTTGAGGGTCAGTTTCCCATGTAGGAGCTGAAGTTTTCGAGCCAATATTCTCCTGTTTGAATGATTTGTTGAATGTCAATGATGTCTTGTCTCTAAAAATATTGTTTCATCTCCTTACCTTGCCCTACTTAGAATAGGATTGATAAATGCTTCTTATGTATTTACATTGTCATTTTCAATCTATAGTCGAAAGTTAGTTTTTGATCGATTGATCTTTAGTGAAAGAAAGTGTCGTAAAATCGTCTTTTCCATCGAAAATTGAATTTTCGTCAAATCTTAATTCATGAGAGATCGATTGATTGATGTGTGCAAATGATTAGTGTTTTCGTTGAAAGTCTCGTAATTCCTCATTTCTTTGAAAATGGAAGTGTCATAAAGTCTTCCTTTCGCTTAAAAGAAATTGTCGCAAAATCGTCATTTTTATGAAAAGAGTTTATTGATCGATTGTGCATTAGTTTTCCCTTTTTTTCATTCACATTAAGGGAAATTGAAAATAAATACATGCATGTTTCATTGAAAAAGCTTGTGTGTGTTGATAAGGAATAGTGTAGGGAATTTGCATTTAGATTGTGCTCTTTGCTCTTTGATCAAGAGAAAATCTGATTGCTCCATCCTTAAGTAGCTAGGATTTTCATCGTTAAATTGAATGGAAAGAATGCTTATCATCTTAGTTTCATTCCTAGGAATTTCAGAATACATCATGTGGTGAACTTGAAAGGAAAATTCCTAAGCAAGATCAAATTAAAATAAACACCAATTTACCTAATGGAGCATTGTCATTAACACAAACATTTAGTGGTTCTAGCCTAGAGAGGTGTTCTGGTGTCATAAAACAAAGCAACTATTGCTAAATTGTTTGAAATACATCCCAAGTTTGATACTTCATTCCACGCACGTGAGTATATTATAGCTCATCCACGTACCTTTGGGTATATAGGGTGGTGTTATAGTATGTAAAGTATATGGGAATTCTCTCATTGTGTGGTTTTGCATTACACAGTGCTTATACGGATTGGGCCTCCACGTACCTTAGGGTATATATGAGAGGACAACTCTAGGTTGCTATCCATCATTAAGTAACCGAGTCAGTCGCCTTGTAAATTGTGATACACCAAACACAACATTTGCAGAGATTGCTCGCTCATACTTCATGGTTCACCTGGAGGTATTTTGCAGTTCATATTTGCTTTGTAAACCTTTTGCCTAGTATACCACTTTTTGTTTATTTCTGTTTTTGATAATAAAATTAATTAGCAATCATGGAGGAACATCAACCCATACCCTATCGTTCATGGAGAACAGCAAGCAAACCACCTTTGCCTCCTGAATCAACACTAATTCAAGCAAAGCAGTGTCGCTTAACTAAGTCTAGTACATCAGGAACTCCTAGTTCTTCATCTGAGTTACCTGAATAATCTATTTCAGTAAGTATAGAGACTCCAGTTACTCCAAGTATTTCTGGTACATCTGTTCCTGAAGGAGATGTTTCAAAATTACCTGAGGACATTAACAATGATCCTAGTGAAATAGTAACCAAATTTGTTCGACCACAAGTTGATCCTCAACTTCAAATTGCTCAACAAGAAAGTAATTCTAAGTTTGAATTAGTTAAACAAGAAGTTAATCTAGAAACTATCCCAGCTCAAACATAAGTTACATCTGAAACTAAAGTTGTTCAGGAACCTCTTATTGAAATTGTTGTTCATTTACCCGAACATATGGACTTTGAAGTTGAACATTCAGAAGTTGTTACTTTACCGGTTACCCCTCAGACATCAGTAACAATTGAAACTTCAACTTCACCAACACTAGAAATCTTTTACGGGCCTGATGGTGAAGTTCTTCCACCAAGTTTGATTGCCATAGAGGAGGAATTGGAAGAATATTCCACACCTGGAACCCCATTTCACTTTGGAACTGGGCTTTATCTTTACCCTAATACTCTTGATTTCTTTTCTTCATTTGATCCTGCTTCTTTTCAAGTACCCATCGAATATTTAGGGAAAATTTTGGGCCAGTTAACTATGAGTGAACAACCGTTAACATCTCAGACTGTATCATCTGATGCAACTGCAATAGATTCTTGTGTTGTCGCTTCTTCAATGTTTTCTACCATACCTGAGTCACACCAGTATGGTGAATCGTCCATCTCGGTTGGCTACCAATCATTGTCTGGAACCCACTCAGGGATTGCTTCTACACCATGGTCATCACCCATGTCCTCAACCAAAATTTTACCTGGTTCTTCTGTAATGGAAACTAAACGGTTTGATCTTGCGTATCAGTATCAAGCTCGACAATCTATTCAACAAAGACCTAGATATCCATTAAGTACTGGATTGCCACCATATGGAGAGCAATATGCTTATTCACCATATCCTCCTTATTCTAGGGTACTACCATATGGTAATATCCCACAATATTTAGGTCAACCTGGAATTAGAGTTTGTCAATGGAAACCAATAATGCCAATTCAACCAAGGCTTGTGTATCCAACACAACCAATCCAAACTGTGTTAGCTATTCCTACTACACCTGTTGTTACTACTGTACCAAAGTCACAAGTTCAAACATTTGTATCTCAACCTGTTCAAACTGATCCTTCTACATTGTAATCAAAAGTTTCAAGTCAAGAAGTTCAAATTCCTTAAGTTGTTGTACAATAACCACTTGCTTCTGAAGTTTAGCAACAACCTCAGGTTAGTGTACCCTTATTTGGAATGACCCAAGCTTACACTGGTATAGTTTATTCACAACCTGGCCAACCTTTCATTGCTGGACAACAACAACTGTTGAATCCACAACAATTATATCAAGAATAACAATAGTTGATTCAAGAACCATGGTAGCCTAAATTTCAACAATCCCAATTCCAGCAGTACTAACCTCAGTTTGGACCCATTTCATAGGCTCAACCTGGTTTCGGTCAATGTCAAGCTTACCAATGTTAAGATCAACAAGGCTTTGCAAGTTATGGATAGCCACATATTCAACCTGGTTATCAACAACCACCTTATACTGGTTTTGTTCAACAACCATACCAAGGTTACTAAATGCAGATGCCCCATATAGGCATGCAAAGACCTATTGCCCAGGAAAATCCATCATACCCTGGGTATGCACAACTTGACTTGAATCGACAGTTGCCATTTGTAGGCTGTAGCAACTCTAGAATTACCAGATTTAAATCAGCTCACTAATGATCCAATCTTATATGCACCCTGGTGGCTGGTAATTCCGCTTAAGTTACCATCTGAGATTCTGAAGTTTAATGGAAATCCTAGAGAAGACCCATCAAATCATGTTATGACCTTTCATTTGTGGTGTTCATCTAACCCCTTAAATGAAAATTCGGTCATACTTCAAAAGAACACTTACTGGTCCAGCTGCTAAATGGTACATTGAATTACCAAGAGCTTCTTTTGATAAATTTACCAATTTAGCCACTACCTTTTTGACCGACTTCCAATTACCTATCAGATATGAGACTGGAACAGAACTCATAACCAACTTTAAACAGACTACTGCTACCCATACATTAGATCATATTCATGAGTGGCAACGTCGTCATCGAATGGTTAAGACATATGTACCCAATCAGTTTTTAGTTGAGTGGTCCATAAAATCCTTGTTGCCATCAATCACCGAGGATGTCGAAAAAGGTGGAGTCATCATAGAAGAGCAAGTCATTGCTTGTGCCCAATAGTTGGATTTAATTTACATACAATCTGGCATGCTTTATGATAAAATTCCCAATGCACCTTGACTAGCTTTCACTATTGGATCTCCTGCACAATCGAGTAAGGACTCTCATGCCGGTGATGGTGTGATCGGTTCTTCAAACACATAATTAGCAGGAAGACCACTCGCTTAAACTCTTCCTCTTTCCAATCAAACTACCAATGCATCCAAAAACACTCTTGCCTCGGATATTAATGTCGTGTCATCTAACAAAGGAAAAAATCCAAAGAAACCAACAGGCAAGAAAATGGGGAAGAACAAAAAGAAACAAGAAAATTCCCATCCAAAGAAATTATCTGATTCCTCTACCGCGATAAGGAAACCTCATTATCCATGTATAATATGCACTGACAAGCATTATACAAGATATTTTACACATCACTCTGAGGTCTCTCAACTTTTAAAGACTTCAAAGACATCGGAAATGTTGATAGATCTGTTTCCAACCTTGGAAACACATTTGGTTGCAATAGACCATGATTTCACATCCCAAGTACTCATGTTATCCATCACAAAGCCTCAAAACAATGTTTTGGTGTCAACAAGAATCAAATGTTATGGAAATTCATTGTCGTCAAATAATTAGGCCACTAATCAACCTAATCCTTCGACCTTGACTCCATCTGAAGTTGTTCCACCTACTGTACCTGAATTCACAATAAAACCACCAAAAGGAGTTGTGCACAAATCGACATTCAACCCTCGGGCTTGAGCAGCTCAAAACTATAACATAGTACAACATCTTGCTCAATCACCTTTAGCTATGTCGACACTCGAGGTGTTGCAAAACTGTCCCTCCCAAAAATAGGCTTTACTGTCAACAATAAGTGGAATAGATCCTACGGATTCAAAGCCTGTGGTTTTTAACCATACGGGATATTTACCAGAGTTACTGGTGCAATTAGCTTTCCTAATCCAAGTAAAATATCTCAAAAAGAATATTCACTAAACTATTATTAATGAGGGGGAATCTACTTGCATTATGTCCATGAGCTGCTGGAAAACACTTGGTTCACTGCCGTTGTCATGATCACCAACCATGTTGAAAGCTTTCGATGGAAGAACATATACTCCATGTGGGATTTTGAATAACTTTTAAATCGAACTAGGGGGAAAAATAGTTACTATTGAGGTTGAGGTAGTTGACAGACCCCTCGATTACAACATTTTACTAGGAAGGCATTGGGTATATGCTATGGCTACTATGGTTTCCATGTACTTTTGTACTATTGCATTCCCTTTTCACGGTGGAATCACAGTCATTGATCAAGTAAAATTCTTTTCCAATAGTTAACAGGCTATGGTAAGAATTCCTTTGGTACCAGACCCCCACTATCACTTTAGAGTGTTGGAGTAGGTTTCTTTAAAGATCCTTCCCTGATGGGTATTTTTACTCTCCCGTCATCATTTGATTTGGTGGAAGTGGCAAGAGTAAAAACCTGCAACATGATTTCCTCCACCTCATCTGATTTAAGGAGGATTTCCAACCAAAATTGAAGTTGACAATCATATTGAGGTATTTTTGTTAAGCCCCATTGAATTATCATAGCAATCAATCTTTTGGGCTTATGCAACAAACCCAAATCCGCACTCCACTTCTGTATGGGTAGATAGATCGTTAGAATATGGTACCTGTTTGGATCGTTTTTCACGTATACATTCTACAAATGAAGGAATCGTCCAATCAATGATGATAGGAGAGGAGCCGTGGGGAGGTAATCATCATCGTTCCCACCTTCCATATGACAATGAAGATTATTCAAATGAACTAAACCACCCATGAATCATTGATTTCTTGTTGAATTCTATTAGAGTAGATGTTGTAGTTTCTGAGGGTAATTTGTCAAACATAGAAGAAACAATTTCTATAAACATTTCGATGAAGCCTAATAATGTAGAGTATATTAATGTTGAAAAATATTGTTCTGCATCGAAACTTGATAATTATTGTGCTCTGTTTCGTGAATTTAGAGATATTTTTGCATGGTCTTACGAGGAGATGCCAGGAATTGACTCAAGAATTGTTGAACATGAGATTAAAATGTACCCTGATATCAAACCAGTGTGACAGTGGCTTTGACCTTTTCATCCTAAGAAAGCCATTGCCATTAAAGCAGAGGTTGAAAAACTTTTGCATTCTGGCTTCCCTATACCTCTTACTGACTGGGTATCTAACATTGTTCCAGTTATGAAAAAACAAGCGACAATTTGAGTGTGCATCTATTATTGGGATGTAAATCAAGCATGTCCAAAAGACAATTATCCTACACCCTTTATTGACCAGATTATTGCTGGATGTGGCGGATGTGAAATCTTGTCGTTCATGGATGGATTTTCTGGCAACAATCAAATCAATATCTGCCCACAAGACCAATCCAAAAAAACTTTTATGTGTCCTTGGGGCACATTCGCCTATTGAAAGTTACCTTTTGGTTTGAAGAATGCAAGGGCTACATTTCAGAGGGAAACGAACTATGCCTTCCATGACATCAAGCACATTGTTCAACCTTATCTTGATGATTTACCTACTCCTCCATGAAAGTGGTCTGATCACCTGCAACAATTGAGAGAAATATTTTTACAATGTCAATACTACAAGATAAGACTCAATACACATAAGTGTTATGAAACCAGCTCACAAAAAGATAGAAAAGAGAGATCAACGCCTTAGAATTCAGTCGCTTCGAGGGGGAAACCTCCTTTACATTACACAAATGAACAATGCTTGGATGATTCAAATGACAAAACCTCCTTTCTATATATAAGAGTCTAAGGAGTCACAATATAACCCAGCTGACCTAACGATAATAATATAAAGCCACAAAAATAACAATAAAGGGATTCTATGGGAAGAGTAATAACAATATGGGGACAATAGGGGCACAACAATATTAATAAGGGATACAACTACAGTAGTAATGGGGTAATCACTAGTATTATAGGGACCCAACATGCCCCTCTCCTTCAAAAAAGTGTTGTCCTGAATGCTTGAGTAGTTCTGGATGCTTTTGTATAAAATTCTCATCCTCCCATGTGGAAGCTTCAGTGGATAAGTTCTTCCACTTGATAAGATACTCCAAAATTGATTGATTTCGTAACTGTTGAGTTCTTGTTTCTGTGACTACTTCTGGTTCCGATATAATTTTTCCTTCCTCATCAAGTTCTGGCAATATTGTTTCAACTGGGAGCTTGTCGCCTATTACCTTCTCTAAACATGAAACATGGAAAACTGGGTGCAATCGAGAAGTTGCAGGAAGCTCCAATTTGTATGTCACAGTACCAATCTTTTGCAACACCTTGTACAGACCATAATACTTTGGTGATAATTTATTATCCTTCTTAGCTTTCTTAAGGGACATTTTCTTATATGGTTGTAGCCGTAGAAATACCCAATCACCTACATCAAAACTTATTTCCCTGCGATGTTGATCTGCCTGTTGTTTCATTCTATTATGTGCCAACACAAGGTTATTCTTTAAGAGTTGGAGGACTTGTTGTTGATGTTCGATGTGATGTTCCACTACTTGAACCTTAGAATTTTCTCTTAAATATGATGTGACAGATGGTGGCTGATATCCATAAAGTGCCATAAATGGGGTCATTTTTGTTGTTGTATGGAAGGAAGTGTTATACCACCATTCAACCAGAGGAAACCATTCGACCCATTGTGTCTGTTTATCAGATACAAAGCAACGAAGATATCCTTCCGAACATTTGTTTACTATCTCAGTTTTCCCATCAGATTGAGGATGATAAGATGAGCTATGAGTTAACTGAGTACCAAGACAAGAAAATAATTCTGTCCAAAAATTTCCATTGAAAATGGTATCTCGGTCACTTACAATAATCTCTGGGTTTCTGTGTAGCTTTTGAATTGTTTCCATACATGCAGTAGAAATTGTACTGGCTTTAAATGGATGTGATAATGTACAAAAATGTGCATACTTGGTAAGTCTATCAACTACCACCATGATGACACTCTTTCCCTCAGACTTGGGTAAACCTATGATAAAATCCATTCAAACCTACTCCCAACGTTGGCTTGGAATGGATAAAGGTTGTAATAGACCCAATGTCTTAATTGTTTCAACCTTATTTTTTTGGCAAACCAAACATTCAACCACAAAATTTTGAATATCTGATTTAAGGCGCTCCCAAAAATATTCCTTCATAACCCTGTGGTAAGTTTTTAAAAATATTGAGTGCCCTCCTAAGGAAGAAGTGCGCAATTCCATAAGAATCTTTTGTTTTAGCTGGGAATTCTTACAGAGGTATAAGCGATCTTTATACCATAACAAATAATTTTGCCAACTAAATGTATCAGACGTACTGGAGTCTTGTTGTAACTTTCAAATAAGTGCCCACACTTCTTTGTCATTTCTCCATTCCTCCATTGCTTTGTTTATCCAATCTGGTTGGATAATAAAAATGGCACACAACAATGGTTCCACATCATCATCCTTTCTTGAGAGTGCATCTGCCACCACATTTTGCTTCCCTTTTTCGTAGATGATTTCAAAGTCATAAGCCAACATCTTTGTGACCCACTTTTGTTGCTCTTCAGAGGATAATATTTGTTCTAAAAGGTATTTAAGGCTATCATGATCCGTTTTTACCTTGAAGTGTCTTCCCATTAGGTAGGGTCGCCATTTCTTAAGTGCATGGAGTATTGCCAACATTTCCTTCTCATAAATAGCTTTGTGTAAAAACTTTCCCTTGATTGGACGACTTTCAAAAGCAATGGGTCTTTCATCTTGCATTAAAACAACACTAATTCGATTTCTTGAAGCATCACATTCCACAATAAAGGTTTCTGTGAAGTCTGGTGTATCTAAGACCGGTGCTTGGCACATTGCCTCTTTAAGATGCTCGAAGGCCTTTGTTGCTTCTGGAGTCCATGAAAATGCAGCTTTCTTCAATAATGTTGTTAGAGGTGTTGCTATTCTCCCATAATTCTTAACAAACATGCGATAGTACCCAATCAGCCTGAGAAATCCTTGTAGATGCTTTATGGATGTGGGGATTTTCCATTCCTTAATGGCTTTAATTTTGCTAGGGTCTACATTAACTCCTTCATGAGATACAATATGACCCAGATATTCCACCTGTTGTACTCCAAAGAAACATTTGGATCTTTTTGCATATAATTGTTTCTCCTCCAATAGTTGTAGCACCCTATCAACATGTTCAACATGATAATTCCAAGACTTGCTATAGATTAGTATATCATTGAAAAATACTAACACAAATTTTCTAAGGAATGGTTTTGAAAATGGAATTCATCAAACCTTGAAATATTGAAGGTGCATTGGTAAGGCCAAAAGGAATGACCAAAAATTCTTAATGACCCTCATGAGCTCTAAATGCTGTTTTGAGAATGTCTTTAGTCTTCATTCTGATTTGATGATATCCTGAATGAAGATCCAACTTGGTGAAGTAAATTGATCCATGCAATTCATCCAGTAATTCATCAATGACAGGAATGGAAAACTTATCTTTAATAGTGAGCTTGTTGAGCTCCCTATAATCCGAACACATGCGCCTTGATCTATTCTTCTTGTGCACCAATACTAGTGGAGTAGAGAAAGAACTTTGACTTGGCTGAATTATACCAACCTATAGCATTTCTGCAACCATACGTTCAATTTCACTCTTTTGGGCATAGGGATGTCTGTACGGCCTGATGTTTGGAGGAGCACTTCCTAGAATCAGATGAATAGCATGATCATGAGCACGAATAGGTGGGAGACCTTTGGGAGTCTCAAATACCTTGGAATGATTGACCAATACTTTTTGGAAATCTGGAGAAATAGATGATTCCAATGTGGAAACATCTAGCGAACATAATTGTGCAATTACATCTCTTTGTTCCTTTTTTAGAAGCTTTGTCATACAGTTAGAGCCGATTATCCTTCCCAATTTCCCTGCAATACGCCTTAATTCAACTTCCTTTCCTTCCACAGAAAATTTCATGAAACATTCTTGAAAATTAAAAGCTATTGTACCCAAGGATTGTAGCCATTGGACTCCTAGTACAACATCAACACCTCCCATTGGAATGGAAAGCACTAGGCTAGTCAATACATATTCTCCCATGGATAGCTTGATATTATGGCACTTTCCATAGCAATTTATTGTTCCTCCATTTGCAACCATCACTTGACACTCTAGTGCTGGATATAAGAAGCAATTCAATTCTTTTGCTACCTTACAATGAATAAAATTGTGGGTACTTCCTGAATCAATCAACACTATTACCTTCTTCTTCTTGATTTGTCCTTCTATCTTGATGGTTTGAGGAGTGGTAATTCCCTCCAATGAATTACAAGATATGGTCGGATTCATTTCTTCTTTATCTAGGCTTTGTTCCTGGAGTATATCATCTTCTTTTGTCCTTTCTTTCTCCTTTTCTTCTTCCTCTTCACAATCTATGTAGAATAATTTCTTCTCAACACACTTATGACCTTTAGTGTATTTTTATCACAACTATATCAAAGCCCTTTTGCTCTTTTTTCTTCCAATTGTTGTGATGTCAACCTTATAGGTTGTGAAAGATTAGGGGCAACAACACTTCCATCTTTATAGTTGTGAGTGGTATGCTTCCTAGTTGCCATAATTTTGCTTTCCATTTTTCTTGCTAACCTAAATGCCTTCTCTAATAAATCAGGTTCCCAAAGGCGAACATCATGTTGGATATTATCCTTTAAAGTCCCTATGAACACATCAATCCTATGCTCCTTTGGAATATATTTTACCCTTATGTTCAATTTTTGGAACTCTTCAATGTGCTCCATTATTGAACCCTTTTGTTTGAGACTTATCAATTGCCTAAAAAAAGTGTTGCTTTTTGTATCCTCATAATGTGCTATCAGTTCTTCTGTAAAAATTGCCCAAGTGATAATTTTTTTACGAGAGCAAAGCCATTGATACCACACAAACTGATTTGGTTCCAAATATAAAGTTGCAATACATACCTTTTGTGTTTTTTGCACATTATTGAGATCGAAAAATTGCTCCATCTGCAATATCCATGTTGCGGGATCCTTGCCATCAAACTTCCTCGTATCGATTTTTTGAATATGGTGGGTCTTTGATCCAATGTTAGAGTCTATGGAATCATGATTAACATTTCTTTTGTTCTCATCATGAGTTTCCTTTACTACCCTTTCACCATTAGTGACCATTTCTTGTAGCAACTTATTCATATTTATCTTCAATTCTTCTATCTTATCATCCATGCCATCAATTTTAGCGTCCATGCCATTCATCTTAGCTTCCATGCCATCAACCTTAGCTTCTACACCTTTCTTTAAATAATCCATCTTAGCTTCTACACCTTTCTCTAAACCATCCATCTTAGCTTCTACATCTTTCCTTAAACCATCCATCTTAGATTTTGTTGCTTTTTCTGCAAGTGACGCTTGTTGCACTTGGTCTCGTAATTTTGATATATCATGTTGCATTTCTTCCTCTTCTTCATGAGTCATGGTAGAGCTTTCAGGTTTCTTACTAGGTGTTTGCATTTTCTTTCCTCGGGGCATCAATTACTGATTCAAACTAATTTTTCAAACCAAGCTTATGCAAAAATTAAAAAAAAAAAAACTACACACCTTTTTTCACTTTGTATAAGCTTGATATTGTATCTGATGTATCTTTGCAATTTTAGATCATCTAGTTTTGAAATTACGATCTGTAGTAGCCCTCTTTGTTATCTTTCCAATGCCACTAGTCTAATCCAAATTGGATTCTACAAGGAAGAGTTATGCATAATCACCCAAGATGACCTGATTATAGACTAGTTTAGTAGAGCGAACATGTACGACATTCCGCAAGTCATTGTTTCGTCCTTTGGCTTTAAAAAATATATAAAAGAAACTACAGTTTGTCCTCTTTTTGTACCTTGTTACGAAATTTCAATCTGATGCTCAGAGAGAAAGTTATGACGATTTTCCCCAGGTCACCTGTTTGGAATGTAATTCAGGAGTCTACAAAATGACCAACTTCCTCAGATCCCTCCGCGAATATAGCACGAAAAGCTCTGACATTCGTACCCAATATTTAGCGCGATTTCTTCTGAAATGGGATTTTTTTAGCTTCTGAAACATTGCAGAAAAAAATTATAGCGAAAATGCCACGATGACCTGTTTGGAGTAGCGAAACCCTAGAATCCAAAGCTTTGATACCAAATGTTATGAAACCAGTTCACAAAAATATAGAAAAGAGAGATCAACACCTTAGAATTCAGCCTCTTCGAGGGGACAACCTCCTTTACATTACACAAATGAACAATTCTTGGATGATTCAAATGACAAAACCTCCTTTCTATATATAAGAGTCTAAGGAGTCACAATATAACCCAGCCGACCTAACAATAATAATATAAAGCCACAAAAATAACAATAGTGGGATTCTATGGGGCACAACAATATTAATAAGGGATACAACTACAATAGTAATGGGGTAATCACTAGTATTGTATGGACCCAACACAAGTGTTTGTTTTGTGTTGGCTCTGGTCAATTTCTTAGATTCATAGTCTCAAAGGATGGAATTCAATTCGATCTAATAAAGGTTCACACAATCCTTGACTTGCCTCCACCTTCAAATTTGTTACATTTACAGAGACTTCAAGGGAAGGAAAAATTTCTGAGGAGGTTCATTCCAAACTATTTTGAGTTGGCTAAAGGTTTAACACTTCTATTGAGGAAAGAGGTACCCTTCCATTGGGATCAAGTTGCACAAGATTCCTTTGATGCTCTTAAATATTCCTTGATTACACCATCATTAATGTATGCCCAAAACTATCAAAAAGACTATTACCTGTATCTTGCCACTGCAGATACAACCATGGGCATGTTTTTAGTCCAAGAAGAAAGTGGAATTGAACATCCTATTTATTATTTGAGTCATAATCTAAACGATACAAAGAGTAAGTATTCCTTTGTTGAAAAGTTAGCTTTGGTAGCCGTTCAAGCTGTACAGAGATTTCATCATTACATCCTCCTCCGTAAAACTACCATTATATCAGATTGCAACCCTATGAAACACATTTTGTCATGTGAATTGTTAGGGGGGAAATATTCAAAATGGATAGTAATTTTGCAGGATTTTGATTTAAAATTCATCAAGTCTAAATCAAAGAAATCTCTTATCTTCATTGAGTTACTTTGCAATCTTCCCTCATCCTCCAATGATTTAACATCAGAAGCATCAATCCTGGATGAGTCTCTGTTTCTTATCTCGTCAAGTGATCCATGGTATGGAGATATATTGGTCTATCTCTAGACCCAAGATTTTCAGTCTAATACCTGTCGCTCCGAACAACGACGTACTCGATACCAAGCTAAAGATTATTTGATAACTGGCGATACCCTTTATCGTCATGGTGTCGATACGATTTTACGTAGGTGCCTCACTCATGAGTAAGCCAAAAAATCTTTGAATGAATGTCATTCAGGTGCTTGTGGTGGACATTTATCTGGTTATGCTACTGCGCAAAGAATTCTCCATGCTGGTTACTTCCAGCCAACTATATTCAAATATTGCATTCTTGTTGTTAGAAGTTGTCATGCTTGCGAGATATTTGACCGGAAAACTAGATTACCACCTACACCACTTCATCCAGTCGTTGTTGTTGACCCATTTTCCAAATGGGGCATTGACTTTATGACATGTAACCCCACCTCAGCTGGGGGGCATGGGTATATTATAGTCACCATTGACTATTTTACCAAATGGGCCGAGGCGATGCCAACATTGAACAACAGTGGTGAAACGACTACTTTATTTTTCTTCAACCATGTGGTTGCCAGGTTTGGTGTACCACAAGCCATAGTTACAAATTATGGATCGCATTTTCACAATCACATGATGGTTCAATTGACCGCCAAGTTAGGACTGTCACATGATAGTTCTACTCAATATTACCTGCAAGCTAATGGACAAGTTGAGGCTATCAACAAAGTTCTTAAGCGCATGTTGCAAAGAATGATTGGAGTTCATAAAAGAAATTGGTAGTTAATGTTGTACTCGACTTTGTACACATATTGAACCTCGGTGAGAAATGCGACCGGATTTACACCCTTTCAATTGGTGTATGGTTTGGAAGCAGTCCTACCAATCCAATGTGAAATATTGTCTCTCAAACTCGTGATTGACCTGCTACCTGACATTTCTGAAGGAAAAACATTTTTATTGAGTCAATCCATCTGGATGAAACCTGTTGTGATGCCGCATTGGCTAATGAATCACACAAGAAATGTATTAAGGTGCAATATGATAAAAATCTCAAGCCTCGTGTCTTCTCAGAAGGTGACGTGGTCTTGCTTTATGATCAGGAGTCTAATAAACTTGGCATAGGAAAGTTTGAACCACTTTGGATGGGCCCTTATATTGTTAAACGTGTTTTGGCAAAAGGTTCCTATGAGTCAGTGGAATATCATGGGATTCCATTGCCGCAACCCTGAAATGGGTTGTACCTTAAACATTACTATGCTTAGTTAAGTGTAGTAAAACTCACTGTATATATGCTTTGATTGCATGTGTGTTTGTTTCTTTTAGAGTTCTTATTTGGTTAAGTAATCCAATTTGCATTTGTTGCAGATGTCAAACTTTTCAGAACCATTCGTTGGTTACGCCGATGGGGCTAATTGTAGTACGCAAATTCTATCCTTTGCAGCATGGGCCATTTTCGCTCTAAGTGGCGAGTTAGTGAGTTTTAGAGGGATATGTATTGGATGATAAAAAAAAATATTTTTGAGTATAGCGGATTGATTGACTTCCTCTCTGATTCCATTTCACTTGGCATACACTAAATCATAATTATGCTAGGTTTACAACTCATTGTACTACAACTTACTGGCGTTTATACTATTCGAAACCCATCAATTTATCACATGTTCATTAGAGTTCGTATTTTGGAAAGGTATTTTGAGTTTATTCAATATCATCATATTTCCAGAAATCTAAACACATTAACTCATTCTCTAGCAAATTATGTGTTAAATAGATATTTACGACATATGTAAATGTAAATATTTTAAATTCACATCATCAATTGAATAGGATTGCATCACTTAACCATAATAAAACTCTGAAAGTAAAATAGATAGTTTTTTTAAAGGTTTTTACAAATAGTTTGTGTCCAAGACAAAAATTGGTCATCTAACCCAAAAACGCAAAATGAATGCAAAAAACATCTAAGTAGACTAGTGTTGCTCATGATAACAGGTCACAACTTGTGCTATCATACATAAGAGTCTCATCCAACAACTCACCGCACCGTTGGTGTGCTGCTGTAGTCACATAGGCAACTCCTCGATCCAGACATCCATAATCCCTAGGGTCAAACCCTCTATGTGATCCTGTAGCTCAGCCAATGTCTCGACTAAATCTAAGTCTTGAAGTACTAGTCTCCCAACAGGTCTTTGTGCTGGCCCACCTGCCTCTCGTTGGTGCCCCACAGGTCAAACAGGTCCAACATCTGCATATATTAAAAAAAAATGTTTTGTTTAGTCTTTGAAATAATCAGAAAACACAAAAAACATAGAAAATTTAAAATCAAAAACACTTTGGTCAAACAATTTACTTATAACACCCCACTGTGCTCCAACTGGTAACATCAAGCTTGGATCACCACAAAAATCCATTCTTCAATATGGATATTCTGCGACAGCCATATCCTATTGATCAAACCACTCAAAGAATGCAGGGGTAAATGAGATCAATGACTGACCAACATGTCTAGCAATAAGATCTACCCATCTCTGCATCCATGGATCTCTAGGTCCAGATACACTGAGTGAAACAAGTTGTGGCTGCATAAGTGGGATTCTCTCCAAGGCGAAAGAAATCAAGATTGCCCCATAGCCAAAATTCTTTGTCTTTCTACTCTTTACCTTGGTCAGTTGTTCTTTAGCAAATGAAAGAACTGCTTCACACCAGTTGAATGCTTTTGGCTCTAAACACTCCAGAGCATATTGCATGTATGATCTGTTTTCCAAGTGTAGTGTCGCAATGACATCCAATTTGGCAAGGGCAAAGAGGATCATCCTCAATGGTAAATCACTAACATCCCTAATGTTAATCTTTCCGTCTCTGCTAGGTTGAGCTCCATCCCGACAGAACTGTCGTATATAGTCTCTCACTGAATCACCTCCTCTGGCAAATCCTGATAGTGAGATGGGGGCAACCTGCCTCGACAGTCTAGTCAGAAAGTAGATATCATTGATGGTAAAAGGGATCACTTTGTCTCTAATGTGAAAGGCCTGATCAGTAGGATCCCAAGAACGAACAAGGAATTGTAAAAGTTCAATCTGTTGTCGCATGCTCGACAATCAGAAATACTTGAGTAAACCGCAATTCCTTAGGGCCTCAATCGTACCCTAATTATTTAGGGAAATCATATCTTGTTCTTCGTGCTCTCGTTTTCTCTATATAATCACCATTTTGATCCGATGAATGTCTGTAATGCAACCATTAGACAAATTAGGATCCATCTTTTGCAAAAAACAACAAAAATTTGGATGAAAATAGTTGTGTAAACTTTGGTTTTGTGCCTAGTGCACCCCTCCCTTAGAGACAGTGTGCTACAATGCATACATCCTTGTAGGTGTGTGTAATGCAGTGCACCTTTCAATATTGAAAGGGTGCACAGATTCCAGAGTTCAAAATTGAAACCCTAGGGGCCTCAAAAACTCAAAATTTTTGTTTAAAACTAAAAATAAATGGAATGAAATGAAAGAGAATAGAGATGGCTCCTACTTGGTCTGGACGACATGAGAAACGATCCACTAAATCGTCCACAATTAGCTAGTGAACTTCGAGGTAAAAACTGCGCCAGAGCACCAAAATGAAAGGGTAAAAATGAATGGTAAAACTTGTTTTCATGTTTATTTCTTGCACATTGATCAAGTAAGCATTAGTTTTATTCATTTTTATCCATGAAACATGTATTTTTAATCTATTTTGATGGTCTTTTG
This sequence comes from Pinus tabuliformis, assembly GCA_031772625.1. Classification (NCBI taxonomy): domain Eukaryota; kingdom Viridiplantae; phylum Streptophyta; class Pinopsida; order Pinales; family Pinaceae; genus Pinus; species Pinus tabuliformis. The sequence continues at coordinate 965,478,002 of CM062808.1, forward strand.
AGTAGGATTTAAAAATTGAAATGTAGAATTTCACGTGCGCAAATGTAAATTGAACATCTTTGACCACAAGGCAAACTCTTATCTCTTACTAGATCTTTGTTAAAAATGAAAAAAGAACCTCCTTAGAGTCCTCTTTAAGCTCTTTTGAGACTCTCTAAATATGAAAAGATTTTCAAGTGTTTATCCATTCTAGCTCATTAAATGATTGGAAATGATATCTCTCTTGTATTATTTTACGCTTTTTTGAACTTGAGAGATTATTTTACGAAAAAGAACTTGTGGAGTTTTCTTTTCGTCACTTTTCAAACTCTCTAAATATGAAAAGGACTGAGTTATCTTTGTCGTTAAGCTCATCAAAAACATCAAATAGCGACAAACTTGTCCATCCAGACAAGACTGAGTTTCACCTTCGCTAGACTCTTTAAAGCATAAAATAGCGATGGATTTGCCCGAAGGGTGAAATTATATAGCAAGAATATGTTATCCTCCTCAAGCTTGATAAAAAATAAAGAGGTATTGGTCAGCAATGACTGGGGAAAATGGAAAAAGCTGAGAAAACTTTATGGTAGCAAGTTGCTCTTAAACATGACGCTTTCACGTCATCACCGTGATTATGTGGGTTCGGTCATTCAGCTTGATGGTTATCACACCGTTGGTCTATCATACCATCAATTACTTTGTTTTGGGTCAATGCTACCAAATCATCTTAGTGTTGCCGACATGTTCAAGAGAAGTCATTCAGTTCAAACTTCATCCTTTACAATACCATAAACCTTCATTTTCATCACCGCCATTCCTGAGCCTTGTGTTGTTAGTTAGTTTTTCATCTCCAAAATCATTTACCTCATTTTATGTCATTGATATGGGATACATCAAGGCCCTCCTATGATGAGTCGCTTCTTGTCGACATTAGCACATTATCCAAGAAGTTGACTTAGAAACACCCCTTTAGTACCTTGAGGCTTGTATACATCAATGGTGGGTTTCTTGCTTCCGACGATAGTTTGACATCACTGGCTTTCGACGGAAAGACTTTGTATAGTGTTTTACATCAAATCATTTATTCACACCATGTGAAATGTACTATAGTACCTTGAGGGTCATTATCATTATTGGTGATTCCTCTCGCATCATTTAATGGCTTATATCATTGGTTGGTAATCAGACGATGTCTTCCCATGTTCGACCTGAGAACATCTATTCACATGTTTAGAATTGTACTTGAGTGAAAGATTGAATGAGATTGAAGACCCCAGATCTAGTTTCATCCATCCAAGCTGCGATATTTTCAGTAGTACTAAATCAAATTTACAAATGGCCTGACATTCATGGTCATCCATTCATGGGTCTATATTTGTAGACGACTATATTTGTACATGTAATGAAAGTTTATAAGTTGAGCATGGGTATGCCTTCCCTCAGCAATTTCATGAGAAAAATCTAATTATCATGATACATGTATTGTAATTGATGCAGGTAACCTTTTCTACCTCCTCTCCACATGATAAAGCATTTCAGTTGACATACATATTTACGAGTTCATGCTTTAGGGGGCAACTGTTACAGATCTATTTGGGAACATGAACCCCAACCTAGAGATCAGTACTATTAGGGCCCATTAAACCCTAATTTAGTTGATACATGCCCTAATGAAGTCAACCATCAGAATGCCTAGCTTCCCAAGAAGTTTCATGACTAAAATCATCCAAAAGCTACCTCTAAGAATATCAGCACAGGTAGGCCTTCATTAGGGTGCGCTGCAATGCAAACCATACACTGAGCTACTATGCAATGCACTTGGTCCCTCTTTGGCTTGCATTAGGAAAATTTGAGTGATTTTATATGAGGGTTTGAAAGATTCCTTATCCATTGGATGCCTCTAGAAGTTTCTCAAGGCTATCTACTCCTTTGAGCTCGTATTTGGATGTGGAAGGGAGTTAAGGAACATCATCCCTTATCCCTTCCTCCATGGAACTAAATTCTAAGTTTGAGAGGGCATTCATTATCACAATTTACGGCATAACTTCCTTCATTCACCTATAAAAATACCACTCATCTAAGTGATCAGGGGCTGGCTTTGCTGGAAATTATTGATTTATAAGGAGATGTTGTTAGTATGAGATTTGAGTTGATTTCAAGTATTGTAATGATTTCAAAATGTCTTGCTTGTTATGAGTAGAGGATGGGATTGAACTAAAGGAGTGATGCTCAATCAAGCAATGGGTTGTAACTCTTGCTTTTACTAACAAAGTGTTCAAAGCTTTTTCCATATGCTTGTGTTATTCATTTATGCTTTCTTATGTGTATCATGTACTTGATTGCATGCTATGTTTAATCAATAAATCATTATCATATGCTTTGATCGGTTGTTGTCTTCTATTTGTGTGTAGGTACTCTTCAAGCAAATTAAGTACAAAGAGGAGAGACAAAGTTGGTCAAGGGAGATAAGTAGCAAGCGAAGGCTACATGTAGGCTTCTTTGCCTCTTATTTAATCTATTGGTCATAGGAAAAGTATAGAATGCACTGTTGTTCTAGACTTAGCTACTAGTATAGGGGTTTAAGCATTTATCCGTAGACACTAAAACTTCCCAAAACATTATCACATACAAGACCTATTTTTTTGCTTGTTGCTGACAAGGTCTTCCCAAGGTCTGATGATGTCCTCAGGAAGAGTAGGCTGAATTTCTGCTTCTGCATGCACAACTGCCCCTAAAATTAGCATTTACTGGGGATCAACCTCATCTTTACTAACTTGATAACTTGCTTCCTACTGATTGGAGTCTATTTCAAAGTCAAATTGGGGATTTTTCAGAACAATAACTAGTTTTGAATGATAACTACGATGTTGTAACTCTTCTTCCTGAAGCTGTGATTCAAGCTAAGAAAGATTAATCTTTCCTTGTGCATTTTGCAAGAAGGTTCCAATGTTAAAGAGAGAGGATTTGCTAACTTTTACCATACCGTTAATAGAGGAGAGTATCATAGTATTCAATAACTCTAATACTTCATCAACTTTTGGCCATTTTCTCAGCAAATGATAAGATAATAGAAAATCTTGTTAAACCCAAAATCAATGTACACAATTTTTTTAGTGAGTGCAATAAGTGGGTACAAAGAAAATCCAATAAGACACTTCCATCCAAGAAAACCCTATAGAAAAACCCCTAAACTCTTTGAATTCCAATAGAGAAAAATATTGTTACTATGTAAGCCAACTCTCATATAAACCATGTCGCATATATATAACTTGAATGGATTACCACTTACACCTCAAGCTTTGGAAAAGCATAAAGTGATACAAATTTCACCTTTCAAATGGTCACATTTATTGTTATTGTTCCGTACAGAGCATTGAACCTTTTTCCATCGGGCATTGCAATGACTTAACCATGTTCCCAACTTCTAGCTCTGAAAGCCAGAGCACCCGATTGTCTTCAACTTTGCCATATTTTCTCTGATGAATCATCATCATCAGAACATGGACTATAATCCTTCCTTTTTCAATCTTCTCGCAAACCCTGAAGGAATAAGAGAGAGTTTGCCACAAATAAAAAAAGTTGACACTTACCATTGAAAATAAAATTTACTGCTACAAACAACCGCCCTGCGATACAAATTCAAGCTCATTCAAGGTTGTCATTTGTTGATTTACAGAGAAATTTCCTTGAGGAGAATTGATATTTTAGTTACAATGCTAATAAGCCTTGGAAGAGGGTCCATTGGTACCCATCAATGGCTAAATGCCGACACCAAAAAGGTAAGAAAAAATGGCTTAGACGTTGATAAATAGTAAGAAAAATATTGATGGAGGAGTGGATTCCTTTGGCCACGTGATTACTCAGATTATAGTGGTGCATATATGTGAAGATGTTAGGTTGTAAGAAAAAATACGAAGTATAGAATTCTAGGCTTGAGATCAAGGCACGATAGAACATTCAGACTATCCAACGCACTATTTAGACTATTCCATAATGGGTATTAATGGCTTACACATAAATGGTTGGCCAACAGAGAAATACAAATCTTATGCTCCAGAAGATGCCAACGAATAGGTTCACGTCACAAAGATGTTGATTCTTATTATTTGATAGATGAGAGAGAACACAGAAATGCTAAAACATATTTGAACAGCATTTTCTTCAGTGAAAAGGCCCGAAGTAATAAAGACAATCAATCGCATACAACTATACACTTAGTCCTTCTAGCTCGTAGATAGCACTGACATCCACAGATGCGACCAATTCTCCGTTGATTCTTAGCTCAAATATATATAGCAATTATTGTATAAACCAATGTCTATCACAAATACTTTACCAGTGCACCAACACAGCACAAACAATAGAGTCATGAAGATTCTTGCATCATCACATAGTAGCAATGAATCTTCTAATTATCGAAAAACAGAGATGACCTTTATATGAAGAAAGGTGAAAGAGCATACAACTTCCATTGGTTTACATGAAAAAGTCTAAGAGAGAGCATGAAAATGAAAAAGGGAGTTAATGTTTCCGTCACTAGTAGTGGAGTGTTAAGGCTATGTGATGGAAAAGTGATAGGTCTGAGTGATGGCAGGTATGAGGGGTGTTATTATGCACAGCTTGGGCCTATATAAATAAGAAAATTCAGGCTTTGACCATAATTACGACAATTCAAGCTACCAAATTAACTAAGCATCCATAATGGCAAATACATAAGGCATACAAAATTAATAAGTTGCATACTTGACTACCTTTAATCTAGTGAGGATGGGTAGATCCAACAAATTCTGGGTGGAGTGACATAAATGTTCACTTCGATAGGCAGAGCCCGAATAGAAATTGGCATGTATAAAGTGAAATTTTGAGATAGGGAAGAGCTCACTAAAGTGAAGCGGTAGTGAACCAAAATTATTAGGATTATTAGGATTATTCCAGAAACCATGAGCTTTGATACCATGTTAAACATAAATAAAAATAATGGACAACAGATTAAGATAAGTGTTTATTGCATTTATTATTCACAATAATGTACATTTATACATTTCCTTGTGACCATTGGTCTTCGCATACCAAGTAGTCTCTTGGACTCCGATAACTATTCACATTCCATGCCAACCGTTAGTAGATTAGGTGTCCAACAATATTTATGAAAATGAGTTTGACATCCTCAATCTTAATTCATTTTGATTAAAGATGAAATCGTCACTGTGTGAGAAAGACGTTGAACCCCTCTATGGGGTTTGGAGATAGAACACTTATAAATTTAAATTGAGTTATATAAAAGGTTAAATTTCATGAAAAATACATTGTTGTTTCTTTCTAAATATTTTATATGAAATAAAATTTTTAAAATTGTATTGTATTTAATTTTTCATTGGAAATTAAATAACTTTGTTTTCAAAACTTCTTGAGTTTTGTTAACCGTGTTTATATATATATATATATATATTATTTTTACTATATCATTTAAAGTAAATACTTATATAAAATATTTAAATAATAATGTGTTTAGATAATTTTTATAATATTTAATTTTGTTTGTAAATTTTAATATTATTATTAGTATTATAGAAAAATATATATTTAAAAATTTTAAATTAATTTGTTTAAATATTTATAATTTTGCTTTTAATTATTATTTTTTATTTTTAAAATATAGTTTTCATTATAAATAATTTGTAATAATATCAACATAGATTTATTGTTAATTTTGGATTTATAGGATTTATCAAGGGTTGAGAGGGATCACATGTTTCAATATACAAACCTTTTTTTGAGTACAAAATTTGAAAAAAAGTTTAAACTTGAAGATATTTGATTCCTCTAGGTTTTTGGTAAATTAGGAGTTAACACTCATCTATTCTAGTTTTGAACTATGCAAAATATTTTACTTTCACTTGTTTTATACTAGACAATGTAGATTTATCTTAACTCCGGATCTACCAAGTGTTGAAACGTATCAAATCTCTCAACATAGAAACCTATTTTTGATGTAAAACTTGAGGAAAGGTTTTCGCCTCCAATTTTTGATTCCTCTCATTTAGGAGTTAAGATGGATCTATGATGGTTTTCAAAATCACATTAATGAAATGTTTTAGCTATGAGAAAGAAATATTTTCACTTGTTTTATATAATATCTATGTAGTTGACATTGAGATATGTTATCATTAGCCACATTTAAATATTAATATATATGTCCCTCATGTTCGGAAGAAGAAAATATATATCCATAGGATATAATATATCAATCTAAATACACACTTTCTTATCAATATTTTTTAAATGGTACATATCAACTCCATATTGATCCTTGAAGGAATTACAAATTTCCCTCATAACATGAATTAAAAAACACCTTTTAATGGAATAAGAACTCTCACTCTTTCCCTCTATATACATGAGGTGATAAAATATTTTACTCAATATGCATATTGAAATATTTATTTATAGCCCACATTGAGTTTTTTTGTTGTTAATTTTATTTATTTATTATGTATCAACTCATTCTTAAGAATGAAGTAAATTATACATATCCCCTACCAATGAAAGTGAAAATATAAGAATTTTTTAATTAAAATTACTTTATTTTTCCTTATATTTGATATGAAATTATGATATTTAATATGGACGTTGAAATGTTCTATTTATGTTTTACACTACAATTCTCTTCATCAGTGTAGAAAACAAGTGGTACAATCCAAATTTCAAGAGATCATCATCATTAGGGATTATCTTCTCATTATCTCTAGAATTCTAAATAAAACACTCCCTATTGATCTCAATATAGCTCATATCATCAAATGGGTGCTCAATTTACACTATATCATCCTAAAAAATAAATGCTACCATGTCCTAATGGTGAATAATTTGATTGCAAACAAAATTAATAATCTTGGCTCCACTCTCCCCAAAGGGGAATTGGTCTTCTAAGGTCAGACCCAAAGGACCTCTCTACCTTAATGATTCATATGAATTGCCATAAGCACAATTTTAGTATTTAAAAAAACATTAGAATGGAGGTACCCTTACTTAGAATCCACAAGTCTCTCCATGAGGTGCATATGCACCTCATCTTGCATGTGCCACCTCCCAAAATCTTCAGACTAAGGTGCAAGTGGCAAAAATGACCTAGGGGAAGTGGAAGTCCCAATGAATTCATTTACTCATTCTCACTTCTGATGCGAAAGCGAGTAATGCTAGTGATGACTTTAGGGTTGGCTTCAATTAAGGGAAAACTCTTGGATAAAAAAAGGAAGTGGGATGGTACACTCTAGCATAGAAATGCACTATTCATGCTTTTTGGTGCAGGGAAAGGTATATATGACTTTGACGGATTTGAGTGGAGGCTTCCTCGAAGCATAACATGGACTATAAAGCCATCCTCCAAAATTTTGTTCTTCCATACTATGCAATTGTTGCAATATTCTTGGTGTAATTCACAGTCTTTAGTATTCATCTTGGATCAATCATTATTGAGGCAATCTTCCTACTCTCATCCACCCGTCTTTTTTTTTCTTTCTCGTATGTCTCTTTTCTTTTACCCAAAGTCCACTTATGTTTTGAGGTTGTTAATTAAGGTTATTGCTACATATTAGTATTTTTTGTATCTCCATTTAATATCATATCATCCCCTTGTTGGTTTTCTATACTTCTATATGGGTCCTTCACACATCTAGAGGCTCCCTCTAGCAGGTATGTCCTCTCGGCTAGTCCTAGTTGCATCTATCTTGAGACATTTTTGCTTTAGAGTTGATATGGCCTCTCTAAATATCTTATTGTTATTCCATGGTCTACTACCTCATAGATATGTGATCTCCAAAATGTCCACATTGAACCTCAACAACAACACCCACAGGGATAAGACAATTTGGAATATCAAAATATGTGTTCTCTCTGCTTATTTCCTTTAACTATGAGTTGCTTCCCAACAAGTTAAGGCCTCATGGGACAACACCAATGATACCCATCTCAACACTGTCCATTAGGAAATTTCCACCAATATGGAAGAAATGATTTTTTTCAAACCTTCATTTACATCTTGAAGATTAAAGTGAAGGCAAAATTCGAAGTGAATACAACCTACGAGGATCACCTCTACATAACTATAAATAATCTCCTAGATTAATTGTAATTTTTTCTTATGTTTCATCAGTTTTGGCGCTCTTATAAGCCATATAAATAGACTGGTAGCATATAATTTCTAAAAATGATGTACTTCAAAAGTAAAGATTGTGTAAAGAAAGAAATAGTAGCTATGAGAAACACTTTATCTAAATAATTTTTCCATGTACTAAATTTGATTTGTATGCTTGGGTCTTCTTTAATACAAAATTATGGTAGGTTCTTGTTAAGGAAATATTATTTTTTCTACAATTTGTCAAACTCCATTTAAGTAGTGAAGGAATTACATCCCCTCATACCTAAAGTAAATTAATGTTTTCTTCCTTTCAATTACTTTGTCTCTTTATATAAAATTGATGTAAAATTAACTTGGAAATTGAAGATTCTTTTCCTGGCTCACAATTATATATATATATATATATATATATATATATATATATATATATATATATATATATATATATATATATATATATATATATATATACATATATACATATATATACATACATATATATATACATATATATATATATATCTATATATATAAACAAGAGTGAACACAAAACTAATAATATTCTTTAAAATGTTACATGTCAACTATACATTAAACAATAGGAGAATCACAAAAATCCCAAATACCTTGAATTAGGAAGAAACTATTAATAGAATAAGAACTCTCTCTCTCTCTTTGACATGTGTATTAAAAAAATTGATTTAAATTACATTACAAATGTTTATATATATATATATATATATATATATATATATATATATATATATATATATATATATATATATATATAATATTATATATCAACTCAATATTAACAATGGAATATATTGCACATCTCCATAGCAATGGAATGTGAAAATATAAGAAAATTTTAAATTTAGAGGATTTTTTTTCTTATGTAAAGTTGTTATAATTATGTTATTTTACACTAAAGTTGAAATATTTTATTTATTCTTGATATTAATTTTTTTATTAATATATTTTTGTTTTAAATATTATAAATCTATTGAACATAGAATGAATTATATATCATATATGGTCAATGATATTATTTTTATGTCATTTTTCAACTCCATATTAAATTGTGAAAGAATTACATACCTCTCATATTAAAAAAGTATTTTAAAACTTTTTTACTTTCAATTAATTTATCTCTATGTAGAAAGTTGACCTTAAAATTATGGTAGAAATTGAAGGATATTATTGATGGCTCATAACCTTTTTTTGTTATTACTATTTTTAATTTGTTAATGTAAGTATTATTATTATTTTTAAATATAACATTATAGGACAACATCTTCCTCATACTAAGTTGTAAAGTGTCTTCCGACATAATTCAAAATTATGTATGAACATACATCCATCTTAAGGTCTCAAGCTCAAAGAGGGATCAAATATCTAGAAGTGAAAAACTCTTATAGAGTACAAAAATTAAAAAAATATTTGTACCTCTAGAGCTTGATCCCTCTAGATGCTTAATAGATCCAAAAGATCTATGCTAATTATATATAACTCACATAAATCAATATTAACCCAAATTTATCAAAAAATAAGAGGGGTATATATTCCATGTGAGTTTTTGATAAATTTGACCAAATGTGGATTAATGTTGGTTCATTACACACACATAGGCCATTTGTTTGTAGATCATAAAAATAATTCTACATCTCAATGATTTTGAAGTACACACCAATAAAATGTTTCAACAAACTCTTTTTATTTAAACTATTTTATATAATTACACCAATGTTCATTCTTATTTTGGAATAGGGCTTCCAAACTTTCATTTAATTATCAATAGTTATTAGGAAGATGGTAGGGATGTAACCTCTACGAAATATTCTAGAATATTATTAGTAATAAAGATTTCCCGCCACCTTACTGTCACGATGAATTCAATTTTATTTTATTTTTAATTCACAGTACAAGAAAAAAGGGACTTCACTCATCGGGTGGCGTCATTAATAGAGACCCAAGAAGGATGCGATTATCTGCTATATGGAAGAAGGAGATGGCTTGAATAAAGGATATTTTCTGGTGGTTTAGCGAAGAAAATATAACAAAGTTTTCATGTGGTTTCAAAGCAGTAGCGAATATTCAAGTCAAATGCAATTATGAGTTTTGAACTTGGCTATATTTGCAGCAAAACGATGGGGCGTTTAGCGAACGGTGGGCTAAAAGTTATTTGATTTTACCTCGTTGGTGGGCTTGAAAGGCACCATTGCAGCAAAACGATGGGGCGTTTAGCGAACGGTGGGCTAAAAGTTATTTGATTTTACCTCGTTCGTGGGCTTGAAAGGCACGATTTGCAGCAAAACGATGGGGCGTTTAGCGAACGGTGGGCTAAAAGTTATTTGATTTTACCTCCTTCGTGGGCTTGAAAGGCACCATTTGCAGCAAAACGATGGGGCGTTTAGCGAACGGTGGGCTAAAAGTTATTTGATTTTACCTCCTTGGTGGGCTTGAAAGGCACCATTTGCAGCAAAACGATGGGGCGTTTAGCGAACGGGCTAAAAGTTATTTGATTTTACTTCCTTGGTGGGCTTGAAAGGCACCATTTGCAGCAAAACGATGGGGCGTTTAGCGAACGGGCTAAAAGTTATTTGATTTTACTTCCTTGGTGGGCTTGAAAGGCACCATTTGCAGCAAAACGATGGGGCGTTTAGCGAACGGTGGGCTAAATGTTATTTGATTTTACCTCGTTGGTGGGCTTGAAAGGCACCATTTGCAGCAAAACGATGGGGCGTTTAGCGAACGGTGGGCTAAAAGTTATTTGATTTTACCTCGTTGGTGGGCTTGAAAGGCACCATTTGCAGCAAAAAATGGGGAATTAGCGAACGGTGGGCTAAAAGTTATTTGATTTTACCTCGTTGGTGGGCTTGAAAGGCACCTTTTGAGTCGTGATATCTACTGGTAGATGCATTCAAATCAGACCGCCTTTTACAAAACTATGGATGGAGTACAAGGTCCTGACAGCAAGTTTGAAGGTGATGATTTTTAAATGATTCTTCAACTTTATAGGCTGTCGGATTGGGGTAGTTAATGAATCTCGGTAAATTGGTAATGAAGTATGTTATTAAAAAATAATAATGGGGATATTATACTTTAGGTATTTTTCATTTATAATTCTAGGTTTATGTCTTTCTTTCTAAAACTTTGTAGTAAATATATTTAAAATAGGTTTCGTACCTTTCACAATCTCACTCAGTAAAATAGTTTTTTTTATGACAAGAAGAAATAAAATTCAAGAAATCAAACATGTCTCTTTTATATATCTTTCTCATACATGTAAGAGCTCTACAACAACCAATGATTGAACCTGAGCTATTTTAATGGTGGTGGCCTATCTCAATTACTAAGACACTACTTAGCACTTAGTGAATTATCTCGTAAGAAGACTCCCTACCAAGGCTCTTTCTATCTTAGATAGCATATGTGCAACTTACCAATTTCAAAAGTTCCAATATTTCATAGATCCTTACCTTGGCATAACCTAATATGGTCAACAATACAACCCGCTTTGTATGTATTTCGTGATGGCTTATATTGCAAATGGATCAAATGTTTGTTAGTCATATAATTTTTTTATATTCCTATTAACGAGGATCATTCTTCATCTTATGAAGACCACTTTGTATTGAGAAAAATGTTACATCTATAGATGTACTTGTTTTTACTATACATGCATAATCATACGTTAGATTCAATTTGAGTATGTTCAGGTAGTACAACGAAAATAAACCTAGTGACATATATCTTAATTTGTACCCACTTTTACTAGTTCTTTTTAGGCCTTTGGATTTTGTCCATTTAAACTTCATAAGTGGTATATCTATCAATCAATTGAAACATGATTGCATCTTTATGGCAATATATTCAATGCAACAAAATTATGGATGCCCCTAAAGTTGTATAACTTTTCTTCAATATGTATCCAACAAGTTTGAACCATATTTGATTACCATTAACCATTTGGAAACTTTATAATTAGTTTTTGGAATCAATATAAATTTATAGAATGCTAACTTTTATTCTCTATCGTATTTCATATATAAACAAATTTCCAAACTAACGTAATTAAAACTTTGGTTAAGTCTCTTTACATCTACCACTCAAAAAAAAGTAGTGGGATCATTCATTTCATATTTCATATTGAAATTTCAATATAGTCATTTATCTTCTTATAGGACACTCTCCTTTAGAAGCATATTTTTTATTTTAGCCACTTGGTCCTTATGAGATTTGAATTCCTCTCCGATGTCATGTCCATCCACATCCCACTAGTAGAGGGAGTAATACAAAGTTTCTTCTTATGTGTAGAACTCAATTGAGATATATAAGAAGTTTGAAGACATTCTTCAATTGAAAAAAGAAAAGTATAAGGAACTTCATGATTAACATTGAGTTGTCCACAAATTATTGTTTTTTTTTTTCTCAGCAATACTAACTAATTTATATTAATATGTACAGGTAAACTTTACATCAAAAAAGACTATCTGCCCAGGGCCAGCTGCGGCTCCATGGGTGACTCTATCCTTTTCAAACATTTGCCTCGCAGGGCGACATATCCAGACTAGATCAACTTTCAAAACTCGGTGATGATTCAGAGATGTAACAAAATTGCCCACGCAGGGGCGCACCTTAAAAGACATATGACCCAAAAAGACTTTAGACTCCAAGAGCATTACACAGAGCAGACAAAAAACATGCATAATCTTCAGACGGATACCAGACATATGACGACGACCCAGCAAGACTGTAGTGACCGATACCACGACCCAGAACAAGTAGGAACCAAACCAAGATATAAGATGAAAACCGGAAGTCCACCAAGGCCTCGTACCCAGCTTGCGCGAAGGAGTCCAAAGCGGAGGAGAACCACTGAGCACTAGTCCTCTGGTTCTTCTTCCGGAATGTTGCACCATCCTTGTCCCTCTGGGACTCCCTCCCACATCGCCATGGGATTCTGTGAGGGAGCTGGCTTCTCATCTTCACAAGCGCGGGAGGGAGCTGGCTGAGGCATCCTTTCTGGGATGGTCTCTGAATTCGAAGGTTCCCCCATTGGACGCTTCCCCTTGTTGATCTCGGAGCGAATCTCAGCAGGAGCCTGTGGCGGTTCGTCCTCATTCTCCTCAGGAATTTTAGTGAAAAGCACTGAAATATGTGCATTGATTCCTGCATTGTCCCTGGAGCTACCCAGTGTGAAAATAACTGAACCAAACGCTGGGAGCATGGGTGCTCCCTCATTAGAGCCACCAGCTTCCAGAAACTGACTAGAAGGAATTGGGGTGGCTCCTGCCCTCCTGTAACAGTAGCAGCAGCAGCAGTGATGGTGGGCATCCGCTGCAGGGGGACGAGAGGATTCCCCACGCCCCGAACCTCTTCTGCAGGGCATTCGTTCTCGCACCATGGGATCCTCAAATTCCTCACTCTGTTCCAAAGCAAAGGTGGGCGAGCTGTTGTTGCGCTCCCTCCCTGGAGCTTGCTGACCCCCAATTGAATCGAACCAGAGCTCAATTGAGCCAAGACAAAGACCAGAAAAATCGAGCAAGGAGCAGACCGCGTCTGAGCTCTTATCCACCAAGTCACAGCACCTACACTCAACGTTCTGAGTTTCTTCCTCGACATACTGAACTCCGCTCCCCAACATTCCCACATACTTAACCGCACTGTCATTCCCTCGTAACTTGCATACATTGAATGCGCTCAGCTGTATTACCTTCGCCATCAGCTTCCCCATTAAGGCGTTCCTTATGCCTCCCCCATCTTGCAGTCTCGGCGGCGAGGGGCATTGAAGGCGCCAGCTCTTCATGTGGCAGCCCGTGCTGGGCATGTGGCTTGCCATCAGCCTCTTTAATGACACCTGCATCCGGGAGTCCACAAATTATAGTTATCCACAAGGTTTGGATGCAATTGTATATAAAATTCTTCAAAAATAATTAAGGTCACAAGCTCAAACCTATTTAGTATTATCTTTATACCATCATCAAATGAATGGGTCTTAATGCCCTTAATTTTAACAGCCACGTCATCTTGGCATCCATGATGTGGTGAATATCATTCACTTCACTACTAAAATATAAGGCTCTATTGTACTCCTCACATGGTCAACAAGTTACATTTTCGATGTGCCCAAATATGAGTTCACACTTGACTCTTGGTATTTTAGCATTTACTCTCTTAATTGCATTGCTAGTTTTGGTGCATGGCTTCTATGTGTTCCTTAGGTTCAACACTTATGTGAGTCATCTTTCATGGTTCATGGCTGAAGTCCATCTCTTATAGACATTTATAAGACCTTAACTCTCTCTCTTATCTTAAGTGCCTCTAATTATACTTTGTGCCACTTAAGTGTGTCATTAATTATGGTCTATTTCTTAAGTGTTTCACTACTTATGATCTATCAATTAAGTAAGTCACTTGTGTATGACCCATCATTTAAGGGATCTTCTTATGATGCATGAGTGGGTTATTTATTTGTGTTGTTTATGATGCATCACTTCTTTATGTCTCCTAGGAGTGTTTCTTATATACATCACACATGATAGTTATTACACATGTTTGGGATTTTCTCAAATCATGAGGAAGTGATTTCATCATTATATGTTTATCCATCTTTCTAACTATTTAATTTACATTATGATAAAAGTAGTAATTACCCCTATTATTTACAAATTGTAATAGTAGTTTAATTGTAATTCACTAGCTTAATAAGAAATAGGTCATGTGTTTCAATACCACATTAGAAACATGACACAAAAGATTAGAAAGGGAGTATCCTTAATTGAAATGGGATTCCCTACCCTTTTGTCATCTCAATTTGTGTTGTAACTTAGACCCTTGGGATGCAAATTGACAGGGGAACGTGAAATGGGAATTTAGGATAAGGTTGTAAAAATGGATGTAATTTAATTTGGATGCATGGACACAAAATGTTATGTAAATAATGTTGCAAGGATGAAATTATCGACTTATAATGACTTGTAAAATGACATAAACAGACATATGGACACAACATGTAAAAAAAAGTACTTAAATTTAATGTATGCTTCGACTAGCATTAAAAAGAAATGAGAAAAATTGATCATGTAAAGATTCAAATGAAATCTAAATCAAGGTGCCATCAAATGCATCCTTTTTGTAACATTAAATATTCAATAAAAGTTGGGAAAAAATATATGCACAAGACACAAATTTTGACAATAGAGTCTTGTTATGTAATATTGATTGAATTTGTAAATCAACTCACTCGAATGAATGTATTCTAGCAATGTTGGAGAGATAAGGAATTGCAATAATGAATAAAACTGAATTCCAAGAAGCGGTGGTGTTGATAAAAAAAATTTCAATACCAAAGCACAAGTGATCATAACTTAATGATCCGTGAATTTCTCTCAATTCCATTGGATATTTCATCTAAATAGATCTAATAAAGATTTGTTTTTAAATTTCAGATTCATATTATTAGGGTTAATTCTTTTATATTTGTGGAATTATTAAGTTATTATGTACTACATATGCATGAAAAATATAGATATATAGAAAATAGAGAACAAATAAAAAAATCACTCACAAAACTACAATAACACAAGGTACGACTTGGGAAACCCTTTTGAGAGAATACATAGCTAGAAAGTGAGGTTTCTCTACTCTCTTTTTATGAATAGAAATAGATGCAAGTAGAAAGGAGTGAGATGTGTGGCCAATCAACTACTAAATAACACAAACTCTCTCTCTCTCTCAAAAAATATCCCTAATGGAATAAAATTCAATAAAAAAGAATCAAACAACTTTTCCTCCTAGTGGCCCTATTATAGCACAGTCTCATAGCCAATTAGGGGTTAAATTTGATGTATTCAACCCTCAATATGAGTTACAAGTTGATCCTTCTAGAGTCTTCTTCATAATTCACACATGGCTAGCAACTTTTTCATTAGTAACAGGGGTTGAAGTGGCATCCTCTCGAATTATGGTGGACAATTTTGATAGCTCAACATCTATGAGTCACAACCTTCTGATACGAGCTATGATTGAGGAAATTGTTGCATCATTGAAAAGTTATTGTTGTGTATATTGTGGAACCTCGGTCCATAATAAGGTTGGGACAACAAAAAGTGGTCATTTAAGGTCTCAAAATGGCTCATGAAGTTTTTCACCAAAACATTTCTAAACTGGGACCACTGGTAAAAATGATCCTGTAAGTTGATTACTCCAAATTTTCCACACTCAAAACATCAAGATGGATGAAAAATAATATATTTATCTAATCCAAATAACTCAACATAATTTTTTCATTCATTGTTAATATACCAATTCATGTTATCATCTATATAATCTAAAACATAACTAACTACCATAAGGTAAGGAATATATAATCAAATTTAATCATCATAGGCACTCCATCTATTTGTACATTAACCTATACAATATAATTGACATAGTTGAAACCACTGTTGGTTGGATTGACCAATTGACTCTCTAGTTTTCCTTCTATTATCAGCATCATTCCATAAGTTATTTCCAAAAGATCTAGTTGTAGCTAAAGTTATTATTGTATCTAGTTAGATTTGCAATAGCTTATATGAAAACTTCATCTCTTTTTTTATAAAAATAGATATTTGTTTCTATTGTTATTTAATTAAATTAATATATAATATTATGTGTTCCAATTTGTTATAAACATTATTACATTGAGATATGATTTAGAGTAAATACTGGGGAGATGTTCACAAGTCACTGTTAGATAAAATTTCATTTAAAAAAATTAGCTCAATCAATAAAATTAATAATAGAAATATGTGTCCCCGATTGCGGTGCAAGCCAGAGGATGTCCTTATAAAGACAAAGTTAAGGGTGAGTATGCCAAGGTACAACCTCACCACCTCCCACACAATCGAGGCGATGGGTGTAGTGGCCTTATGCACGAATATGATTACTGCCATAGAGAAATGAGACAAAGTTATGGAGGGGAGTTTTCTAGGTAGTAGCACTTGCAGTGGGAAAGAATTTGGTAGTTTCTGTGATTAGGTGTGTGTGGTTCATTGTGTGAGGCAAGAAGACTCTAGCATTGGGTTGGTCTAGGGTCTCCAAGAGTAACGAAGGTTCCATCAACTCCAAAAGTAGGAATCTAGGTACAAAAATTGTTTTCTCCCCTACTTCATCATGCTCCCCAGTCTTTTGTTTAGTTTGTGGGTTCTGCATGGGGGCACCTTGGTGGCGTGCAGGGGAAATTTCGGCTGGGGGAATGGTTTAGTGGTGGTAGCCTGTAAGAAGAACTTGAATCGTAAGGCAACCCCTCCAATTTCAATCTTCTACAAGAATTTTCTCTCTCGGAGAGGGCTAATTTAGCTATGGCAGGGGTGTCAACCCTGGGGAATGGCACTAAATTTGGTTCACAGGTTAGTGGGTTGGGTGTTGGGATAGTGTTGATATTTTTCTTAATGTTGAACCTTGCTACATTATGGTTGGGCAGATTTTGGCTGGGGATACCTAAGGCCTGGGCCGAAAGGTCTGCGGGACTGCTGTTATGAGGTCTTGTTGGGGGGTTGGGATTCGACATGGAACTAGGGTTGGATATGCCAGAATTGGAAGAACGGGGGCAAGTTGCTTAATTAATGGGTCTTTGGTGGGATGGCTCCTGAGGTTGGGCAACGACAACCTGGGTCGAAATGGCTGTAAGGTCATTATAGATGGGGTGAGCCATTGGAGGGTCTACATGGGTGTCGATAGATTGCTTCTTTACTTGGGCTTGGGGAGTGTTCCCATAAGGGCTAGAATTGGGCGCGAGAGGCTTTGAATTTATGAGTTGGGTCGACATGCTATAGGGCCTATGGCCAGAATACTGTTAGGGTGCTGCACCCATGTCGTGGGTTGCAGTATATGCAAAATACCTATTATGGGAGTGTGCCAATTGGGGCACAAGCATTTTCACACAGGTGCAAGAAAGGGTCATACTGGGCTTGAGATTGCGTACACTGGTTTTTATGCAAGAGGTCAAGGGGGCCACAAGACTACATGCGCAAAGGGGATGGTGGACTTCGGTGGGTGGAACTGCCTATGGGTGATGAAGAAACACAATATAATTGATTGCCAAATTGGTTTCCTGACACCACGATAGGTACATAGAGTGGTAAACCTCCTCCAGGGGTTTCGAGTCCTACCCCATTACTAGTTCAAGGATCGGCCAGCTCACATCATATCATTAAGCGTTGGGACGATGTAGCTATTGTTTGTACTACAAATACTAGGGGTCAATGTAAGAGGTCATAAGGGACTGAGTAGGGAAATGAGCCGAACTCGTTGGGAGGAAAATGTGGTAGAAAGCCTATCGTGAACCTCATCAACGAAGTGAAAAAAACTTATCTGGTGGGGAAAAGCGAGGATATTAGGAGATTGATAGAGGAATGGGAGGCCGAGCTCAGCCGCGAGGCGAGCGTGACTGAGATTGAGATGGAAAATTGGAGAATCCTCTTGCCAGACCCTCAACATACCCACGGGCGAGTGACTGAGTTTAAGAAGACCCTTGACCTGTATTGGCTAATGAAAAGTCTCCTGGGCAAGGCCATCGAGCAGATTTTAGTGAGCATGGCAATAGCGGATCAAGATTTTGCAATCTACAAACAAGATTTTTAGAAGTTGCAATTTCAAATGCAAAAACAAGATGGAAACCTTGGTTGCATTGAGAAACACTTTCCCTCTCGGCTCTCACAGACGAAGCTGCCAGGCTCTATTGTCAAAGATCTGACTCCGATTAATTCTCCCTCTCATGAGCAGGAATATTAGAATGTTGGTTTCCTATTATTTTGTTTACTACTTGTGCAGATAGCTTTTAATTTTGAATGGGCAGTTATATATGAATATAGGAAACTACAATATGGATGTGGGCATGAGAATCAAACTTATATAACTTGGGTAGAAAGTCTCCAAATTTCTTGCTACAAATTGATTTTTTTATGGATTCCTTCTAGTATATGCAATGTGGACTGTATATTCAAATATTAAGAAAGTAATAATGCTAAAATATTGAAAATGGATGAATAACACTATGAGTATTTGTATACATCTATAATACATAAGTTAATTCTTTTAGCGATTATTTCTAGCTTATGCATGATGGGGTATATTCAAATATTGAGAAACCAATAATGCTAAGATATATTTAATCAAACAATCATTTTACCATGATCACTTAATTACACAAAGGAGCATAATGAATAAGTAAAATTCTTACTAATTCTAAGAAAACAAGCCTTCAAAAAATTATTTGCCATGATATTGGGATTAAGGAGATTAAAAAAATTTAATTAAATATTCATTATCATTATAGACTATCTATTATATTACAATTACAATTACAGTGACTAATAAAATTTTAACGATAAATTACTACAATATTTTAATTTATTTATTACATGATTGTAATAATAATAATAATAATAAAATATGTTAAATGTTTAATATTAAATGAGAAAAATATTTATACTCAAAATGATATTTACATTTATGAGTATTTGATCCTTTTCCATACTTATTAAACCACAATAAAGCTAAAATTATATTAATAATATTATTTTCAAATTTCATATATAATAATGGCAATATTAATTATGCTATAATATTTTTATTTTTATTCTTTTCATATTAAAACAATATTTTTTTTACTATTTTTATATACAAAAATAATGACTTTATATACATAGATAATAATTATTAATTAATATCTTTATTTTTATTCTTTTCATATTAAAACAAAATACATAAATAATAATTTTATATAGATAAATAACAATTCTTTTGAAATGAATAATTGGAAATTATAATTATTAGATATATGTAATGTAAGTATTCTATACTAAAATAGTCATTTAAATATAAAATTGATAAACTTTGACAATTTTTCATGCATAATTACTATTAAAAAATTATAAAATATTTAATAAAAATCTAATCCTATTATCTATTTAATAATTATTCATAATTTAATTAAAATTTTAGAAACCTTATTTCAAAACAGAAATATCCATTAATATAATTTTATTTTTAATTTATTATTGTATATACATCATTTCGAAAATAAAGGTTTGCGGATTTTATATATATACACACTAATGTTTGACATTTAACAGATTTCTGAAAGGCAAAAGCTATTAATTGATAGCTTGACGATGGGTAGACGTAAAGCGTTGGGTATAAAAATATATCGTCCCATACGTGAGCCTCTCCTTTTCTCAATTATTCCTTCATGGAAAACTCACTCACTTTGAGCTAGTAATACAAAGGGGGAATCCCATGTGAAGTGATGTAAAGGGAGAATATCATAAAAGAAAATTTATTCATGTTACTAGCATGAAAATACATTACATGGTTGATTATTATCCATTGAAATATTTATGTTTATTCGGTACCTCTTTGTTTATCTAATATTTGAAATATTCGTGTATACCCTTGTTCCTTCTCGTTTACTTTATATTCTCCTTGTTCCAATACAATGGAAAAAGGGATGAGTGAGTTCATAAAGGTTGAGCATCCCCATTCTATAGATTATTATAGACTAAACTCTTTTTTTTTAATTATAGACTAAATATAAAAAAGAGGAATACATGCTTTGATTTATACAAAGGTTAGGGTTGCCTGCCGTTATGTGTTATAGTACGTTTCATAGAGACTAAGATCGTTACTCCCAACCACTAAGAGAAACTTTTTATGTAGCATAAGGAGAAGCATTGATGTGTGTTTCGAGAACTTCACTATTAAGAAGTTAAAATGGAACATTTAGGAGAGCAATTTCAAGTTCACTTTCAAGAAGTTTAAATATAATTTATAGAAGAGCATTTCCAAGTTCACTTTTCTAATCTTAAATGGAATTTTTGGGAGATGCTTACGTGAGACAATAAGGTGTCTTTCATCTATTTTCTTATTCTTTTCCAAATTTAACATTATTTTTATGAGAAGTTTTTTTTTTTTTTTTGTTTCCATTAGAGATTTGAATTTTGGATCTTAGTTTTATATAATACTTCATCATATTTTTTCCAAACTAAACATTTAGTGTATAAGAAGTCTCTAAATCTCTTTTTTTTATCGAATTGATCCATGAAAGTGTTGAACATTGAAGATTAAGATTTGCATAATACTTCATAACATGACTATCGAGCTATTCCCATAGACTTATAAGAAATCATATTATGTTCATATAGTAAATCATGTTTTTGGTGATTACTAAAGTTTTCCTTCCAAAAAAATAAGTGGAACTTATAACCTTTATTTTTATTATAGATTTTAAAATCTTGTAAGTCAAATAATTAACATAAATGTAGCTAGTTTTTTTATTTTGTATATGTATATTTTGTTGAGCAATTTATATTGGTTTTCTTAGTAGTAATGGATGGAACAAGTTGGTTTTTGTATGAATATTTTTATGTATTGCACATTAGGGTTAGGGTTGCCTGCCGTTATGTGTTGTAGTACGTTTCATAGAGACTAAGATCGTTACTCCCAACCACTAAGAGAAACTTTTTATGTAGCATAAGGAGAAGCATTGATGTGTGTTTCGAGACTTTAGTGAAGTAAATAGAGAAGCTTTAAGTTTACTTCTCCATTATTAAGAAGTTAAAATGGAACATCTAGGAGAGCAATTTCAAGTTCACTTTTCAAGAAGTTTAAATATAATTTTTAGAAGAGCATTTGCAAGTTCACTTCTCTAATTTTAAATGGAATTTTTGGGAGATGCTTACGTGGGACAATAAGGTGTTTCATCTATTCTCTTATTTTTTTCCAAATTAAACATTATTTTTATGAGAATTTTTTGTTTTTGTTTTTGTTTTTGGTTTTATTAGAGATATGAATTTTGGATCTCAGGTTTAGATAATACTTCATAATATTTTTCCCAAACTAAACATTTAGTGTATAAGAAGTCTCTAAATCTCTTTTTTTTTTGTCAGATTGATCCATGAAAGTGTTGAACATTGAGGATTAAGATTAGCATAATACTTCATAACATGACTATCGAGCTATTCCCATGGACTTATAAGAAATCCTATTATGTTCATATAGTAAATCATGTTTTTGGTGATTACTAAAATTTTCATTTCAAAAAATAAGTGGAACTTATAAGCTTTATTTTTATTATAGATTTTAAAATCTTGTAAGTCAAATAATTAACATCAATGTAGCTAGTCGTGCAAGAGATAAACACCGAAGAAGACAAAAAAGACAAAAACCAAGAAAACGAACACCACAAAAGAATTGTGCAAGAGATAAACACCGAAGAAGAACTGTGACACATAAACTTAAATAACGTTGCGGTGTCAAATATCCAGCGTGGCTACAAACTTTTGTACCTTTCTCTAGAAAAATACGAAGAACCAGATAATCAATCATAATGTACTTTAATAATATTTCAAATATATAAATTAGTCCATAATTTAGTAAAACTTTGAAATATAATTTAGTAAAAATTTGGAATATTGTTCTACCATATATGAAACTAATATAAAGAGAAACTCTTATTATATATAAAAAATTTTAAATTAATATTTTATTATTAAATAAAATATTAAATATTTTTTATTTTCATGATGATGATAAATAAATGATTGGATTGCCATTCATCACTAATTCCCAACGAAAAACAGGTTATGTGAAACTCGTATAAATAGGAACTCTTATTTTATATATATATATAATATATTATTAAATAAAATATTAAATATTTTTATTTTCGTCATTTATATATTGGATTGCCATTCATTGCTAATTCCCAACAAAGAAGAAGTTATGATTTTGGAAACGATAATTTAACAATTATTAATATTCATGGTAAACCTTTATCATATACAAACACTTTGATTGAACTCTTTGATTGAGTTTTAACCTTAAAAAAGAGTTGAAATGAAGCGAATGAAACTTTTGAAAATAACGTGTTGATTAAATTATACCATAAAATTATTTATCAAAAATAATGATATAAATTATTCATGAAAAATTATATTTTATTATGGTTATTCTAATTTTTTTATTAAGATAAGAGACTCATTTTATGGTCCAGTATGATGTTATGTGTAATTTTGTCTTTCTATCATCAAAGTTGAAATTTTGCTGATGTTAAGATAAATATAAATTTTTAATTTAAAAATAAAAATAAAAAAATTAATTATACAAAATATTTAAATAAAATACGTTCAAAAAAAAATTTGCAAGTGAAGAAATCAGATCCCTCTGAACTCATGCTAGATCCCTATTTAAGATGGATCTATGCGAGTATAACAAATTATAGTAATTATTTAAAATATTTAAATATTATTAATGTATGATTAATTATTTAAATATATTTAATATATTGATTTATTTTAGGTGATGGGATGAGTGATATATTGAACTTCATTATTATGTTTAATTTTTTTTTATAATTTATATATAAGAGACTTGGTAATGATACATTAGATTAATTAATAAAGATATTAAAAAGGAATATTTATAATAATTTTTCTTTTACACTAGTTTATTTTAGAGTATTCACAGGGTGAAGTATAATTTTTTCTATGCTCCGCCTAGAATTGAGATATTTCTCTTTTAAAATAAAAATAAATATTCTTTAAATTAAAAATTAATAGACATATTTGGTTAGTTTTACTTAAAAGTACTATAAAAATAGTGTTATTCTAACTATGCTTGTTTGATTAGTTCTTGATATTATAACTCAATTATTTCTGCTCACTTTGAATGATAAATAAAATATTACCATGTTTATATATAAAATAAAATAATTTTATATCAGCTTTTAAAATTCTTTTAAAATAATTAAAAAAACAAATAAAATTAATATTATTTATATTTTCATATTTCAATTAAATACAAAAATAAATATTTAATTTTATCCCATTAGAAAAAAATAAACCATATATATACAATATCACAATTTTAATATATATAAACCATAATAATATAAATCCATCTTAATTCTTAACCTACCTGATGTCCAGTGCCTTGAAATGTAAATTATTTTTCAAATTTTACATTAAAAAAATTGCGCATGATTCGTCAAAATTCATTATACATCCTAAGTGAAAATACAGTTCGAACATGTTACATGTCATATAATGACTTAGAGAGTTACATATATATAAATGATAATAAATAACCCTACCTTGGAACTTCAATATTTTAACGGACTCCACGCAGCAACCTGTTGCATTAAAATTCCAAGACAGAAAAGTTTCCCTCCATATTACTAACAATGAGAACAGTGAAATCGGTGACATCAAAACGCAAATACCTACCCGCAAAGGGCATATGAATAGATTCATTGTCTCGTCCTTAACCAATCAATATAAATGAATTCATGTTCGGCGGTAGAGGCTCTGGCTCAGTCACTTGTCACCATCCACTAGCTAGCTGGGTGAATGAATGAAGATTCAGTGTACACAATTTTTTAATGGAAAGAATAGCAGGATACAGTAATCTGCCGTGCGTAAACGTGACTAACGGATGAAATTGTTGCTTCAAATTAGTGCATATATGTTACAGTGTTTAAAATTCATTAATGATTAAAATTCAAATTAGTGCATACAATGAAATAATGGCTTTGTTTATGGGGGCTGCAATTTTGCTTGGAATTTTATTGGGAATATATTATTTTTGGTTAGAATTTAATAATTTTTATTTTAATTTAAATGTTTTTTGGATTAATTTTATTTTTAGGATTGGGTTGATTTTTGGAATTAATTATTGTGATTCATCTTCATAGTAAGGTGGAAAAAATCATACAATCTTTATTATTTATTTTACTATTTATGATATTTTACTATTTATTTATAAAGATTGTATAATTTTTTCCACCTTATTCTCAAATTGAACCATATCAATTAGTTGTGGATCCAATCCTAAAAATATGATTGATCCAAAAAACATTTATCTTCATTATAGATTACAAAAGTCACAAATCTAACACTTTTTAAATTGTAAAATTTTAAATTTTTAATGTTTCAATAATAATTTTAATACTAGAAATAGACCCTAAAAAAATTTTGAATATCGAAATTCCGGACCTTGACCTATGTAACTTGATTTTTAAAAACTTCAGCCTAAATTTAAAACTAACATTTTCTACCAGAAATATCCGCTGTAATGAAGGGTAATTCAATGTTTTAGAAATCTTAACCATGCACACAAAAAAGAAAATTTAAATATTGTCACACTCCCATACTAAAGTAAAAAAAATTTTTTTGATGGTTTACGGTATTAATTACCTTACGATGACTCTACATATTCTCCACATTAATATTCTTGTAAATACATTACTGCAGCGTGATTTTAAGTTTTACCTCTACGCATATATGGTTACACATATACTTGTACACACTTATTGATAACATATAATATACTCGTACACACTTATTGATAACATATATTTCATTTGCATAATGGTTATAATGCATTATATTCACTTTCATTATACATATATCACCTTAAAGGATTCGCTGCTATATATATTCGTGGACCAGTTACTCATAGACATATTCTAAAATTGAACACGGAACATATACAATGCACAGTTTGCGATAGTGTATTAATGGCAACAGCGATAATACTCTGATTTCCATATCTTGAAATCTCTGCGTTTATGATACTTGTCCGGCCTCGGCATCGGAAACTAGTTGTCAATACTAGCGTTGTCCATCTGGATGGATAGACGGTTCGATGGCATGCGGCCATGTGCGCCCGGTGCTCCAAGCGTCTACGGCCTGACACCTCGGGCATTGCTGTTTTCACGCCTGAAGGTTCCCGAGAACCACCGGCTATCGAACGGCGATAAGGGCACATTGCGGATCGATGGTTAGGAATGCGCCACGAAACGGTAAAAGGGAAAAAGATATTTAATAACAGGTCTCTCCTTCTGTCGGGTTCTAGTTTTCATTTTTGTATGAGTTTGCATCGCTACCGCACTGTAACATTTTGTTTGTTTCGCCATTCTTTCAGCTGCCGTCAATACCACGCTTCGATTCAGGTATGCGGCTATGGTGTTTAGTTGGTCTTTTCCTCTCACTTATAGTTACTGGTTACATCGCTTAGGCAATTCCATTCTGGTTAACGCCAGTATTAGTTTCCCCTTTTTATTTTATTACAGTCCTTCAATGATTTACACAGATTCTCAATTTACTAATTGGTTGATGTTTTCAGGTAGATGGCTCATCGCTGATCCATTGAAGACAAGGAATTTCTTCACTCTACCGGCAGCCCATTACCAGGTAAGTTTAAATACTGCCGCAACTTCCTATATTCGATTCATCCGAGGCAATGGCTGAACCTTTACTCCCTTGGGCAGGGATGTTGGTCATTATCTCTTTGAGTTTGGTCCCTGCACAAGTTCAGGGTTCTTCCGGATGACAGTCAGGCTTCTTGCCCTGCTTAGGCGGAACACCTCTGTCGGGAAGCACTGCGTGCTGAGCTTTGATTGTTTAACCGTGACTCACTTAGCATGTATATCTAGCGTTTTAGCCATGAAGCTTGTTCTCTTTTGAACGCAGACAATAGTTATTGATTGAACTATGGTAATGAGCTATGAGGGTTTGATTCTGGATTAAAACTTGTTGAGATATCATATGTATAAGATATGGGTAACTCCGTAAGTTCAATTCTGTTCATAATGTTTTTCTTCGATTAACCGTCTTCTCTGAACGGGTTTTATTTACAGTTTCAATGTTTGATTTGTAATATCTATTTGGCAGAGTAAAACTACTGTTATTGTCTTTCCGTTTTAATGATGAATCCATATAGTTATATTTCCGACTCTGGTCCCCCCTGTTGGCTAGCACAAGCTTCAGCCCAGCTAGAGTAGCATATCGAGAGCGGGGGTTTACTAGTAAGCTTGGCTGAGGATGCATGTAACCACGTTTATCATGCCACTTCCTCGGCATTCATACTCACTTGTTTGTGTCGTTAACCATGAATGTGTATATATATTTAATCTGCTCACGCGACACAACTATATGTTTATCGGGTAATGTTACAGTGTGGTCCTGTTTTGTTCTCAATCTCTGTGATTCTCGCGGTCCTCTTGACCGGGGTTTAATATATATACCATTACCTTTCTATCACTAATGATACAGCTTGTCTACGGATTCGTTTGGTTTGCGAGACATACCAGACTCGCCTTATGGATATATGTCATGATTTTATGTGCATAATATAATCTTTTTGCAAAGAACGCTTGTTCATTTCCTTTCGTTTCATCCTGTACATAAAGATTTCTAGTTCTTTACTTCGACACTTAAATATAAATAGAGGGTTTTACAGTATCACTTCTCTTCGTAAATTCTTGCTATCACCGAAGTAGCAATGACCTGTTTATTCCATTTTCTACTTTTATTTCAAATGAGGAATGCAAGGAATTTCAATGTTCTTTCCTACAGAATGCAAGTTTGTTTCGGTCTCTGTCTGTAATACAGAAGTTAATGTTCTTTTCTTGTTTCTGTTAAAGAAGAATAGTAAGATGTTTTCCCGCTATTTCTATTTTCTTAGCAGAGAACAATACAAGAGACATCTCAGCAGATTTATATATACATAGTAAGCCATACCTGCTTATCTGCAAACCTACTTGTAATGCTTGTCAATCCACCCGTCCGTAGGAAGATTCTTCACGATCTTCCACCCCCAAGCACTTGCAGACCCTCTTGACTGCAGTTTCTCTGGCTTTTGCCAGATCTAGCTATCTGGTCCTAACCAGACATAGCGCATACAGGAAAATTTCTTTCCTTTTTCCTATGCCATCTGATCATAACCAGACATAGCATAAATTTTTTTCTCTTCCATCTGATCCTTACCAGACTTGGCAATCTTTCCCCTTTTCCTCTGGGGACTCAACTACCTCCTGAAGGTAGTTAGGGTTTTATTTTTAACTGCCTCCACAGTTATTAATCATGATTAATCATATGCTCAAATCAAATAGTACTAACACAATTTTTAATTATCATAATACTAGCAACAGAGTTATGTACTTTTCAAATAAAGTCTTTGTTCATAGTTACTTTTACTATTTACAAACATTAACTTTTCACGAGGGATGTTACATTTCCCCCCTTGAAAGTCTACATCGTCTCGATGTTGCTGCTCATTCAAAAACAATCTGGGATAAGTATCCCTCATAATCTGTTCATTCTCCCAGGTGGCCTCATCAGGCCCAAAGTGCTGCCACTGCACTTTAACCTGGCTGATGACCTTTTTCCGCAGCTCGACTCTTCTCCGATCTAATATGTTCACTGGTTCGACCAGGAACTCTCCTTCCGGTTCCACCTGAAACACATAATAATCAGATTAGCTGCTTACTAGCATTCTATTTCAGTTTACATTTTTTAACATTCTTCCCTTACCTGAATGTCCTGCCAACTTATTATATGCCTAGGGTCATAAACATATCTCTTTAAAACTGATACATGGAAGACATTATGAACCCAGATATGGCTGGGCAGGGCGAGCTGGTAAGCTACCGGCCCTACTCGTGCCAGAATTTGGAATGGTCCATAAAAACGCGGTGCCAATTTGGCACAAGCATTCCATTGGAGGGTACTTTTTCTAGCTCGTATTCTGATGTACACATGCTCACCCACTTGGTACTCTTTAAATGTTCTCTTCCGATCTGCAAAATTCTTCTGCCTGTCCTGAGCCATCTTTAGATTAGCTCGAACCTTTTTCACCATGACTTCCATCTCCTCCAACATCTCAGGGCCCAGCAAGAATTTGTCCTCCGGTCCACCCCAACTGGAGGGTGTGCAGCATTTCCGGCCGTAAAGCACTTCGAATGGGCTCATCCTCAAGGATGCATGATAACCATTGTTATAGGCGAATTCCACTAGGTGTAAATACTCCTCCCATCGCGTAGGTTGCTGCATCACGTAAGACCTCAGCATGTCTTCCACTACTTGAATCACTCGCTCAGTCTCCCCGTCAGTTTGCGGATGATATGCGGTGCTGAAGTTCAACTGAGTTCCTAGACCTTCAGATAAGGTCCTCCAAAAAGCTGAGCTAAATTTAACATCACGGTCAGATATTATTAGTTTTGGCAGCCCATGAAGTTTAAATATATTTTGCATGAAAATGTTTGCGATTTGAGCTGCACGATAAGTGGATTGAACCGGTATGAAGTGAGCTGACTTGCTGAGTTTATCTACTACTACCATTATAGAATCATTGTTCTTTTTGGATTTTGGCAAACCTGTAATAAAGTCCATGGTTATGGTCTCCCATTTCCATTCTGGTATGGGTAATGGCTGTAGTAACCCCGCAGGGTGCTGATGTTCAGCCTTCACCTGTTGACACTCTAAGCAGCGCACCAGGTATTCTATCACATCCTTTTTCATGCCTGGCTAGTAGTACTCCTTCCTTAGCGAGGTGATTAATTTCTGGTAACCAGGATGTCCTGCATAAGGACTTTTATGATATTCATCCAGAATCTTTTCTTTAATGCCGCTCTGATTGGGTACATAAATCTTCTTCTGGTAGCACAAAATTCCGGCTGCATTCAAGGTGTACCCTTGTTGTATTAAGCGGGTATCTGAATTCTGTACCAATTGCTTCTTTTGCAAGTAAATCTGGTCTTGTGCAGCAGCCTCGTCAATCTCTTTGTCAAGGGTGGACCATCCTTGACTAATACCAATTTCATAAATGCAGTGCACTTTTCGGCTCAGTGCATCAGCTACTCTATTTTCTTTTCCCTTTAAGTGTTTAATTTCGAAATCGAAATTTCCCAAAAAGTCCACCCATCTTGCTTGTCTTGCGTTTAAATTCGGTTGACTAAAGTAACTAGTCAAGTTGTGGTGATCCGTCATCAGAAAAAAAATTCCCCCCACTAAATAATGGCGCCACATCTTTAATGCATGAATCACTGTGGTTAATTCCAGATCATAGGTAGAATATTTCTGCTCATGTTCTTTTAACTTTCTGGATTCATATGCAATTACTTTACCTGCCTGCATTAGCACTCCACCCACGCCCTCCTTACTGGCATCCGTGCAAACTACATATTCCTTTTCGGGATCTGCCACACACAATACAGGTGCGGTGGTAAGTAGATGTTTGAGCTGTTCAAAACTCCGTTGACAGTCTGCTTTCCATTTAAATATTTTTCCCTTCTTTTGCAAGGAGGTGATAGGGTAGGCAACTCTTGAAAAACCTTCTACAAACCGCCGATAATATCCAGCCAGCCCCATGAAGGATCGAATATCTGCTACTCTTTGGGTGTTGGCCATTCCATTATAGTTTTGATCTTTTCGGGGTCTACAGCTATACCCTCCTTCGTAATAATGTGGCCCAAATATTGGATCTATTCTTTATAAAAATCACATTTGCTGAATTTACCATATAACTGATGCTCCCGTAATGTCTGTAACACTATCCTCAGATGTTCCTCATGCTCCTTGATATTCCAGGAGTATATAAGTATATCATCAATGAAGATCAATACAAATTTGTCTAGGTATTGATGAAATACATTGTTCATCAAACACATGAATGTCGCAGGTGCATTAGTTAATCCAAAAGGCAGTACCACAAACTCGTAGTGTCCGTAGCGAGTACGAAAAGCTGTCTTGGCTATGTCCTCATCTTTAATTTTGATTTGATGGTAACCCGATCTTAAATCGATCTTTGAGAAGATGGTCGCCCCCTTTACCTGATCAAACAGCTCATCAATGCGGGGTAGTGGATATTTGTTTTTAACTGTCAGTTTTTTCAGCTGTCTATAATCTATGCACATACGCAGAGTTACATCTTTTTTCCTCACAAATAGCACAGGAGCACCCCAAGGAGATACACTGGGACAGATATACTTCTTGTCCAACAGCTCTTGCAGTTGCATTTTTAATTCAGTTAACTCCAGCACACTCATCCGATAGGGTGCTCGGGACACTGGGGCTGCTCCGGGTACCAACTCAATGGTGAAGTCTAAATCTCTTTTGGGCGGCAGTCCTGGAATTTCTTCAGGAAATACGTCTGCAAAATCTTGCACTACCGGTATATTTTCAACAGTTGCAACCTTATCCACAGAACCTGCGCACCCTACTTGTACTGCATAAATCTGGCATTTCTTCCGGACACATTTAACTAGCTGTGAGGCCGTGATTGGCCGGATCTGCACTAGTTTCTGGATGCCTTGAATCTCTTTTCCCACCCCCAGCTCATCTTGGTAAGAGACTGTTTTCGTTTTACAATTAATTATAGACCATCGCTGTTCCAACCAGTCCATTCCTATCAGCACATCATAGGACCCAAGAGGGAGTACGTTTAATTCAGTTGTTATTGTTTGGCCAGCTATCCTTAATGGACAGTTGCTGACTTTAGTCAGTACTCGTCTTTTGGCCCCAGTGGCCAGCTGTACTAGCCAAGGGCTTTTAAATTTAATAGTTTGCAAACCACAGCTTTCCACAACTTTGGGACTTACATAGCTTAAAGTAGCTCCTGGATCTACTAAAATAGAAATAGTTCGATCAAAGATCTTACCTTCAAACTCTATCATTGTTGGCTGGTAATCAGCTTGTCGATCCTCAAGTGCTGCATTTATTCTGGGCATAGATCGGGCCACATCTCCTACTGTAGAAGCTTCATAGATCTGGGACAACTAATCGCTTTCCTTCCGATGAGGGCAATTTTTAATATAATGGGGTCCACCACAACCCCAGCACTGAACGGGTGGCCTAGCCGAGCCTTCATTGTCCAATCTAACTTGCTGTTCACTATATTTAGATTCAGTAGGAGGCTTGAATCTGTTCTGATTTTTAGCTCGATTTCTAGTATTGGCCCTTTCGAGAATCCTTTTTGAAAGCTGCAGCGAGTTCCCTTAGTTCCCACAGGCATTCTGCTGCCCCTCTTATTTGTGCAACGCTTCCAAGAACTTTCTCCGTTTTGTTTGTTTTGCTGATAACAGAGTCTTGCCTTCCGAATTGCTTCATCCATCGTCTTCGGATTATCAAACTCTATCCTTTCTCGCATTGCCAGAGGTAAGCTACTAACAAACCTTTGTACCTTAGCCTTTTCTTCACGAATATACGGCACATAACGAAGTAGGGATGTGAATTTAGTTACGAACTCGTCAATGGTCTGCTGTCCAAGTCGCAGATCATGAAATTCCCACGCTTTTTCATTGTAAAAGCGTTTTGTCAGGTACTTCTCCTTGAAATACCTCTGAAAAACTTCCCAGGTCACATCCTGCTCACTCACTCCCCTCACCATCTTGACCTCCTCCCACCATAGTGTGGCTTTGGCCTATAGCTGAAATATAGCCAGCCTGGCTTTAAGATGATGATCATACTCGTATACTTGAAAATACTTATTCATATTAATTAGCCATGCCTTTGCAGCTTCTTCTGACTCCCCATCGAAATGAGGTGGTTTAATCTTCCGAAATTCTCCTTGAAGTTCCATCCGTGGTCTTTTTGGAGTTTGATATTCAGAAGCATTGACAGACTTCTCTCCTCGCGTCTCCCCTCTGTCCTCTGCTTCCTCTTGTTCAGTGTGATAGCTCTGTTCATCTGTTACTGGTGCCTGTTCAGGCCTCGGATGTGACTGCTGTTGATGTTGCTTATCAGATAAGCTTTTCAGAATCCTCTCTTGTTCCACATTTAGTCTTGCATTATCTGCACGCAACCGGGCCATTTCGTCCTTTAGTTCCTGAACTGTTCTCATGAGCGTCGAATCAGTATTGCGGCCTTCTGCTCCCAGTTGTACCCAAAGCTCAAGATTTCCCTGAGGTTGCCTCACATTATCGGGCTGATCCAAATTTCCATTGGGAGCGCTATTTGCTCTCCTCATTCTGCTGCTACATGCTTAAGAATAACTCATTAAACAGATATAATTTGTTTTTAGCACACTCTCAACTTTTGTCATGACACTGTATATTTACATTTTTGCATAACTCGAAATTTTCCCAAAGGTCACAGAGTTGTAAACCTGGGCTCTGATACCAATTTGTCACACTCCCATACTAAAGTAAATTTTTTTTTTTGATGGTTTACGGTATTAATTACCTTACGATGACTCTACATATTCTCCACATTAATATTCTTGTAAATACATTACTGCAGCATGATTTTAAGTTTTACCTCTACGCATATATGGTTACACATATACTTGTACACACTTATTGATAACATATAATATACTCGTGCACACTTATTGATAACATATATTTCATTTGCATAATGGTTATAATGCATTATATTCACTTTCATTATACATATATCACCTTAAAGGATTCGCTGCTATATATATTCGTGGACCAGTTACTCATAGACATATTCTAAAATTGAACACGGAACATATACAATGCACAGTTTGCGATAGCGTATTAATGGCAACAGCTATAATACTCTGATTTCCATATCCCGAAATCTCTGCGTTTATGATACCTATCCGGCCTCGGCATCGGAAACCAGTTGTCAATACCAGCGTTGTCCATCTGGATGGATAGACGGTTCGATGGCATGCGGCCATGTGCGCCTGGTGCTCCAAGCGTCTACGGCCTGACACCTCGGGCATTGCTGTTTTCGCGCCTGAAGGTTCCCGAGAACCACCGACTATCGAACGGCGATAAGGGCACATTGCGGATCGATGGTTAGGAATGCGCCACGAAACGGTAAAAGGGAAAAGGATATTTAATAACAGGTCTCTCCTTCTGTCGGGTTCTAGTTTTCATTTTTGTATGAGTTTGCATCGCTACCGCACTGTAACATTTTGTTTGTTTCGCCATTCTTTCAGCGGCCGTCAATACCACGCTTCGATTCAGGTATGCGGCTATGGTGTTCAGTTGGTCTTTTCCTATCGCTTACAGTTACTGGTTACATCGCTTAGGCGATTCCATTCTGGTTAACGCCGGTATTAGTTTCCCCTTTTTATTTTATTACAGTCCTTCAATGATTTACACAGATTCTCAATTTACTAATTGGTTGATGTTTTCAGGTAGATGGCTCATCGCTGATCCATTGAAGACAAGGAATTTCTTCACTCTGCCGGTAGCCCATTACCAGGTAAGTTTAAATACTGCCGCGACTTCCTATATTCGATTCATCCGAGGCAATGGCTGAACCTTTACTCCCTTGGGCAGGGATGTCGGTCATTATCTCTTCGAGTTCGGTCCCTGCACAAGTTCAGGGTTCTTCCGGATGACAGTCAGGTTTCTTGCCCTGCTTAGGCGGAACACCTCTGTCGGGAAGCACTGCGTGCTGAGCTTTGATTGTTTAACCGTGACTCACTTAGCATGTATATCTAGCGTTTTAGCCATGAAGCTTGTTCTCTTTTGAATGCAGACAGTAGTTATTGATTGAACTCTGGTACTGAGCTGTGACGGTTTGATTCTGGATTAAAACTTGTTGAGATATCATATGTATAAGATATGGGTAACTCCGTAAGTTCAATTCTGTTCATAATGTTTTTCTTCGATTAACCGTCTTCTCTGAACGGGTTTTATTTACAGTTTCAATGTTTGATTTGTAATATCTATTTGGCAGAGTAAAACTACTATTATTGTCTTTCCGTTTTAATGATGAATCCATATAGTTATATTTCCGACTTTGGTGCCCCCTGCTGGCTAGCACAAGCTTAAGCCCAGCTAGAGTAGCATATCCAGAGCGGGGGTTTACTAGTAATCTTGGCTGAGGATGCATGTAACCACGGTTATCATGCCACTTCCTCGACATTCATACTCATTTGTTTGTGTCGTTAACCGTGAATGTGTATATATATTTAATCTGCTCACGCGACACAGCTATATGTTTATCGGGTAATGTTACAGTGTGGTCCTGTTTTGTTCTCAATCTCTGTGATTCTCGCGGTCCTCTTGACCGGGGTTTAATATATATACCATTACTTTTCTATGACTAATGATACAGCTTGTCTACGGATTCGTTTGGTCTGCGAGACATACCAGACTCGCCTTATGGATATATGTCGTGATTTTATGTGCATAATACAGTCTTTTTGCAAAGAACGCTTGTTCATTTCCTTTCGTTTCTTCCTGTACATAAAGATTTCTAGTTCTTTACTTCGACACTTAAATATAAATAGAGGGTTTTACAGTATCACTTCTGTTCGTAAATTCTTGCTATCACCGAAGTAACAATGACCTGTTTATTCCGTTTTCTACTTTTATTTCAAATGAGGAATGCAAGGAATTTCAATGTTCTTTCCTACAGAATGCAAGTTTGTTTCAGTCTATGTCTGTAATACAGAAGTTAATGTTCTTTTCTTGTTTCTGTTAAAGAAGAATAGTTAGATGTTTTCCCGCTATTTCTATTTTCTTAGCACAGAACAATACAAGAGACATCTCAGCAGATTTATATATACATAGTAAGCCATACCTGCTTATCTGCAAACCTACTTGTAATGCTTGTCAATCCACCCGTCCGTAGGAAGATTCTTCACGATATTCCACCCCCAAGCACTTGCAGACCCTCTTGACTGCAGTTTCTCTGGCTTTTGCCAGATCTCGCTATCTGGTCCTAACGAGACATAGCGCATACAGGAAAATTTCTTTCCTTTTTCCTATGCCATCTGATCATAACCAGACATAGCATAACTTTTTTTCTCTGCCATCTGATCCTTACCAGACTTGGCAACCTTTCCCCTTTTCCTCTGGGGACTCAACTACCTTTTGAAGTAGTTAGGGTTCTATTTTTAACTGCCTCCACAGTTATTAATCATGATTAATCATATGCTCAAATCAAATAGTACTAACACAATTTTTAATTATCATAATACTAGCAACAGAGTTATGTACTTTTCAAATAAAGTCTTTGTTCATAGTTACTTTTACTATTTACCAACATTAACTTTTCACGAGGGATGTTACATCTCCCCCCCCTGAAAGTCTACATCGTCCCGATGTTGCTGCTCATTCAAAAACAATCTGGGATAAGTATCCCTCATAATCTGTTCATTCTCCCAGGTGGCCTCATCAGGCCCAAAGTGCTGCCACTGCACTTTAACCTGGCTGATGACCTTTTTCCGCAGCTCGACTCTTCTCCAATCTAATATGTTCACTGGTTCGACCAGGAACTCTCCTTCCGGTTCCACCTGAAACACATAATAATCAGATTAGCTGCTTACTAGCATTCTATTTCAGTTTACATTATTTAACAGTCTTCCCTTACCTGAATGTCCTGCCAACTTATTATATGCCTAGGGTCATAAACATATCTCTTTAGAACTGATACATGGAAGACATTATGAACCCGGATATGGCTGGGCAGGGCGAGCTGGTAAGCTACCGGCCCTACTCGTGCCAGAATTTGGAATGGTCCACAAAAACGCGGTGCCAATTTGGCACAAGCATTCCATTGGAGGGTACTTTTTCTAGCTCGTATTCTGATGTACACATGCTCACCCACTTGGTACTCTTTAAATGTTCTCTTCCGATCTGCAAAATTCTTCTGCCTGTCCTGAGCCATCTTTAGATTAGCTCGAACCTTTTTCACCATGACTTCCATCTCCTCCAACATCTCAGGGCCCAGCAAGAATTTGTCCTCCGGTCCACCCCAACTGGAGGGTGTGCGGCATTTCCGGCCGTAAAGCACTTCGAATGGGCTCATCCTCAAGGATGCATGATAACCATTGTTATAGGCGAATTCCACTAGGTGTAAATACTCCTCCCATCGCGTAGGTTGCTGCATCACGTAAGACCTCAGCATGTCTTCCACTACTTGATTCACTCGCTCAGTCTGCCCGTCAGTTTGCGGATGATATGCGGTGCTGAAGTTCAACTGAGTTCCTAGACCTTCAAATAAGGTCCTCCAAAAAGCTGAGCTAAATTTAACATCACGGTCAGATATTATTATTTTTGGCAGCCCATGAAGTTTAAATATATTTTGCATGAAAATGTTTGCGATTTGAGCTGCACGATAAGTGGATTGAACCGGTATGAAGTGAGCTGACTTGCTGAGTTTATCTACTACTACCATTATAGAATCATTGTTGTTTTTGGATTTTGGCAAACCTGTAATAAAGTCCAAGGTTATGGTCTCCCATTTCCATTCTGGTATGGGTAATGGCTGTAGTAACCCCGCAGGGTGCTGATGTTCAGCCTTCACCTGTTGACACTCTAAGCAGCGCACCAGGTATTCTATCACATCCTTTTTCATGCCTAGCCAGTAGTACTCCTTCCTTAGCGAGGTGATTAATTTCTGGTAACCAGGATGTCCTGCATAAGGACTTTTATGATATTCATCCAGAATCTTTTCTTTAATGCCACTCTGATTGGGTACATAAATCTTCTTCTGGTAGCACAAAATTCCGGCTGCATTCAAGGTGTACCCTTGTTGTATTAAGCGGGTATCTGAATTCTGTACCAATTGCTTCTTTTGCAAGTAAATCTGATCTTGTGCAGCAGCCTCGTCAATCTCTTTGTCAAGGGTGGACCATCCTTGACTAATACCAATTTCATAAATGCAATGCACTTTTCGGCTCAGTGCATCAGCTACTCTATTTTCGTTTCCCTTTAAGTGTTTAATTTCGAAATCGAAATTTCCCAAAAAGTCCACCCATATTGCTTGTTTTGCGTTTAAAGTCGGTTGACTAAAGTAATTAGTCAAGCTGTGGTGATCCGTCATCAGCAAAAAATTTCTCCCCACTAAATAATGGCGCCACATCTTTAATGCATGAATCACTGTGGTTAATTCCAGATCATAGGCAGAATATTTCTGCTCATGTTCTTTTAACTTTCTGGATTCATATGCAATTACTTTACCTTCCTGCATTAGCACTCCACCCACGCCCTCCTTACTGGCATCTATGCAAACTACATATTCCTTTTCGGGATCTGCCACACACAATACAGGTGCGGTGGTAAGTAGATGTTTGAGCTGTTCAAAACTCCGTTGACAGTCTGCTGTCCATTTAAATATTTTTCCCTTCTTTTGCAAGGAGGTGATAGGGTAGGCAACTCTGGAAAAACCTTCTACAAACCACCGATAATATCCAGCCAGCCCCATGAAGGATCGAATATCTGCTACTCTTTGGGTGTTGGCCATTCCATTATAGTTTTTATCTTTTCGGGGTCTACAGCTATACCCTCCTTCGTAATAATGTGGCCCAAATATTGGATCTATTCTTTATAAAAATCACATTTGCTGAATTTAACATATAACTGATGCTCCCGTAATGTCTATAACACTATCCTCAGATGTTCCTCATGCTCCTTGATATTCCTGGAGTATATAAGTATATCATCAATGAAGATCAATACAAATTTGTCTAGGTATTGATGAAATACATTGTTCACAAACACATGAATGTCGCAAGTGCATTAGTTAGTCCAAAAGGCAGTACCACAAACTCGTACTGTCCGTAGCGAGTACGAAAAGCTGTCTTGGCTATGTCCTCATCTTTAATTCTGATTTGATGGTAACCCGATCTTAAATCGATCTTTGAGAAGATGGTCGCCCCCTTTACCTGATCAAACAGCTCATCAATGCGGGGTAGTGGATATTTGTTTTTAACTGTCAGTTTGTTCAGCTGTCTATAATCTATGCACATACGCAGAGTTCCATCTTTTTTCCTCACAAATAGCACAGGAGCTCCCCAAGGAGATACACTGGGACGGATATACTTCTTGTCCAACAGCTCTTGCAGTTGCATTTTTAATTCAGTTAACTCCGGCACACTCATCCGATAGGGTGCTCGGGACACTGGGGCTGCTCCGGGTACCAACTCAATGGTGAAGTCTAAATCTCTTTTGGGCGGCAGTCCTGGAATTTCTTCAGGAAATACGTCTGCAAAATCTTGCACTACCGGTATATTTTCAACAGTTGCAACCTTATCCACAGAACCTGCGTACCCTACTTGTACTGCATAAATCTGGCATTTCTTCCGGACACATTTAACCAGCTGTGAGGCCGTGATTGGCTGGATCTGCACTGGTTTCTGGATGCCTTGAATCTCTTTTCCCACCCCCAGCTCATCTCGGTAAGAGACTGTTTTCGTTTTACAATTAATTATAGACCATCGCTGTTCCAACCAGTCCATTCCTATCAGCACATCATAGGACCCACGAGGGAGTACGTTTAATTCGGTTGTTATTGTTTGGCCAGCTATCCTTAATGGACAGTTGCTGACTTTAGTCAGTACTCGTCTTTTGGCCCCAGTGGCCAGCTGTACTAGCCAAGGGCTTTTAAATTTAATAGTTTGCAAACCACAGCTTTCCACAACTTTGGGACTTACATAGCTTAAAGTAGCTCCTGGATCTACTAAAATAGAAACAGTTCGATCAAAGATCTTACCTTCAAACTCTATCATTGTTGGCTAGTAATCAGCTTGTCGATCCTCCAGTGCTACATTTATTCTGGGCATAGATCGGGCCACATCTCCTACTATAGAAGCTTCATAGATTTTGGACAACTGATCGCTTTCCTTCCGATGAGGGCAATTTTTAATATAATGGGGTCCACCACAACCCCAGCACTGAACGGGTGGCCTAGCCGAGCCTTCATTGTCCAATCTAACTTGCTGTTCACTATATTTAGATTCTGTAGGAGGCTTGAATCTGTTCTGATTTTTAGCTAGATTTCTAGTATTGGCCCCTTTCGAGAATCCTTTTTGAAAGCTGCTGCGAGTTCCCTTAGTTCCCACAGGCATTCTGCTGCCCCTCTTATCTGTCCAACGCTTCCAAGAACTTTCTCCTTTTTGTTTGTTTTGCTGATAACATAGTCTTGCCTTCCGAATTGCTTCGTCCATCGTCTTCGGATTATCAAACTCTATCCTTTCTCGCATTGCCAGAGGTAAGCTACTAACAAACCTTTGTACCTTAGCCTTTTCTTCATGAATATACGACACATAACGAAGCAGGGATGTGAATTTAGTTACGAACTCGTCAATGGTCTGCTGTCCAAGTCGCAGATCATGAAATTCCCGCGCTTTTTCATCGTAAAAGCGTTCTGTCAGGTACTTCTCCTTGAAATACCTCTGAAAAACTTCCCAGGTCACATCCTGCTCACTCACTCCCCTCACCATCTTGACCTCCTCCCACCATAGTGTGGCTTTGGCCTGTAGCTGAAATATAGCCAGCCTGGCTTTAAGATGATGATCATACTCGTATACTTGAAAATACTTATTCATATTAATTAGCCATGCCTCTGCAGCTTCTTCTGACTCCCCATCGAAATGAGGTGGTTTAATCTTCCGAAATTCTCCTTGAAGTTCCATCCGTGGTCTTTTTGGAGTTTGATATTCAGAAGCATTGACAGACTTCTCTCCTCGTGTCTCCCCTCTGTCCTCTGCTTCCTCCTGTTCAGTGTGATAGCTCTGTTCATCTGTTACTGGTGCCTGTTCAGGCCTCGGATGTGACTGTTGTTGATGTTCCTTATCAGATAAGCTTTTCAGAATCCTCTCTTGTTCCACATTTAGTCTTGCATTATCTGCACGCAACCGGGCCATTTCGTCCTTTAGTTCCTGAACTGTTCTCATGAGCGTCGAATCAGTATTGCGGCCTTCTGCTCCCAGTTGCACCCAAAGCTCAGGATTTCCCTGAGGTTGCCTCACGTTATCGGGTTGATCCAAATTTCCATGGGGAGCGCTATTTGCTCTCCTCATTCTGCTGCTACCTGCTTAAGAATAACTCATTAAACAGATATAATTTGTTTTTATCACACTCTCAACTTTTGTCATGACACTGTATATTTACATTGCTGCATAACTCGAAATTTTCCCAAAGGTCACAGAGTTGTAAACCTGGGCTCTGATACCAATTTGTCACACTCCCATACTAAAGTAAATTTTTGTTTTTTTGATGGTTTACGATATTAATTACCTTACGATGACTCTACATATTCTCCACATTAATATTCTTGTAAATACATTACTGCAGCGTGATTTTAAGTTTTACCTCTACGCATATATGGTTACACATATACTTGTACACACTTATTGATAACATATAATATACTCGTACACACTTATTGATAACATATATTTCATTTTCATAATGGTTATAATGCATTATATTCACTTTCATTATACATATATCACCTTAAAGGATTCGCTGCTATATATATTCGTGGACCAGTTACTCATAGACATATTCTAAAATTGAACACGGAACATATACAATGCACAGTTTGCGATAGCGTATTAGTGGCAACATCTATAATACTCTGATTTCCATATCCCGAAATCTCTGCGTTTATGATACCTGTCCGGCCTCGGCATCGGAAACCAGTTGTCAATACCAGCGTTGTCCATCTGGATGGATAGACGGTTCGATGGCATGCGGCCATGTGCGCCCGATGCTCCAAGCGTCTACGGCCTGACACCTCGGGCATTGCTGTTTTCATGCCTGAAGGTTCCCGAGAACCACCGGCTATCGAACGGCGATAAGGGCACATTGTGGATCGATGGTTAGGAATGCGCCACGAAACGGTAAAAGGGAGAAAGATATTTAATAACAGGTCTCTCCTTCTGTCGGGTTCTAGTTTTCATTTTTGTATGAGTTTGCATCGCTACCGCACTGTAACATTTTGTTTGTTTCGCCATTCTTTCAGCTGCCGTCAATACCACGCTTCGGTTCAGGTATGCGGCTATGGTGTTCAGTTGGTCTTTTCCTCACGCTTACAGTTACTGGTTACATCGCTTAGGCGATTCCATTCTGGTTAACGCCGGTATTAGTTTCCCCTTTTTATTTTATTACAGTCCTTCAATGATTTACACAGATTCTCAATTTACTAATTGGTTGATGTTTTCAGGTAGATGGCTCATCGCTGATCCATTGAAGACAAGGAATTTCTTCACTCTGCCGGCAGCCCATTACCAGGTAAGTTTAAATACTGCCGCGACTTCCTATATTCGATTCATCCGAGGCAATGGCTGAACCTTTACTCCCTTGGGCAGGGAAGTCGGTCATTATCTCTTCGAGTTCGGTCCCTGCACAAGTTCAGGGTTCTTCCGGATGACAGTCAAGTTTCTTGCCCTGCTTAGGCGGAACACCTCTGTCGGGAAGCACTGCGTGCTAAGCTTTGATTGTTTAACCGTGACTCACTTAGCATGTATATCTAGCGTTTTAGCCATGAAGCTTGTTCTCTTTTGAACGCAGACAGTAGTTATTGATTGA
The DNA here is from genome assembly GCA_031772625.1 of Pinus tabuliformis. NCBI lineage: Eukaryota > Viridiplantae > Streptophyta > Pinopsida > Pinales > Pinaceae > Pinus > Pinus tabuliformis. The sequence continues at coordinate 965,520,193 of CM062808.1, forward strand.
ACTATGGTACTGAGCTGTGAGGGTTTGATTCTGGATTAAAACTTGTTGAGATATCATATGTATAAGATATGGGTAACTCCGTAATTTCAATTCTGTTCATAATGTTTTTCTTCAATTAACCGTCTTCTCTGAACGGGTTTTATTTACAGTTTCAATGTTTGATTTGTAATATCTATTTGGCAAAGTAAAACTACTGTTATTGTCTTTCCGTTTTAATGATGAATCCATATAGTTATATTTCCGACTTTGGTGCCCCCTGCTGGCTAGCACAAGCTTCAGCCCAGCTAGAGTAGCATATCCAGAGCGAGGGTTTACTAGTAAGCTTGGCTGAGGATGCATGTAACCACGGTTATCATGCCACTTCCTCGGCATTCATACTCATTTGTTTGTGTCGTTAACCGTGAATGTGTATATATATTTAATCTGCTCACGCGACACAGCTATATGTTTATCGGGTAATGTTACAGTGTGGTCCTGTTTTGTTCTCAATCTCTGTGATTCTCGCGGTCCTCTTGACCGGGGTTTAATATATATACCATTACTTTTCTATGACTAATGATACAGCTTGTCTATGGATTCGTTTGGTCTGCGAGACATACCAGACTCGCCTTATGGATATATGTCGTGATTTTATGTGCATAATACAGTCTTTTTGCAAAGAACGCTTGTTCATTTCCTTTCGCTTCATCCTGTACATAAAGATTTCTAGTTCTTTACTTCGACACTTAAATATAAATAGAGGGTTTTACAGTATCACTTCTGTTCGTAAATTCTTGCTATCACTGAAGTAACAATGACCTGTTTATTCTGTTTTCTACTTTTATTTCAAATGAGGAATGCAAGGAATTTCAATGTTCTTTCCTACAGAATGCAAGTTTGTTTCGGTCTCTGTCTGTAATACAGAAGTTAATGTTCTTTTCTTGTTTCTGTTAAAGAAGAATAGTCAGAACAATACAATAGACATCTCAGCAGATTTATACATACATAGTAAGCCATACCTGCTTATCTGCAAACCTACTTGTAATGCTTTTCAATCCACCCGTCCGTAGGAAGATTCTTCACGATCTTCCACCCCCAAGCACTTGCAGACCCCCTTGACTGCAGTTTCTCTGGCTTTTGCCAGATCTCACTATCTGGTCCTAACCAGACATAGCGCATACAGGAAAATTTCTTTCCTTTTTCCTATGCCATCTGATCATAACCAGACATAGCATAACTTTTTTTCTCTGCCATCTGATCCTTACCAGACTTGGCAATCTTTCCCCTTTTCCTCTGGGGACTCAACTACCTCCTGAAGTAGTTAGGGTTTTATTTTTAACTTCCTCCACAATTATTAATCAAGATTAATCATATGCTCAAATCAAATAGTACTAACACAATTTTTAATTATCATAATACTAGCAACAGAGTTATGTACTTTTCAAATAAAGTCTTTGTTCATAGTTACTTTTACTATTTACCAACATTAACTTTTCACGAGGGATGTTACAAATATATATATTTTAGGCATACACAGGATAGTGATCCACTTGCATTTGAACTTGTCATAGCTTTGTCTTTGTTTTTAATCACGATTCTGTATATCATTTTCCCAATTTTTCTTTAGTTTTTATTAACCATTTTTAATACCTCCTTAGCCAGTTTTTTAAAAGGAAATACAAATTTCCATCAACTTAAAATATTTCGTTCTCTGAATAGCAATCTTTGGTTTAATATCCATTCTAGAGTATCATGGGGATTTTGCCCAGCGGACTCTAAACTTGTGCATCGTGCGTTGGGTAAATAGTGACATCACATTTTATATTATTGTTTTTTCTTAAGTGATGCAAGAGTATCTGAGCATTTTTCATTAAAATCGAAAATCTAAAGTTGCGAAAAAGGAAATGTGGACAATCATTGCAAACTTAGGCAAATTCTGTTTAAACAGAGTAAAATTGATGGAATTGATAAGGCATGATTAAATGTAGTTAACTGCCATATATGAGTATAGAGAGATTTAAAGGATTTGATTGAGTGATTGTGGGAGAAACTTATGGGTCTTAAACGATCCATCCCTTATGTAATTTCTTATATAAAAGAGTCTGTGTTATGTGAAAAGGGAAAAAAAGGATACAATATAGTCATAGGGCAATTTGTGACTAAGGCCGCGAGGCCTTAGCCTGTAATCGAGTTCTAAATTTATTTGAAAGATACATGTTATTATACATCTACGTGTTATCTGAGTTTTGTTTGTCTATGGCCTTATATATACGTTCTTTACTGTAAGTTAATAGATATGTATGTGTGAGTGTAAAAGACGAAGTAGAGTATGGGAGAGTTAAATGTGTGTTGGAACAGTTGGATTTAAAATTTATCAACGGAGGAGAGGTATTTAATGTAAACTGGAATCGATTGAATAGCACAGCATAAACCATTGGATCCGCTAGATCGACGGATAATAATGGCGGAAGAGAAATCCAAACCATCACAGCCATCAAATGGAAGAATATCTATGGTGATTGGGTGCAAATAAGCGCGGTAATTCTGAAAACGGATGCGATAAGGTTTTATACAACGGGCTTAAAACCTCGTTGAGTTTCGGCAATCTAGACCATTCGTTGATTGAATGATCGTCCAGTAATCGTGCTCGAATGTGAAAACATTTCTTGCGGACACAATACATTATCAAAGAGGGTTAAGTTTATTTGGGTTCCAGTCTAACCGTTCGTCGGGTTTTATTGTCATTCTGCTGTTTAAAAGGCTTCCGATATTGTACGTGAGCCCATAATCCACAGGTTCACACAAGTAATTTTGTAAAGATGCAACTTTACTGCATAAAAGCAGCTTAGCTGTCATCAGCAAAGATAGTAAATATTATAAAGTGTTTATTATAAAACATTAGTGGCCATCACATATAGAGAACGTGTTAAATGACATGGTTATGGATAATTCAAAAGAGGTTCACCTTTATTAGTTGGTATTAATTTAACACAATTTTAGTTAAAGTTATTTTAACACTTTTTTAATTAATATTATAAAAGAAAAAAATATTATAAATTTATTTATTTCATCTTATTTAACCAAACACATTATATAACATTACAAAAGTTTATTTATATCTCTAAATTATACAAAACTATTAACTACATTCCATATCATTGTCTATTGATTCTTTTCCCTAGAAAAATGGTGAGTAAGATTCATCTATGAAGTTCCCATGAGTGTTCATCCCATTTTATACAAAACTATTAACTACATTCCATATCATTGTCTATTGATTCTTTTCCCTAGAAAAATGGTGAGTAAGATTCATCTATGAAGTTCCCATTAGTGTTCATCCCATTTTATATGGGATCAAATATCTATTAAAACTTTATTTGACATCACATGTATGTGGTGAACCAAAGGCAATTATAGCTAGGTCAAAAGAGCCTCACATTTTTTTTCCCAAATTCAATGTCAATGTTTGTATCAACATTATTAATATTAATTAGTATGGATTTGTTTTCAATGTTTGTATCAACATTATTAATATTAATTAGTATGGATTTGTTTTATTTTAGATTATCATGTAAAAAAAATCAATTTTTTTTAACAAAACATATTTTTAAAATGTAAAATTGAAAAAAAAAAAATTAACTTGGAAATTTTGATTCATCTTAATAAATAATAGATCCAAAATTAAAATAATTGTTCTAAAAATAAAAAACAACATTTTTTTTCCTGAATAATAATCATTAATAAAAAAAGAACAAGATGCACGATACAATTATTTGCTGTGGGTAACTAATGAAGTAGTTGCTTTAAACAAGTGTATATTTGTTATGCTGTGGGTAACTAATGAAGTAGTTGCTTTAAACAAGTGTATATTTGTTATTGTGTTTAAAATTCAGCCCCGAATGAAGTAGTTGTTGCTTCACATAAATGTGTATCTGTTACCGTGTTTAAAATTCATCACTGGATAATAATCATTAATAAAAAGAAGAGCATGATACATGATATAATTATTTGCAGTGAGTAATTAATGAAGTAGTTGTTTTAAATAAGGGAGTTGTTTATAATGTGATTTTTTGGAAATTTTGATGACTGAATCCGGCGGAAGAAATTGAAGTTAAATCTTGATTTGTATTATTTAAAATGGTTTTTTAACTGCATATTTGGATTCAGCACCCTGAAAAACCTTCGGGATGCTTTGATTGTGCAGAAACTAGCTATCAAACTTGCGATTCCAATAAATTGCTGTTGGATTTTGACCGGAAAAACCCACCGTAAAAGCTTCCAAAAAATAGCATTATAGACAACTGCTTAAGTAAGTGTATATTTATTACAGAAACTTCTATTTCCACCTCTATAGCATTATAAATGCCCTCTGACATGCGAGGGAAATAGCGCTCACTCTCTCTCCACGCTCCATTCATTTGTTCACATGCTGTCACTCAGAGGGCGAGCCATATTTCCCTCGCATATCAGAGGGCATTTATAATGCTATAGAGGTGGAAATAGGAATTTCCATTTCTTACCGTGTTTAAGATTCAGCAACGAATAAAGTAGTTGTTGCTTCAAATATGTGTATATCTGTTACCGTGTTTAAAATTCATTAATGATTAAAATATCTATGTGTGCCACTGAGGCTTAAAGTGAACTGCAATCCAAATTTAGTATCTATTTCCTATGTTGACCTTCCCTATAATGGAATAAAAATTTATTTTACACTTGAATGATATATAAGAATGAAATAATGAATGGTTTCCACGTATAAATGATATATAAGAATGAAATCATAAATTATTTCCACGTATAAAAGACATATAAGAATGAAATAATGAATCGTTTGCACGTATATCTATGTGTGCCACTGACGTTTAAAGTCAACTACAATTATGAGCTTTTAAACTTTCCAAATTTAGCATCCATTTCCTGTGTTGACATTCCATATACTGCAATAAAGAATTTATTCTACACTTAAATGATATATAAGAAAGAAATAATGAATGGTTTCAACGTTTCAGACATATTATGCATCCATATAAGAAGAAAATACCAATCTAAACCGAGGATAATGATCCATTACAAATTTTGTATATCATTTTTCCAAATTTTCTTCACTTTTTTATTAATCATTTTTAATAGCTTCCTATGCAATTTTTTCAAGATTATTTTTTTTTTCCATAAACTTAAAGTATTTTTTTTTGTTATATTGATACCCATCTTTTGTTTAATATCCATTTAAGAGTAACATAAGGATTTTTCCTAGTGCACTCTTGTGCATGGGTAAGCATTAAGATTACATCATTTCTTCTTAAAAGAAATGGCAAGGAAGCATTTATTATAAAGTTTTTTATGTTTTTCTAACTTTTTATTTGGAATAAATCTCCCAATTTTATCGGTAATCAAAGATATCATTTAGTGGCATCATATCTGTAGAAGGTGTTAAAAGACCAGGTGTTAAAAGACTTGCTTATAAATACGTCAAAAGAGGCTCACATTTATTCATTTTGAATTATGAATGGAAATTTATATTTAATAATTTTGTAACACAAATTCATTCACATATGAGAAGGAAACATGAAAGCCCAACACATCAAGCATGTATAAGATGATGTTTCTTTTGAACTTATTATAATTTTTTAATAAAGTCCTAGTAAATTAATTTCCATCTTTCCTCTATTTTTAGTTATTAGTGTTATAAAGATAAAGTCCTAAGTAAATTAATTTCCATCTTTCCTCTATTTTTAGTTGTTAGTGTTATAAAGGGTAAAAAAATTCTGAATGTAAATTTTTTCCCTTCATTAAGTATATTAAATAATATTATAAATATTTTTTTTTTATTATTTCTTGCCTTGTGAGCGACTATAACATTCATTTCACGATCAATTGGGTTGAATGTACATTATTTCGTTCTAGTTTTGTAATTTTAACCAAAGTTTTGGGAAAATGCTTAATACTTTTATTTTTTCATAAATTCAAAAATAATTTTCAAATTCTAAGTAAATGTTATTTCTAATTTGTGATTAGTTGCATTCATTTCTCAATCAATTTGGGTTGAATGTGTATTATTTGCTCGTGTTTTTGTAATTTTAACCAAAGTTTTGGGAAAATTCTTAATATTTTTATTTTTGCATAAATTCAAAAATAATTTTCTAATTCTCAGTAAATGTTATTTCTAATTTGTGTTTTTGTAATTTTAACCAAAGTTTTGGGAAAATTCTTAATATTTTTATTTTTGCATAAATTCAAAAATAATTTTCAAATTCTCAGTAAATGTTATTTCTAATTTCCGATTAGTTGAGGAAGCACTGATAAGACATAATTCCCCTAGTGGAGGGAATTTTATTTTAGTTTTTTTTCTAAAGCGTGACAATTGATTTTAAAAGTAAAAAAAAAAGAAGGTAATTTTGTGAGTGGCCATTGAGTTGGTGAGTGCTTTTACATTGCCACTGTTGTGTTAGCGCTATGCTCAATGACGCAATAATCTATGTAGTTGCAGGACACTATTATGTCAGTGCTATGTTCAATGTTGTGAGAATTGATGTGGTTGAAGGTTGTTTTCACAGGCCCTAGGGGGCTGAACAAATGTCGAATTAATATTATTACTTTTCATTGTGTGGAGGACAGAGTATGTGCGGGAGAGTTGACATCCTTTGCATAGTGAGTGTTGTGATAGTAATGAATAATGTGGTTATTGGTATGGTTTTTTCTCTAAAATATTCAGTGTGCAGAGGACAGAGTATTTGCAGGAGAACTAGGGTCCTTTTTATAGACAAGGGTGCTAAATAAATTGTGTTTTCAATATGTGTGAAGAAAATGTGTTGTGTGGTAAAACAAATATGTGGAAGGATTTGTCGTTTTTAATTATTATGTAGGAATTTTTTTGCAACTACAAAAGTAGTTGTACGAAGGTGGTTATGTGAAGCTAACTATTGATGTACCTGTAAGACACTGTTATCTTAGTGCTTTGTTCAATGATGCGAGAATTCATGCAGTGGATGATTGTTCCCATAGGCTTCGGGGTTGGGCTGAAGAAATGTCGAATTTATATTATTATGCTTCCTTGTGTAGAGGACAGAGTATGTACACAAAAGTTGGGGTGCTTTGCATAGTGAGAGTTAGGGTCGTTGTGCAGAACATGTACTGTGCGGAGGAAGGAGTATGTATGGGAGAACTGAGGTATTTTTCATAGATGACGGTGGTAAATGAACTATGTTTTGAATCCATATGAACAAAAAGTTTTGTGTGGTAAAGAAAATGTGCAGAAGGCTTTACCTTTTTTTTTAATTATTATTTAGGAGTGCTTTTCGAAACTACGAAAGCAATTGTACGGTGGTGGTTGTGCGAAGCTAGCTGTTCAGAGGGATTGTGTGTAGAGTTCCAAATGTTAATGACTGATCAAAGGGCATTGTTTAGTGAAAAAGTAGTTGTGCAGAAGAAGTTGTGAGGAGGTTGTTGTGCATGTGCAGATGTTATGCTAAAGCTCTGTGAAAAGTTTGCTAAGATAATAAATACAGAAGTCCATTTTAATTATTATTTAGGTACGCATTTCACAACATTTCCTATAAGTGATATTTTTTGAAAGGTTTTCGAGTTTATTTTTTGATCTAATTTATTTAGAATATGGCAGGGATTCATTGAAATTACAAGTTTGATGGATGAACTCGTCACAAGAAAAGTGCCCCAAGGGTTTTTAAGGGTGTTGAATCCATATATGTAGTCAAAAAACTAGTTTAAACAACACAAATCAAGATTTCAACAAATTTTTTTTTCGTTTGATTCTAGCTAGAAATCTGCCATAAACTCCAAAAATTCTGACATATAGATAACTCCTGTATTTCACAACATATGACCATTAATTAATTTCTCTTTAAAAATTTAATGACTTTGAGTGCGGAAGTAGTTGTGAGGATGAAGTTTTGCAAAGATGGTTGTCCATGTGAGGAGGTTATGCAGAGAACAAATCCATGTGCGAAATATTTGTGGAATGAGGGAAGTGTAGAGGGGTCTTTTAATTGTAATGTGTTTTGATGTAATATATATTTTGCAGAATGTGGAAGTGCATACAATGAAATCTTGATATCTTTTTGCACATAATTGGCTATTTTGTTTGGAGGTAGTTTGTGTGAAAAACAAATGCTCTATGTCCAAGATATTTGGGACCCATGTTTATTAATATCAATTTCAAATTTCAATGACTCACGAAGGGAAATTGTTGAGTCTGAAGGTGGTTATGCGCGAGATATGTTTGTGCATAATTGCATTTGATTTATGGTTTCATACATAGAAATTTATGTTGTGTTGAAAGTGTACGAAAATCATGTTTCTAGATTTGATGCCTTATTGCTTATGTGGTTTTCTGAATGCGCGAGTAGGTGTGTAGTTAATGAATTGAATGCTGAGATGACTTGTATTTACCTGTAACTTTGTTTTCTATTAATCATAGGATATACATCAGGACGATGAAAAATATTGATGGTGGTTTTATCCTTGTAGCATGTTTCAGACGCAAAATAATGGTGGTGGTGGTTACTATGGAAACAAGACAACAAATATTTGACAAAGCTAGCATTTTGAGTGAGAAAGCGCAATTTTCACTGATAGAGAAAACAATGGGGCATGTAATGTTCCCTCTTTAAAAATTGCATTTAAGAGCTTGGAGTATTGTTTGAGCTTTTGTTGCCTTATATATATCATTATCTGTGAAGTTGAGCTTGGACGATAGTAGTAGTGCATCGATAAGAAAGTTGTACAATACTGCAATCTTCTAAACCCATTTACCTTTGTCGGGTTCCTTGTTCACATATAGAAATATTATAAATTTTTGGTTCGTAAAGATTTTCTATATAATAGTATATGATGCTTTGCACACTAGTTTTCTCTACTATACTGTGAGAAATGAGTGTGTCGACTTATTTGTAAATCAAATTTAGTTCGATTTTACAAAGTAGTGGGTAATAATTGTCAACTTGATTCATCATACAAGGTAACTTTACTATCATGTGGCTATTATTGATAGTTTTACAAGATTTACCTTTTAGTAATTAAATTGTTTTCGCGTTTACAAAAATCAAAGAGTTTAAAATTAAATGTGTCTGTGTGGAAAAAGGTTTGCAATGCATCATAAACGTGTGTCAAATTTTGCAAGAAATAGTTTTGTCAAGTTATTCATAAATCAAATTTGGGTTGGTTTTACAAAGTCATGGGACCAACTGTCAAGTCAATTCATTGTAGAGACTAGCTGAATATGTGTTGGAATAATGTATATTTTTGAATTTCCTTGCACACTTTACTATTTGTAGTTATTATTTATGGCATTGTCTACAATGGCTACAATTATGCCCGAATAAAAAAATTCTCTACAGGATCCAATGATCTTTTTTTTTTTTAAATCCACTAATGGGAGCATCTGAATCATTTTTTTATGGTGGATATGGATTTAGCACCATCGAGAATCTCTGGGGCACCAAAAATTCTAAACCTTGGTAGCTATAAGTAGAATTATAAAATAACCCCATTTTTTTAAAATTAGTACAAAAATTTCCATTGTTTTCGAGGTGAAATTGTGGTCTTGTTAGACTACGTAATTCGAAGTTACAGTTGTTAATTTTCATGATCTTGGGTGTTAATCATGTGTAAATGGTCATTTTTCATCTTTTATTAAGAAAATAAACAACAATAAAAATGAAAAAAGATGGTTTACAGTGATTTTTGGTGGTATTCGCAAATTTCCTAATGGGGTTTTTGATGATCACTGAATACATTTCCACTATTACAAAAAATGATTCAAACATTTGATTTGTTGGGGTCTTACTAAATGAACAAAAAAAATAGTCATTTTTTGGCTGTGCGGATGAACATATCGGCTCGATAGACAATGTATATGATTATATATCATAAATTTTTGTTTCTTATGGAACATATATCAAGGATCTTGAAGTGGGAGCAAAGTGCAAAGAAAATGCACAGGACGCTTTTGGAATTTCAATAAAAATTCATATTATTGTCCATAAAAGTTGGCTTTGTTATCTTTAATTGTTATTTATTTAGAGTGCCATTTGTAGCAGTGTTTCACATGAGTAGCAGCAATAATCAATATTTTTGAAGAAAATAGAGAATTGTAAAGTGAAAAGAGATTTTAATACGTTATTCATTGACATCTTTTGGCTTTCCCCTTCAAACAAAAAATGGGTAGAAGGCAAGGGAAAGAGGTTATTTGTAGTGATATGGTTAACTCACTTTCTAAGATCGATGATAGCTTTCACTGGTTGAGAACTTATGCATGATACATGAATATATCAACAAAAGAGAAAAAAAAGTGAGAAGATTTGGAGTACTGGATTAGTGAATGTTGGGTATGTTCTAGAGGTGTTTGATTTCAGAGAAATTGTTTAACTTTATGTAGATATCTTTGATTTCAAAAACAGGGAAATTAATCGAGGAGTGTTAAAGGTTTATTTGAAACCCAATGTATTTATATTATTATTCAAGTTATTAGAACCGAACAAGCATGTATAATTTTCCGTGGATAGTTTCCTAGAGGTAGAAGGACACGAAATTGACATTGTGTGGGGATTCATCTCTGGAAGTTCTGAGGTTCCATCCGATCTTTGTCTTGTAGATACTTCTTTGTTTAGGCAATCGTTTAGGGATTTATTTATGTTGGTTATTTTCCCATTTAGTATTGCTAGAAAGTACATCACATGTCCGGAACTGCATTTTCTATGTGCTTTATGAGACATACAAAAATAACTGTATGTAAAGGTGAGCTTATGTCATTTTGAATGAATTAGTTATTCATTTACATAGATTACCTAAGAGCAATACATTATTTATGATTTCATATTTGCTAACAATTCTCATGTTAAGGCATGTGTTTAATGAGTTTCCCTGTAATCCTATATTCAATTTTCAAGAGGCTCCAATGGAGTTCTGGTATCCTATATTGTCAAAGCATGAAGATTCTTTATTCAAGGTGTTTTTATGGGGAAGGTGTATTACATGGTATCTCGACGAGATCCTTCTTGAATATCTGTGGAGGATGAGGCTTTCCTACTTCACAAGGGGGAATATGAGGAAAGAGAAAGCATTACAATTATACAAATTTATGGTTTTGAAGATAGGCCATTGCTTTTCCCAATCTTTGTTCTAGATAGGTATTTTATTGGTAAAGTTTTTAGGTAACATCATTGTTGGCTATTTGTATTTGAAAAAAAAAAGAGATAATTTATTCCTTTTACGTTTACTATTAGAAAAGTGACTGTGAAGAATATATTTCACAATATTTTTTTTGCAAAGTATTTGGATTCTTTCAACTTAAGTAAAGCTTAAGCTCTTAAATGTTTTGACACAGGAAGAATTTTCATGGAACACCTTAAGTCTATATGATATAGGAACTTTTTTTCGCTAAGTAGAGAGGAGAGCATGGAAAGTCATAATGTATTAACAAAAGATTAAAAATTTCTAGTAGATGCTTGACAAATTGTTGAAAAATAGATCATCATGATGGGAGAGAGATCTAAGAAAAGAGGCTCAAACCCTATGGGGAAATCTCAATCTCGGACATGTAGTGCCCATGTTGCTTCATCTACTAGAAAAAAAAAAGAACTATTAGAAGTGAAAAATTGCTTGTCGATAGGCTCTCAGGTGGTGGGGATGATGAAGGGCCTCGTTGTAAAGTAAGTCTAGAAAGAGCACACATGGTTGAATAATTTAGATCCAAGAGTTCACCTGAAATAAAGAGCATTGAAAAAATTGTGGACATGGAAGGTGATAGCATTGTACTACATGATTGCATTAGTACCTTTTTGCATGGAAGTTAGAGAATAATGGAGGAAATTACTAAAGAGGGCATTACTTTCGATCACCATTTTGTCACATTGTAGGATAAATATTATGACAAGGGCAGTAAGAGATTAAAGATTAAAATGATACAACTTTCCAATAGGAAGGTTGTTGATCAGAAATAATTGAAAGTTGATATGTCTTTTGTTGCAATTCATGGGTTGATGAAATTCCACCAAGTTGGTGGTGAAGCGATTGCGAATTCTGTTGGTGGATGTTACACAACATTTTGTCACTGTCCCTGTACTCCCCGTTCCTCGATCTTGGAGGACCTCTATAGTTACCCACATGTGTTTCCCTTCCATGAAGAACATGTCACTATATCCCTCTTCATCTACAAAACATTTCCCTCTTACATCATTTCCCAAGAATATTCCTTTAAACTTAGTTTGCAAGACGAGCACTAGCACTCAGTTTCTTCCCTGCGCCAATTTATAGAGTTTAACACTAGGCCTAGTGCTGAATGATGTTGGTAAGCCATTCATGACCTGCGCTGACCCTCTTTTGGAAAGTTTTTAAAAACCAAGTGGAATCTTCCAGGTCTAGTAGCTTTGTGAATGGAAGTCTAGTAAATGATTGAGCAAGATAGAGCTGAGAGACACCATTTGGGCTCATTTTCCCTATTAAAATGGAACCCAAAAGGGATAAGGTGATCCAAATTGGATCTATAAAAGACTATCAGAGAACCATGACTGTATCAGGTCAAACAAAATCTCTAAAGAATCCAAAACAATGATCAAAAACACCCCTGAACCAATGGCAATGGCAGCTAGCATGGAACAACGAGGACCTTGGTCAAAGCGCACTGACCAAGGCCCCTGGAGACTACGTAGGAGGTCAAAGTAGCCCCTGGGAGCCCCAGATTCAGAAAATAAGGAGGTTTTTTATGTGTGATTAGTTGGGCAAACAGGGCCACAATGGAGGAAGCCTGAGCACTCCGACGCATGTGGGAGCTGGAGAACTGCGGGTGGAAAAGGCAAAAGCGCTAAAAGTATAAAGGCGGGACCCACACTCTAGAAACTGATAGTATTGATTGGGGCACCCTTAAATAGTAAGTGGTTTTGGATGAGAGCAGAGCGATTCCATTCATCGATCGATGTGTGGCAAGCGGAGGTGAGAGAAAACTGCCATTGATTGCGCACTATTAGTTGAGTAAGTCAACTATGCAAAACGTGTGTATGGCGTCAGATCTAGAGGACTCAGATCGGATGACTGAGATCGCGCCCATGGAGGAAGCAGAATCAATGAAGGAATGAACCACGTTTTAAGGGGGATTTGAAATCCGTTTAACTGCCACGGTGGAGAAAGATTTCATCCACAATGTAATTGAAGAAATGAGCTGACGAAGCAGGCTGGTGCCATTTAGAGGAGGACATGTGGTGACTTCCCTGAGCGCTAACTATGACGGTGAATAGGGAATTCCAAGCCCAGCTGCAGAAGGTGAATCGACAGAGGTGGAAGGGGAATCAAATAGTCTTGGAATGGATGGCTAAAAGACATGGACAAAGACAAAATACACAGGAGAGTCGAAGAGACCGAGAAGGATAAAGAACACCGAGAGACAAAGGATCTAGAATCCCGAGAGGAGGACGGGAAAAATAGAGAAATAATATAGTGAAGCAAAAGCAGCAGAAGACAGAGGGCCGAGCTGACCAAAGGTAGGATTCAGCACTAGAGATCTTGAGAGATTCAAGCCATCCTATAGAGGATCTATCCGGACTGAGCACCACACAGGGCTCTTTTCACTATAGACCAAAGGGTCACATAGCTGGTAGAAGAAGAAGAGTCTGTGCACTCTAGTGGCTTGGGAAATCCAAGAACCACCCTGCTAAGCAAAACATGCTTAAGGAGAACTCACATTGAGTCCTTGCATTGTCATTTCTCTACTTAAAGACACAATAAAACAAGGCCACCACTGAAGGCTGGACTAGAGATGTAGCCCTGGAGAATAGGGTGAACTCCTTATTAACTTCTTGTGTCTTTGTGTTGCTTACTGTATTTCTCTACTATCTTTCCATTTAAATGTTTGTGTATTGGTAATTTGATCGATTCGTTGCTTAAATAACACAGAACACACACCAGCACATGAGTCTGTAATACCTTTATTTGATAAATCTTTAATTGATGTCACTCATAGGGTGAATATCAGATCAAGTGGTATCAGAGCCCTAGGCTATAAGGTTAGACAAGCTTGTGTTGGTTTAGCTGTGAATGCTCACAAGATCAAAGCTCAAATTAGGAGAAGGAGAGTTGGTGGAAACTAATCTTGAAATTGGGAGAGTCTATCCTTGAAAGACAATGTCAGAGGAAGGTTTTGTAGGGCCAAAGCCTCAATTCATAGAACATTTCCTATCTATAAAGTCTGTGGTAGAAGAAATGTATAGGGACTTTAGAAAGCATAAGGTGGAAGACTCCTCAGGTACTAAACATGATAAAGAAGAAGATGAGTCTCACTTCCATGACCACTCCAAAGGAAAGGGGAAAGAGAAATTCTTTCTCACACCTCCTAATAGCCCTGTGCATAATAAGAAAGAATATTTGATTAAGCTAGATGTTAAATTTGATTTTCCTATATATGGTGGAGAGCTAAATGTTGAAAAGTTGGAAAATTGGATTAAACAAATTAATGTGTATTGCAGAGTACAAAACATAGACTTAGACAAGAGTAAGATTTAGCTGGCAAGCCTATGCCTAGGAGGCACTGCCTTGGTTTGGTGGGAAGGCAGAACCCAAGCTGATATGAAAAGACATGGTAAGACCATCTCTGTCTGGAGTGAATTTGTTGCTGCAATCAAAAAACAGTTCTATCCATTGGCCTACATGAAACAAGCCATGATGAGTTGGCAAACTCTTCGATAGTTGAAAGGGCAAAGTGTGCAAGGGTATACTCAAGAATTCAGAAAGAGAGCATTGATGTTAGGTATCTCATTAGACTCACCAGAGACTCTTTTGAAGTACATTGGTGGTCTACACAGCTACATGAGGCATACCATCCTCATGTTTAATCCCACTAGTATAGATGAGGTATCTATACAAGCTACTCATCTAGAAGCTAGAGGAAAGAATGGAAATCCAAAAGTTGGGGGACCATCCCAACCCACTGTAAGCAAGAGCAAGGAGAAAAGAAAGCTAAAGTGGAAAGCAAGGAAGTCTAACACTACAGAAAGCCAAAGCTTCATGCACTCATTGTAAAAAGGATGGGATGATGATGAGCATTGGTGGATTTTGCATCCAAAGCTAAGACCTAATAAGTCTGAGGGCAAGAAGAGGAAGACTGTTGCAGCTATTCAAAAAGATTTGGGGTCAGACTCAGGAGATGAAACAACTATAGCAGCCACAGGTATAAAAGGTAAGAATTCTAAAGCATCTACTAGTAATTCTGCTCAATCTATTATTGATGAAGAAAATGAGAGAAAAATACATGAGCTTTTTCATATTCGAGTTATTTCTAAAAATCAAAAGATTGATACTTTGTTTGATAGTGGCTCACAAATAAATCTAGTTTATGTAGAAATTGTAAAGAAATTGGGGTTAGCAACTACACCTCACAAGAAACCATACCCATTAGGATGGTTGAATGATAAATCACAACTACAAGTGACTAGACAATACAAACTCAAGTTTTCTTTTGGGTCAACATTTGTAGATGAGGTTGAGTTAGATAGAATTCCTTTGGATATATGTGGAATTGTTTTAAGAAGCCCTTACTTGTATGATAGGAAGGCTATCTTCTATAGAGTTGAGAACAAGTATCTACTTGTTAAAGATGGAATTGAATATTTTGTACGAGCTCATAAGCTCAAGAATAATTATACTCTCATAAACTTAGGGTAGATGAAAAGAATGATAAATTCATGTAAACAATTCTTACTGATGGTTGTAAAGGAGAAGAAACCTGATAAAATGAATGTATTTGAGGGCTATGATGTTAAACAAAAAACTGATATAGAAAAGGTTGTTTTAGAGTATGATGTCTTATTTCAAGAACCTAAAGGTCTGCCACCCAAAAAGGGAATCGTACATGATATTATTTTGCAGCAAGATGTTCCATTACCTAACATTGGGATGTACAGGTTGTCTGCTTTAGAGAATGCTAAAATCAAGAAACAAGTGCAGGAGTTCTCGAGAAAGGGTTCATCAGGCCTAGCACATCACCATGTGGGTCACCAATCATTTTGGTGAGAAAGAAAGATGGCTCATGGAGAATGTTCATTGATTACCGAGCACTGAATAAGATCACAATAAAAAATCATTATCCCCTTCCTCGCATAGATGATCTTTTAGATCAATTAAAGGAAGTTGTTTATTTCACCAAGCTGGATTTTCATAGTGGATACCATCAGGTCAGAGTTGCAAAGCAAGATGCATGGAAGACTGCTTTCAAAACAAAGCAGGGATTGAATGAATGGCTGGTTATACCTTTTGGCTTGACCAATGCTCCTGCTACTTTCATGAGATTAATGAATGATGTACTCATACCTTTTCTTGATGATTTTGTTATTGTATATTTGGATGATATTTTTATTTTTAGTAAAACGTGGGAAGAACATTTAAAGCATGTTAAGCAGACATTAGATGTTTTGAAAGGACAAAAAATTTATGTTAAACTCTCAAAATGTGAATTTGGCAAAACATCTTTAAACTACTTGGGTCATATAGTAGGGGGAGGTGAATTGAAAATAGATCCCTCTAAAGTGGCAGTCATTATAAACTGGCCTAAACCCAGGTCTGCTACAGAAGTGAGAAGCTTCTTAGGAGCATCACAGTATTGGAGGAAGTTCATTTCTAACTTTTCCTTAATTGCAACTCCCTTACATGCTTTAACAGGATTGAATAAGGTGTTTCAGTGGGGAGGGAAAAATCAGAAAGCCTTCGACACCTTGAAAGAGAAAATTAGTACAACACCTGTACTAGCACTACCAGATCTACAAAGACCATTTGAGATCCAAACTGATGACAGTGACTATGCCATGGGAGCAGTGTTGACACAGCACGGTAAACCCATATGTTATCATTCTGAAACTTTTAATCCTGTAGTAATTAACTATCCTACATATGATAAAGAATTGTATGCATTAGTTTAGAGTGTGAAAAAGTGGAAACATTACTTAATGGGTAAGGAGACAATAATACATACTGATCACCAACCACATCAATATCTACACTCCCAAACTAAGTTGCAACAATTAAGACATTACAGATGGATGGGTTTTCTACAACAGTTTCATTTAGTCATCATATATAAAAAGGGCATACATAAAAAGGTTTCAGACATGTTATCTAGACCCATTATAGATGCATCTACCATACTTAAGCATAATTATGTGCTACATGAAAGCTACATAGAAAAATATGCTTAGGATATGGACTTTAAAGATGTATATGCAACTTTGAGTCAAGGCAAAAGAGTAGAAGAATTGGACTATCATGTGAAGGATTGACTCTTATACCATTGTGGGAAACTCTGCATTCCACAAACTGAGTGGATAAAGATAATTAGGGAAGCACACACTTCTCTGATATCAGGTCACTTTGGGATAAGTAAAACAGTTGAACAACTGCAAAGATTCTGCTATTGGAAAAAAATGAATGAGACAGTTTCTAGATATGTAAGAGGGTGTGCCATGTGTGCTAAAAGCAAGCCCAACAATAGAAAACTAGTCTTGTACACACCATTGGCAGTTCCTTCTCACCATTGGGAAAGTATCTCCATGGATTTTGTTCAAGGACTACCTAAATCTAGGAAAGGTCATGATTATCTATATGTTGTTGTGGATAGGTTCAACAAAATGTGTATTTTGATACCTTGTAGTAAATAGATTACAGTTGAATAGACTACAAAATTGTTCTTTGAACATGTATGGGTTCATTTTGGATTACCAACTTGCATTGTATCTGATCGAGACAACCGATTTGTGGGGAAGTTTTGGTCGAGTGTGTGGGAAATGATGGACACCAAGTTGAAGAAAAGCACAACTTTTCATCCACAAACAGATGGCCAGACAGAAGTAGTAAATAGGACAGTGATCCAGTTACTGAGAGGATATTGCTGCAAACATCCTAAGCTTTGGGATGAACACTTGTGTTATGTGCAGCATGCTTATAACATAACAAAACATTCTTCTACACAGAGATCTCCTTTTGAGACCTGTTTTGGTTTCACACCCACGTCTCCTATGGATTTTGTCTTTGGTAAAGATACCATGGTTGATGGACACAATGATGTGGTAAAGGAAACTAGGTTCATTGAACAAATCTAGGAGATCCACCAGGAAGTACAGGAAAATATTGAAAAGAGCCAAGCCAAGTACAAGGCTAGGCATGATAAGCATCGGATGGAGCATAGTTTTCAAGTTGGAGACCAAGTTTGGCTATATATCGGCAAGGACAGGATGCAAGGTGAAGGTAAAATGCTAAAGCCTATTAGGTATGGACCTTTTAGGATATTTGAGAAGATTGGTGAAAATGATTTTTTCCTTGCCAGCTTACATGCACATCTACTCCGTCGTAAATGTAGATTGCTTGAGATTGTTTGAGCCTTCAATGACTGAGGACCCTGAAGAGCAGAGTCAATTGCCTTCTATTGATGACCTACTATCTAAATATATTAATGAATTGCAGGAAGACATAGCGCTGGATAGGAAGGTGAGGACAACTTGTAGTGGAGATGTTGAGTACCTCAAGATTGGGCTAAAAGATTCAAAGCCGAGCAGTGCAAAGTGGATTGAGATTAGACAAGTGAGAAAGCAATACCCTCACTTCGTCGATGCTTGAAAACCAAAAATTTTGGTGGTCCAAAAGCTTTTTCAGTGGGAAGGCCGTGATATGAATTAGATCCATAAAAGACTGTCAAAGAACCATGACTATATTAGGTCAGAAAAAATCTCTAAAGAATCCAAAACAACGATCAAAAACACCCCTGAACCAGTGGCAATGGCAGCCAACATGGAATGACGAGGACCTCGGTCAAAGCACATTGACCGAGGCCCATGGAGATTGTGCAGGAGGTCAAAGTATCCCCTAGGAGCCTCAGATCGGAAGATAAGGAGG
Organism: Pinus tabuliformis; assembly: GCA_031772625.1. Classification (NCBI taxonomy): domain Eukaryota; kingdom Viridiplantae; phylum Streptophyta; class Pinopsida; order Pinales; family Pinaceae; genus Pinus; species Pinus tabuliformis. Next base: position 965,539,054 of record CM062808.1, read on the forward strand.
TTTTTGATGTGTGATTAGCTGCGCGAACATGGCCACAATGGAGGAAGCCCGAACACTAGGATGCATGGGGGAGCCAGAGAACCGAGGGCAGAAAAGGAAAAAGTGCTAAAAGTACAAAGGTGGGACCCATGCTCTAGAAACCAATGGTATTGATCAGGGCGCCCTTAAATGGTAAGTGGTTTTGGATGAGAGCGGAGTGATTCCATTCATCGATCGACGAGTGGTAAGCGGAGGTGAGAGAAAACTTCCATTGATCGCGCACTATCAGTTGAGTAAGTCAACCGCGTGAAATGTACATATGGTGTCAGATCTGGAGGACCCAGATTGGACGGCTGAGATCTCACCCGATGGAGGAAGCAGAATCGATGAAGGAATATGCCACATTTTAGAGGTGATTTGAAATCGGTTTGACCACCACGATGGAGAAAGACTTCATCCACGACGTAGCTGAAGAAACGAATCGACAAAGCAGGCTGGCGCCATTTAGAGGAGGACATGTGGCCACTTCCCTGAGCGCTGATGATGACACCGAACAGGGAAATCAAAGCGCAGCTGCAGAAGGTGAATCGACAGAGGTGGAAGGGGAAGTGAACAGTCTTGGAACGAATGGCTAAAAGCCATGAACAGAGACAAAATACACAGGAGAGTCAAAGAGATTGAGAAGGACAAAGAACCCCACGAGACAGAGGAACTAGAATATCGAGAGGAGGATGGAAATCATAGAGCAAGAAGAGAGTGAAGCAAAAGCAGCAAAAGATAGAGGGCCGAGCTGACCAAAGGTAGCATCGAGCACCAAAGAGCTTGAGAGATTCAAGGCATCCCATAGAGGATCTGTCTAGACGAAGCACCACACTGGGTTCTTTCCATTGTAGACCAGAGGGTCACTGAGCTGGTAGAAGAAGAAGAGTTTGTGCACTCCAGTGGCTTGGGAAATCCAAGAACCACCCTGCCAAGCAAAACCTGCTTCAGGAGAACCCTCATTGAGTCCCTGCATTGTAATTTTTCTACTTAAAGACACAATAAAACAGGCCACCATTGAAAGCTGGATCAGAGATGTATCCCTGGAGAATAGGGTGAACTCCTTTCTAACTTCTTGTGTCTTTGTGTTGCTTACTGTATTTCTCTGTTGTCTTTCCATTTAAATGTCTAAGTATTGGCAATTTGATCAATCTGTTGCTTAAATAACATAGAACACACACCAACACATGAGTCTGTAATACATTTATTCAATAAATCTTTAACTGATGTCACTCATAGGGTGAATATCAAATCATAAGGCCTCTCTCATATGAAGATGATCCATTTCTTCTCTATAAAAGCTATATAAACTCCTCATTTTTCAACCTCAGCTAACTAATGAAAGGGCTAGAATAATCTACAAATCTTGATAGCCATCTTGAGAACCTTAGCATTCTAGATTGTGTTTGTAAAGGGAGAATAATCTTGTAGTGTTTGGTTTGGAGCAAAGAGGAATAATCCTTGAACTTCCAATGTTTTGAGGGTAAATCATGAGATGCTAATAGTGATGCTGTAACCTGGACATGTCGAAGGACACCTGCATCACTAAGCCAAAGGTTGTATTTTCCTTTTTATCTTATTAATAAAACAACTAATATTTTTTTCCTATATCAATTGCATATGTTAGTTGTTAGCTTAAGACTCCTTAGCCTCTAAAGTATATTGAATATTTTGTATTCTATCATGTGTGCTTTGGTTTTTGGTCCCATTGTTTTAGGTACTGGTTTGACACCAAGGAGCTAATCGCTGGAGTAAAGGCAGAAGGACTTCATCAGACAAGGATTAGCGATACAAGAGGTAGGATATTATCCTTATTCAATCTAAGAGAACTTATATTAGATTGTCTTGTTTGTGGCTAGACCCTCTCTTGTGGGCTAGAGGGATTCTCTCTGTCCACAAAGAGAATATTCCTACTCCAAAGTGGACATGGAAGTTGATATCATTGTACTACCTCATATTGTTAGTATTTGTTTTCATGGAAATAAGAGAATAATGGACATTTTTTTTGAAGAGAAAATTACTTTTGATGACCATTTTGTCACATTGTAGGATGCAAATTATGACAAGGGTAGTAAGAGAATAAAGATTGAAAGGCCACAATTTTCCAATAGAAATGTTGTTGATCGGGCATAATTGAATGTTGATCTATTGTCGATTATAATGCTTGGGCTGATGAAATTGCAACAAGTTGGTGGTGAAGTTCTTGTGAATTATGTTGTTCGATGAAACGTAGAAAATCAAAAGTTGAAGGAAAACCTAAAAGATATAGAAGATGTTTTGAGCACAAGTCCTTTATGAAGACTATGCTTGGGATAGACAGATCATAATTGACAATTTCTACTCGTGACAGATCTAATAGATTTGAGAAACCTATCAATATCTTGAGTGTAGTGAAATCATATACCATTAGTAATGTATCAAAAATATTGTGTATTATTGAATCCACATGGAAGTTTGTTTTTCATCTACGACATTTAAAGAAGACAAATAGGTCTTTTATCAAATTGGTCAAAAATGAGTTGGATGGAGATAGAGAATTCATGGAAAATTACCTATTAACTTTTAGTTAGAATCTTGTTTCATTGTCTGAACTAGAAAGAGATAAACAAGGGTTGCCTGATGGTCATTGGATGATGAAGATCAAGGCTGCATGGTCTAGGAAAATCAGAATGTTGGAATACATTATCTATGAGTGTGGAGACATAGAAAACCGAATATCATATGCATACATTAAGGTAGTAGCGATCTTTTAGGATTTAAATGGTTTGTGTATTACATATGAATGTAGATTGATTTCAAAGGAGAAGTTGATGGTTGATTTGGAGAACTTGAAGCAATTACAGGAAATGGAGTTCAATGATATAACTGATTTTAGTGTAGACAAAATTAGGATATGGCTAAGTAGTTTCATTGGTGTCAACAAGGAGTACTCTGCCCCAGTTTTGAAATTGCAAGAAGAAGAAAAATAAATTGGGGAGGAGATATTCAATGAATATGTTAAGAAGGACATTACCGTTGCTCTGATGAAAGAATTCATTGGAGATAAAGTGAAGGAATTCATTTTAGGAAGCCTGATTGCAAGAGATAGTTGAGGGATGAAGAATAATAGACTCTTTCATTGCATATTGTAATTGTTTTAATACATTGTAACATTTGTTGTTTCTTATCGAAGAATTTTACTATTTAAATCTTGCGTGTGTGTTATGGTGGAATAGTCTAATTCCTGAATGAAGCTCCTTATTACCCCTTGCAGATGACTTTTGGAGATTACAGTTCATGAGATTACAATCACAATTGGCATTAGGACAAATGAATTTATCTTTCTGATTGAAGTATTGGTGTTTCATAAATTCTTTAGACAACATAAGCTATTTTTTGGACCTTGGCTCTGTAATCATAACTTATTTGAATTCCAGTTACTGGCTTTTTTGTCCCCTAATATGTTTACTAATTAGGTAAACAATTGCGATATAAGACTTGACATGGGATGTTGTATTGATCTATGTTCTCGAACATAGGAAATATAGTAATTGAACATTTGTTTTTTAGTATTTGCTTTGTGCTTTTATATATTACCTACTTTTCTATAATGAATAACAATTAAAATGCATTTACATTTACTCTGTTCTAGTGATGAAACTTTTTACCAGTTATTTCAATAATTCTTAGATAATGTTTACATGTGAAGTTGTATCTATTGCATTTGGTGTGACTAGCATTTATATCTAAATACAACTAAACTTGTTGTCACTATGTTGACAACTATTGAAGGTTGTTCGGAGAAAAAACGTGGTTATTTTGTTGCATTTGTCTTTACTTATGAATGCATGAAAAAAAGTGAGAATGACACACATCAACATTTCATTGTATGAAGTTTTCATTTTCTCAGAATTGGGATAAGAGTTTTCACTATGTAGGGGAAGCTGCCTAGAGTGAAATATCTACACAACAACATATGATGATGATAACAATAAATAATAATAATGATACAATGAACTATACGATCTATTTTTTCGAAGAATTGTGAAAAAACTCGATATTTTGTTTTGCAATGGTCAATTGTAAACCATTTTTTGTATGTAATTTTTTTATAAACATATACAATTTGTTTAATTAATGTAAATATGTATTTAAATAAGTCCTACTAAAGATACAAAATTTGTCTTTTGTGCAAAGCTTTTTCTTGTGCGAAACCAATATTAAAGCTTATATTGCAAGTCATAAAAGATATAGTAGTCAATTGTAGACGAGTATTTGTAAATTGTTACTGAATACAAAAGGAGTTGTGTCGAATTGGTTGTGTGTGTGGAGAGGCTATGCAAAGAACAAATGCATAAGTGGAATTAAGTATTTATGTAAATCATGCTATATATAGAAACTTGTTCCACTATGAGATTTATTAATTAAATGACATTATCTAATAATAAATCTTACCAATTGAAATTATTTTTTTAATAATAGCAATCTTGTAGCTGAAGTTTTGTTGGTGGTTGTAATTGATGTGGGAGGCATATACTGCATATGGAAAATAAGTGAAATTGAAAAATTGCATTATGTAGAAGCAGAAGACAAGAGAAAAAGAAGAAACAAAAGAATTACACTTTCGTTGTGTAGAGTTCAGTTTTGTCATTTCGTAAATGGTAGAATGACATTGACAGTTCGATACCCTTTTGGCGAAATGGATGGATCGACACATAATCGAGAATGTAAATTCTATTACCTATAAATTGTCATCGATGTAGTAGTGGATGTGATTATTGACAGTCTATAAGCTAATTATAACGATTACAAAAGATTCACATTTAATTTGAGGCATACATTTAATTTAAATTTTTTAGTTTGTTTCACATTTTGTACATTTGGTTTGTTTTGTACCATATGCCAGTGGGTAAAGGTGGGTGGCTAGAGTCATTTGTAATGTCATCATCAATTAGACAGTGAAAATATGAGTGGAAAGCTCAAGTATGTAATAATCATTTCAAGTACAATTCCTTCTATTTATGTTCATAAAACCTCTTTTGCAGCATTTGAGCAACATACCGAAGGCATTGATATAAAAATTCTTTCTAAAATGGGTTATGAAGAAGCAAGCCTTGATATCAATGTCCAAGGGATCACCAATCCAATCATGGTACAAAAGAGACCAAAGTATCAAGGATTGGGATATAGTCAAAGGGAGTTTGGAGAATTCTCTAAACTATTTGAGGCACATCAATCATCTAAGGATGATATGTCACACTAAGATGGTGGTGAAAATGTTCATTTGTCTCTCAAGAGGGATGAATTATTGAAATAACCTTGCATGTCATCGTTCAAACCACATCGTCAAATCTGTAGCCTAAGGGACATGCATAAATTTTATGGTTGTTTTCCAAATGCTGATAATTTTGACAATTTGTGGAATATGTATCCCTGTAGTTTCTGTCATGCATCTGACCATTGTGTGCCTGTATGGGAGCAACGACTGGTAATGGTTAAAGGGATGGATCATATTCTAAGTATCAAGCATGATTAATCTCCTTTGCATGAGAGGACTTCCTTGTCGGCAAGTAGGAGAAAGTTCTTTTGTACCCATTGCAAGATGCATGGGCATGGAAATGAATGATATTGGTAATTACATCCAGAGCTTCATTCCAAGAAGGGAAAATATAATGTGAAACCTAATTCAAGGGAAGAAAAAGGTGGAAGATAAGACTCACAGCAATCCTAAAGAAATATTCGAGGGAAAGTTAATGCAAAAGAGAACCAAGAAGCCTAGGATAAGTAGAGATTGGGTAGACTATTTGTAAAGTTTCTTTGTAAATTTGTAATTACTTGTTGTTGTTTACCTATTTGGGTACTTTTGTAAAGTGAACAATAATAGTCACTATGTGCAACATGTATGTTTCATTGACGTTATGTTATTGGCTTGTTTATAAGTCCATATGTGTAAGGGATTTTGGAATGTACAAGTTGTCATCCAATTTTGTCTACAAGCTTGTCGTCTACTCACCGATGTAAGTATTCAAGATGAAACTTGTTCTGAATATAATATTTGTTTAATATTGTAGAAAATGACTATGTTTTTGTAGTCAAAGCCAATTATGTCATTGAATTTTTGCAGTAGTGTACTTTTATGTACAAGATTAGCTTAAGGATGGTAAAGCAAGTTTATATTGCTTTTGATTTGCAATATGGATTCAATTTTGTCTTCAACAATTGAACTTCAATATGAAGTTATTTTGAGTCATGAAAAGATGATATGAAAGAGAATGTTCATATTTCAATAATCAATGTTTTTGTTCCCACATTAGTGATAAATTTTACTGGCTTGATTATTAGCATGAAGTAAGTCTTCATGAAGAAGATAGGTGAAGTTCCTTGATTGCAACTTGAAGGGAACGAATTGAAAAGATAACATATGGATTGAATTCTTGGGTAATTTTTAGTTTCAGACTCATTTTATTTACTAGGAGAAGTAAAGTTTTTGTGTCCAAAAGTTCCTAGTTGGGAGGTGTGATCAAGTGATTAAATTTTCACTCAAAAATGAAAGCGCCCACAAACTCTTGAAACTTGTGTCAAGTTGAAGTGCTATTCATTCTAAATATAACAATGTTTTTTTCACCTCAATCTGACACCGTGTGCTCAAGTTATCATGTTTAGATCGTTTGGCCCTACAACTAAAAAATGAGTAGGTCTGTTGACTAGGCTTTCGTATAGTTGACATCATCCAGGGTGACTGTGCAGGTATGGACCAATTGGGTGCTCCCAAGTATCAAGCTCTGGTTCATGCAGGTTTTAGCAGTTTGATTGGTTCATGATTTTTGTTCATCTCTTCTATACTTTTCTCACTATGTCTTATTAGGAAATTTTTCTATTTGTCCCTTAATGTGGAATTGAAGTGCTTATATTATCAATGGAGAGCTTGTGGAGCCATATCTTTGTGATCTGTTGGCCTTTTGGAGCTCAGGAAGAGTCTACCTAGGGGTTTTTACACATTCTGAATCCAATGGTAACCTCCATTGGCTGATTTGAGCACATCTAAAGGAACATTTTACAAGTTCAAGTCGATGGGCGTATGGATCAATCAATGTTTTGGAGTAGTTCTTGAATGTCTTTGAGCACGGAGAAGGCCTTGCAGTGGTTTTCTTACTATCAAATGTTTACTACAACAATTGTTACTTGAAAGGTTCAACTCATATATTCTTTTCTTGCTATGTCTTGTTGAGGAAAGTTTTCTCTTTGCCCTCCAATGTGGAATTGAAGTGCTTATATGCTCACATATGCTCATTTTCAGATGGAGTACAGGGTCTTTGTTGGAGATGCCTTATGTTGTTGATGTTCTCATGACTAACTATAGGTTTTCATGATGTTTATGTGAGATTTATTTGCAGGAGAATATTTTCTTGAAGCGGAAATAGCCACATTTTTTATCAGCAAACTATTATGGGCTACCTTTCCACTGAATATATGCAGCCGTCTAGCTATGTTGGAAGGCCCCAAGATGTAGCTTCCAAGAGTTGAAATCCATCACCAAATCATTATCACATGGAGTATAGGGTCTTTGTACAAGACACCTTGTGTTGCTTATGTTTTCATGACTGAATGTAGGTTGTCATGATGTTTATGTGAGAGTTCTTCGCAAGAGAATATTTCCTTGAAGGGGAAATAACCACGTGTTTTATCAAATAAAATTTTATGTACTACCTTTTCGCTGAATATATGGAGAGGTCTAGCTATGTTGGTAGGCCCGAAGATGTAGCATGAGGTTTGAACTCCATCACCAAATCCTTTGTTCTACTAGACTTCATGAATTCATGTATCAGGCATGGATGTTGTGTTTCTTATTCTTAAGTTTACATGTGAAAACTAACTCATAAATTGAAGAGACCTTTCAGAAAACCTGTGTTGTCTTAAGACCTATTTTTCATTGCAAAGCATCAGAGAAAAATCCATATTTTTTGGAAGAGGAAATTGACTGCCTCCTCTATTTTCGTATCAATAGCATAAACGAATCTCCATATGTCTATAATTTTAGCCATGGATGTTTTGACGTTGCAGTAAGCTATTGAGAATGCACTTGTAATGTCTATTGAGAAACAAAATGCAGAGTAATTGGTACTGAAGGAAACAGTAGAGATATTGGAAAATGATTTAACCTGACGTCCTTTTTTAATGACTCCAATTGCAATATAGACTCAAAGATATCCAATTCCCACAACTAGAACATCTTATGGATCCATTGGAGCTCTGCAATTGCCTAATTCATTCAAATTTCATATAGTTGGTAATATATGGTAGGGATTAGAAATCATTGAACATCCATGGCATGTGGTTTCTATTCTACTATAGTTAGCACAAGAAATCAAGTGACTTGTCGATTTTCTAAGAAGTAATGTTACCGAAGTTAAGCGTTTCATTTTCAACGACTTACCTTATTTTAGTCAAATGCTTGAATTATTTCTTGATATGGACAAGAAAAATAGAGAGCTTTCAAATGCTAATCAAATGAGAAAAATTAAAGTTGGTTGGTGTAAAAGAACTAATACACTAGAAAACATTATTTCTTAATGTAAGAGCATAGGAAATAGGATAAGTGATTCATTTGTAAAGGCGATGCTAATTGTTCAAGATCTAAACAGCCCATGAATTATATGAAATTTGTGAATTAATTACAAAAGATGTGCTAACATCTAAATTGGATAAGAAAAAATAGCCAATGGAAGAGCAATTTTATGTTATAACTAATTTTACTCCAGAAGAAATTACAAATGGCTAGTTAGCTTTGTTAGTATTAATGACAGGAAAAATGTTTTAACTATACAGTTACAAGAGGAGGAAATGGAGATCGAAAAGAAATTATTTGATAAACATGCGAGGCTAGAGACTACAATGGTAGCAATGAAAAATTCATTCATACTAAGTTAAATACATTGGTTTAAGAGGTCATGCATTAAGAAGGCAATTGATAGTAAAAAAATTATCCTATACACTTTCGTAACTGTCTTTAAATATTTACATATTTGTTTTCTATTTACTAGTATTCAATCACTGTTATTTATTAATTTTATTACTGTCACATAGTATACTTGCTAAACGTGGTTTCTTGTTTTCTTTTGCAGTTTTGTTTTTGCATATTACGGTTCACTCATTTACTTCTTCTAGATGTAGAAGTAGGTACTTAAAGAGAAGATTCCACAATAGCATACTGAATAAGCCAATCAATTGAGCCATTGAGTATTTCACTATTGACACAAGTGACTCACACTGAGAATCAAAGTTCTTAATTATTATCATCTGATCTTCTATGCATTTGTATTCTATTTATTTATTTCAATCATAGCTATGATGATTGAAATTTGAAACTCGATATTGTTGTTGTTACTGTGATTGTAATTCTTATTGTTATAGACTTATGCATTGAGGATCTGTATTATCTTATTGATACATATATGCCAATAACATGAAACTTGAGAATAGTTTCTTCCACTATGATACATAAGTAATGTTCATTGTCATCATATTTTAAAATTTTTTTGGAGCATGACACTCAGGGAATGGATTTTGTTATGTTTCTTCGCGGATGTCTATAATACATAATGCAAGTATTTTGTTTTATTTTGAAATGAAAGTGATATATCAATTTTATGTGTATCTGATTTCAATTGGCCTTGTGTCACACTATGTAACCTTTAACGAATTAATTAGGGGTAGAGATTTATGTAAACAAGTTTCCTCGTACGGGAAGATTTCATTGTGCAAAGTACAGATATCTGGACGATGAAAGCTTGAAAGATTCCTCCGCACAATGTACTTAATATGCATATCCGTACATATTCATATTTACACCAAGATAATTGTTAATAAGGATTCGACTATTGGAAGAGCATAAACTTTAATCAATTGATTAACAAAAAAAGAAATTGTGCAAAAGAAATTGATTTTGTTGAAGTGTGGAAACTGTAGTCGGTCTAAAAAAGGTGTTCACTGATAGTTGTGCTTATTCTCGAGGGTTGTTCCATCGCATAATTTAAGCCCATGCATCTTTACATAAAAGCCATATGGCGAGATAGGAAAATCCACAGGAATGCTTCGTACAATAAAATGTTGGACTGTCCTTTTGCGCTCTACACTAGAATAATATTAACATTAGAGTATTAGCAAACAAATATTTAAATTATACTATTAATAAGTATGAACATTAGACGTATTTCCGTTTCGAATTTGAATAGACCTTCCTGTTATGTCAATTAACTCAACTAGTAATAGTTTATATGTTAATATTAATATTTTATTGCTTCCAAAATCATAGCGAAGGCTTCAAATATTTACTTTTTGTATTAATTTTGAGAATACACATTAATAATAATGATTATTTTATATTTAATATTCTAATTGTTTGAGACAATGCAAATCCAAATAACATTGCGAAGTGATAACCATTTTTTCATATATATTGAATTGGGTTACCAATGAAACCTTGTTGAAAATGTGAATGCAATTTCTCAGTTGAGAGTAAAAAGACTACATTTAAATACCTTTATTGTAATTAAAAAGTTTTCTCAAGAGGAAAAAGAAGTTTACACAAAATTTCTTGTGAAAATAGGAAATGTGTGGAGCATATGATAGGGATGGATGTATGGAAGTAGAAATGTAGCAATACATACCTTTCTACTAAGAATTTAATAAATCAAGTGTTTAGTTAGAACATGTCTATTAATTCAATTAATAACAAATTCATATGTCAATTATTGATCGAAGGACGTTATCGAGTGTGGAAGTAACTATGTGGAGGTGGTTTTGCATGTGCACAGACTATGTAGAGAACAAATGCATGTAAGGGGGAGTTACACAAGTGATTGTGCGGAGATACTTTTATAAATTTCTATATTATAAATAATATATCATATCAATGTTTATGGAGAACCGGGGTATGTGTGGATGAATGGGAAATACTATTATCTTTCGTTATGGGGAGCTTCTACTAAACGAAGTATGTAGTATGTGTGGGACAGCAGCTATGTAGAGATTTGATTTTGAAGCTATGAATCTTTACAAAAGACCGGGTTTGTGTAGTAGAACATAATGAATAACATTGTTAATTTCCATTGTGTGGGGTGGTGCATATGGTATTGTTAAACAATTAATGTTAATATGTGAGATTTTTGCGCACGATGGATTTGTTATGAAACACAACACATCTACATTTGTATTATATTGGAGGCATATGCATTTTCTATTTATGATAAACAAACTAGAGAAACACAAATCTTATGCTCCAGAAGATGCCAACGAATAGTTTCACATCACAAAGATGTTGACTCTTATTATTTGACAGTTCACTAAGGGTTGATAGATCAGAGAGAACACAGAAATGAAAAAACATATTTCAAAAGCATTTTCTTCAGTGCAAAGGCCCGAAGTAATAAAGACAATCAACTGCGTACAACTATACACTTAGTCCTTCTAGCTCGCAGATAGCACTAACATCCACAGATGCGACCAATTCTCCTTTGATTCTTAGCTCAAATATATATAGAAATTATTGTATAAACAATTGTCTATCACAAATACTTTACCAGTGCACCAACCAGGAGTTTTAAACCATGCACAAACACACCACAAACAATGCAGCCATGAAGATTCTTGCATCATCACATTGTAACAATGAATCTTCTAATTATCAAAAAACAGAGATGACATTTATATGAAGAAAGGAGAAAGAGCATACAACTTTCATTGGTTTACATGAAAAAGTCTAAGAGAGAGCATGAAAATGAAAAAGGGAGTTAATGTTTCCATCACTAGTAGTGGAGTGTTAAGGCTATGTGATGGAAAAGTGATAGGTCTGAGTGATGGCAGGTATGATGGGTGTTATTATGCACAGCTTGGGCCTATATAATTAGGAAAATTTGGGCTTTGACCATAATTACAACAATTCAAGCTACCAAATTAACTTATCATCCATAATGGAAAATACAGAAGGCATACAAAATTAATAAGTTGCATACTTGACTACCTCTAATCTAGTGAGGATGGGTAGATCTAACAAATTCTGGGTGGAGTGACATAAATGTTCACTTTCACTTTGATGGTCAGAGCCCGAATAGAAATTGGCCTGTATAAAGTGAAATTTTGAGATAAGGAAGAGCTCACTAAAGTGAAGGGATAGGTGAACCAAAATTATTAGGATTATTCAAGAAACCATGAGCTTTGATACCATGTTAAACATAAACAAAAATAATGGACAACAGATTAAGATAAGTGTTCATTGCATTTATTATTCACAATAATGTACATTTATACATTTCCTTGTGACCATTGGTCTTCGCATACCAAGTAGTCTCTTGGACTCCAATGACTATTCACATTCCATGCCAACCGTTAGCAGATTAGGTGTCCAACAATATTTATGAGAATGAGTTTGACATCCTCAATCTTAAACCATTTTGCTTTAAGATGAAATCATCACTGTGTGAGAAAGACGTTGAACCCCTCTATGGGGTTTGGAGATAGAACACTTATAAATTTAAATTGAGTTATATAAAAGGTTAAATTTCATGAAAAATACGTTGTTGTTGTTTAAATATTTTATATGAAATAAAAATTTTAAAATTATATTGTATTTAATTTTTCATTAAAAATTAAATAACTTTATTTTTAAAAATTCTTGAGTTTTGTTAACTCTGTGTATGTATGTATGTATGTATGTATATATATATATATATATATATATATATATATATATATATATTATTTTTACTATATCATTTAAAGTAAATACTTACATGAAATATTTAAATAATAATGTGTTTATTATAATTTTTATAATATTTAATTTTGTTTGTAAATTTTAATATTATTATTAGCATGATAGAAAAATATATATTTAAAAATTTTACTATTAATTTTTTTAAATATTTGTAATTTTGCTTTCAATTATTATCTTTTATTTTAAAAATATAGTTTTAATTATATACAATTTGTAATAATATCAACATAGATTTATTGTTAATTTTGGATTCATAGGATTTATCAAGGGTTGAGAGGGATCAAATGTTTCAATATACAAACCTTTTTTTGAGTACAAAATTTGAAGAAAAGTTTAAACCTGAAGATGTTTGATTCCTCTAGGTTTTTGGTAAATTAGGAGTTAACACTCATTTATTCTAGTTTTGAACTATACAAAATATTTTACTTTCACTTGTTTAATACTAGACAACGTAGATCTATCTTAACTCCGGATCTACCAAGTGTTGAAACGTATCGAATCTCTCAACATGGAAACCTATTTTTGATGCAAAACTTGAGGAAAGGTTTTCACCTCCACATATTTGATTCCTCTCATTTAGGAGCTAAAATGGATCTATGATGGTTTTCAAAATCACATTAATGAAATGTTTTAGCTATGAGAAAGAAATATTTTCACTTGTTTTATATAATATCTATGTAGTTGACATTGAGATATGTTATCATTAGCCACATTTAAATATTAATATATATGCCCCTCAGGTTCGGAAGAAGAAAATATATATCCATAGGATATAATATATCACTCTAAATACATACTTTCTTATCAATATTTTTTAAATGTTACATATCAACTCCATATTGAACGCTGAAGGAATTACAAATTTCCCTCATAACATGAATTAAAAAACACCTTTTAATGGAATAAGAACTCTCACTCTTTCTCTCTATATACATTAGATGATAAAATATTTTACTCAATATGCATATTGAAATATTTATTTATAACCCACATTGAGTTTTTTTGTTGTTAAATTTATTTCTTTATTATATATCAACTCATTATTAAGAATGAAGTAAATTATACATATCCCCTACCAATGAAAGTAAAAATATAGGATTTTTTTAATTAAAATTACTTTATTTTTCCTTATATACAGTTGATATGAAATTATGATATTTAATATGGATGTTGAAATGTTTTATTTATATTTTACACTACAATGCTCTCCATCTGTGTAGAAAACAAGCGGTACAATCCAAATTTCAAGAGATCATCATGATTAGGGATTATCTTCTCATTATCTCTAGAATTCTAAATAAAACACTCCCTAATGATCTCAATCTAGGTCATATCATCAAATGAATGCTAAATTTACACTATATCATCCTAAAAAATAAATGCTACCATGTCCCAATGGTGAATAATTTGGTTGCAAACAAAATGAATAATCTTGGCTCCACTCTCCCCAAAGGAGAATTGGTTTTTTAAGGTTAGACCCAAAGGGCCTCTCTACCTTAATGATTGATATAAATTTCCATAAGTACAATTTTGGTATTTCAAAAAAAATTAGAATGCAGGTACCCTTACTTAGAATCCACAAGTCTCTCCACGAGGCACATATGCACGTCATCTTGCATGTACCACCTCCCAAAATCTTCAGACTAAGGCAAAAGAGGCAAACATGATCTAGGGGAAGTGGAAGTTCCTATGAATTCATTTACTCATTCTTACTTCTGATGTGAAAGTGAGTAATGCTAGTGATGACTTTAGGGTTGGCCTCAATTAAGGGAAAACTCTCTGATAAACAAAGCAAGTGGGATGGTACACTCTAGCATAGAAATGCACTATTCATGCTTTCTGGTGCCGGGAATGGTATATATGACTTAGACGGATTTGAGTGGACGCTTCCTCGAAGCATAATATGGACTATAAAGCCATCCTCCAAAATTGTGTTCTTCCAAACTATGCAATTGTTGCAATATTCTTGTTGTAATTCACATTCTTTTGTATTCATCTTGGATCAATCGTTATTGAGGAAATCTTCCTACTCTCATCAACCCGAATTTTCTTTTTTTGCTCGTATGTCTCTTTTCTTTTACCCAAAGTCCACCTATGTTTTGAGGTTGTTAATTAAGGTTATTGCTACATATTAGTATTTTCGGTATCTCCATTTAATAGCATATCATCCCCTAGTTGGTTTTCTATACTTCTATATGGGTCCCTCACACATCTAGAGGCTCCCTCTAGTGGGTATGTCGTCTCAGCTAGTCCTAGTTGCATCTCTCCTGAGATATTTTGGCTTTAGAGTTGATATGGCCTCTCTAAATATCTTATTGTTATTCCATGGTTTACTACCTCATAGATATGTGATCTCCAAAATGTCCCCGTTGAAACTCAACAACAACACCCACAGGGATAAGACAATTTGGAATATCAAAATATGTGTTCTCTCTACTTATTTCCTTCAACTATCAACTGCTTCCCAACAAGTTAAGGCCTCATGGGACAACACCAATGACACCCATCTCAACACTTTCCATTAGGAAATTTCCACCAATATGGAAGAAATGATTTTGTTCAAACTTTCATTTACATCTTGAATATTAAAGTGAAGGCAAAATTTGAAGTGAATAGAACCTACGAGGATCACCTCTACGTAACTATAAATAATCTCCTAGATGAATTGTAATTTTTTCTTTTGTTTTATCATTTTTGGCACTCCTATAAGCGATATAAATAGACTGGTAGCATATAATGTCTAAATGTGATGTACTCCAAAAGTAAATATTGTGTAAAGTAAGAAATAGTAGCTATGAGAAACACTCTATCTAAATAATTTTTCCATGTACTACATTTGATTTGTATGCTTAGGTCTTCTTTAATACAAAATAATGGTAGGTTTTTGTTAAGGAAATATTACTTTTTCTACAATTTGTCAAACTCCATGTTAAGTAGTGAAGGAATTACATCCCCTCATGCCTAAAAGTAAATTAATGTTTTCTTTCTCTCAATTACTTTGTCTCTTTATATAAAATTGATGTAAAATTAACCTGGAAATTGAATATTCTTTTCATGGTTCACAATGATATATATATATATATTTCACATTGAAATATTTTATTTATGATTCACATTCTCCAAACTAAAATAATATATGGAAGTAGAAAAAATATCTCTCTTTCTATATATATATATATATATATATATATATATATATATATATATATATATATATATATATATATATATATATAAACAAGAGTGAACACACAATGAATAATATTCTTTAAAATGTTACATGTCGACTGTACATTAAACAATATGAGAATCACAAATATCCTGAATACCTTGAATTAGAAAGAAACTATTAATAGAATAAGAACTCTCTCTCTCTCTCTCTCTCTTACTTTGACATGTGTATTAAAAAAATTGATTTAAATTACATTACAAATATTTATATATATAAAAAAAATATTATATATCAACTCAATATTAATGATGGAATATATTGCACATCTCCATAGTAATGGAAAGTGAAAATATAAGAAAATTTTAAATTTAGCGGATTTTTTTCTTATGTAAAGTTGTTATAAAATTATGTTATTTCACATGACAATTGAAATATTTTATTTATTCTTGATATTAATCTTTTTATTAATATATTTTTGTTTTAAATATTATAAGTCTATTGAACATAAAATGAATTATACATCATATATTGTCAATGATATTATTTTTATGTCATTTGTCAACTCCATATTAAATTGTGAAAGAATTACATACCTCTCATATTAAAAAAGTAATTAAAACTTTTTTACTTTCAATTAATTTATCTCTATGTAGAAAGTTGACCTTAAAATTATGGTAGAAATTGAAGGATATTATTTATGGTTCATAACATTTTTTTGTTATTACTATTTTTAATTTGTTAATGTAAGTATTATTATTATTTTTAAATATAACATTATAGGACAACATCTTCCTCATACTAAGTTGTAAAGTGTCTTCCGACATAATTCAAAATTATGTATGAACATAGATCCATCTTAAGGTCTCAAACTCAAAGAGGGATCAAATATCTAGAAGTGAAAAACTCTTATAGAGTAGAAAAATTAAAAAAATATTTGTACCTGTAGAGCTTGATCCCTCTAGATGCTTAATAGATCCCAAAGATCTATGCTAATTATATATAACTCGCACAAATCTATATTAACCCAAATTTTTCAAAAAATAAGAGGGGTGTATATTCCATGTGAGTTTCTGATAAATTTGACCGAATGTGGATTAATGTTGGTTCATGACACACACATATGCCATTTGTTTGTAGATCATAAAAATAATTCTACATCTCAATGATTTTGAGGTACACACCAATAAAATGTTTCAACAAACTCTTTTTATTTAAACTATTTTATATAATTACACAAATCTTCCTATTTTGGAATAGGGCTTCCAAATTTTGATTTAATTATCAATAGTTATTAGGAAGATGGTAGGGATGTAACCCGTATGAAATATTCTAGAATATTATTAGTAATAAAGATTGAGATTTATATCAAAAGTAGATATGTCTCTTTTACTTTTTTAATGAAACTGATTAATAAAAAAAAAATGTCATATAAACAAGTGTCATATGAAAAGTTATGTTTCTTGGGCATATGGTATTGATAAGACATGGTATTGACTTATGGAATCATTTCTCTTTTTTGAAAATATAAATTTCACATCTCTTATAATAAAAACCATTTATGATAAAATGTTTTTTTTGGTTATTAATCATTAGATTTGATATTAATTTTTTTGGTTGCTATTCATATATTTAAAATTTCTAATGTAAATATTATTTCATATATTTTAATGTAAAATTATAGGACAGAATCTCAGTAGGGAGCTACTCCCCACAATAAATTCAGCTTAATTTTAAAAACTGCTGCTTGTTTTTATTAAATAAATAATTAAATTTATGAAATAAAACTATTAACTCTGAAAGATTTCAACGAGAATTTCAAGGAAACAGGTGGCCTTCTCCAAATCGGGTAATTTACATATTTTTTCAACCTCGACAATGTGACGTTCCGCTTTTAAGAAATTATGAGTGTCTTATGAGGACTTCACATTGTTTTAACTATTCAACTTTTCACTTCAAAACATTGAAATTAATTTCCGAAAAGTGGATCATTATTTCCCGCCACCTTACTGTCACGATGAACTCATTTTTATTTTATTTTTAATTCACAGTACAAGAAAAAAGAGACTTCACTCATCGGGTGGTCTCATTAAGAGAAACCCAAGAAGGATGCGATTATCTGCTATATGGAAGAAGGATGCGATTATCTGCTATATGGAGAAAAACAAAGTTTTCATGTGGTTTCAAAGCAGTAGTGAATATTCAAGTCAAATGCAATTATGAGTTTTGAACTTTGCTATATTTGCAGCAAAACGATGGGGCGTTTAGCGAACGGTGGGCTAAAAGTTGTTTGATTTTACCTCGTTGGTGGGCTCGAAAGGCACCTTTTGAGTCGTGATATCTACTGGTAGATGCATTCAAATCAGACCGCCTTTTACAAAACTATGGATGGAGTACAAGGTCCTGAGAGCAACTTTGAAGGTGATGATTTTTAAATGATTCTTCAACTTTATAGGCTGTCGGATTGCGGTAGTTAATGAATTTCGGTAAATTGGTGATGAAGTATGTTATTAGAAAATAATGGGGGGATATTATACTTTTGGTAAAAAAAAAAAAAATTAGGTATTCTTCATTTATAATTCTAGGTTTTTGTCTTTCTTTCTAAAATTTTATAGTAAATATATTTAAAATAGGTTTCGTACCTTTCACAATCTCACTTAGTAAAATAGTCTTTTTTTTATGACAAGAAGAAATAAAATTCAAGAAATCAAACATGTCTCTTTTGTATATCTCTCTCATACATGTAAGAGCTCTACAACAACCAAGGATTGAACCTGAGCTATTTTAATGGTGGTGGCCTATCTCAATTACTAAGACACTACTTAGCACTTAGTTAATTATCTCGTAAGAAGACTCCGTACTAAGGCTCTTTCTATCTTAGATAGCATATGTGCAACTTGCCAATATTAAAAGTTCCAATATTTCATAGATCCTTACTTTGGCATAACCTAATATGGTCAATAATACAACCTGCTTTGTATGTATTTCGTGATGGTTTATATTGCAAATGGATCAAATGTTTGTTAGTCATATAAGTTTTTTGTATTCCTATTAACGAGGATCATTCTTCATCTTATGAAGACCACTTTGTATTGAGAAAAATGTTACATCTATAGAGGTACTTGTTTTTACTATCCATGCATAATCATATGTTAGATTCAATTTGAGTATGTTCATGTAGTACAACAAAAATAAACCTAGTGACATATATCTTAATTTGTACCCACTTTTACTAGTTCTTTTTAGGCCTTTGGATTTTGTCCATTTAGACTTCATTAGTGGTATATCTATCAATCAATTGAAGCATGATTGCATCTTTATGGCAATATATTCAATGCAACAAAATTATGGATGCCCCTAAAGTTGGATAACTTTTATTCAATATGTATCCAACATGTTTGAACCATATTTGATTACCATTAACCATTTGGAAATTTTATAATTAATTTTTGGAATCAATATAAATTTATGGAATGCTAACTTTTATTCCCTATCATATTTCATATATAAACAAATTTCCAAACTAATGTAATTAAAACTTTGGTTAAGTCTCTTTACATGTACCACTCAAAAACAAGTAGTGGGATCATTCATTTCATATTTCATATTGAAATTTCAATAGAGTCATTTATCTTCTTATAGGACACTCTCCTTTAGAAGCATATTTTTTTATGTTAGCCACTTGGTCCTTATGAGATTTGAATTCCTCTCCGATGTCCATCCACATCCCACTAGTAGAGGGAGCAATACAAAGTTTCTTCTTATGTGTAGAACTCAGTTGAGATATATAAGAAGTTTGAAGACATTCTTCAATTGAAAAAAGAAAAGTATAAGGAACTTCATGATTAACATTGAGTTGTCCACAAATTACTGTTATCCACTAAGTTTGGATGCAATTGTATATAAAATTCTTCAAAAATAATTAAGGTCACAAGCTCAAACCTATTTAGTATTATCTTTATACCATCATCAAATGAATGGGTCTTAATGCCCTTAATTGTAACACCCATGTCATCTTGTCATCCATGATGTGGTGAATATCATTCACTTCACTACTAAAATATAAGGCTCTATTGTACTCCTCACATGGTCAACAAGTTACATTTTCGATGTGCCCAAATATGAGTTCACACTTGACTCTTGGTATTCTAGCATTTACTCTCTTATGGTACCTTCTTTAATTGCATTGCTAGTTTTGGTGCATGGATTTTATGTCTTCCTTAGGTTCAACACTTATGTGAGTCACCTTTCATGGTTCATTGCTAAAGTCCATCTCTTATAGACATTTATAAGACCTTAACTCTCTCTCTTATCTTAAGTGCCTCTAGTTATACTTTGTGCCACTTAAGTGTGTCATTAATTATGGTCTATTTCTTAAGTGTCTCACCACTTATGATCTATCAATTAAGTAAGTCACTTGTGTATGATGCATCATTTAAGGGATCTTCTTATGATGCATGAGTGGGTTACTTATTTGTGTTGTTTATGGTGCATCACTTATCTATGTCTCCTAGGAGTGTTTCTTATATACATCACACATGATAGTTATTACACATGTTTGGGATTTTCTCAAATCATGAGGAAGTGATTTCATCATTATATGTTTATCCATCTTTCTAACTGTTTAATTTACATTATGATAAAAGTAGTAATTACCCCTATTATTTACAAATTGTAATAGTAGTGTAATTGTAATTCACTAGATTAATAAGCAATAAGTCATGTGTTTCAATACCACATTAGAAACATGACACAAAATATTATAAAGGGAGTATCCTTAATTGAAATGGGATTCCCTACCCTTTTGTCATCTCAATTTGTGTTGTAACTTAGACCCTTGGGATGCAAATTGACAGGGGAACGTGAAATGGGAATTTAGGATAAGGTTGTAAAAATGGATGTAATTTAATTTGGATGCATGGACACAAAATGTTATGTAAATAATGCTGCAAGGATGAAATTATGGACTTATAATGACTTAAAAAATGACGTAAACAAACATATGGACACAACAGGTAAAAAAAAGTACTTAAATTTAATGTATGCTTCGACTAGCATTAAAAAGAAATGAGAAAAATTGATCATGTAAAGATTCAAATGAAATCTAAATCAAGGTGGCATCAAATGCATCCTTTCTGTAACATTAAATATTCAATAAAATTTGGAAAAAAATATATGCACGAGACACAAATTTGGACAATAGAGTCTTCTTATGTAATATTGATTGAATTTGTAAATCAGCTCACTCGAATGAATGTATTCTAGCAATGTTGGAGAGATAAGGAATTGCAATAATGAATAAAACTGAATTCCAAGAAGAGGTGGTGTTGATAAACATTTTTTCAATACCAAAGCACAAGTGATCATAACTTAATGATTCGTGAATTTCTCTTGATTCCATTGGATATTTCATCCAAATAGATTTGATAAAGATTTGTTTTTAAATTTTAGATTCATACTATTAGGGTTAATTATTTTTATATTTATGGAATTATTAAGTTATTATGTACTACATATGCATGAAAAATATAAATATATAGAAAATAGAGAAAAAATACAACAATCACTCACAAAACTACAATAACACAAGATACAACCTGGGAAACCCTTTTGCGAGAAAACATAGCTTGAAAGTGAGGTTTCTCTACTCTCTTTTTGTGAATAGAAATAGATGCAAGTAGAAAGGAGTGAGATTTGTGGCCCATCAACTACTACATAACAAAAACTCTCTCTCTCTCAAAAACTATCCCTAACTATGGAATAAAATGCAATAAAAAGGAATCAAACCTCTTTTCCTCCTACTCACCCTATTATAGCATAGTCTCATAGCCAATTAGTGGTTAAATTTGATGCATTCAACCCTCAATATGCGTTACAAGTGGATCCTTCTAGAGTCTTCCTCATAATTCACACATGGCTAGCAACTTTTTCATTAGTAACAGGTGTTGAAGTGGCATCCTCTTGAATTATGGTGGACAATTTTGATAGCTCAACACCTATGAGTCACAACCTTCTGATACGAGCTATGATTGAGGAAATTGTTGCATCATTGGAAAGTTATTGTTGTGTATATTGTGGAACCTAGGTCCATAATAAGGTTGGGACCACAAAATGTCGTCATTTAAGGTCTCAAAATGGCGCATGAAGTTTTTCACGAAAACATTTGTAAACTGGGACCACTGGTAAAAATGATCCTGTAAGTTGATTCCTCCAAATTTTCCACTCTTAAAACATCAAGATAGATAAAAAATAATATATTTATCCAATCCAAATAACTCAACATAATTATTTCATTCATTTTTAATATACCAATTCATGTTATCATTTATATAATCTAAAACATAAGTAACTGTCGTAGGGTAAGGAATATATAATCAAATTTAATCATCATAGGCACTACATCTATTTGTACATTAACCTATACAATATAATTGTCATAGTTGAAACCATTGTTGGTTGGCTTGGCCAATTGACTCTCTAGTTTTCCTGCTATTATCAACATCATTCCATAAGTTATTTCCAAAAGATCTAGTTGTAGCTAAAGTTATTGTTGTATCTAGTTAAATCTGCAATAGCTTATATGAAAACTTCATCTCTTTTTTTTATAAAAATAGATATTTGTTTCTGTTCTTATTTAATTAAATTAATATATAATATTATGTATTCTAATTTGTTATAAACATTAATACATTGAGATATGATTTAAAGTAAATATTGGGGAGATGTTCGCAAGTCACTGTTAGATAAAATTCCATTAAAAAAAATTAGCTCAATCAATAAAATTAATAATAGAAATATGTGTCCCCGATTGCGGTGCAAGCCAGAGGACATCCCCATAAAGACAAAGTTAAGGGTGAGTATGCCAAGGTACAACCTCACCACCTCCCACACACTCTAGGCGATGGGTGTAGTGGCCTTATGCATGGATAAGATTACTACCATAGAGAAAGGAGACAGAGTTATGGAGGGGAGTTTTCTGGGTAGTAGAGCTTGCAGTGGGAAAGAATTTGGTAGTTTCTGTGATTAGGTGTGGGTGGTTCATTGTGTGAGGCAAGAAGACTCTGGCATTGGGTTGGTCCATGGTCTCCAAGAGCGACGACGGTTCCATCAACTCCAAACGTAGGAAATTGGGTACACAAATTGTTTTCTCCCCTGCTCCATCATGCTCCCCAGTCTTTCGTTTAGTTTGTGGGTTCTACATGGGGGCACCTGGGTGGCGTGTGGGGGAAATTTGGGCTGGGAGAATGGTTTAGTGGTGGTAGCCTGTAAGAAGAACTTTAATCCTAAGGCAACCTCTCCAATTTCAATCTTCTACGAGATTTTTCTTTCTTGGAGAGCGTTCATTTGGCTATGGCAGGGGCGTCAACCCTGGGGAATGGCACTAAATTTGGTTCAAAGGTTAGTGGGTTGGGTGTTGGGATAGTGTTTATATTTGTCTTAATGCTCGACCTTGGTACCTTATGGTTGGGCAAATTTTGGCTGGGGATACCTAAGCCCTGGGCCGAAAGGTCTGTAGGACTGTTGTTATGAGATGTTGTTGCGGGGTTGGGATTTGAGATGGAACTGGGGTTGGATATGCCAGAATTACAAGAACGGGGGAAGGTTGCTTAGTTAATGGGTCTCTGGTGGGATGGCCCCTGAGGTTGGGCAACCACAACCTGGGTCGAAATGGCCGTAAGGTAATTATAGATGGGGTTAGCCACCGGAGGGTCTACATGGGTGTCAAGAGGTTGCTTCTTTACTTGGGCTTGCGGAGTGGTCCCAAAAGGGCTGGAATTGGGCGCGAGAGGCTTTGAATTTGCGAGTTGGGTCAACATGCTATAGGTCCTGTGGCCAGAATACTGTTGGGGTGCTGCACCCATGTCGTGGGTTGTAGTATATGCAAAATAGCTATTGTGGGTGTGTGCCAGTTGGGGCACAAGCATTTTCACATGGGTGCAGGAAAGGGTCATACTGGGCTCGAGATTGTGTACATTGATTTTTATGCAAGAGGTCAAGGGGGCCACGAGACTGCATGAGAAAAGGGGATGGTGGACTTCGGTGCGTGGCAGTGCTTGTGGGTGATGAAGCAACACAATATAATTGATTGCCAAATTGGTTTCTTGACACCATGATAGGTACATAAAGTGGTAAACCTCCTCCATGAGTTTCGAGTCCTACCCCATTACAAGTTTAAGGATTGGCCAGCTCACATCGTATCATTAAGCGTAGAGATGATGTAGCTATTGTTTGTACTACAAAGACCGGGGCCAATGTAAGAGGTCCTAAGGGATTGAGCAAGGAAATGAGCTGAACTCCTTGGGAGGAAAGCATGGTAGAAAGCCTATCGTGAACCTCATCAACGAAGCGAAAAAAACTTATCGGGTGGGGAAGAGCGAGGATATTAGGAGATTGATAGAGGAATGGGAGGCTGACCTCAGCCGCGAGGTGAGCATGACTGAGATTGAGATGGAAGATTGGAGAATCCTTGTGCCAGACCCTCATCATACCCATGGGCGAGTCACTTAGTTTAAGAAGGCCCTTTACCTGTATTGGCTAATGAAAAGTCTCCTGGGCAAGGCCATCGAGAAGATTTCAGTGAGCATGGCAATAGCAGCTCAGGATTTGCAATCTACAAACAGGTTTTTAGAAGTTGCAATTTCAAATGTAAAAACAAGATGGAAACCTTGGTTGCATTGAGAAAAACTTTCCCTCTCGGCTCTCACAGACAAAGCTGCCAGGCTCTATTGTCAAAGATCTAACTCCGGTTAATTCTACCTCTCATGAGCAGGAATATTAGAATGTTGTTTCCTATTATTTTGTTTAGTACTCATGCAGATAGCTTTTAATTTTCAATATGCAGTTATATATGAATATAGGAAACTACAATATGGATGTGGGCATGAGAATCAAACTTATATAACTTGGGTAGAAAGTCTCTAAATTTCTTGCTACAAATTGATTTTTTTATGGATTCCTTCTACCGTATGCAATGTGGAATGTATATTCAAATATTAAGAAAGTAATAATGCTAAAAATTGAAAATGGCTGAATAACACTATGAGTATTTGTATAGATCTATAATACATAAGTTAATTCTTTTAGCTATTCTTTCTAGCTTATGCATGGTGGGGTATATTCAAATATTAAAACCAATAATGTTGAGATATATTTAATCAAACAATCTTTTTACCATGATCAATTAATTACACAAAAGAGCATAATGAATAAGTAAAATTCTTACTATTTTTAAGAAAACAAGCTTTTAAAAAATTATTTGCCATAATATTGAGATTAAGTAGATTAAAAAAATTAATTAAATATTCATTATCATTATAGACTATCTATTATATTACAATTACAGTGACTAATAAAATTTTAACGATAAAGTACTACAATATTTTGATTTATTTATTACATGATTGTAATAATAATAATGAAAAAATATGTTAAATGTTTAATATTCAATGAGAAAAATATTTATACTCAAAAAGATATTTACATTTATGAGTATTTGATCCTTTTCCACACTTATTGAACCACAATAAAGATAAAATTATATTAATAATATGATTTTCAAATTTAATATATAATAATGGCAATATTAATTATGCTATAATATTTTTATTTTTATTCTTTTTCATATTAAAACAACAATTTTTTTTACTACTTTTATATAAATAAATAATGATTTTATATACATAGATAATAATTATTAATTAATATCTTTATTTTTATTTTTTTCATATTAAAACAATAAATTTTTTTATTACTCTTATATACATAAATAATAATTTTATATAGATAAATAAAATGAATAATTGGAAATTATAATTATTAGATATATGTAATGTAAGTATACATACTAAAATAGTCATTTAAATATAAAATTGATAAACTTTGACAATTTTTTTTTATGTATAATTACTAGTAAAAAATTATAAAAAATTTAATACAAATTTAATCCTTACCCTCTATTTAATAATTATTCATTTTAGAAACCTTATCTCAAAACAGAAATATCCATTAACATAATTTTATTTTTAATTTATTATTGTATATACATCATTTCGAAAATGAAGGTTTGCGGATTTTATATATATACACACTAATGCTTGACGTTCAACAGACTTCTGAAAGGCAAAAGCAATTAATTGATAGCTTGACGTTGGGTAGACGTAAAGCGTTGGGTATAAAAATATATCGTCCCATACGTGAACCTCTCCTTTTCTCAATTATTCCTTCATGGAAAACTCACTTACTTTGAGCTAGTAATACCAAGAGGGAATCCGAAGTGAAGTGATGTAAAGGGAGAATATCATAAAAGCAAATTTATTCATGTTACTAGCATGAAAATACATTACATGGTTGATTATTATCCATCGAAATATTTAGGTTTATTCGGTACCTCTTTGTTTATCCTATATTGAAATATTCGTGTATACCCTTGTTCCTTCTCGTTTACTTTACATAAAGGGATGAGTGAGTTCATAAAGGTTGAGCATCCCCATTCTATGGATTATTATAGACTAAACTATTTTTTCTTTTATTATAGACTAAATATAAAAAAGAGGAGTACATGCTTTGATTTATGCTTTGAGTACGTTTCATAGAGACTAAGATCGTTACTCCCAACCACTAAGAGAAACTTTTTATGTAGCATAAGGAGAAGCATTGATGTGTGTTTCGAGATTTTATTGAAGCAAATAGAGAAGCTTCAAGTTTACTTCTCCACTATTAAGAAGCTAAAATGGACATTTAGGAGAGCAATTTCCAGTTCATTTTCAAGAAGTTTAAATACAATTTTTAGAAGAGCATTTTCAAGTTCACTTTTCTAATCTTAAATGGAATTTTTGGGAGATGCTTACGTGAGACAATAAGGTGTCTTTCATCTATTTTCTTATTCTTTTCCAAATTAAACATTATTTTTATGAGAAGTTTTTTTTTGTTTTTATTTTTGGTTCTATTAGAGATTTGAATTTTGGATCTCAGGTTTATATAATACTTCATCATATTTTTTCCAAACTAAAAATTTAGTGTATAATAAGTCTCTAAATCTCATTTTTTTTTTTGTCGGATTAATCCATGAAAGTGTTGAACATTGAGGATTAAGATTAGCATAATACTTCATAACATGACTATCGAGCTATTCCCATGGACTTATAAGAAATCATATTATGTTTATATAGTAAATCATGTTTTTGGTGATTACTAAAGTTTTCCTTCCAAAAAATAAGTGGAACTTATAACCTTTATTTTTATTATAGATTTTAAAACCTTGTAAGTCAAATAATTAACATCAATGTAGCTAGTTTTTTATTTTGTATATGTATATTTTGTTGAGCAATTTATATTGTGTTTCGTAGTAGTAATGGATGGAACATGTTGGGTTTTTTTATGAATATTTTTATGTATTGCACCTTGAGCGTAGGTAGGGGAAGAGAGAGAGAGTGAAGCTCCCTTGTTTGGAGGGAGCAAAGTAGTGTTCCAGAAAAAATTGGGTGGTTTTTTGTGTTCCACAAAGATTTTTATTTTTAACAATTTTATGGTGGATGGTAGTTTAGTACATAATTTTATAATTTTAGTTAAAGAACTACAATTGTATTCTAATTTAGGATAAATAAAGTAGCCTTTTATAAATGCCATATAACATATATTGTATTATAATATATATATATATATTTTAATTTTTTTTTAATTCTCCCATTAATATATATATTTGCCATTACATATTTTTATTTTAATAAAAATGTATTTAAAAAAATTAACTATACAAAATTAAAATATGTAATATTAAATACTATCATTTAGAAAAAAATCTTAAATAATAATCCTTATTTTAATACATTATCAAAAATTTCACCTATTATACATATAATCAACATTATCAAAATGTTTCCTATTACAATATTATAATCCAAACAAAAAAATTACATTTTTATCATGTCCGTTCCCACATTAACCCAAAAAAACCAAAAACCAAGAAAATTAACACCACAATTCTAACACCACAAAAGAATTGTGCAAGAGATAAACACCGAAGAAGAACTGTGACACATAAACTTAAATAAAGTTGGGCTGTCAAATATCCAGCCGTGGCTACAAACTTTTGTACCTTTCTCTAGAAAAATACGAAGAACCAGATAATCAATCATAATGTACTTTAATAATATTTCAAATATATAAATTGGCCCATAATTTAGTAAAACTTTGAAATATAATTTAGTTAAAATTTGAAATATTTTTTTTTTTTAACGAAGTCGGGTACTTATCTATTATAAAAGCCTGAGTTACAGAGATCTATTACATTGCAGAAGAGAGATTTTTGATCTGAGGAGCAAAAGCGGGTTCGCAGACCCATATTCCTCAATACTTCTCTTGTTTAATCTGAAAGCAAACTGAAGACGGCTGTATTGCCTTACAAAGGAACCTCCTAACCAGCTAAATTTACAATGCATCTGTTAAGGGAAATGTTGGGTGACAGAATCCTCCTGGTTCCTGGCGCTTGCCTTGGTTGAGGCTTCAGCCTGGTAACTCTGGGTAAGGGAGCGGATGTGTTCCATGGCCGCCTCCAGGTGGCTGCATCGCTCTTTCAACCCTTCAATCTCATTCTTCCTTTTGTCCAGTTTTTTGCGCTTTGAGTTCCTATCTGCATGGTAATCATCTTGCAGCTCTTTAAGCTGCTTGGTTAGCCGATTGATCATAAATGTATGGGCCTTGCACATGGTGCAGTCCCTGTTGTTGAAGATGTTGTCCAGAGGATTGGCTGGATGAGCTTGGTCAGCGGGTTGATTCTGTTGTTCGGCCATATTAGCTAACAGAGGACTGGGATTCGAAGGAAGAGAAGTCCCAAGATGAGCGAGGAGCTGGAGAATAAAGAGAGGGGACGAGGTGTCACAGTGGTTCTGTCTCAGGCGAGAGGAGAGCGAAGGAATCAGAGTGATGAGGGTAGGCTGTGGAAGAATATCCGGAGCTTTCCTGCCAACCAGAAGCAAAGATATCAGAGGATGTAAAACAAGTAAACTTAAAACAGCAGTTACCAGGAGCGCTCTGCTGATCTTTGAGTCCCGATGAGTGATGATGCCTTCAGCGAGGTGTCTTCTACTTATGAAAATGCAGTGGAGGTGCAGAGCATTGCCCGGAGCTGTGACCACTGTTACCAGGAGCTCGTTGTTGACCTTTGTATCCCGTTGAGTGGTGCTGCCTTCAGCAAGGTGTCTTCGACTTGTGAAAATGTAAAGGAGGTGCAGATCATTGCCCGAAGCTGTGCGAATACAAGAACCCTGTCTGCGATTTATAATACCATGAAGGGTCCTCCCGATCTCGAGTAGAGTCTGAGCAGATCTAATCTCGGGAGAGGGAAGATCTGAAGATTTGATTTGGTTGCTGTTGAGGGGCGTGCTGAGAAGATGGGCGCAGCCCCCGTTTCTGAGAATGTCTGCGCTGGTCAGATGGAGGATCCCGATGTGATAAAACACAATGATGGTAGACAGATCATGAGGGAGATTGGATTTTCGATGGAACCGGGTAGTGCAGTAGGGGGAGGGCTGGATGAGAAGGGGTTTGTACCTGCTTTGACTGAAATTCTTGGGAGGGGCAGCGGGAGAGGCCCGCTTATGGGATGTCTTTCTCGTAAACCATATCATTTTCCTTGACTTGACCCGCTTGCCTTTCAGTAGCCTTGTTTGCCTGTGCATCTGCTTCCACATTGTTTGCTCGTAGGATGTGCTTAAAGGTGGCTCCTCCAATAATTTTGATGTTGTCCATTATCCTTCCTTTGATGTTGTTTAAGGCTGCTTGATTGAACTCTTTCCCTGTGATCATTGCTGCTATGATGATGGCAGAGTCGCCAACGATCAGAAGGTTTCTAATGCCCAGGTTCCTGGCAATGGATGTCCCCAGAAGGAGGCTGTATGCCTCTGCCTTATTGTTTGTCATGATGCCCAGACCCCATTCAAACGTGACTAAGTTTCTCCCTTGCTCGTCTTTGATAACTCCACCTGCTCCCGCTTGACCTGGGTTGTTCTTTGATGCACCGTCAAAGAAGAGGGTGGGTCTATTTTGCTTTTGGATCCAATTTTTAACTTCTTCCTTCGTCCCTCTCAATTTCCATTCCGTATGCCTGCTTCCTTTGTTTACTATTTTTTGAGTGCTTCTTTCGCATTTGAATTTGTTAGACCACTCTTTTATTTTTGCATCTGTCGGTTCCAATTCCTCCTGGGCTATACCGTTTGCCTCTATGGACTCAGAGATGAGGGCCATCGTTTTGGCTAGAACACTGGAGGTACTAGGCTTTTTGTTCTTGAAAATGCATTTATTCCTTGCAATCCATATCTGCCAGCAGAGGTTGGCAGGGATGCTATTCCAAATCCTTTTGGCTAGGCCCTTGCACTTACCAGATTGAGGGAAGCTGTTTCCCCATTGTTTCTGGAAGAGAGTGATCTGGTTGGGAAGGTCCCTGATGTTTAGAGGGCTGGTGATGAGCTTCCAGCACACTCTTGCGAAGGGGCAGTCCATGAAGAGATGGTTACTGCTTTCCTCTTCCTCCCTGCACATGCAGCAAATTGAAGGGCCTTGAAGGCCCTTCTTCCTGAGGTTTTCAGCAGTCAGGATTTTGCCATGTAGAAGGGTCCAGTTGAAACACTTAACCTTTGGCAGACATTCGGTTCTCCATGTTGCTTTGTGAAGTGGCCAATTGTTTAGTGCTGAGGCATTTTGCAGAACTTTGTATCCCTCTTTAACTGTATAGCTACCACCATTAGGGTCCCAAACGAATTTGTCTTCCACCATTCGGTTTGTTGGGGCTGAGCCTGTCAGCGAAGTCTTGAGCTCGGCCCAGAGGTTCTTGAGGATCTCAGGGAGGGGGAGTGGTCTCCAACCTGTCCAGCAGTTCTGATCCCAGAGAGAGATATCGTACAAGGTTTTGAGCTTTGCCTCATCCATCCACCTTTGAAGGGGCCTATATTTGATGAGCGTTGCCCTTGCCTCCATGCCCATTATCCTGTCCTCCCATATATTAATATCTCTGCCATTACCCGGGGCTCTTGAAATGCATGATTTGAAGTGAGGAAGAGTCTTTTTAATCAGCTTCCATACAGGAGTACACGGTCTTTCGATGATGTTTTCTGATAGGATGTTGCTATTGACCCCGTTTAAGTACTTCCTCTTGATGACCTCTGTCCACCAGGTCCCTCTCTCATTGAGAATTCTCCAAACCAGTTTGTAGCCCATTGCCATGTTTGCTAGCTTTGGTATTCTGATGCCAAGTCCTCCTTTTTCTGGGGGGAGAATGACTTTGTCCCACTTAACAAGGCTGAACTTTTTTGTGTCCTGCTTTCCTCCTTTCCATAGGAAACCTCTGATAATCAGCTCCATGTGTTTGTGGATGCCTGCCGGGGCAAGAGTAGTAGCAAATTGATAGATTGGGAGGGCTGAGAGTATGGCCTTTATGAGAATGATTCTGCCTGCCAGGTTAAGCCAATACACTCCCCAGCTCTGTAGTTTCCCTCTCAATTTCTCTATTAGTTTTGACCAGATCTCGGCTTTGATTGTTTCTTTGGCCAAAGGTAATCCTAGATAAGTAAAGTGGGACCAGTTCCCTTGGGCAGGGATTTCCATGATTATGGAAATTCTCTGGGTGATGTTTCTTGGGACATTCCAAGTGTAGATCATACACTTGTTGTTGTTTAGTTTGCCTCCGGAGGCTTGGAGGAAGAGATCCAATGCTTTCTTGAACCTTCGGGCCATTATGCTGGAAGCACCCCCTATTAGTAGAGTGTCATCTACGAAAAGGGAGTGATTAATTGCCTTAGATCCTCGGACTATATCCACCCCTGTTATTTCTTTGATTTTTTGCTTGTTTTCCAAATGTAAGCTGAGGGTTTCAGCTACAATAATGTAGAGGAAGGGTGACATGGGCACCCCTGCCTTAGGCCTCTGGAACTCTTGAAGGCGTTGCATGGCCTTCCGTTGATGAGGGGTGCTGTCCAATTGTGGGAAATGCATTCCATGATCCTGCTAGTAAAGTGCTCTGAGATGCCAAATTTCATAAGGACTGCCTGGAGGAATGCATGGTTAACCCGATCAAAGGCGTTTGCCATATCCAATTTGATGATCATGCCCTTCTCCTTCCTGGATATGCTGCTGTGTATTGCCTCCTGGATGAGGATGACATTATCCGTTATATGTCTCCCAGGGACAAAGCCACCCTGGTTTTCGGATATGAGGGAGGGAAGGACCTTTTTAAGCCTGTTCGCCAGGATCTTAGTGATGATTTTGTACGAGACATTACACAGGGAAATAGGGCGGAATCTGTCAAAAGATTGGGGGCTAGGGTCTTTGGGGATAAGGGCTAGATGAGAGGACTTAATACTGCTACCCAGCTTACATTTTGCAAAAAAAAAATTTGCCATTCTGACATAATCCTTCTTGATAGTTTCCCAATGGGTTCTATAAAAGGCCACTGTAAAGCCATCAGGGCCAGGAGCCTTATCCAATGGCATGCTGTAGATGGACTTTTCTATCTCCTCCGTTGTGATTTCCTTATCTAGATCTTTGTTTTGAGCCTCTGTGATTTTGCTCTCAATTATGTTTAGGAATTCCGGTTTTTCCATGTAATGAGGGTCAGCAGTTAGAAGAGTTTGGAAATGCCGGGACGCTGCTTCCTTAATCTCACCTTGCTCTGTTAAAACTCTGCCCTCAACTGATATTTTCCCAATGTTGTTCCCTGCTCTCCTCAATTTGATGTTATTATGAAAAAAAGAGGTGTTTTTATCACCTGATTTGAGCCAGAGGCACCTCGATTTTTGCCTTTGCTCTTCTTCTTCCACTCGATTCTGCTTGTACAGCTCCATGTACAGATCATTTTCTTTCCTTATGTCATCTTCTGTGTCTTGGCTTTTCTCTTTTTCTTGATTCCACTCCGCTAATTTCCTTTGGAGGTCGCTTTTCCTTTTCTCTGCCTCTGTTGCATAGTTCCTCGCCCATTGCTTGATGGCTATCCGGAGAAGTTTTATCTTTGTTTCCCATACATAGTGCGGGGATCCTTTGATTTCAGTTGCCCAGGTGTCCCTTACCAAGTTCCTGAAAACCTCGCTGCTGTCCCACGCTCTGTTATATTTAAAGGGTAACGGTCCCAGGTTTTCCCTTTTAATCAGATTCAGAGCTACAGGTTTATGGTCTGAGATAAAACCTTGTATAATTGAGCTTTGGATCCTTGCGAAGTTGACCACGATTCTTTGCTGAACTAGTATGCGGTCCAGCCTCTCTTTGATGTTGTTTTTACCGGTTCTCTTGTTTGACCAAGTAAATCGCCCGTTCTGAGGTGGGATGTCAACAAGACTGTGCTCTTGAATGATTTTTTCTAAAGCATCCCTTGAGGGGTCTGCGAAGAAATTTCCTCCCATTTTTTCCTCCGCATTCCTTATTAAATTCAAGTCTCCTCCTAGGAAGATGTTTCTGCCCTGAGCATTCATTAAATCAGATGTGATTGACTCCCAACAAGCGGCTTTTTCTCTGAAGTGGGGAGGGGCATAAACGTTGTATATGGTGTATTCCTCAGTCCTGGAGATGTTTTGCATATCTGTTCTTAGCCACCACCTATTCTGCCTGCTGTCCTTGAGTTTCCATTTGTTTTTGTCCCATATTGTTCCTATTCCTCCTGAGGCCCCTGATGCGCTCAGTGCCATTCCTTCGTAGCTTCTGCTTCTTTTCACACTGCTCTGGAATTCTTGTTCAGTTATTTTGGTCTCCTGAAGTAGTAGAAAGTCTGGGTGTTCCAATTTGAGAAGGTCGCGGACTGCATTAGTTTTTAGGGAGGAGCCCATCCCCCTACAATTCCAAGAGACCAGATTCATCATTTACTATATTTGTTATGTGTTCCTCCTTTCTCCTTCATCTTCTCCCCGCTTCCTTTGGCCTTGTCTAAGTATGTATCCATTGGCTGTTGGGTCCCTGTTGCCATTTCTTTTGCTGCATTCTCGTCCCTGATCTCTTTATTTGATTTCCTTCCAACTTTCCTGGGTGGATCGGTGGATGTGGTGATTTCCTTCGTCTTGTTTCTTGTTAGGATTCTTTCGATCGTTGGGGGAGGGGAGGACTGAGGGGGAGAGGGAGGGGCTGTTCTGGGGCCTCTCGGTGAGGGGGGGGGGGGGAAGAACCAGATCCGGAGGGGTGAGAGGGAGGGGTTGGTGTTTCAGATGAGGGCTTTGAGGAGGTTCCAGGAGGGGGATTTGTTTTCTTCTTCTTAACTTTTTCCCATACTTCTTCAGGGGTTTCATCATTGTTTTCAGAGTTTATAGGTTTGTTCTTACTACATCTATTAGCAAAATGCCCATATTCATGACATACCTTACACTTGAACGGCAGCTGTTCATAGTCCACTTGCTGAATGTGCGTCCACTGGTCGACCTTGAGTTTGATCGCTTCTGGTAGTCCTTTCCCCAAATCCACTTCTACGCATATCCGGGCACATGCGTGCATGTTTTCTCTTGGCTCCGATCTGTCGATGTATTTCCCTACTGCGTTTCCTATAGCTTTCACCGATTCGTCTCCCCAGCAATGGAGAGGCAGATGGGGGAGACGGACCCAGACCGGGACAGCGCTGGGAACGTCCATCTCGGGGTCAAAGTCGGGAGTCCATCTGTTGAGGTAGAGTCCTCTGGTGTCCATGAAGTATGGACCATTCCTGAATATGAGATTGCGATCTTCCACCGTTTCGAAAAGGAAGGTGAAGAAACCCCTCCCGCAGAATCTTATTGCGATCTTCCCTTGGACCATCGAATTCCAGTTCCTTTCTACCCAGCGTTGGACTGTGCGGGGAGAGGGCCATAGTCCCGTGAACTGTCCTACCAAGCCCCGATCTGCCAGAGCGACGGCTGCTCTCCTCGGAAGGGCAGGAGGGAGCGAAACTTCTGGGATTTCATCAAGCTTCTTAATAAACTTTGAGGCTGTAGGGCGAGCTTTCTCATTGGTATTCTCTTGGATGAGGGAGGCAAAAGACTTCTCCAGATCCTCCTGATCATGGGATGGGGGATCCATTGCAGGGAAGGTCAGAAGCGCAGGGGGCGCTCCAGCGGAAAGCAGAGGGAGGGATGGGCCGCAGGCCCCCAAAGGAAACGGGCAGAAGGCCCCAGGGTGACAGGGAGGGCGAGCAGAGGGGGAGAGCAGCCCAGCAGCAGCGCTGCCAGGCGCAGGCGCTCAGAGGGTCAGGCTACGCAGCAGCAGAGGCCGCGGGGAGCAAAGCGCGCGGGTTCGGGGTAAAATTTGGAATATTGTTCTACTATATATGAAACTTATATAAAGAGGAACTCTTATTATATATAAATTTTTTTAAATTAATATTTTATTATTAAATAAAATATTAAATATTTTTTATTTCATCATGATGATAAATAAATGATTGGATTGCCATTCATCACTAATTCCCAACGAAGAGCAAGTTATGTGAAACTCGTATAAATAGGAATTCCTATTATATATAATTTTTTATTTTTATTTTTTATTAAATAAAATATTAAATATTTTTATTTTCGTCATTTATATATTGGATTGCCATTCATTGTTAATTCCCAACAAAGAACAAGTTATGATTTTGGAAACGATAATTTAACGATTATTAATATTCATGGTAAACCTTTATCATATACAAACACTTTGATTGAAATCTTTGACTGAGTTTTAACCTTAAAAAAGAGTGGAAATGAATCGAATGAAACTTTTGAAAATAACATGTTGATTAAATTATACCATAAATTTGAAGTAAAATTACGAGAATGATATAAATTATTTATCAAAAATAATGATATAAATTATTCATGAAAAATTATATTTTATTATGGTTATTATAATATTTTTATTAAGATGAGAGACTCATTTAATTGTCCACTATGATGTTATGTGTAATTTTGCATCTCTATCATCAAAGTTGAAATTTTGCTGATGTTAAGATGAATATAAAATTTTTAGTTTAAAAATAAAAATATAAAAAATTAAATATAAAAAATATTTAAATAAAATAAGTTTAAAAAAAAATTGCAAGTGAAGAAATCAGATCCCTCTAAACTCATGCTAGATCCCTATTTAAGATGGATCTATGCCAGTATATAAAATTATAGTAATCATTTAAAATATTTAAATATTATTAATGTATGATTAATTATTTAAATATATTTAATATATTGATTTATTTTAGGTGATGGGATGAGTGATATATTAAACTTTATTATTATGTTTAATTTTTTTTTAGAATTTATATATAAGAGACTTGGTAATGATATATTAGATTAATTAATAAAGATATTAAACATGAATATTTATAATAATTTTTCTTTTACACTAGTTTATTTTAGAGTATTCATAGGGTGAAGTATAATTTTTGCTATGCTCCACCTAGAATTGAGATATTTCTCTTTTAAAATAAAAATAAATATTCTTTAAATTAAAAAATAATAGACATATTTGGATAGTTTTACTTAAAAGTACTATAAAAATAGTGTTATCTTAACTATGCTTGTTTGATTAATTCTTGATATTATAACCCAATACAAAAGAGGTAGGGTAAAATTATTTCTGCTCACTTTCAAGGATAAATAAAATATTACCATGTTTATATATAAAATAAAATAATTTTATATCATCTTTTAAAATAATTAAAAAAACAAACAAAATTAATATTATTTATATTCTCATATTTCAATTAAATACATAAATAAATATTTAACTTTATTTTAATATCAAGTTTAGAAAAAAATAAACCATCTATATAATATCACAATTTTTAATATATATATATATATATATATATATATATATATAAAAAGCATAGTAATATAAATCCATCTTCATTCTTAACATATAATATCACAATTTTTATATATATATATATATATATATATATATAAAGCATAGTAATATAAATCCATCTTCATTCTTAACATACCTCATGTCCAGTGCCTTGAAATGTAAATTATTTTTCAAATTTTACATTAAAAAAAAATTGCGCATGATTCGTCAAAATTCATGATACATCCTAAGTGAAAATACAGTTCGAACCTGTTACAAGTCATATAATGACTTAGAGAGTTACATTATATAAATGATAATAAATAACCCTACCTTGGAACTTCAATATTTTAACGGACTCCACGCAGCAACCTGTTGCATTAAAATTCCA
This sequence comes from Pinus tabuliformis, assembly GCA_031772625.1. Lineage (NCBI taxonomy): Eukaryota > Viridiplantae > Streptophyta > Pinopsida > Pinales > Pinaceae > Pinus > Pinus tabuliformis. The sequence continues at coordinate 965,576,143 of CM062808.1, forward strand.
AGACAGAAAAGTTTCCCTCCATATTACTAACACTGAGAACAGTGAAATCGGTGACATCAAAACCCAAATGCATATGAATAGATTCCTTGTCTCGTCCTTAACCAATCAATATAAATGAATTCACGTTCAGCGGTAGAGGCTCTGGCTAAGTCACTTGTCACCATCCACTAGCTAGCTGGGTGAATGAATGAAGATTCAGTGTGTAGTCGGAATTCCCTGCAGCAGATAAAAACAAATATTTCCAGAGCGGTACACAATTTTTTAATGGAAAGAATAGCAGGATATAGGATACAGTAATCTGCAGTGCGTAAACGTGACTAACGGATGAAATTGTTGCTTCAAATTAGTGCATATATGTTACAGTCTTTAAAACTCATTAATGATTAAAATGCCTATATGTGCCACTATGTCTTAAAGTCCAACCGCAATTATGAGCTTTTAAACCTGCCAAATTTGGTAGTCTGTTGAACTTCAATCTAATGTAATAATGAATTTATTCTCCACAGATATCTAACAATGAAATAATGGCTTTGTTCATGGAGGCTGCATTTTTGCTTGGAATTTTCTTTGGAATATATTATTTTTGGTTAGAATTTAATAATTTTTAGATTAAGATAAATGTTTTTTGGATTAATCTTATTTTTAGGATTGGGTTGATTTTTGGAACTAATTATTGTGATTCATCCTCATAGTAAGGTGGAAAAAATCATACAATCTTTACTATTTATTTTACTATTTATGATATTTTACTACTTATTTATGAAGATTGTATAATTTTTTCCACTTTATTCTCAAGATGAACCATATCAATTAGTTGTGGATCCAATCCTAAAAATATGATTGATCCAAAAAACATTTATCTTCATTATGGATTACAAAAGTCTCAAATCTAACACTTTTTAAATTGTAGAATTTTAAATTTTTAATGTTTCAATAATAATTTTAATACTAAAAATAGACCCTAAAAAAATTTTGAATATCGAAATTCCGGACCTTGACAAATGTAACTTCATTTTTAAAAACTTCAGCCTAAATTTAAAACTAACATCTTCTACCAGAAATATCCGCTGTAATGAAGGGTGATTCAATGTTTTAGAAATCTTAAGCATGCACACAAAAAGAAAATTTAAATATATATATTTTAGGCATACACAGGATAGTGATCCACTTGCATTTGAACTTGTCATACCTTCGTCTTTGTTTTTAATCACGATTCTGTATATCATTTTCCCAATTTTACTTTAGTTTTTGTTAACCATTTTTAATACCTCCTTAGCCAGTTTTTTAAAAGGAAATATAAATTTCCATCAACTTAAAATATTTCGTTCTCTGAATAGCAATCTTTGGTTTAATATCCGTTTTAGAGTATCATGGGGATTTTGCCCAGCGGACTCTAAACTTGTGCATCGTGCATTGGTTAAACAGTGACATCACATTTTATATTATTGTTTTTTTTAAGTGATGCAAGAGTATCTGAGCACTTTTCATTAAAATCGAAATCTAAAACTGTGAAAGAGGAAATGTGGACAATCATTGTAAATCTGGACAAATTCTGTTTAAACAGAGTAAAATTGATGGAATTGATAAGGCGTGATTAAATATAATTAACTACCATATATGCGTATAGAGAGATTTAAAGGATTTGATCGAGTGATTGTGAGAAAACTTTGAGTCTTAAACGATCCATCCCTTATGTAATTTCCTATATAAGAGAGTCTGTATTGTGTGAAAAGGGAAAAAAGAATACAATATAGTCGCAGGGCAATTTGTGACTAAGGCCGCGAAGCCTTAGCCTCTAATCGAGTTCCTGTAATCGAGTTTTATATATATTTGAAATATACATGTTATTATACATCTACGTGTTATCTGAGTTTTGTCTGCCTATGGCCTTATATATACGTTCTTTATTGTAAGTTAATAGATATGCATGTCTGAGTGTAAAGGACGAAGTTCAATAGAGTATGGGAGAGTTAAATGTGTGTTGTAACACAATTTCAACAATAAACGAATGAGAACGGTTGGATTTAAAATTTATCAACGGAAGAGAGGTATTTAATGTAAACTGGAGTAGATAGAATAACACAACGTAAACCATCGGATTAGCTAGATCGACGAATAATAATGGCAGAAGAGAAATCCAGGGGAACCATCACAGTCGTTCCCTGGAAGAAGATCCATAGTGATCGCGTGCAGAACCATCACAGTCGTCCCCTGGAAGAAGATCCCATAGTGATCGCGTGCAAATAAGCGCCATCGGTAATTCCGAAACGTATGCGATGAGGTTTTATACAATTGGCTTAAAACCTCGTTAAGTTTTGGCAATCCAGACCATTCGTTGATTGAATGATCGTCCAGTAATCGCGCTCGAACGTGCCAACATTTCTTGCGGACACAATACAATATCAAAGAGGGTTAAGTTTATTTGGATTCTAGATATCAAAAAGGGTTAAGTTTATTTGGGTTTAAAAGGCTTCCGATATTGTACGTGAGCCCATAACCCACAGGTTCACACAAGTAATTTTGTAAAAATGCAACTTTACTGCATAAAAGCAGCTTAGCTGTCATAAGCAAAGATAGTAAATATTATAAAGTGTTTATTATAAAACATTAGTGGCCATCACATATAGAGAACGTGTTAAATGACATGGTTATGGATAATTCAAAAGAGGTTCACGTTTATTCATTCTCATTTGTTAATGGGAATGTATATCAATAATTTTAGTCACAACATCAATAATTTTATAGTCACAACATCATTTACATATAAGAAAGAAATATGAAAGCTCAACACCTTAAAGCGAGTTTAATATGATGCATCATTTACATAGAGGAAAGAAACATGAAAGCCTAACACCTTAAAACGAGTTTAATATGATGTGTTTTTTTAACCAGTGAATGTCTCTAGTAAATTAATATTTATTTTTTGTTTTTTATATAATTATTTTAACAAATTTCTATTAAATCAATTTTCATATTTTTTCTATTTTTATATAATTATTTCAATACTTTTTAAGTTAATATTATTTCAAAAATTAACGTTATTTTAACACTTTTTTAAATTAATATTTTAGTTGATATTAATCCAACACAATTTTAGTTAATGTTATTTTAACACTTTTTTAATTAATGTTATAAAAAAGGTCTTATAAATTTATTTATTTCATCTTATTTAACTAAACACATTATATAACACTACAAAAAGCTTATTTATATCTCTAAATTATACAAAACTATTGACTACATTCCATATCATTGTCTATTGGTTCTTTTCCCTAGAAAAATGGTGAGGAAGATTCATCTATGAAGTTCCCATTAGTGTTCATCCCATTTTGTATGGGATCAAATATCTATTAAAACTTTATTTGTCATCACATATATGTGGTGAACCAAAGGCCATTATAGCTAGATCAAAAGAGCCTCACATTTTTTTTCCAAATTCAATGTATGTTTGTATCAACATTATTATTAATTAGTATCGATTTATTTTATTTTAGATTTATCATGTACAAAAAAATCAAATCTTTTTAATAAAAACATATTTTTAAAATGTAAAATTGAAAAAAAAAAATTAACTTGAAATTTTGATTCATCTTAGTAAATAATAGATCCAAAATTAAAATAATTCTACGTTGGTTCTAAAAATAAAAAACAGCATTCTTTTTCCCTGAATAATAATCATTAATAAAAAATTGAGCAAGATGCACGATACAATTATCTGCTGTGGGTAACTAATGAAGTAGTTGCTTTAAATAAGTGTATATTTCTTACTGTGTTTAAAATTCAGCGACAAATGAAGTATTTGTTGCTTCACATAAGTGTATATCTGTTACCGTGTTTAAAATTCATCATTAATAAAAAGAAGGGCAAGATACACGATAGAATTATCTGCAGTGGGTAACTAATGAAGTAGTTGCTTTAAATAAGTGTATATTTCTTACCGGGTTTAAAATTCAGCAACGAATGAAGTAGTTGTTGCTTCAAATATGTGTATATCTATTACCGTGTTTAAAATTCATTAATGATTAAAATATCTATGTGTGCCACTGAGGCTTAAAGTGAACTGCAATCCAAATTTAGTATCTATTTCCTGTTATGACCTTCCCTATAATGGAATACAAATTTATTCTACACTTGAATGATATATAAGAATGAAATAATGAATGGTTTCCACGTATAAATGATATATAAGAATGAAATCATGAATGGTTTCCACGTATAAAAGACATATAAGAATGAAATAATGAATGGTTTCCACGTATATCTATGTGTGCCACTGACGTTTAAAGTCAACTACAATTATGAGCTTTTAAACTTTCCAAATTTAGCATCCATTTCCTGTGTTGACATTCCATATAATGCAATAAAGAATTTATTCTACACTTAAATGATATATAAGAATGAAATAATGAATGGTTTCAACGTCAGACATATTATGCATCCATATAAGAAGAAAATACCAATCTAAACCGAGGATAATGATCCATTACCAACTTTGTGTATCATTTTTCCAAAATTTCTTCAGTTTTTTATTAATCATTTTTAATAGCTTCCTATGCAATTCTTTTAAGATTTTTTTTTTTTTTTTCATATTTATTTTTGTTATATTGATACCCATCATTTGTTTAATATCCATTTAAGAGTATCATAAGGATTTTTATGATAGTACACTCTTGTGCATCGGTAAGCATTAAGATTACATCATTTCTTCTTAAAAGAGATGGCAAGGAAGCATTTATTATAAAGTTTTTATGTTTTTCTAACTTTTTATTTGGAATAAATCTCCCAATTTTATGGGTAATCAAAGATATCATTTAGTGGCCATTATATCCATGGAACGTGTTAAAAGACATGCTTATAAATAGGTCAAAAAAGGCTTACATTTATTTATTTTGAATTATGAATGGAAATTTATATTTAATAATTTTGCAGCACAAATTCATTCACATCTGAGAAGGAAACATGAAATCCCAACACCTCAAGCATGTATAAGATGATGTTTTTTTGAACTTATTATAATTTTTTAATAAAGTCCTAGTAAATCAATTTCCATCTTTCCTCTATTTTTAGTTATTAGTGTTATAAAGGGTAAAAAAATCTGAATTTACATATTTTCTCTTCATTAAGTATATTAGATAATATTATAAATATTTTTTTATTTATTAAATCTTGCCTTGTGAACAACTATAGCATTCATTTCACGATCAATTGGGTTGACTATGCATTATTTGGTTCTAGTTTTATAATTTTAATCAAAGTTTTGGGAAAATGCTTAATATTTTTATTTTTGCATAAATTCAAAAATAATTTTCAAATTCTGAGTAAATGTTATTTCTAATTTGCGATTAGTTGCATTCATTTCACAATCAATTTGTGTTGAATGTGCATTATTTACTTGTGTTTTTGTAATTTTAACCAAAGTTTTGGGAAAATTCTTAGTATTTTTATTTTTGCATAAATTCAAAAATAATTCTCAAATTCTCAGTAAATGTTATTTCTAATTTCCGATTAGTTTAGGAAGCACTGATGAGACATAATTCCCCCAGTGGAGGGAATTTTATTTTAGTTTTTTTTCTAAAGCATGACAATTGATTTTAAAATTAAAATAAAGGTAATTTTGTGAGTTCCCATTGAGTTGGTGAGTGCTTTGACATTGCCACTGTTATGTTAGTGCTATGCTCAATGATGCAATAATCGATGCAGTTGCAGGACACTATTATGTTAGTGCTATGTTAAATGATGTGAGAATTGATGTGGTTGAAGGTTGTTTTCATAGGCCCTAGGGGGCTGAACAAATGTTGAATTATTATTATTATTTTTCCTTGTGTGGAGGACAGAGTATGTGCGAGAGAGTTGACATCCTTTGCATAGTGAGTGTTGTGATACTAATGAACAATGTGGTTATTGGTATGGTTTTTTCTGTAAAATATTCAGTGTGCAGAGGACAGAGTATGTGCAGGAGAACTAGGGTCCTTTCTATAGACAAGGGTGCTAAATAAATTGTGTTTTCAATATGTGTGAAGAAAATGTGTTGTGTGGTAAAACAAATACATGGAAGGATTTGTATTTTTTAATTATTATGTAGGAATGTTTTTTGCAACTACAAAAGTAGTTGTACGAAGGTGGTTATGTGAAGCTAACTATTGATGTACCTGCAAGACACTGTTATCTTAGTGCTTTGTTCAATGATGCGAGAATTCATGCAGTGGATGATTGTTCCCATAGGCTTCGCGGTTGGGCTGAAGAAATGTCGAATTTATATTATTATGCTTCCTTGTGCAGAGGACATAGTATGTACAGAAAAGTTTGGGTGCTTTGCATAGTGAGAGTTAGGGTCATTGTGCAGAACATGTACTGTGCGGAGGAAGGAGTATGTATGGGAGAACTGAGGTATTTTTCCTAGATGACGATGGTAAATGAACTATGTTTTGAATCCATATGAACAAAAAGTGTTTTGTGGTAAATCGAATGTGCAGAAGGATTTGCCTTTTTATTATTATTATTTAGGAGTGTTAAAGGTTTATCTGAAACCCAATGTATTTATATTATTATTCAAGTTATTAGAACCGAACAAGCATGTATAATTTTCCGCGGATAGTTTCTTAGAGGTAGAAGGACACAAAATTGACATTGTGTGGGGATTCATCTCTAGAAGTTCTGAGGTTCCATCTGATCTTTCTCTTGTAGATACTTCTTTGTTTAGGCAATCGTTTAGGGATTTATTTATGTTGGTTATTTTCCCATTTAGTATTCCTAGAAAGTACATCACATGTCCGGAAATGCATTTTCTTTGTGCTTTGTGAGACATACAAAAATAATTGTATGTAAATGTGAGCTTATGTCATTTTGAGCGAATTAGTTACTCATTTACATAGATTACCTAAGAACAATAGGTTATTTATGATTTCATATTTTCTAACAATTCTCATGTTAAGGCATGCATTTAACGAGTTTCCCTGTAATCCTATATTCAATTTTCAAGAGGCTCCAATGGAGTTCTAGTATCCTATATTGTCAAAGCATGAAGATTCTTTAAAATTTAGCTTAATTCAAGGTGTTTTTATGGGGAAGGTGTATTACATGGTATCTGGACAAGATCCTTCTCGAATATCTGCAGAGGATGAGGCTTTCCTACTTCACAGGGGGGAATATGAGGAAAGAAAAAGCATTACATTTATACAAATTTATGGTTTTGAAGATAGGCCATTTCTTTTGCCAATCTTTGTTCTAGATAGGTATTTTATTGGTAAAGTTTTTAGGTAACATCATTGTTGGCTATTTGTATTTGAAAAAAAAAAGAGATAATTTATTCCTTTTATGTTTACTATTAGAAAAGTGACTGTGAAGAATATATTTCACACTCTCTTTTTTGCAAAGTATTTGGATTCTTTCAACTTAAGTAAAGCTTAAGCTCGTAAATGTTTTGACACAAGAAGAATTTTCATGGAACACCTTAAGTCTATGAGATATAGGAAATTTTTTTCGCTAAGTAGAGAGGAGAGCATGGAAAGTCATAATGTATTAACAAAAGATTAAAAATTGCTAGTAGATGCTTGACAAATTGTTGAAAAATAGATCATCGTGAATGGGAGAGAGATCTAAGAAATGAGGCTCAAACCATATGGGGAAATCTCAATCTCGGACATGTAGTACCCATGTTACTTCATCTACTAGAAAAAAAAGAACTATTAGAAGCGAAGAATTGCTTGTTGATAGGCTCTCAGGTGGTGGGGATGATGAAGGGCCTTGTTGTAATGTAAGTCCAGAAAGAGCACACACGGTTGAATAATTTAGATCCAAGAGTTCACCTGAAATAAAGAGCATTGAAAAAATGGTGGAAATGGAAGGTGATAGCATTGTACTACTTGATTGCATTAGTACTTTTTTGCATGGAAATTAGAGAATAATGGAGGAAATTACTAAAGAGGGCATTACTTTCAATCACCATTTTGTCACATTGTAGGATAAAAATTATGACAAGGGCAGTAAGAGATTAAGGATTAAAATGATATAATTTTCCAATAGGAAGGTTGTTGGTCAGAAATAATTGAAATTTGATCTGTCTTCTATTGCAATTCATGGGTTGATGAAATTCCACCAAGTTGGTGGTGAAGTGCTTGCGAATTCTGTTGGTCGATGTTAAACAACATTTTGTCACTGTCCCTGTACTCCCCGTTCCTTGATCTTGGAGGACCTCTACAGTGACCCTCATGTGTTTCCCTGCCATGAAGAACATGTTGCTATATTCCTCTTCATCTACAAAACATTTCCCTCTTACATCATTTCCCAAGAATATTCGTTTAAACTTAGTTTGCAAGATGAGCACTAGCACTCAGTTTCTTCCTTGCGCCGATTTATAGAGTTTAACACTAGGCCTAGTGCTGAGTGATGCTTGCAAGCCATTCATGACCCACACTGACCCTCTTTTGGAAAGTTTTTAAAAACGAAGTGGAATCTTCCAGCTCTAGTAGCTTTGTGAATGGAAGTTTGGTAAATGGTTGAGCAAGATAGAGCCGAGAGAGACCATTTGGGCTCCTTTCTCCTATTTAAATTGAACCCAAAAGGGATAAGGTGATCCGAATTGGATCCATAAAAGACTGTCAAAGAACCATAACTATATTAGGTCGGACAAAATCTCTAAAGAATCCAAAGCAACGATAAAAGCCACCCCTGAACCAGTGGCAATGGCAGCCAGCGTGGAACGACGAGGACCTCGGTCAAGGCGCGCTGACCGAGGCCCATGGAGACTACGTAGGAGGTCAAAGTAGCCCCTGGGAGCCCCAGATTAGGAAAATAAGGAGGTTTTTGATGTGTGATTAGGTGGGTAAACAGGGCCACAATGGAGGAAGCCCGAGCACTTGGACGCATGGGGCAGCTAGAGAACTGCGGGCGGAAAATTCAAAAGCGCTAAAAGTACAAAGGCGGGACCCACACTCTAGAAACTGGCAGTATTGATCAGGGCACCCTTAAACAGTAAGTGGTTTTGGACGAGAGCGGAGCGATTCGATTCATCAATCGATGCGTGGCAAGCAGAGGTGAGAGGAAACTGCCATTGATTGCACGTTATCGGTTGAGTAAGTCAACCGTGCGAAACGTGTGTATGACGTCGGATATAGAGGACCCAGATCAGACGGCTGAGATCATGCCCGATGGAGGAAGCAGAATCAATGAAGGAATGAGCCGTGTTTTAAGGGTGATTTGAAATCCGTTTGACTGCCACGGTGGAGAAAGACTTCATCCACAATATAACTGAAGAAATGAACCGACGAAGCAGGCTGGCACCATTTAGAGGAGGACATGTGGCCACTTCCCTGAGCGCTAATGATGACGGTGAACAGGGAATTCCAAGCCCAGCTGCAAAAGGTGAATCGACAGAGGTGGAAGAGGAACCAAATAGTCTTGGAATGGATGGCTGAAAGACATGAACAGAGACAAAATAGACAGGAGTGTCAAAGAGACCAAGAGCGACAGAGAACCCCGAGAGACAGAGGAACTATAATCCCGAGAGGAGGACGATAAAAGTAGAGAAAGAATATAGTGAAGCAAAAGCAGCATAAGACAGAGGGCCGAGCTGACTAAAGGTGGGATCGAGCACTAGAGAGCTTGAGATATTCAAGCCATCCCATAGAGGATCTATCTAGACTGAGCACCACACTGGGCTCTTTCCACTGCAGACCAGAGGGTCACAGAGCTAGCAGAAGAAGAAGAGTATGTGCACTCCAGTGGCTTTAGAAACCCAAGAAACACCCTCCCAAGAAAAACGTGCTTCAGGAGAACTCACATTTAGTCCTTGAATTGTAATTTCTCTGCTTAAAGATACAATAAAATAAGGCCACCACTAAAGGCAGGACCAGAGATGTAGCCCTGGAGAATAGGGTGAACTCCTTATTAACTTCTTGTGTCTTTGTGTTGCTTATTGTATTTCTTTGCTATCTTTCCATATAAATGTCTATGTATTGGTAATCTGATTGATTCGTTGCTTAAATAACATAGAACAGACACTAGCACATGAGTCTGTAATACCTTTATTTAATAAATATTTAACTAATGTCACTCATAGGGTGAATATTAGATCAAGTGGTATTAGAGCCCTAGGCTATAAGGTTAGACAAGCTTGTGTTGGTTTAGTTGTGAATGCTCGCAAGATCAAAGCTCAAATTAGGAGAAGGAGTGTTGGTGGAAACTAATCCTGAAATTGGGAGAGTCTATCCTTGAAATACAATGTCAGAGGAAGGTTTTGTAGGGCCAAAGCCTCAATTCATAGAATGTTTCCTATATTTAAAGTCTATGGTAGAAGAAATGTATAGGGACTTTAGAAAGCATAAGGTGGAAGACTCCTCAGGTTCTAAATAGGATAAAGAAGAAGATGAGTCTCACTTCCATGACCACTCCAAAGGAAAGGGGAAAGATCAAAGCTTTCTCACACCTCCTAATAGCCCTGTGCATAATAAGAAAGCATCTTTGATTAAGCTAGATGTTAAATTTGATTTCCCTATATATGGTGGGGAGCTAAATGTTGAAAAGTTGGATAGTTGGATTAAACAAATTGACGTGTATTGTAGAGTACAGAACATAGACTCACACAGGAGTAAGATTTAGCTGGCAAGCCTATGCCTAGGAGGCACTGCCTTGGTTTGGTGGGAAAGCATAACCCAAGCTGATATGAAAAGGCATGGTAAGACCATCTCTGTCTGGAGTGAATTTGTTGCTGCAATAAAAAATAGTTCTATCCATTGGCCTACATGAAACAAACCATGACGAGTTGGCAAACTCTTCGACAGCTGAAAGGGAAAAGTGTGCAAGGGTATACTCAATAATTCAGAAAGAGAGCATTGATGTTGGGTATCTCATTAGACTCACCAGAGACTCTTTTGAAGTACATTGGTGGTCTACATAGCTACATGAGGCATACCATCATCATGTTTAATCCCACTAGTATAGATGACGTATCTATACAAGCTACTCATCTAGAAGCCAGAGGAAAGAATGGAAATCCAGAAGTTGGGGGACCATCCCAACCCACTGTAAGCAAGAGCAAGGAGAAAAGAAAGCCGAAGTGGAAAGCAAGGAAGGCTAACACTACACAGAAAGCCAAAGCTTCATGCACTCATTGTAAAAAGGATGGGCATGATGATGAGCATTGCTGGATTCTGCATCCAAAGCTAAGACCTAAGAAGTTCGAGGGCAAGAAGAAGAAGATTGTTGCAGCTATTAAAAAATATTTGGGGTCAGACTCAGGAGACGAAACAACTATAGCAGTCATAGGTGTAAAAGGTAAGAATTCTGAAGCATCTACTAGTAATTCTACTCAATTTTTTATTGATGAAGAAAATGAGAGAAAAAGACATGAGCTTTTTCATATTCAAGTTATTTCCAAAAATCAAAAGATTGGTACTTTGTTTGATAGTGGCTCACAAATAAATCTAATTTATGTATCAATTGTAAAGAAATTGGGATTAGCAACTACACCTCACAAGAAACCATACCCATTAGGATGGTTGAATGATAAAGCACAACTACAAGTGACTAGACAATGCAAACTCAAGTTTTCTTTTGGGTCAGCATTTGTAGATGAGGTTGAGTTAGACAGAATTCCTTTGGATATATGTGGAATTGTTTTATGAAGCCCTTACTTGGAATTGTTTTATGAAGCCCTTACTTGTATGATAGGAAGGTTATCTTCTATAGAGCTGAGAACATGTATCTACTTGTTAAAGATCGAATTGAATGTTTTGTAAGAGATCATAAGCTCAAGAATAATTATACTCTCATAAACTCAGGGCAGATGAAAAGAATGATAAATTCATGTAAACAATTCTTACTGATGGTTGTAAAGGAAAAGAAACCTGATAAAACCAATTTATTTGACGGCTATGATGTTAAACATAAAGATGATATAGAAAAGGTTGTTTCAGAGTATGATGTCTTATTTCAAGAACCTAAAGGTCTGCCACCCAAAAAGGGAATAGTGCATGATGTTATTTTGCAGCAGGATGTTCCATTACCTAACATTGGGATGTACAGGTTGTCTGCTTTAGAGAATGTTGAAATCAAGAAGAAGGTGCAAGAGTTGCTTGAGAAAGGGTTCATCAGGCCTAGGACATCACCATGTGGGCCACCAATCATTTTGGTGAGAAAGAAAGATGGCTCATGGAGAATATGCATTGATTACTAAGCGCTGAATAAGATAACAATAAAAAATCGTTATCCCCTTCCTCGCATAGATGATCTTTTAGATCAATTAAAGGAAGTTGTTTCTTTCACCAAGCTGGATTTGCATAGTGGATACCATCAGGTCAGAGTTGCAAAGCAAGATGCATGGAAGACTTCTTTAAAAAAAAAGCAGGGATTGAATGAATGGTTGGTTATGCCTTTTGGCTTGACCAATGTTCTTGCTACTTTCATGAGATTAATGAATGATGTACTCATACCTTTTCTTGATGATTTTGTTATTGTGTATTTGGATGATATTCTGATTTTTAGTAAAATGTGGGAAGAACATTTAAAGCATGTTAAGCAAACATTAGATGTTTTTAAAGGAGAAAAATTTATGTTAAACTATCTAAATGTGAATTTGGAAAAACATCTTTAAACTACTTGGGTCATATAGTATGGGGAGGTGAATTGAAAATAGATCCCTCTAAAGTGGCAGTCATTATAAACTGGCCTAAACCCAGGTCTACTATAGAAGTGAGAAGCTTCTTAGGAGCAGCACAGTATTGGAGGAAGTTAAAACGAGCATACATAAAAAGGTTGCAGACATGTTATCTAGACCCATTATAAATGCATCTACCATACTTAAGCATAATACTGTGCTACATGAAAGCTACATAGAAAAATATGCTTAGGATATGGACATTAAAGATGTATAAGCAACTTTGAGTCAAGGCAAAAGAGTAGAAGAATTGGACTATCATGTGAAGGACTGACTCTTATACCATTGTGGGAAACTCTATATTCCACAAACTAAGAGGATAAAGATAATTAGGGAAGAACACACTTCTCTGACATCAGGTCACTTTGGGATAAGTAAAACAGTTGCATAGCTGCAAAGATTCTGCTATTGGCCAAAAATGAATGATACAGTTTCTAGATATGTAAGAGGGTGTGCCATGTGTGCTAAAAGCAAGCGTAGCAATAGAAAGCTAGGCTACACTCCATTTCCAGTTCCTTCTTACCCTTGGGAAAGTATCTTCATGGATTTTGTTTGAGGACTGCCTAAATCTAGGAAAGGTCATGATTATCTATATGTTGTTGTGGATAGGTTCAACAAAATGTGTATTTTGATACCTTGTAGTAAATAGATTACAGTTGAATAGACTACAAATTTGTTCTTTGAACATGTATGGGTTCATTTTGGATTACCCACTTCCCTTGTATCTGATCGAGACATCGGATTTTTGGGGAAGTTTTGGTCAAGTCTATGGGAACTTATGGACACCAAGTTGAAGAAAAGCACAATGTTTAATCCATAAATAGATGGCCAGACAGAAGTAGTAAATAGGACAGTGATCCAGTTATCGAGAGGATATTGCAGCAAACATCCTAAGCTTTGGGATGAACACTTGTGTTATGTGCACCATGCTTACAATAGAGTAAAAAACTCTTCTACACAGACATCTCCTTTTGAGACCTGTTTTGGTTTCACACCCAGGTCTACTTTGGATTTTGTCTTTGGTAAAGATACCATGGTTGATTGACATAGTGATGTGGTCAATGAAACTAGGTTCATTGAACAGATCTAAGAGATCCACCAGGTAGTACAAGAACAGCTGGAAAAGAGCCAAGTGAAGTACAATGCTAGGCATGATAAGCATAGGATGGAGCATAGTTTTTAAGTTGGAGACCAAGTCTGGCTGTATATCGACAAGGACAGGATGCAAGGTGAAGGTAAAAAGCTAAAGCCTATCAGGTATGGACCTTTTAGGATATTTGAGAAGATTGGTGAAAATGATTTTTGCCTTGATTTACTAGCTTACATGCACATCTACTCTGTCGTAAATGTAGATTGCTTGAGATTGTTTGAGCCTTCAATGATTGAGGACCCTGAAGAGAAGAGTCAATTGCCTTCTATTGATGACCTACAATCTAAATATCTTAATGAATTGCAGGAAGACACAGTGCTGGATAGGAAGGTGAGTACGACGCGTAGGGGAGATGTTGAGTACCTCAGGATTGGGCTAAAAGGTTCAAAGCCGAGCAGTGCAAAGTGGATTGAGACTGGACAAGTGAGAAAGAAATACCCTAACTTAGTCGATGCTTGAAAACCAAAAACTTTGGTGGTCTAAAAGCTTTCTTAGTGGGAAGGCCGTGATTTGAATTAGATCCATAAAAGACTGTCAAAGAACCATGACTGTATCAGGTCGGAAAAAATCTCTAAAGAATCCAAAACAGTGATCAAGAACACCCCTAAACTAGTGGCAATAACAACCAGCATGGAATGATGAGGACCTCGGTTAAAGCGCACTGACCGAGGCCCATGGAGACTGTGCAGGAGGTCAAAGTAGCACCTAGGAGCCCCGGATTGGGAAAATAAGGAGGTTTTTGATGTGTGATCAGCTGGGCGAACAGGGCCACAATGGAGGAAGCCCGAGCACTAGGATGCATGGGGGAGCTGGAGAACCGAGGGAAAAAAAGGTAAAAGCGCTAAAAGTACAAAGGTGGGACCTGTGCTCTAGAAACTGGCGGTATTGATCGGGGCGCCCTTAAATGGTAAGTGGTTTTCAATGAGAGCGGAGCGATTCCATTCATCGATCGACACGTGGCAAGCGGAGGTGAGAGAAAACCACCATTGATCGTGCACTATCATTTGAGTAAGTCAACCACGTGAAATGTGCATATGGCGTCAGAACTGGAGGACCCACATTGGACGGCTGAGATCGCACCCGATGGAGGAAGTGGAATAGACGAAGGAATATGCCACATTTTATAGGGGATTTGAAATCAGTTTGACCGCCACGATGGAGAAAGACTTCATCCACGATGTAACTGAAGAAACGAACCGATGAAGCAAGCTGGAGCCGTTTAGAGGAGGACATGTGTCCACTTCCCCGAGCGCTAATGATGACACCAAACAAGGAACTCCAAACGCAACTGCAGAAGGTGAATCGACAGAGGCGGAAGGGGAACTGAACAATCTTGGAACGAATGGCTAAAAGCCATGAACAGAGACAGAATACATAGGAGAGTCAAAGAGACTGAGAGGGACAGAGAACCTCAAGAGACAGAGGAACTAGAATCTCGAGAGGAGGATGGAAAACATAGAGAAAGAAGAGAGTGAAGAAAAAGCAGCAGAAGACAGAGGGTTGAGCTAACCAAAGGCAGCATTGAGCACCAAAGAGATTGAGAGATTCAAGCCATCCCATAGAGGTTCTGTCCAGACTAAGCACCACACTGGGTTCTTTCCACTGTAGACCAGAGGGTCACAGAGCTGGTAGAAGAAGAAGATTCTATGCACTCCAGTGGCTTGGGAACTCCAAGGATCACCCTACCAAACAAAACCTGCTTCAGGAGAACTCTCATTGAGTCCCTGCATTGTAATTTTTCTACTTAAAGACACAATAAAATAGGGCCACCACTAAAAGCTGGATCAGAGATGTAGCCCTGGAGAATAGGGTGAACTCCTTAGTAACTTCTTGTGTCTTTGTGTTTCTTACTGTTTTTCTTTGCTATCTTTCCATTTAAATGTCTATGTATTGGCAATTTGATCGATATGTTGCTTAAATAACATAGAACACACACCAACACATGAGTCTATAATACCTTTATTCAATAAATCTTTAACTGATGTCACTCATAGGGTGAATATTAGATCATAAGGCCTCTCTCATCTGAAGATGATCCATTTACCCTCTATCAAAGCTATATAAACTCCTCATTTTTCAACCTCAGCTAGCTAATGAAAGGGCTAGAATAATCTACAAATCTTGATAGCCATCTTGAGAAGCTTAGCTTTCTAGATTGTGTTTGTAAAGGGAGAATAATCTTGTAGTGTTTGGTTTGGACCAAAGAGGAATAATCCTTGAACTTCCAATGTTTTGAAGGTAAATCATGAGGTGCTAATAGTGATGCTGGAACCTGGACATGTCGAAGGACACCTGCAACACTAAGGCAAAGGTTGTATTTTCCTTTTTGTCTTATTAATAAAACAACTGATATTTTTTTCCTATATCAATTGCATATGTTAGTTGTTAGCTTAAGACTCCTTAGCCTCTTAAGTATATTGAATATTTTGTATGCTATCATGTGTGCTTTGGTTTTTTGTCCCATTGTTTTAGGTACTGGTTTGACACTAAGGAGCTATTCGCTGGAGCAAAGGCAAAAGGACTTCATCAGACAAGGATTAGTGATACAAGAGGTAGGATATTATCCTTATTCAATCTAAGAGAACTTATATTAGATTTTCTTGTTTGTGGCTAGACCCTCTCTTGTGGGCTAGAGGGATTGTCTCTATCCACAGAGAGAATATTCCTACTCCAAAGTGGACATGGAAGTTGATATGATTGTACTACCTCATACTATTAGTATTTGTTTTCATGGAAATCAGAGAATAATGGACAATTTTTTTGAAGAGAAAATTACTTTTGATTTCCATTTTGTCACATTGTAGGATGCAAATTATGACAAGGGTAGTAAGAGATTAAAGATTGAAAGGACACAATTTTCCAATAGAAATGTTGTTGATCGGGCATAATTCAATGTTGATCTATCGTCGATTGTAATGCTTGGGCTGATGAAATTGCAACAAGTTGGTGGTGAAGTTCTTGTGAATTAGGTTCTTCAATGACACGCAAAATATCAAAAGTTGAAGGAAAACCTAAAAGATATAGAAGATGTTTTGAGCACAAGTCCTTTATGAAGACTCTGCTTGTGATAGACATATCATAATTGACAATTTCTACTCGTGACAGATCTAATAGATTTGAGAAGCCTATCAATCTCTTGAGTGTAGTGAAATCATATACCATTAATAATGTAACAAAAATATTGTGTATTATTGAATCTACATGGAAGTTTTTTTTCATCTATGACATTTAAAGAAGACAAATAGGTCTTTTATCAAATCCGTCAAAAATGAGTTGGATGGAGATAGAGAATTCATGGAAAATGACCTATTAACTTTTAGTCAGAATCTTTTTTCATTGTCTGAACTGGAAAGAGATAAACAAGGGTTGCCTGATGGTCATTGGATGATGAAGATCAAGGTTGCATGGTCTAGGAAAATCAGAATGTTGGAATACATTATCTATGAGTGTGGAGACATTGAAAACCAAATATCATATGCATACATTAAGGTAGTGGCGATCTTTTAGGATTTAAATGGTTTGTGTATTACCTATGAATCTAGATTAATTTCAAAGGAGAATTTGATGGTTGATTTGGAGAACTTGAAACAATTACAGGAAATGGAGTTCAATGATATAACTGATTTTAGTGCAAACAAAATTAGGATATGGCTAAGTAGTTTCGTTGGTGTCAACGAGGAGTACTCTGCCCAAGTTTGAAATTGCAAGAAGAAGAAAAATAAATTGGGGAGGAGATATTCAATGAATATGTTAAGAAGGACATTACCATTGCTCTGATGAAAGAATTCTTTGGAGATAAAGTGAAGGAATTCATTGTAGGAAGCATGATTGCAAGAGATAGTTGAGGGATGAAGAATAATAGACTCTTGCTTTGCATATTGTAATTGTTTTAATACATTGTAACATTTGTTGTTTCTTATCGAAGAATTTTACTATTTAAATCTTGCGTGTATGTTATGATGGAATAGTCTAATTCCTGAATGAAGTTCCTTATTACCCCTTGTAGATGAATTTTGGAGATTACAGTTCATTAGATTACAATCACAATTGTCATTAGGACAAATGAATTTATCTTTCTGAATGAAGTATTAGTGTTTCATAAACTCTTTATACAACATAAGTTATTTTTTGGACCTTGGCTCTGTAATCACAACTTATTTGAATTCTAGTTACTGGTTTTTTTGTCCCTTAATATGTTTACTAATTATGTAAACAATTGCGAGATAACACTTGACATGGGATGTTGTATTGACCTATGTTCTCGAACATAGGAAAAATAGTAATTGAACATTTGTTTTTTAGTATTTTCTTTGTGATTTTATATATTACCTACTTTTCTATAATGAATAAGAATTAAAATGCATTTACATTTACTCTGTTCTAGTGCTAAAACTTTTTACCAGTTATTTCAATAATTCTTAGATAATGTTTTACATCTGAAGTTGTATCTATTGCATTTGTTGTGACTAGCATTTATATCTAAATACAAGTAAACTTGTTGTAACTATGTTGACAACTATTGAAGGTTGTTCGGCAAAAAAGCGTGGTTATTCTGTTGCATTTGTCTTTATTTATGAATGCATGAACAAAAGTGAGAATGACACACATCAACGTTTCATTATATGAAGTTTTCATTTTGTCAGAATTGGGATAAGAGTTTTCACTATGCAGGGGAAGCTGCCTAGAGTGAAATATCTGCACAACAACATGTGATGATGATAACAATAAATAATAATAATGATACATTGAACTATACGATCTATTTTTTCGAAGAATTGTGAAAAAACTCGATATTTTGTTTTGCAATGGTCAATTGTAAACCATTTTTTGTATGTAATTTTTTTATAAACATATACAATTTGTTTAATTAAAGTAATTAAGTATTTAAATAAGTCCTACTAAAGATACAAAATTTGTTTATTGTGCAAAGCTTTTTCTTGTGCGAAACCAATATTAAATCTTATATTGCAAGTCATAAAAGATATAGTAGTCAATTGTATATGAGTGTTTGTAAATTGTTACTGAATACAAAAGGAGTTGTGTCGAATTGGTTGTGTGTGTGGAGAGGCTATGCAAAGAACAAATGGATAAGTGGAATTAAGTATTTATATAACTCATGCTATATATAGAAACTTGTTTCACTATGAGATTTATTAATTAAATGACATTATCTAATAATAAATCTTAACAATTGAAATTATTTTTTAATAATAATAATCTTGTAGTTGAAGTTTTGTTGGTGATTGTAATCAATGCGGGAGGCATATACTGCATATGGAAAATAAGTGAAATTGAAAAATTGCATTATGTAGAAGCAGAAGACAAGAGAAAAAGAAGAAATAAAAGAAATACACTTTCATTGTGTAGAGTTCAGTTTTGTCATTTCGTAAATGGTAGAATGACATTGACAGTTTGATACCATTTTGGCGAAATGGATGGATCAACAAATAATCAAGAATGTGAATTCTATTACCTATAAATTGTCATCGATGTAGTAGTGGATGTGACTATTGACAGTCTATAAGCTAATTATCAGGATTACAAAAGATTCACATTTAATTTGATGCATACATTTAATTTAATTTGTTTAGTTTGTTTCACATTTTGTACATTTGGTTTGTTTTGTACCATATGCCAGTGGGTAAAAGTAGGTGGATAGAGTCATTTGTAATGTCAACATCAACATCAGAGAGTGAAAACATGAGTGGCAATCTCAAGCAGGTAATAATCATTTGAAGTACAATTCCTTCTGTTTATGTTCATAACACCTCTTTTGCGGCATTTCAGCAACATACCGAAGGCATTGATATAAAAATTCTTTCTAAAATGGGTTATGAAGAAGGAAGCCTTGATATCAATGTCCAAGGGATCACGAATCCAATCATGGTACAAAAGAGACCAAAGTATCAAGGATTGGGATATAGTCAAAGGGAGTTTCGAGAATTCTCTAAACTGTTTGAGGCACATCAATCATCTAAGGATGATATGTCACACTAAGATGGTGGTGAAAATGTTCATTTGTCTCTCAAGAGGGATGAATTATTGAAAGAACCTTCCATGTCATCGTCCACCCCACATCGTCAAATCTGTAGCCTAAGGGACATGCATAAATTTTATGGGTGTTTTCCAAATGCTGATAATTTTGACAATTTGTGGAATATGTATCCCTGTAGTTTCTGTGATGCATCTGACCGTTATGTGGTTGTATGGGAGCAATGAATGGTAATGGTTAAAATGATGGATCATATTCTAGGTATCAAGCATGATTCATCTCCTTTGCATGAGAGGACTTCCTTGTTGGCAAGCAGGAGAAAGTTCTTTTGTACCCATTGCAAGATGCATGGGCATGGAAATGAATGATATTGGTAATTACATCCAGAGATTCATTCCAAGAAGGGAAAATATAATGTGAAACCTAATGCAAGGGAAGAAAAAGGTGGAAGATAAGACTCACAACAATCCTAAAGAAATATTCAAGGCAAATTTAATGCAAAAGAGAACCAAGAAGCATAGGATAAATAGAGATTGGGTGGACTATTTGTAAAGTTTCTTTGTAAATTTGTAATTACTTGTTGTTGTTTACCTATTTGGGTACTTTTGTAAACTGAACAATAATAGTCACTATGTGCAACATGTATGTTTCATTAACGTTGTGTTATTGTCTTTTTTATAAGTCCATATGTGTAAGGGATTTTGGAATGTACAAGTTGTCATCCAATTTTGTCTACTAGCTTGTCATCTACTCACCGATGTAAGTATTCAAGATGAAACTTGTTGTGAATATAATCTTTGTTTAATATTGTAGAAGATGACTATGTTTTTGTAGTCAAAGCCAATTATGTCATTGAATTTTTGTAGTAGTGTACTTTTATGTACAAGATTAGCTTAAGGATGGTAAAGCAAGTTTATATTGCTTTTGATTTGCAATATGGATTCAATTTTGTCTTCAACAATTGAACTTCAAGATGAAGTTATTTTGAGTCGTGCAAAGATGATATTAAAGAGAATGTTCATATTTCAGTAATCAATGTTTTTGTTCCCACATTAGTGATAAATTTTATTGGCTTGATTATTAGCATGAAAGTAGGTCTTCATGAAGAAGATAGGTGAAGTGCTCTGATTGCAACTTGAAGGGAACAAATTGAAAAAATAACATATGGATTGAATTTTTGGGTAATTTTCAGTTTCAGACTCATTTTATTTACTAGGAGAAGTAAAGTTTTTTTGTCCAAAAGTTCCTAGCTGGGAGGTGTGATCAAGTGATTAAATTTTCACTCAAAAATTAAAGCACCCATAAACTCTTGAAACTTGCGTCGAGTTGAAGTGCTATTCGTTATAAATATAACAATGTTTGTTTCACCTCAATCTGACACCATGTGCTCAAGTTATCATGTTCAGATCGTTTGGCCCTACAACTAAAAAATGAGTAGGTCTGTTGACTGGGCTTCCGTATAGTTGACATCATCCAGGGTGACTGTGCAGGTATGGACCAATTGGGTGCTCCCAAGTATCAAGCTCTGGTTCATGTAGGTTTTAGTAGTTTTATTGGTTCATGATTTTTGTTCATCTCTTCTATACTTTTCTCACTATGTCATATTGAGGAAATTTTTCTATTGGTCCCTTAATGTGGAATTGAAGTGCTTATATGATCAATGGAGAGCTTGTGGAGCCATATCTTTGTGATCTTTTGGCCTTTTGGAGCTCAGGAAGAGTCTACCTAGTAGTTTTTACACATTTTGAATCCAATGGTAACCTCCATTGGCTGATTTGAGAACATCTAAAGGAACTTTTTACAGGTTCAAGTCGATGGGTGTATGGATCAATCAATGTTTTGGAGTAGTTCTTGAATGTCTTTGAGCACGGAGAAGGCCTTGCAGTGGTTTTCTTACCATCAGATGTTTACTACAACAGTTGTTACTTGCAAGGTTCAACTCATATATTCTTTTCTCACTATGTCTTGTTGAGGAAAGTTTTCTCTTTACCCTTCAATGTGGAATTGAAGTGCCTATATGCTCACGTATGCTCATTTTTAGATGGAGTACAGGGTCTTTGTTGGAGATGCCTTATGTTGTTGATGTTTTCATGACTAACTATAGGTTTTAATGATGTTTATGTGAGATTTATTTGCAGGAGAATATTTTCTTGAAGGGGAAATAGCCACATGTTTTATCAACAAACTATTATGGGCTACCTTTCCACTGAATATATGCAGCCATCTAGCTATGTTGGAAGGCCCCAAGATGTAGCTTACAAGAGTTGAAATCCATCACCAAATCATTATCAGATGGAGTATAGGGTCTTTGTACGAGACACCTTGTGCTGTTTATGTTTTCATGACTGAATGTAGGTTGTCATAATGTTTATGTGAGAGTTCTTCGCAAGAGAATATTTCCTTGAAGGGGAAATAACCACGTGTTTTATCAGTAAACTTTTATGTACTACCTTTTCACTGAATATATGGAGCGGTCTAGCTATGTTGGTAGGCCCGAAGATGTAGCATGAGGTTTGAACTCCATCACCAAATCCTTTGTTCTACCAGACTTCAAGAATTCATGTATCAGGCATGGATGTTGTGTTTCTTATTCTTAAGTTTACATGTGAAAACTAACTCATAAATTGAAGAGACCTTTCAGAAAACCTGTGTTGTCTTAAGACCTATTTTTCGTTGCAAAGCATTAGAGAAAAATCCATATTTTTTGGAAGAGGAAATTGACTGCCTCCTCTATTTTCGTATCAATAGCATAAATGAATCTCCATATGTCTATAATTTTAGCCATGGATGTTTTGACATTACAGTAAGCTATTACAGTAAGCTATTGAGAAACAAAATGAAGAGTAATTGGTACTGAAGGAAAAAATAGAGATATTGGAAAATTATTTAACCTGACGTCCTTTTTTAATGACTCCAATTGCAATATAGACTCAACAATATCCAATTCCCACAACTAGAACATCTTATGGATCCATTGGAGCTCTCCAATTGCCTAATTCATTCAAATTTCATATAGTCGGTAATATATGGTAGGGACTAAAAATAATTGAACATCCATGGCATGTGGTTTCTATTCTGCTATAGTTAGCACAAGAAATCAAGTCACTTGTCGATTTTCTGAGAAGTAATGTTACCGAAGTTAAGCATTTCATTATCAACGACTTACCTTATTTTAGTCAAATGCTTGAATTATTTCTTGATATGGACAAGAAAAATAGAGAGCTTTAAAATGCTAATCAAATGAGAAAAATTAAAGTTGGTTGGTGTACAAGAACTAATACACTAGAAAACATTATTTTTTAATGTAACAGCATAGAAAATAGGATAAGTGATTCATTTGTAAAGGCGATGAAAATTGTTCAAGATCTAGACAGCCCATGCATTATATGAAATTTTGAATTA
Source organism: Pinus tabuliformis (assembly GCA_031772625.1). Taxonomy (NCBI): domain Eukaryota; kingdom Viridiplantae; phylum Streptophyta; class Pinopsida; order Pinales; family Pinaceae; genus Pinus; species Pinus tabuliformis. The sequence goes on from CM062808.1 coordinate 965,599,339, forward strand.
ATTACAAAAGATGTGCTAACATCTAAATTGGATAAGAAAAAATAGTTAATGGAAGAGCAATTTTATGTTATAACTAATTTTACTCCAGAAAAAATTACAAATGGCTAGTTAGGTTTGTTAGTATTAATGACAGGAAAAATGTTTTAACTATTCAGTTACAAGAGGAGGCAATGGATATCAAAAAGAAATTATTTGATAAACATGCGAGGCTAGAGACTACAATGGTAGAAATGAAAAATTCATTCATACTAAGTTAAATACATTGGTTTAAGAGGTCATGCAGTCGGAAGGCAATTAATAGTAAAAAAATTATCCTATACACTTTCGTAATTGTCCTTAAATATTTACATATTTGTTTTCTATTTACTAGTATTCAATCATTGTTATTTATTAATTTTATTACTGTCACATAGTATACTTGCTAAACACAGTTTATTAATTTTATTACTGTCACATAGTTACATACCTTTCTACTAAGAATTTAATAAATCAAGTGGGTAGTTAGAACATGTCTATTAATTCAATTAATAACAAATTCATATGTTAATTATTGATCGAAGGATGTTATTGAGTGTGGAAGTAACTATGTGGAGGTGGTTTTGCATGTGCACAAACTATGTAGAGAACAAATGCATGTAAGGGGGAGTTACACAAGTGATTGTGCGGAGATACTTTTACAAATTTCTATATTATAAATAATATATCATATGAATGTTTATGGAGAATCAGGGTATGTGTGGATGAATGGGAAATACTATTATCTTTCTTTATGGGGAGCTTCTACTATACGAAGTATGTAGTATGTGTGGGACAACAACTATGTAGAGATTTTATTTTGAAGCTATGAATCTTTACAAATGACCGGGTTTTTGTAGTAGAACATAATGAATAACATTGTTAATTTCCATTGTGTGGGGTGGTGCATATGGTATTGTTAAACAATTAATGTTAATATGTGAGATTTTTGCGCACGATGGATTTTTTATGAGACACAACACATCTGCATTTGTATTATATTGGAGGCATATGCATTTTCTATTTATGATAAACAAACTAGAGAAACACAAATCTTATGCTCCAGAAGATTCCAACGAATAGGTTCACGTCAGAAAGATGTTTATTCTTATTATTTGACAGTGCACTAAGGGTTGATAGATGAGAGAGAACATAGAAATGACAAAACATATTTCAAAAGCATTTTCTTCAGTGCAAAGGCCCGAAGTAATAAAGACAATCAACCGCATACAACTATACACTTAGTCCTTCTAGCTCGCAGATAGCACTGACATCCACAGATGCGACCAATTCTCCTTTGATTCTTAGCTCAAATATATATAGAAATTATTGTATAAACCAATGTCTATCACAAATACTTTACCAGTGCACCAACCAGGAGTTTTAAACCATGCACAAACACACCACAAACAATGCAGCCATGAAGATTCTTGCATCATCACATTGTAATAATGAATCTTCTAATTATCAAAAAATAGAGATGACCTTTATATGAAGAAAGGAGAAAGAGCATACAACTTTCATTAGTTTACATGAAAAAGTCTAAGAGAGAGCATCAAAATGAAAAAGGGAATTAATGTTTCCGTCACTAGTAGTGGAGTGTTAAGAAAAAATAGTCAATGGAAGAGCAATTTATGTTATAACTAATTTTACTCCAGAAGAAATTACAAACGGCTAGTTAGCTTTGTTGGTATTAATGATAGGAAAAATGTTTTAACTATTCGGTTACAAGAGGGGGAAATGGAGATCGTAAAGAAATTATTTGATAAACATGCGAGGTTAGAGACTACAATGGTAGCAATGAAAAATTCATTCATACTAAGTTAAATACGTTGGTTTAAGAGGTCATGCATTCAGAAGGAAATTGATAGTAAAAAAATTATCCTTTACACTTTCGTAACTATCCTTAAATATTTACATATTTTTTTTCTATTTGCTAGTATTCAATCATCGTTATTTATTAATTTTATTACTGTCACATAGTATACTTGCTAAACGCAGTTTCTTGTTTTCTTTTGCAGTTCTATTTTTGCATATTACGGTTCATGCATTTACTTCTTCTAGATGTAGAAGTAGGTACTTAAAGAGAAGATTCCACAATAGCATACTGAATAAGCCAATCAACTGAGCCATTGAGTATTTCACTACTGACACAAGTGATTCACACTGAGAATCCAAGTTCTTAATTATTATCATCTGATCTTCTATGCATTTGTATTCTATTTATTTATTTCAATCATAGCTATGATGATTGAAATTTGAAACTCGATATTGTTGTTGTTACTGTGATTGTAATTCTTATTGTTATAGACTTATGCATTGAGGATCTGTATTATCTTATTGACACATATATGCCAATAACATGAAACTTGAGAATAGTTTCTTCCACTATGATACATAAGTAATGTTCATTGTCATCATATTTTTAAATTTGTTTGGAGTATGACACTCAGGGACTGGATTTTGTTAAGTTTCTTCGCAGATATTTATAATACATAATGCAAGTATTTTGTTTTATTTTGAAATGAAAGTGATATATGAATTTTATGTGTATCTGATTTCAATTGGCCTTGTGTCACACTATGTAACCTTTAACGAATTAATTAGGGGTAGAGATTGTTGGCATTATGACTCAGGATTGGTACTATGCCTCAGGTGTTGTACTTGATGGAAACTCTCTCAAGTGTTCAGGCTCTCAAAATAATAGAAAATAAGATACCCACGGGTGATCCTAAGAGAAGCTTCGGACCCGCAGGTACGCCGCCAAGAGGTGTGGACATACCCGCAGGTGCTCCGTTCAGAAGGTGCAGACCCCAGTTCAGTCTCTCCAATGCAGAGAAGCACGCACACGTGGGGTTTCTTATGTCTAGCCCTTGGTATTTAGCCCGTCGTTCATGATCCTATGGTTTTGGTTCGTGGTATAGGATCTAAATTATTGAACCCAAGTTTGGATCCCTTGTATTGGTTATCGATGGTTTTGTCCCATGGTTTGAATAAGGGCTTGCCTATAAAAGGGCAAGGAGATCACTTGGCTAGACACTTGTGAAATTTGAATATCTTAAGATCTGAAATTTTGGGTAATCAGTTTTAAAAGCTAAATCAAGGTGAAATCTGTAAAGTGTAAGGTTGATTTGTTACTAGGTCATGATCTCTTGGGCACGTGATCAAATCTGTGGATCTGACAATCTGTGGTACATTCCAAGACTGTTAATTTTGGCTCTATTTGGAGGTCCGTAGGCGATCCACAGCTCAGGTGCAGAGGTATGCAGCGCGACAGAAAGCGTAGGTGCGGAGGTATGCAACGTGACAAAAGGTGTAGTTGCTGAGGTGCACTGGCGGGAAGACAGTGCAGGTGTGGATCTGGGTAGAGGTACGCAGTCAACAGAAGGGCTAAGTGTGGAGGTATGCAGCGCGACAGAAGGTGCAGTTGCAGAGGTGCGCTGTCGAGCAGATAGTGCAAGTGTGGATCTGGGCAGAGGTACACAGTTAGCAGAAGGGTTAAGAGTGGAGGTACGCAGAGCACAAGACGGATCAGGTGCAGATCTACGCAGTCAAGGCACAGAAGAACTGCAGATATCCACAGGCTACTATTAGTGAAGTTGTGGATCCCTTTTTGAAATAATTATTGACTGCCTTTATCTATTGCTGCAAAGTTCTGGGTTTAGATTTCTGGTATTACTTTGCTGTTTACAGCGTTCTGAGAAGTTGGGTGATTCATTAGTTGATTGTATAAGGAGATTGGGTGATTCACATGTACTTGATGATTATTTTATCTTCTTGGATCCAGTCTGAAAATTAATGAAATGTGGTCCTTAAAGAAGTAAAAGAGCTAAGGGTGTTGTAGCTCCCTTCCAGGAGAGACTGGAAAACGAGAGAGGGTTGTAGCTCTCTGTAGGTTGCAGACTGCGTAGTGGTAAAGGATTGCACCAGTACAAAATCATTGTAAGAGAAGTTTCTAATTGAAAGAAGATAGAGACATATTGCAGCAGGTGGTTTTCACCCACATTGGGTTTCCACCTTATATCTGGTGTTCTTTGGTGTGATTATCTGTTTTTCTTGTTCTTGCTCATTATTATATGGTACTGACATACAAACTAATGATCAATATCTGAAGAATAAATTAATTGAAAAGAATTTGATAATACTGATTCACCCCCCCTCTCAGTATTATTTCCAACAATTGGTATCAGAGCAGGTCCTTCTGAAGAAGCTTGATCGCTTGAAGGAAGTTCTATCATCATGAGCAACTACGAGAGGGAAGCATCAATCAGGCCACCAATTTTTGATGGGACAAACTTCGTATATTGGAAGGTAAGAGTTACTGCCTATCTTCAATCTCTTGGTACAGAAGTCTGGGATATCATAGACACAGGGTATGCTTTTCCATCAGCAACTCCTACAGATCCGGCTGAGAAGAAGAAATATGAAACAAATGCAAAGGCGGTCAATACTCTTCTAGGATGTCTATCTCAATCAGAATTCATGAAGGTTATGTAGTATAAATCTGCAAAACAAACATGAGATAAGATTGTTCTGAGCTATGAAGGAGATGATCAGGTAAAATGAGCAAAACTTCAAACCCTCAGAATTCAGTATGAAAATCTCAGAATGTACAATGATGAAAGTGTGGCTAACTATTTTCTTCGTGTAGATGAGATTGTTAATTGTATGAAAAATTTGGGTGAAGAAATAAAAGAGGCTGTTGTGGTTGAAAAAGTTCTAAGATCTTTGTCCCCTAGGTTTGAATCTAAAGTTTCTGCAATAGAAGAAAGAGAGAATCTACAAAACCTTAAAATGTCACAGCTGCATGGAATTCTAATTGCTTATGAAATGAGGAAAGGAGGTCCATCAGACAGGAGAGAAACTGCCTTCAAGGCTTCAGGTAAAGGAGAGTACTATGAGTCAGGACACGTGTCAGAAGAAGAATAAGAATCAAATTTTGTCAGAAATCTTCAACGGGGTACTGGAAGATTTAGAGGTAAGTTACCTTTCAAATGTTTTGCTTGTGGAAGAGTAGGTCACTATGCTGCCAAATGTCATCATAAGGATAATATTGACAAGGGGAAGGAACCTGTTAGATGGAACAAGAAACAGAATGCAAATAAGAAAAGCTATTACGCTCATGAAGATAGTGATGGACTATCAAATAGTGATGAAGATGAACGAGGTAATAACTATAAACTTTTAATGGCTTTTGAAGATGATGATTACATGGATGCTATAGATGTGGATGGCTTTTATGAAGAGATTTCTAGACTCAAGACATGTTTAGAAGAAAAGAATGTGATCATTGATACTCTGCAATTTCAACTTGATGAAAAAGAAAAATTTCTTGAGAAGTTAGAATGTGAAATTGTTGGCCTTAGAAAAGAAATTGAGAAAACAAAGGCTCTTAATCTTAAATTTGTTAAAGGATCTGAAACTCTGGATGAGATTATCAATGTACAACGTTCTCCACTAATCAAGACAGGTCTGGGGTATAATGGAGAAACATCCCAAGCATCCACCTCAAAGAGTTATCTCAATGTAGCAAGAAGGAATGAGCAAAATCCCAATGGAGACCACCAGGTAAAACAGGGACGAATTACATCAAGAATAAACAAAGACTACCAGGTAAATCAAGGGTAATCCACCTTAAGGATGAACAAAAGCTACAACCAGCCACAGGTAAAATCTTCTCAATTTTCCTCAAGAATGGATGCCAATAGAAACTACAATCATTTAGCAGGTAGATTTGATAACGGAAGAATTTTCTTCAATGGCCAATGTTTCTCTTGCCATAACTTTGGCCACAAAGCATCTCAATGTGTTGCCTATAAAACAATCATGACTAGAGAAGCTTAAAAACAAAGAAATATGACTGGGATCACGAAAAGGACTTATAACAACTTTTCTACCCTTGAAAATGAAATTGAATGTTCTATTTGCAATAACTTTGGTCATGAAGATTATGAATGCAGGAGTAGGTTTTGGCAGACAAAGGAACAAGTCTCAAGTACCAGAACATGGAGAATAAAGGAACCATAATCAGAAAGATGTGGGGTAGATTTTTATTCAAAAGGACAGGAAAATCAATGGTACATCGACAGCGGATGTTCGAAGCATATGACAGGTGATAAAGAAAAACTTGAATCATATACTGCTTTAGAAAAGGGAAAGAAAGTTTCTTTTGGAAATGATACCCCTGCAGCCATAAAAGGAAAAGGCACTGCTCAGTTGAAAGAAAAGGTCAAAGCTGTAAATATTTTGTATGTTGATGGCTTGAAGCATAATCAACTATGTGTCAGTCAGATGTGCGATCAAGGAACCGAGGTAATATTTCGATCAAATGGATGTAGTGTTCGTGATCTTGATACAGGAAAAACAGTGATCAAAGGTAGAAGAACTCCAAATAATCTATACATATTTGAAGAAGGACAACAACAATGCTAGTTGAGCAAGGATGATGAACATTTGTTATGGCACCGAAGGTTGGGGCATCTAAGCTTTTCACAAATAAGGAAAGCATGCAAATACCAGGCAATTCATGGTCTTCCAGATATCAAAATTCCAGACAACACCATATGCAAATCATGTTAGTTTGGTAAGAAAACCAGAACTAACTTCCCTGAGAAGGAAGGATCAGCCAACATGCCTCTTGAACTAGTCCATATAGATGTATGCGGTCCATTTAGGATAAGGTCACCTCGAGGAGAAGAATACTTTATATTATTCATTGACGACTTCTCCAGGATGGTTTGGTTGGGACTTATGAAACAAAAGGACGAAGCATTCGAAAAAATCAAATCTTTCAAAGCCTTGGCTAAAAACGAATCAGATCACAAAATTAAATGCCTTAGGTCTGATAGAGGAGGGGAGTTTACCTCAAATGAATTTTTCGATTTCTGTGAAAAACATGGAATAAGAAGGGAATTCTCTATAGCTAGGACTCCTCAGCAAAATGGAGTGGTGGAAAGGATGAACAGAATGGTTCACCAAATGGCTCGTGCTATGCTTGATGAGTCTGGAACTCCTGCAACCTTCTAGGGTGAAGCTGGATTTGTTGCTGTTGCTATTCTCAACAAAACAAATGTCTGAGTGAACAGCACTCAAACTCCTCATGAGCTCTAGTATGGTGAGACTCCTTCGGTAAAGCATTTCAAAATTTTTGGAAGCAAATGCTATATTAAGAATAATGATGAACAGCTTGGCAAACTTGAACCTAGAGCAGATGAAGGTATTCTCCTTGGTTATTCTCCCCACAGCAAAGCATATAAGTGTTACAATAAAAGACTTGGAAGAATTGTTGACATCATTGATGTAGTGGTTGATGAAAAAGGATACATTCCTAGGCAAGTAAATTATGAAAATATCGAAGAGGATGAAAACTACTCTCCAAATCAGACTGATGTTGAAGAAGAACCTCAAGAGGCACTAGAGGAACAGATAAGGATAGAAGAGAAGACTCCATCCAGGTACGTTCAGAAGAATCATCCAGAATCTCAGATTTTGGGGCAGAAAGAGGCAGGTGTACAAACAAGAAGAAAAATTGCAGAAGCCTCAATCTATTTGGCATTGCTCTCCTCCACTGAACCTAAAAATGTAAAAGATGCATGCAAAGATGAATGTTGGGTCAAGGCGATGGATGAAGAACTTGAGCAGATTGAAAAGAATAACACTTGGGAGTTGATTCCTAGACCAAAAGATAAGAATGTCATAGGGACAAAATGGGTCTTGAAAAATAAGTTGAATGAAAATGGGGAAGTAATTAGAAACAAGGCCAGACTTGTTTGTAAAGGGTATGCTCAACAAGAATGTATAGACTTTGAAGAAACTTTTGCTCCCGTTGCAAGACTTGAGGCCATTCGTATGTTCCTTGCTCTCTCAAGCTTTCAGAAGTTCAAAATATTTCAAATGGACGTGAAATCAGCCTTTCTGAATGGAGACTTAGGAGAAGAAGTGTACATTGAGCAACCAGATGGTTTCATTCTTGGGAATGATCCAAATCTTGTATGTAGACTGGAAAAGGCTCTCTATGGTCTTAAACAGGCTCCAAGGGCTTGGTACTACCGTTTGGACAAATATCTTCATCAACAAGGTTTTTCAAAAGGATCAGCAGATAGCAATATTTATATAAAAATTGAAAATGACAAATTGCTAATACTTGTTGTGTATGTAGATGATATTATCTTTGGCAGCAATGAAGAAGCCATGAGTCAAAGCTTTGCCTTGGTGATGCAGAAAGAATTCAAAATGTCTTTGCTTGGAGAACTAACATATTTTCTTGGTTTGCAAATCCAACAAAATGAAGACGGTATCTTTTTGTCTCAAACCAAGTATCTCAAGCAGATCTTGAAGAAATATGGCATGGAAGATTCAAAACCAGTATGCACCCCCATGGTTACAGGATGCAGCCTCAGTGCAAATGATGAATTAGCAACAGTGGATCAACCAACCTATAGATCTATGATTGGAAGTCTACTTTATTTGACAGGTACCGGACCAAACATCATGCATGCAGTAGGAATAGTTGGAAGAATTGAGACAAATCCAAAGGAAACTCGTCTTCAGGCTGTTAAAATAATCTTCAAGTACCTTCAAGGAACTCAAAACTATGGCTTATGGTATCCTAGAGATATAGGTCTCACACTTCATGCTTATACAGATGCAGATTGGGCCGGAAGCATGGATGACAGGAAGAGCACAATTGGTGGTGCATTCTTTATGGGTTCCAGATTAGTATCTTGGTTCAGCAAGAAACAAAGTTCGATTGTTTTATCTACAGCTGAAGCAGAATATGTGGCTGCTGCATCTTGTGCACTCAACTTCTTTGGATGATGCAGACATTGCAGGATTTTCAAATCACTTGTACACCACCTATCTCCATCTTATGTGATAACACAATTGCTATCAGCATTTCAAAGAACCTAGTCATGCATTCAAAGACCAAGCATATACCTATAAAATATCATTTTCTTCGGGAACAAGTGCTTGAACAAAAGGTCAAGTTGGAGTATGTTCCTTCTAAAGAACAAGTTGTTGATATACTCACCAAACCTTTGCCCAGGGAGACCTCTGAATACCCCAGGCAAAAGCTGGGGGTAGTTGGTGCATCATCCGGTTGTTGAATCTTATCTGTTTCAGAGATTGTTGGTTGTACGTGAGATTCATATGGTGTATACGCATACATTTTCTGGTTTATGGATTGGTCAAAGATCGAATGGCACAGGTTCAGGGGGAGCATATATTCTTTTAATAATGCATTGTTGGCATTATGGTAGAAGATCTTGGAGGCGAAAGTACAGAAGGAGAACATGGATGTTGATCTGAATATTGCTACTAATATGTCTCTATCTCTTTTGTCAAAGTCACGTATGGTTTATGGTAGTCAGGGGGAGCCCTTTAAGAAATTTCAGCAGGCAGTCAGGGGGAGTATGGTCAGCAAAGGAAGAGAATATCTTCTTCTGCCCTTTGCCCTTGATGTCAAAGGGGGAGAATGACTTTGAGAATCTTGGGGTTGCCATCAAGTCCAAAGGGGGAGATTGTTAGCATTATGAATTAGGATTGGCACTATGGCTTAGGTGTTGTACTTGATTGCAACTCTCTCAATTGTTCAGGCTCTCAAAATCGTAGAAAATAAGATACCCGCAGGTGATCCTAAGAGAAGCTACAGACCCACAGGTACACCGACCAAGAGGTGCGGACATACCCACAGGTGCTCCGTTCAAAAGGTGCGGAACCCCGTTCACTCTCTCCAATGAAGAGAAGCACGCACACGTGGGGTTTCTTATGTTTGGCCCTTGGTATTTAGCCTGTCCTTCATGATCCTATGGTTTTGGTCCATGGTATAGGATCTAAATTATTGAACCCCGGTTTGGATCCCTTGTATTGGTTATCGATGGTTTTGTCCCATGGTTTGAATAAGGGCTTGCCTATAAAATGGAAAGGAGATCACTTGGCTAAGACACTTGTGAAATTTGAATATCTTAAGATCTGAAATTTTGGGTAATCGGTTTTAAAAGCTAAATCAAGGTGAAATCTGTAAAGTGTAAGGCTGATTTGTTGGTAGGTCGTGATCACTTGGGCACGTGATCAGATCTGTGGATCTGACAATCTGTGGTACATTGGAGGACTGTTAATTTTTGCTCTATTTGGAGGTCCACAGGCGATCCACAACTCAGGTGCAGAGGTACGCAGCGCGACAGAAGGCGCAGGTGTGGATGTACGCAGTGCGACAGAAGGTGCAGCTGCAGAGGTGCGCTGTCGGGCAGACAGTGCAGGTGCGGATCTGGGCAGAGGTACACAGTTAGCAGAAGGGTTAAGAGCGGAGGTATGCAGAGCACAAGATAGATCAGGTGCAGATCTACGCAGTCAAGGCATAGAAGAACTGCGGATATCCGCAGGCTACTATTGGTGAAGTTGTGGATCCCTTTTTGAAATAATTATTGACTGCCTTTATCTATTGCTGCAGAGTTCTGGGTTTAGATTTCTGGTATTACTTTTCTGTTTACAACATTCTGAGAAGTTGGGTGATTCATTAGTTGATTGTATAAGGAGATTGGGTGATTCACATGTACTTGATGATTATTTTATCTTCTTGGATCCAGTCTAAAAATTAATGAAATGTGGTCCTTAAAGAAGTAAAAGAGCTAAGGGGGTTGTAGCTGCCTTCTAGGAGAGATTGGAAAACGAGAGAGGGTTGTAGCTCTCTGCAGGTTGCAGCCTACGTACTGGTAAAGAACTGCACTAGTACAAAATCATTGTAAAAGAAGTTTCTAATTGAAAGAAGATAGAGACATATTGCAGCAGGTGGTTTTCACCCACATTGTGTTTCCACCTTATATTTGGTGTTCTTTGGTGTGATTATATGTTTTTCTTGTTCTTGCTCATTATTATATGGTACTGACATACAAACTAATGATCAATATCTGAAGAATAAATTAATTGAAAATAATTTGATAATATTGATTCACCCCCCCTCTCAGTATTATTTCCAACAGAGATTTATGTAAACAAGTTTCCTCGTACGGGAAGATTTCATTGTGCAAAGTACAAATATCTAGACGATGAAAGCTTGAAAGATTCCTCCGCACAATGTACTTAATATGCATTTCCATTCATATTCATATTTAGACCAAGATAAATCTTAATAAGGATTTGACTGTTGGAAGAGCATAAACTTTAATGAATTGATTAACAAAAAAAAAAATTGTGCAAAAGAAATTGATTTTGTTGAAGTGTAGAAACTGTAGTCGGTCTATAAAAGGCGTTCAATGATAGTTGTGCTTATTCTCAAGGGTTCTTCCATCGCATAATTTAAGCCCATGCATCTTTACATAAAAGCCATATGCAGAGATAAGAAAATCCACATGAAAGCTTCGTACAATAAAATGGTGGACTGTACTTTTGCACTCTACACTAGAATAATATTAACATTAGAGTATTAGCAAACAAATATTTAAATTATACTATTAATAAGTATGAACATTAGACCTGTTGTCCTTTCGAATTTGAATAGACCTTCCTATTATGTCAATTAACTTAACTAGTAATAGTTTATATGTTAATATTAATATTTTATTGCTTCCAAAATCATAACAAAGGCTTCACATATTTACTTTTTGTATTAATTTTGAGAATACACATTAATATTAATGATTATTTTATATTTAATATTTTAATTGTTTGAGACAATGCAAATCCAGATAACATTGCGAAGTGATAACCATTTTTTCATATATATTGAATTGGGTTGCCAATGAAACCTTGTTGACAATGTGAATGAAATTTCTCAGTTGAGAGTAAAAAGACTAAATTTAAATACCTTTACTGTAATTATAAAGTTGTCTCAAGAGGAAAAAGAAGTTTACAGAAAAGTTCTTGTGCAAATAGGAAATGTGTGGAGCCTATGATAGGGATGGATGTATGGAAGTAGAAATGTAGCAATACATACCTTTCTACTAATAATTTAATAAATCAAGTGTGTAGTTAGAACATGTCTATTAATTCAATTAATAGCAAATTCATATGTCAATTATTAATCGAAGGACATTATCGAGTGTGTAAGTAACTATGTGGAGGTGGTTTTGCATGTGCACAGATTATGTAGAGACAAATGCATGTAGGGGGGAGTTACACAAGTGATTGTGCGGAGATACTTTTACAAATTTCTATATTATAAATAATATATCGTATGAATGTTTATGGAGAACCGGGGTATGTGTGGATGAATGGGAAATACTATCTTTCGTTATGGTGAGCTTCTACTATACGGAGTATGTAGTATGTGTGGGACAACAACTATATAGAGATTTGATTTTGAAGCTATGAATCTTTACAAAAGACCGGGTTTGTATAGTAGAACATAATGAATAACATTGTTAATTTCCATTGTGTGGTGTGGTGCATATGGTATTGTTAAACAATTAATGTTAATACGTGAGATTTTTGCGCATGATGGATTTGTTATGAAACACAACACATTTTCATTTTTATTATATTGGAGGCATATGCATTTTCTATTTATGATAAACAAACTAGAAAAAAGGGCATGTGTGACTGACATTGTGTTATTTCTCGGAGCATTAGTGTTAAAAATGAATGTTTATGGAGGATGTAGTATGTGTGGGAAATTTCATTGTGCAGAGCTATTACTGTGCTGAGATTTCATATTGGAAACTTTATTTGGAATGGATAAGATTAGGAGAAATTATTTTTGGGAGAATGGGGGGTGTATAGGGAAATTAACGTTAAACTACTAATGTTAATATACTATTATTATTATGTTTCATTGTGTGGATATTTGACTGTGTGGAAGATGTGGTATGTTTTTCGATTTCTCAAACAAATCTCCACTTAATATTTTGTTGTACAAAGATACATTTGCAAATTTGCAGATCATATATTTTATATCATATAAATTTTTACAAAGGGTGAGGTATGTGCAGGAGAATAGGGAATATTCTTATTTTTCTTTGTGAAAATAATTTACAGTGTGGAGTACAAACAATGTGCGGGGGAGAATTTTAGGAAGCATGTCCAGATACTATGTGTACGAAAGAAGTTGTGTAGACATCGTTGTGCAGAGCAAGCATTGTAGAAAAGACATGGGCTGAGACAAAAATGTTGACGAAATACGAACCCCACTAAAATATCAACAACGATATCACATAAGTCCAACATTTTCTTTGATATGATTGCAATCAACAAATATGCATTCTTTAATACTAGGATATTATCAATAAAATCATTTAGCGCCAAGTGTGGCAAACCACACATTGAAATCTTCCTTCGTTTAATGGACTTCCTCTGCACTTCCACACATATGCCTAATTTGAAACATATCCGGAAATATGAACATATGCATTATATACAATTAAAATATTATTAATAATATAAGCATAAAGTATGCATTTTTAATACTAAAATATATAATCAATTAAATAGAAATAGTATGCAATATTTAAAACTAAAATATTATCAATAATCTAGGCATAGTCAATTTTATTCAACAAATATGCACTATTTAATATTAAAATATTAGCAACAAAAATTTTTTGTGATAAGTGGGGCGATACAATCATTTAGAGCTTCCATCACACAATGGAGTTCTTCCACACTTAGGCACATATGCCTAATTTGAAACAGATTTAAAAATTCAAAAGGATATTCGAAAATACAAAGATTTGCATTATTTACACTTAAAATATAACAAATAATATCATACACATCACTCACTTTACTATAATATTAGAAATAAAAGCCTCTAATGTAAACGTAATTGTCAATTGGTAATGCGACTAACCAAAATGTGTTATTGAGTACGAAGATATTTTCCACTATGAGAAAGTTTTATGCAAAAAGACTCAATTAAATAGAAGTATAGGAAGAGTTTTTACTATGGGTTTGTGTAGGATATTTGTTTTCAAATGTGATACATATTCCCTTGTGTTATATTTTAAGCACATCTGTTTTTGATGGCAATGAGGTAGACGGAAGACAAACTATGTTCCACACATTACAAAAATACACTATTGGAGGCACTACAAAATATTTTCATAACGCCCCTAGGCATTCTATTCTCATTGTTGGGCAAGAAAAATGACTTATGCTCATTACAGGTTTAACTCTACACCTATGAACATGTCCCTACGATTAGGAATGGCCTCCCTTGTCTCTTCTACTTATGGTTATGCTTGGCTCTAGAAAAATTGTGACAACATCCATAGCACTCGAAAACTACCCAACATTCGAGATTTTCTAGTTAACCACACTATCTATACTCAACCACGATCCCCTCCTACCTTTTCCATGTCCAACATCACTACATCTGATCACTAGCCCCCTCGAATCAACATACATGGTGTTGATGCCTGCAAAAACAAAGATGTTGCAAAAATATACAGTTTGACTCACAAAAACAACTGTGCATAATGCCCCGCAAGCTTAGAAATTAGGCAATTGTATGTTCATAACACTATATGCCTTATCCACATGGGTTCTAGAATAAAATCAAATGTATGTGAAATTTAGAACACATAGATAACAACAAAGAAAATCACAATGCAGAGCTATGGAATAAAATGTTGTGCGTCACATTTATTTTTATACAGGTACAGGTTCAATGTAGGAGAAACATCCCCCTCAACATAATCAGTTCTCCTTTTATGCACATCCTTAGCAACTATTTCTGTTATTCTTCTTTCTAATAGAGAGAAGGTGAAAATACACAATGAAAAATGACCCTTATTTTCATAGAATCTACAACTTATTCAGATTTGGTATTTACAATATTTAAATCTCACTGAAGGAGACAAAGTTGACTTTTCTAGCCCAACATGTGGTCAGTCCACCAGATTTTCAAACCCCCTTCATTTTCCATGATAAACTTGGTTTAATGCTCCTGCATCAGACTCCCCGAGAAGAAATAATCATAAGATCCTACTCATAAGGTCCTCGATAGAAAAACCTTCCTTCTATAGAGCCGCAATACTCATCCATGTATAATCCTCAATCAGACGTTCCTTCCACTTGACTAAAAACTCCATATACTCCTTTTCCCTAGTGTGATTTGCAATCTTGGTGTCTAGGACTCTCTCAACATCTAGATCCTCTACCATAGGCATCTCCTTTATCCAATGTTGTTCGCTAACCTTCTTACTACTCCCACTTGTTGTAGTGGCATCCTCATCATCAGCTTGATAGGGATATAAATCAACCACATTGAAGATAGGGTTAATACTTGGGCCCATACGTAGCTCCTATTCATAGGAATTTGTAGAAAACATTCTGAGTATTCGGCAAGGTCCTATTTTCTTCATTTTGAGCTTGTTATACTCCCCTCTTAGAAACCTCTCTTTTCTCAAATGTGGTAAGAACATGTCCCCTACTTCAAAATTTACCTGTTTCCTTCTCAAATCTTCTCTATGTTTGTATTTGTAGTTGTTTTCCTATAAATTTTGTTTTATTTCCACACATAATTCACTTATTGTTGCTGCAAAATCCTCCCCATCAATACTCCTTTCCTCGCGTTTTCCAAAATCTCTTAGCTCACAAACTCCTCTAGGGTGAATTCTATACAAAATCTGAAATGGAATCTTTCAAGTGTTCCTATTTGGCAAATCATTGTATGCAAACCTAGATTCAGCTATTATATGGTCCTACTGCTTCGGATGCCCTCTAATAAGGCTCCTCAATATGTTTTCGATACTCATGTTCACAACTTTAGTTTTCCCATCAAATTGTAGGTGATTGGTTGAGCTAAAGTTCAATTTCATTCCAAGCTTCTTCCACAAAGTCCTCCAAAACTATCTTGTGAACCCAGTGTCCTGGTAATAAATGATACTCTTTGGTAAGACATGCAATCAAACAACCTCATTGAAAAACAAATGAGTCACATTTGTAGTATCACTAGTCTTGCAACATGGGATAAAGTAAGCCATCTTCATAAACCTATCCAGAAATACAAGTATAGAATCCTTACCTTGATGTGTCCTCAATGAACCCAAAGCAAAATCCATACTCATCAATTTCCATGGTCTACTTCGGATGGGTAGATGAGTATACAACCCAAATTTTTGACTTGTCCCCTTCACATGGTAACATACTCTGCATTTTCCCACATATTTTTGCACATCAGTTCTCATCCTCAGCTAGAAGTAGAAGTGTTCTAGTTGCCCAAATTTCTTTTCCACACCAAAATTCCCAAGAAATCCTCCATTGTGCTTTTCCTACATCTAATTCTCTCTCATTGAGAAATGGGGAATACATAACTGACTGTTTTTTAATATAAAACCATCCTTCAACATAAAAGTCTTCCAGGGGATGGTATATCTTCTCACGAGGTTCTTGCATGCTTCAAAATCCTCTTGGAATTCAACATCATCCTCATACAAGTCCTTAAAATAGTCAAAGCCCAAAATATGAACATGGCTCTCCTGCATGATCAAACACCTCTTTCTCAAAGCATTGGCTACCTTGTTCTCTTGTCCACTCACATGTTTCGGAATAAAGCTAAAACTTTGTAGGAATTGTACCCACTTGGCATACTTATGGTTAAACTTATGTTGCTCCATTATATATTTTAATGTAGAATTGTCAGAGAACAAAAATACTCCTTGGGCATCAAATAGTGCCTCCAATGCTTCAATGGTTGAAGCACTACATAAAATTCCTTGTCATAAAAGGAGTATTTCTACTTTGATTCACTCGACTTTTCGCTGAAATAAGAAACATGTCTTCCTTCTTGACTCAATACTTCTCCAATGGATGTACCACTAGAATCACATATGACCTAGAAAAGTTGATTGAAGTCATGTAGCTTCAACAACAACTTCTCAGTGATTTTTTTTCTTCAAGAGCTGGAAACTTTTCTCTACTGATGATATCCAACAAATCGGTTATATATCATTCTTGATTGTCTCAATGATAGGTGCACAAATACCACTGAAATTCTTGATCAACTTTCAATAGAAGCTAGCTAACCCATGAAAACTCCTAACATCGAAAATGCTCTTGGGTGAAGGCCAACTCGCAGTTGCCTCTATTTTCTCCATATCAATTTTTAACCCATCCTTTGAAATGACAAAGGTTAAGTATACCAACACACTCTTCATGCGAGTACACTTCTTCAAGTTAATTAACAATTTTTCTAGTTGCAATATTTCTAGAACATACGTTATATGCCTAAGTTGTTCTTCCTTTGTTTGGATGAAAATCAAAATATCATCTAAGTAAACAATAACAAACTTACCAACAAACTCCTTCAAGACACTGTTCATCAACCACATGAATGTGCTTGGCTCATTTGTCAGTCCAGACGGCATTACCAACCATTCATATAGTCCACTATTGGTCTTCAAAGTTGTTTTCCACTCAACCCCTTCTCTTACCTAGATCTAATGGTAACCAGTTTTCAAATCAACCTTTGAAAAGTAGGTTTCCCCACTCAAACAGTCCATCATGTCGTCCATACGTGGCAATGGAAATTTGTGACTCATCGTCATCTTGTTAATTACTCTGGAATCTGTGCACATCCTCCATTCTCCATCTTTCTTTAGACTAAGCATCACAGGGACAACACATGGACTTAAGATCTCCCTTAGTAATCCTTTGTCCAGTAGTCCTTGAACCTCCTCGCTTATCTCTTTATTCTCCTTGGTTGTGGTTCAGTAAGTAGCTTTATTCGGAAGGCTTCCTCCTGGCATTGAGTCTATGTGATGGCTTCTACTTCTCTAGGGTGGCATCTCACTTGGAAAGTCATCTACCACGATATCACTAAATGCATGCAACATATCTTGAATCTCAACAAGTAAATCTATAAGTTCAGTGTGCAGAGGTATTACCTTTGGCTTGCAGACCACCACATAACTAAACTCCTCTTCCTCCATCTGCTACAAAAATTCCTTTCCTCCCAATATCAATTCTCTTGAGTTTCCTATCCCAACAGTTTCTCTCTCCATCATGAACCAATCTCCTATCAAACTACTAGGCTTGTCCCAAAAAAAGGTGTTAGACATCCATTGGGATGATGTCACAAACTACCTTTTCTTATATCGACCAATCTGGAACTCTGCTTCGCTCTGCTCACTTACCAAACATTGGTGACCTTTCTGCAACCATGACACTTTATATGGTGTCAAATGCTTCAACCTTTTCAATCCAAGTTTTTCCACCATTTCTATGGAAACTAGATTGTCAATTCACTCACTATCAATCACCACTTTATAGCATTTTCCTCAAGCCTTACAAACAATCCTAAACATGGATTTCCTCTGTGTTGGTTTAGCAATCTTCTTGGTGGGTTTCAACAAGACCTTATTCATCATTAAATCTTCTCTCATTATTGGTACACTTTCTGCCATAGGTGCCTATTCTTATGTTTCTTCTAGTTTAGTTACATATGCATCTCTTTTTCATCCTTTCTCATTCTTAGGACACTCAAGATATCTGTAACCCAACTACCCACATTTATAGCAATGGTAGATAGTCTCTCTTCCTCTTTCTCTACCTTTACCTATCCAGTAAGGTATTCCTCCTCTGGATTCACCTTCTTTCCCTTGTTGTCCTTACTATCTCAAGTTCCTTGCATTATTATTTCAAGCTGGAGCCTTCACTCTTCCAGTTTTCTATCTTTTCTCCTCTAAAACCATGACCTATGCTTGAATTCTACTTGTTCATTATCTTCTCTTCTACCTTCAAGGAAAAATGGTAGTCTTGCTCCATCATCTAGGGAGAAAGCATGTTGATCTCATATTGAATTTATAGCATCAATCCACTTATATACCTTGATGTCTTCTCCAGGGTGTCTTCTACGTAACTCACCCTTGAATTCACCCTGTAAAACTCCTTAGTATATTCTCTAATGGTTAGTAACCTTTGCTTGAGCTTATGAACATATCTGTAGAGTGATAGATGATAGTATTTTTTGGAGAAACTTCCCCTTCATATTGATTATCATCTACTCCAAAATTTTAATCAATGGTTACCCCTTTCTAATTATTTCATCTTACATATTGTCCCACCACAATACATCATGGCCTTTCAACCTAGTTACATCAAAATTTACCTGCTTACCTTATTCTATCTCTTCGTATTTGCAATACTTGTCTATTTTTCTAATCTAGCCATCAAAGTCTCAGCTACCATACTTCCATCATAGGTAGGCAACTCAGGTTTCCCTCTTGAACTTGAGCTTAAAATTGACCTCAATAGTTTAACCTTTGTAGCTTCATCCATAAATGCAAATCTTTCTGTTGTGTTAGTTTTTGTAGCATCGGATGTCTTCTAGCCATGAAATTTGTTGGAGAGGCTAGAATACATGAGATTTACAAAACCTAGAAATCATTTCTGGAAATTCCAAGTATAAGTGAATTAATTAGATTATTAACAAGTTTTTGAATATTTACTATGTTTAAACCTAGGGAATATTGTTAATTAATCATTGTTAATTAAGAAAAGGAGAGAATCATCCAGAAACTCACACAGATCGATCCAGAGATGATCCTATCCACTAAGTTTAATATTGTCCATTGGTGCTCCAATATAGGATTATAAGAGGAGGTTGATATCGTGATGGAGAAGACACTTCAACAATTCGATTTCTTGGCAGATTGATTTCTAGAGTAGTAACAGTTAGTTGTCAGACAGAGCTAGAGATTGAAAGAGTGAGAGAGGGGCATAAACATTGAGGTTAGAGGAGGCATTTCGAATCCAATGAGTGCATCTACAGAGAGGCAAAAGAGCCACAGAGAGGCTGGCATTGGGACAATGCAACAACTTCTAGAGGCAAGATCGATTTGACGAGAGGGAGACACATCTTCAATTCCAGGGGTTGAGAAGGAGTCCCAGAGTGTTAGAGAAGCACCTTTCTAGTTAGAAGAAGCCATAAAAAATTCATCAGAGACCAGGGTTAGGCTACGCATCTATAAGGTTGTGCAGTGGCTAACGCAGAGGGTTACAAGGCCAAATTTATGAAGGAAAGTCATGCCGGGAGTCTGTCTCTTGGATGAGGAAAATTCCACACTACATTTTTTCTAATATTTTTCTTTGTATGATTGCCAAATTTTGACATCCAGTTATACAAATAATTTGTCATTGCAACATAATAATAAAACCCTTACTAGATGCACCAATTTTCCCAAGTTTGCTTTTGCCGAGGAATTTAGTCCAAAAATAATTGTGTTATTTTTATGTGTGTGTGCTAGCATTTCTAAGTTTCCAACACATTATTTTTCCGCCATATATTATTTGTGAAGGTTGCATTGCATTTATTTCAATATTTGTCGTAACAAATAATTTTTTAATTAATTAACATTTAGGAGAAAGAATATTAGTTTGTGCAATAGGATTCCATGTTGGAATTTTCATAAGGTATCATAGTGTAGTTGATTATATGGAGAGCTCAGAAACAAAGGAAAGGAATTTCATTGCTCATCAAAGGAAGTAAGCCAAACTACCTAAGGGTAGTGCAGTAATTTTCTGAGAGGCTAGATTACCCAAGGATGTTTAATTTTTCTGTGAGAGGGCCAAAAAAAATCGATCCTTCTAGATCAAGTGATTCCAAAGGTAGATGGAGTAGCTCAGTCCTTTAATTGTGCAGATATCTAGTTGGACACAGGGGTTTCATAGTAGTTCTCTAGAGTAGATCCAACGTCAAGGTGGAAGAGAGAAGCACACACAACAGAGGGAAACATTCTCTTAGGGGACTTCCATTTTTAGAAGTTTGATTTTTCTAGCAGCAGATTGGCAGTAGTTGATTGCATAATTCCTCTCCAAAGGATAGTGCGAGTAGCAGATCCAACAGTCACGCAACGGGAAGGAGGGAGATTTTTGTGTTTATTTTCTCCAATTTCGAGTTTCAGAAATTTTGCAACTTTCCAGGAATGAAAATACAAGATTTCCATAGGAGGCTGTGTGAGTTATCCAGAATGTAGATATGGGCAACATGTTGACTTCGAGTTGCTGGAGGAAGTGCGATTTGTCTAGTGTGAGTAGCAAAGAAAAGAAGAGTCCAACTAGGGACTAGGCTCAAAAGGAGATAGTGGGGTAGGAAATCTAGGTGGAGGAGGAGTATGAGACTCTAGTGGGCTATTTGTGTAGGGTCTAACACAATTGAAACAAGGATATCATTCAGATCAGTTTTAGATTGTTGCATAGGGACCATCACCTTTTCTACAGTGGCCCACAGTATCATAGTAGTAGGTTTAGTGTTAGTAGATGCAACCAGTCATTTAGATCACAACTACAAATCTAGTTGCAGTTAGCACAAGTGAGATAGTTACAAAGATAAATACACTGACACAAGCAACATGAATTGTGAAATTATAGTATCCAGATGGAGTTCCATAAAAAATATCCCTAATCCAAAGCTACATAGTGTAGTTTCCAGTGCAGGAGGATAGTACAAGTTTCGAAGAGGGAGCAGAGAGATTTCCCATAGGGAGATCAAGACTCAGAGGGAGTCCAAATTCAGATGGAGAAGCCCTATGGAATCTAGTGCTTCAAGATCTGAGAGATCGGACTCATTATTGCAGTAGTTACAGTAGTAATGTAGAAGCATCAAGATAGAAATAGTAACAATAGTATGAGTAGATCAATTTTTTATGTGATGGCAGTCATACCTTCTGGAGTGAGGTGGGGTGTCTTTGTGTTGTAGCCCCACAGCATTACAGATGGGAAGGGTCCCTGAGGAATCCACCACTTGGATCCATACATGGCTATGGGGGCCTAAAATATTGAGTAGCAGGATGGATTAGTGGTAGTGGACGTAGTTAGAGATCAAGTAACAGTTGCAAATATGAGTAACAGTTAGATGTTGGGGAGCACAATGAGGAGTTGGTAGTAGTGTAGTTGGCATAGTGCAAAGTCAGTTGCAGTGCAGATCCTTCAGCGACAGTGAAGATGCTAGTAGCAGTTATATACATGGGAGATATATGCATTACAATCATCACAATTGCTTCAATATTTTGGATGCTTTTGAGTTACAGACGTTGTAATGGCAACAACAACAAATGAGAGGGAGTTGCATTGCAAATGCAATGTTGGAAGCAGTATCGTAGTGTCAACAGCAGCACGAAGGCAGCGCATATCAAGTTTTCATAGCGGTTGGTAGGAAGTCTCACTAGACTTAAGGAGCATAACAGGAGATGATGCATAGACAAGGTGTTGTGGTAGGATGTGCATCAATATAACAGATTCCTTGCTAAGTGGGAGTGTTAGTTTTGGTAACCTCAGATGTGTTCTAGCCACGAAATTTGGTGGAGAGACTAGAATACATGGCATCTCCAAAACCCATAAATTGTTTCTGGAAATTCCACCTAGAAATGACTTAATTAGATTATTAACCAGTTTTTAAAAATTTCCTAAGATTAAACTTAGGGACTATGGTTAATTAATCAATATTAACTAAGCTAAGGCGAGAATCATCCAAAAACTCACACGTATCGATCCAGATATGATCCTAGCCATTGATTAAGTTTTAATCTTGGTTGTTGGTGCTCCAACATAGGATTATAAAAGGAGGTCGACGTGGTGATGGAGAAGACACTTCAACAGTTTGATTTCTTGGAAAATCGATTTCTAGAGTAGTAGCAGTAAGTTGCTAAAGAGAGAACTTTAGATTGAAATAGTGAGAGAGGTCCAGTGACAGTGAGGCTAAAGGAGGCATTACATCTCCAATGAATGAATTTATGGAGAGGCAGAAAAGCCATAGAGAGGCTGACGATGGGGAAACACAACAACTTCTAGAGGCAAGATCGATTTGCTGAGAGGGAGAGACACCTTCCTTTTCAGAGGCCAGGAAGGAGTCCCATAGTGTTGGAGAAGCATATTTCCAATTAGCAGAAGGAATAATGACTTCATCAGAGACCAGTTTGAGGCTAGACCTCCAATAAATTGCACAGATGCTATACTAGAGGCTTAAAGGGATGAATTTCTAAAGCCATGTCATGCTGGCAGTTTTCCTATGGGGTGAGGAAAATTCCGCACCATATTTTTGCCAGTATTTTTCTCTATAGTATTTCAATATTTTAGCATCGAGTTGTACTCATAATTTCTCACTGATGGATAATAATAAAACTCTCAGTTACTGCTCTGGTTTTCCCATGTTGGGTTTTTCCAAGGAATTTTGTCCAAAAATAATTATGGTATTTTTATGTGTGTGTGCTAACATTTGTTAGTTTCCATCACATTATTTTTATACAATATTTTATTTGTGAAGGTCGAAGTGCATTTATTTTGATAATTTCCATAGAGGATAAACTGTTAATTAATTAACAATTAGGAGAAATAATATCAATTGCTGCAATAGAATTCCATATTGGAATTTTCACACGTTTTATCTCCTTCTTCTGAACCATTGTCATCTCTAGCCTCAGAGCCTTGCTACTTTCTTGATAAGGTGGTCAGTGTTTAGCTCAAAAATCAAAGTTGTCAAAATCATTGAAAATATTAATGATCACGTCTGTCTCCGTGATACGACCCCAATGCAACTCGTTTCACTCAAAACAGAGCTCGTATGAGGAAGATATTGCATCATTTCGGCTTTGAAAAAAATACAAATTTTGCAAAAAAAATTACAATCACTGCATAGTCACCATTCCATACAGCTGACCTGGTAGGTCAAAGTGTTGGTCAATGACTAATGGGATCTAGCCAAGTGTTGTATTGTGGTTGGTCTGCAGTGTGGTGATTTGGCTTGGTTTCATTGGTTGGAGGAAGGACCAATGAGGAGGAGACATGTGGCAAGCCCAGAGGCCGCCACATGTCCCTCCACAAACGTCGGGCATTATTGGCATGCAATGGTAAAATTTTATGGCAGGTCGGTGGAGTCGACCGCGCGACCTTGCCCGCACAGATCCAACATCTTACCATTCTACTGCACCAATGGTTCTTAACATTCAATGGTCATAACTTCTATTTAAAATTTAAATGGTTTGCGGTTCGAGACGGAGAGGGCCAACCCCCTCCCATGTGACCACTACTACATAACCATCGGCTAACGGTTAACCAAAACCATGCCAGATTAAGAACTAATCATGATTAACATTAATTAAACACGAGCTTATCCACTAATTAACTTCTATTTAATTTGGCGGTCCGAGAAATTTGGAAATTCCTCCATTTTTGGCAGGATTAACTCGAGTTCTCTAGTTTTAGGGCAGTTTTCCTAGGGGAAAGTGTTTTTTCCATAACTTTTGCAATTTTCGATCAAATGGGGCTAAGAAAAAGTAATTCCTAGATGATTTTGATGTTCTGCGCACATTGAAGCAGGTTTTAGGAGCAATAGTGCATTGTAAACAAAACTTTTTGCCATTTTGAGCTAATACAGAGGCCCAAGCCACAGAAGATGGACCAAGAAGATGTAGCTGAGGAGGGGTGAACTCCTTCATCAAAACACTATGTTGAGTGTTCATTTTGATGGTTTTATATACATTTTTATGCTTTTTTTCAACACTTTACTTACATGCTATTTTTCTCATGAATTTGACATAAAAATTGAAAACAATTTACCTGTTCATTCACAAACGCCATAAAGGAAACCTATGCACACAAAGAAAATGATATATGAATTTGAAATTAGCACAAAAAAACTAACATTCAACAACAGATCAAGTTGGTACCAGAGCAAAGGTTATTTTCTTGATTGCTTGAGTTTTGTGCAAGTAGGGTTTTAATGGTTGCAAATTTGTGATGCTTACAAGGCTAAAGCTATAGAGAGGAGAATGGAAATTATTGGTTGCAAATCCTGAGGTAATGCCCAAAAGAAGGAGAGCCACAAGGCCACAATCTCCACCCAAATTTTCAATCCCAGCTGCACTTGAAGCACCTCAAGTTTTACCTTCAATTGAGATTGAGGAGGTACAAGCATACCAGAAGTTGAGCTTGAATCCAAGGCCATCATGTCTGTAGCAGGAGAGACTGAAGGTCTTTCATAAGAGGAAGAGTTCAAGAAATATTTATATGATTTAACTCAGATGGTTATAGTTCTCTATAAAGAGGGGAATACTACAATGGTTAGAGAAAGTTATAATTTCCCACATGAAGAGGGAAGATCATAAAATAAAATAGATGAAAAGAAGGATTCAAAGGGAAATGGAGGAAAGCCTCCTCCATCTCCACAATCTTCATCATATTCTTCATCATCCTCATCATCTTAAACAACATCATCTTCCACTTCCACGACAAAAATTGTTCATACTCATTCAAAAACCCCAAAAGAGAAAACACCCTTACTCAAATTGGACATTAAGCTTGAACTTCCCATGTACAATGGTGAGGTGAATGCGGAAAAGTTAGACAATTGCATTCGACAATTGGAGGTTTATTGTAGAATTCATAACCTTTAAGAAGACGACATAAAAATCCAATTGGCTTCATTGAGGTTAGAAGGAGTAGCACTAGTTTAGTGGGAAGAAAAGACTTAAGAGGAAATGTAAATTCATTATAAAATATCCATTTATTGGGTTGAATTTGTTTCTTCAATTAAAATAATTTTTTATCCTTTAGCCTATATGCAAATATCCATTATGAGTTGGCAAAATTTTAGGCAACTCAACAGTCAAACAGTTCAAGACTACACCCAAGAGTTTAGGAAAAGGGCTTTGTTGTTAGGAGTAAACTTGAATTCCCAAGATACTCTCTCGAAATATATTGGGGTTTTATATTCCTAATTGAAACACACTATCCTTATGTTCAATTGAAGAAATTTAGATGTGGTACATGTGCAAGCCATGCACCTTGAAGCAAGAGGAAATAACATTTAGGAAGAGGATAGTAAGAAGAATCCATTCAAGGGAAAGGAGAAAGAGAAGGGTGGAAAATGGAAAGGAAAGAAGAATGCAAGTGTAAAGAAAGAATGGGAGAAAAATATATGCTAGATTGTTCCAAAGCAGGACATGATACCCACTGTTGGAAATTACATCCCAAACTAAGGCCTAAGAAACCAAACAATAAGGGGAAAAACGATGACCGCTACCACACAACATGATCTTGGATCTGATTCTGGTGATGAGACCAAGATTTCAGCCATGGTCACAAAAGGAAAGGAAGTTATATCAAGCAATGGTTCTTCACATAGTCATAACAACACTCCAAATGAAGAATTAAGGATAGAGTTGTTCCATGTAAGGGTAATTTCAAGTCATACAAATATTGATGCATTATTTGATAGAAGGTCACAATCAAACTTAAAATACTTAGTCAAAAAGCTTAATCTTGAAACTGTACCTCATCATAAGCCATAACCCTTGGGTTGGAGAGTCAATAATGCAAATTTACAAGTTACAAGGAAATGCGTATTCTGGTTTTCCATAACTAAAAAATTCATTGATGAAGTTGAGTTAGATGTAGTTCCACTTGACATCTCAAGAATCATTTTGGGGAGTTCGTATTTATATGATAGGAAAGCAGTATTTTATTGCCATGAGAAAAAATACCATTTTCTCAAGGATGGAGTGGAGTATGTTGTGAGAGCCCATTGAAAAATGTTAAACATTTCTTTGGTTAATGTAGGGCAGATGAAGAGACTAGTAAATGCAAGTAAAAAAATTGTGCTTCTTATGATCAAGAAAAAGAATGATATATATTATGAATCTTTTGAAGTTTGTGATGATAAGTTAAAATATGATTTGTTTGATGTGGTAAGAAAGCATGGCAATAAGTTTCAAGGACTAAAGTGGTTACCTCCCAAGAGGGGAATTCAGCTTGAGATATCGCTGGAACAGGATGTTCCACTTCCAAACATTGGCATGTATCACATGTAGATTATGGAGGGCATGGAAATCAAGAAGAAAGCTCAAGAATTACTAAAAAAGAAAATCATACACCCATCTACTTCACCATGTGGTTCACCCATTGTTTTGGTGCCAAAGAAGGATGGGACATGGTGCATGTGTGTGGATTTTCATGCACTGAATAAAATAATGGTAAAGAATTGTTATCCACTCCCAAGAATTGATGATTTGCTTGATCAATTGAGGTATGCCAATTATTTCACTAAGTTGGACTTACAAAGTGGCTATTATCAAGTTAGAATACTTGAAGAGGACATTTGGAAAACCACATTTAAAACTAGACAAGGAATGTTTGGGTGGCTTGTTATGCCTTTCGGTCTTACAAATGCTCCAGCTACTTTCATGAGAGTTATGAATGATGTATTGAGACCATTTCTAAATGATTTTTTCATTGTTTACTTAGATGATATTCTCATATTCAGCAAATCCAAAGATGAACATGTCATGCATGTGAACAAAGTACTTGATGTCTTGAGAAAAGAATAGTTGTTTTTAAAGATGTCAAAGTGTGAATTTGGCAAGAATTCTTTAGTGTATTTGGGACACATTGTTGGAGGAGGTGAGATGAATATAGACCACTCTAAGGTTGAGGTCATTGTGAATTGGCCCAAGCCTAATACAGTTATAGAGGTAAGAAGATTTGTAGGGGCAACACAATATTGGAGGAAATTTATTGCTAATTTTTCTTCTATTGTAGCTCCACTACATGCATTGACTAGTGTCAAGAAAGCCTTCCATTGGGGAGATGTACAAAAAAAAAAACATTTGATGCTTTAAGACAAAAGATCAGTTCAACACTTGTATTGGCTCTTTTGGATCTTAGACAACCATTTGAGATTCAAATGAATGCTAGTGATTATGCCATGGGAGCAGTTCTTATGCACCATGGTAACCCCATTTCATTTCATTCTAAAATTTTTAATGGTGTTGTGACTAACTATCCCACTTATAAAAAAATAACATTACTCATTGGTACAAAGTGTTAAGAAATGAAAACACTACTTTATGGGGAAGGAGACCATTATCCATACCGACCATCCACCATTGTAGTACTTACAGTGACAGTCAAAGTTATAGCAATCACGATACTTCAGATGGATGGGTTTTCTACAACAGTTTAATTTTGTTATCAAGTAAAAAAGGGGAATCTGCAATAGGGTAGCTAATATGATTTCTAGGACTATTGTAAATTCATCGATTATACTCAAGCACAATTCTATTTTACACGAAAGTTACCTTGAGCAATATGCATATGGTAATGAATTTCAAGATCTGTATGCAAGCTTGAGGCAAGGAAACGAAGTTGAAGAGTTATATTACCATGTACATAATAGTTTTTTGTATCACTTGGGTAAGTTAGGTATTCCAGAGGGAGAAAGAAACAATATCATAAGGGAGGCGCACACATCATTGATTGCTAGACATTTTCATGTAGGAAAGACAATAGCGAGTCTCCAAAGGTATTGTTATTGGCCATGCATGTTTGAAATTGTATCTTGTTTCATTAGAGGATTTTCTTTGTGTGAAATAAGTAAGCCTAGCAATAGTAAACTAGGATTGTATACTCCACTTTTGGTACCTTCATGTCCATGGGAGAGTATCTCAATGGATTTTGTAGGAGATCTTCCATTGTCAGGGAAAGGTCATCATTACTTGTATGTAGTTGTAGACAAGTTCAACAAGATGTGTATTCTAACACCATGTAAAAAGAAAATTACAGTTGAACAAA
This sequence comes from Pinus tabuliformis, assembly GCA_031772625.1. Classification (NCBI taxonomy): domain Eukaryota; kingdom Viridiplantae; phylum Streptophyta; class Pinopsida; order Pinales; family Pinaceae; genus Pinus; species Pinus tabuliformis. Next base: position 965,627,854 of record CM062808.1, read on the forward strand.
CAACTCATATTTTCTTTCAAAATATTTGGGTTCATTTTGGTCTTCCTACTTCCATTCTAATTGATCGAGATTCTCGATTTGTTGGGAATTTTTGGTCAAATGTGTGGGACATGATGGACACTAAGTTGAAGAAGAGTACAACCTTTCATCCACAAACAGATGGAAAAACCAAGGTGGTTAACAAGAAAATCATTCATCTTCTAAGAGGATATTATAGCAAACATCCCAGGTTGTGGGATGAATAGTGGCATTACATATGACATGCATACAACAGGGCAAAGCATTTTTCCAAAAACACATCACCATTTGAGGCATGTTTTGGGTACTTGCCGAGATCACCATTGGAATTCATCTTTGAGAAATATTTCGCCATCAATGTTCATAGCGACATCGATAAGGAAAAGATGCTCATTGAGAAAATTCAGTTGATACATCACATAGTGCAAGAACAACTTGAAAAGAGTGAAAGAAGCTACAAGGAAAGGCATGAAAAACACCATGTTGATCATAAATTTCAAGTTGGAGACAAATTTTGGTTATAGATTAGCAAAGAGAGACTTCAAGGGGAAGGTAAAAAGTTGAAGCCAATCCATTATGGTCCTTTTAAAATTCTGGAAACTATTGGTAATAATGCATTTAAACTAGATTTGCCTCCTTATATGCAAATATGCTCTGTTGTTATAGTTGAGAATTTGAGATTATTTGAGCCTCCTTTGATTGATGATCAAGGAGAGCATGTTTAGCTTCCATCAATAGATTATTTCTCGCCAGAATATCTTGATGAACTTGATCATAATCTCATACTTGACAGAAGAGCTATAACTTCAAAGAGAGGGAATTTCGAATACGTTTGAGTGGGACTCAAGCGACAAAATCCTTCTAAGCCAAATGGATATAGATTGAGAGGGTGAGGGAGTTATACCCTCACCTGCTGAAGAATTGGTAGTATATTTTCAGTTCCAGAAGGCTTCTAGTGGGGAGGAATGATCAAGTGATTAGTATTTAGCTCAAAAATCAAAGTTCTTAGAATTACTCAAAACCTAAACGACCACATCCACCTCGATGATACGACCCCAACGCAACTTGTTTCACTCAAAATGGAGTTCGTATTAGGAAGATACTGTGTTTTGTCTACTTTTCCAAACAGAAGAATCTTTAAAAAAAAGTACAGTAACTACACAATAAATAGTTCGTACTGCTGACATGGTAGGTGACTAGACAAGCCAAAGTGTTGGTCAATAGCTAATGGGATCTCACCAAGTGGTGCATTGAGGTTGTTCTGTAGTGCATTGAGTTGGCCTGATTTCACTGGTTGGAGAAAAGCCCAATGAGGAGGAGACATGTGGCAAGCCCGAAGGCCGCCACGTGTCCCTCCCCAAAGGTCGGGCATCATTGGCATGTAGTGGTAAAATTTATGGCAGGTCGGTGGAGTCGAACTGCGACCTTGCCCACATAGATCCAATGTCGTACTGTTCTACCACACCAATGGTTCTTAACATTCAATGGTCATAAATTCTATTTAAGTATAAATGGTTTGCAGTTGGTGGAGGAGAGGGCTAGCCCTACAGGACAACCCCCTCCCATGTGACCACTACTACATAATCGTCGAGTAACGGTTAACCAAAAATGTGAAAAATTAAGCGCTAATCACGACTAACATTAATTAAACATGAGCTTATCTAGTGATTAACCTACGGTTGAGTTGCCGGAAAATTTGGTGGTCCGACAAATTTGAAAATTCCTCCATTTTTGGCAGGATTATCTGGAGTTCTCCAGTTTTAGCAGAGTTTTCATAAGGGAAACTGGGTTTTCCATAACCTTTGCGATTTTCGACCAAATTAGGCTTAGAAAAAGTCATTCCTAGATGATTTTTATGTTTTGAGAACATTGAAGAAAGTTTCAACAAAAGTAGAGCATTGTAAACAACACGTTTTTCCATTTTGAGCTAATACAGATGCCCAAGCCATGGAAGCTCGACCAAGGAGATGTAACCAAAGAGGGATGAACTCCTTCATCAAAACACAGTGTTAAGTGTTCATTTTGATGGTTTTTTGTAATTTTGTTTGTTGTTGTTCATCAATTTACTTACACGCTATTTTTCTCATGAATTTGATATAAAACTTAACAAAAATCTACGTGTTCATTGATAAGCACCATAAAGGAAACCTATGCACATGAAGAAAATACTAAGCAGTTGTTTTAAATTTTGAAGTGGAAATTAGCACAGAAAAACTAACGTTCAAAAATAGATCATTATTGGTCTCCATGGCTTCTAAACAAGCTTGGATCCTTTGTATCTCCTCTTGGAGTTCTACATTAGCTACGAGCCTTCCTCCATGACCTTGTTCCCTTCTTTCTCGCATTGCCCTCTCTCTTTTCAATATAAAACACCGCCAACACAAAATGTATCTCTATCACAACCATAAGTCTGTCACAAACCCTCTCTAATAACAAAATTTTATCATAATGAGGTAGCCGTAAGACAAATTGTGTTCCATACACTAAAGAAATACACTATTGGAGGTTGTTACACAATAATTTGTCACCATTGGTCACCGTCCCTATCGCCCCGTTCCCGTACATTGGAGGACGCATTCCGGGACCTGTGAGCAGTGACATAACCCAAAAACACTTGCATTATGTTCCCCTGAGTATGTACTTCATGTTCCCTAAAGACACCTTCTGTAAATTATCCCTGAAAAGTGCTCTTTTTCCATTGGCGCAGGTCCACAGTGTCCTACCTGTGCCAATCACTGAGATCTTCAAAAGGGGGTGCGACCATTGGCGCTCTATCACAGAACAACACCCGCGCCAACCCAGTTTGGTAATGATTTTTGACAAACGCACGCCCATATGTTTTTCCCTTCAGATAAAAAAGTCTTTTGAGGGTAAAATCCATCGGATAGAGGTCGAGAGTCATCATCTATCCTTGACATCTATCCTTTCAGAGATAATGCCAATCCACAATGGGTGTCCTGGTTCATTAAATCTTCCTCCCTTCTCCATCTATAAATGTCCGTCCTCATGCATTAGACAAGCTAGTTTTGGAGTAATGCTAGTTGTGATTATGCTTGTCGTGAGTGATAGTGAAGCATAGAGAGGTTATGCTGCTGGAGAGGAGGTATATTGCAAGACACACATAGCTGCTCGCCCAGCCAGAGGAGAGGTTCAACGTCAGAACCTTGGTTGTAACTTTTCCCGTCTATTATTCATTAATGAACGACTGCTGTTATGGTTCCAATCTCATTGTCTACTATAATGATGTTTGATTTATTTCCTTTCTGACTGAAATATAGTTGTACCTTGGTGGATTTTATGCTTGTATCTGTTTCTTCCTTTGCATGTGCAGGTGTCCGTTCGCGAGGATCGCAAGGATTGTGACCTGCTGGAGCAAGGGGGCGGGAATCTGAACTCTGCTTCGACATTAGCGTTGGACTCCAGGTTGGTCTTCTTAATTCACCTTTAATGTACAACTAGGAACTTGCGTAGCAACGTGAATTGATTGTTGCTAGTTCTGTTTTAGGCTAGTGGGATCACCTCTTTCCGCAGAGGGGATTTACCTATCTAATAATTTGGCGACTCCACTGGGGAGAAGCTATTTGGAGTTTGTATTGCATGTTAATTTTCTCTTGTTTGCTTGAGTAAATGAGCTTTCTGGGTCAGTTTTGAGATTGTTATTTACTGTTTGATCCATCTGAACACTGTCGGCCCGACCTGGGGTCATGTTATTTATTTTTTAGGCCGCCAAGCTTTGTTGCCGCGTTTTTTACTCTGACAGTCGCGCCAGTTGGCGCATGTTGCCCAACAGTAACCTGCGCCAATATTTTGGTAGTGCAAGTTGCAGGCTGACAGCCGCGCCAGCTCTGTGAATTTTGCCTGTGTGCTTGTTGGAAGCTCTTTCGACTCGGATTTTTGTCTTTTTATATCTTTTGCAGCTTCTGGGAGTGTGTTGAAACTCTGTTTGACTGGTTGTGCCTTTATCCTTCAGTTGTTTACTTATTTCTATCGACTTTGTATTCCAGCACTAGAACATCTAGTGACTTTGCATGTCGAGCCTTCTGTGGGAAGTGCTGGTTCTTTGATTTTCCAGTCAACCTTTTGGTTGTTTTTCGCACATATCTAGTGGTTGTTAAAGCTTGATATTCTGTGCTTCGAGCAGTTCACTTCTAGCTTGATTGGATTTTATTTGACTTCATTTGAACTTAGATCACATGGTTCATTAAAAGTCTTTGTGTTTCTCCTTGCTTGGATAGTTCATCTTGGTGTTTCAGAATTGGTTCTATTTCATTGAGTGAACTTGGTTTGTTTATACTTGTGAATATCTCTTAAGATTTGTTTAAATGCATCATGCCATCTTAAAAGAAAGAAAAACAAAAGATCTTTTGCATCATATTAGTTAGCATTTATTGTTATTTGTTGCTTTTAAAAAGAAAAAGAAAAAATTTTCATTTCTTGTTATTAGCTGCATTAGGATCTTTGTTGTTTGCTGAGTGATCATTTCGTTTGTGTAAAGATCTCAACCCTCCTGTAGATAGAATTCATTGAATGAAATGACATAATTTTGGCATGTAGTTTGCATTTAGGAAGTTTTGAGAGATCACATACGGTAGGACCAAAAAACTGAAACATAATTGAAGATAAACTTTAAAATAAACTGAATGAACATAATAATGCATTGGAACCTAACGCAAACATTCTAGAGGTCTAGGTTAGAGACGTGTTCCGGCGTCTTTAAACCTGGTAGCTTACCGTCGAGTGGTTGGGTGATTCCTCCACGGTGAAACAATAGGTGCCAATACGGATTGTGCTCCCACGTACCGTCGCGTATACATTGGGAGACCCCTATAGGATTAAAACCTTTTATCCATAGGAAGCCGAGTCTGCCGCCTTACAAGCCGTAATGCACTGAACACAGCATTCGGGAAGATTGACTGCCGTACGGGAAGTCCTTGGTTTTCATCTGATTGCCAAGGTGTATAAGCAGTTTTACGGATTGTTTGGTAAACCTCTTGCCTAGTTCTCCAGAGCAGTCACTTTTGATCCTTTTTGGACTCTCTAAAAGAAAAGGTGCCAGTGAGCTTCTTGTCACTTCGTGCTCATTAAATATTCGAAGGAGACTAGAGTCATCTTTTTGTCCTTTTCTCGACTCTTAAAATATGAAAAGGTCAAGTTCAGTGTCTTAAAATTTTTTTTCCACGATAACATACTACCCGGTTAGATTTTGTTTGCGTTAGTCTGAGTAGGGTCTTGTCTCGTTAGATTGCCTAGGGTTTTGTAAAGTCCCATCCTGGCAGAATTACCAATTTCGTCTTCCGAGATACCGGTTGTGAGTGAAACTCTTTCTATTGTTCCAAGTATACAACCGCTCAATTCTTGTGCTCCGGGCGACGAGACTTATCAGTTTCATTGGAACCCTATTTGGGAACCTTCTGAAAACAGTATCCATTTTTGGGAATACACTTCTCCATTTCCTGCCGACATGGAAGACACATCCCCTACTACGACTGATGAATCCGGTATGCCAGGTGGTGAAAATCCCACCGCAATGGTCTCTACACCTGTCAGTGGCACTCCTACTGCTGAGAGGCTACCTCCAGGTTACAGAGCAATAAGCCATGTTATGTCTTCTCCCTTTCCGACCTCTATTTGGTCACAACTCAGTTTTTCCAACACGGGGCTTTTGACTCCACCAAATTATAGTACATCTGTTACCTCAGTCACAACCCCTCCAATGGTATCTGTGGCCTCGTCGACTCCTATGTTTAGTCAATCTTTATTCGGTGGTTTTGATCCTACATCGAATACCCCACCTGAAGGCCAATACGATCAGTATTTGCCACCTCATGGGTATTTGACGGGTCAACCGAATGTTGAGGTTTCAGTTCCATTGTCAATCGATTGGAGTTCCACCATTTTTCATGGTGGTCAAGCTTCGTATGCACAACTCGACAAACCACCTCAGCAAAACCTACAAGGACAATCCTTCCAAGGAAATCCTTTTGCCTCTGGTGGTCCGTTTTTCATCTCTCAACCTACTGGTAACCCAGGTCAACCTTCTATGCAACAAGCCCAACCTGGTATCCAGCAAGGTTCCCCTACTGGACACACTGGTCAATCCTTTGTTAATCTAAATCAACCCAATGTCCAGTATGGTCCAATATCTGGACAAGTTACTCAACCACTTGGTCAGCCTACTGTCCAGTATACTCAACCTTCTGGCCAAGCCGGTTAGCCTCAACCACAGTTAGGCCAACCAACTGCCTAGCCCTCTCAGCCATCTAGTTTGTTAGGACAACCTTCAGCTGCGCAACAACAGCTCCAATCCCAGCAGGTAGGCCAACCTCAGTATCAGCAGGTACAACCTTCTGGACAGGTAGGCCAACCTCAGTATCAACAAGGTTATCCTTCTGGCCAGATAGCCCAACCTACAGGACAGCCTACTGGCGCTGCTCAATCCGGTCCGTGGCCCCAATCGGGACCCCAAAACCCATCTGGTCTTCAAATGCAAGCTGGAGCTCAATCACAAACTTTTTATCAAACCCAGCCTGGTGCTCAAACTCAATTTGGAGTCCCACCACCGTATGGTTACCAGCAACCTGAAGGGCAACCTTTGTTTGCCCCATACCAGAATTACCAACAACTACAGGCGAATCCTTCGCAGATGTATCAACAGCCATATGGCGCATCTGCAGCATCGTTTGGTAATCCTTATGCTGGGGGGAAAAATACAAATCCCTACGGCCAATACGCTATGGGGCCAAATTCGTTCGGACAAAGTCCATGGGGGCAACCACCACCTGGTTGGAACCTTGGTGCTCCATCCTACCAGCAGCCCCAGATGTCTTTCAATCCTCAATTACCATTCTTAGCGACTTTAGAATTACCGGATGTGTCCAAATTGACCAATGATCCTATTCTTCATAATCCTTATTGGCCTCCGGTTCCAACCAAAATTCCTGGTGACTGTCCGAAATTCGATGGTAAAGCTAATGAAGATCCACAAGCCTATGTCATGACTTATCACTTGTGGTGTTCATCCAATTCATGGCTTGATGATTCAATTCGGCTTTGCCTTTCTCAAAGGACTCTCACTGGCTCTGCCGCTAAGTGGTATATCGAACTTAATCGCGGGTCCTTTCAGGATTTCAATTCTTTGGCTATGGCATTTCTTACTCATTTCCAGTTACCCATTCGATATGAAACGGGTACACACCTCCTCACTTCCTTAAGACAAACGACGGCTACGCATATCTCTGATCATATCCATGAATGGAGACGGCGTAGACGTATGATCAAATTTTGGATTCCCGACCAGCTTCTTACCGATTGGTTTACGACTTCGTTCGTTCCTCCAATAGCTCGGGATATTGCCATGGGAGCGTGTGTCACTGAAGAGCAAGCTATTGCGCGTGCTCAGTACCTCGATTTAGTCTATTATCAATCAGGTACATTATATGATTACTTTCCTGATGCCCCAAGACCAGGAACATCTAAAGCCCCGCCAACACCAACTGTTGACGGTATTATCGGTTCGGTTAGTTCATCCTCAAAGAAGAATCCCGCGAACCCTGGGAAGCAAAAATCGACTGCTTCAAATGAACAACCTTCCCAGGCACCACCCGTTTCAAATGTCACTTCTGAGGTTAATGCCGTCCAATCCAATACGGCAAACAAGGCCTCGAAAGAAAAGAAGAAAGGGAAAGTGAAAAATAAACCAGAGCAACCCAAACAGGAAGCCACTAAACCTCCAACCGAGGACGACGTTAAACGCAAACCCAAGTATCCTTGTCTTATCGGTGATGAGGATCACTATACCAAGGACTACCCGAGGCGGTCCGAAGTTAGTCGTTTGTTGAAGGGCGCCCCTGTGACTCCTGCGGTGGTCAAAGAGCCCTTTCCCACTCAACAAACTCAAAAAACTCAAATGGTGGCTGATCCTTCTCAGTCTCCCTCTTCCTTTGGTTCTCAAGTGTTTATGGCTGGTACGGTACCTATCAATATCAGTACTCGAACGAAAGATTATCCTCCATCTGCCGGGAAGGAGCCGGAGATTCCCTCTAGTGCTCCTCCGTTCAGTTCAGGTCCACTCCACATTGAGAGACCTACCACTGAGACGCCTCTTCGACCCCCTCCAAAAGGAGTACTCCGGAAATCCTCTTACAACCCGAATGCTCGTGCTGCACAACACTACAATATCGTTGAGGACTTAGCACAGACTCCGTCGGCTATGTCCGCTTTAGAAGTTCTCCAGAGTTGCCCTTCTCAGAGGAAGTCCTTGCTATCTGCCATTGGTGGCATAGACCCGGCTGATTCGGATTTAATCACTTTTGACTTAGAACGCCATACTCAGAGACTGCCTCCCCAAATCGCCTTCCTAATACAGGTTATCATTGATTCCAAGACCATTCATCGTACAGTAATTGATGAAGGTGCCTCAACTTGCATCATGTCTGTTGCCTGTTGGAAAGCTATTAGATCTCCAACGTTGAGCCAGTCTCCTACTACCTTGGAAGCTTTTGATGGAAGAGCGTCCCGTCCTTACGGTATACTCCCACGTTTACCCATCTCTTTGGAAGGAAATATGGTCGAGATGGAAGTCGAAGTCGTTGATGCTACTCTAACCTACAACCTCCTTCTCGGACGTAGCTGGATATACGCGATGCAAGCTGTCGCTTCATCTTTCTTTCGTATCATTCGTTTCCATCATCAAGGGAAGATCGTTACCATTGACCAGCTATCCTTCTTTGCTTCTTCTTCCGAAGGTACTATCCCGTTTGTGGAGCATACCTCCAAATTATCTGAGAGTCTGGGAGCTGGATTTTTCAAAGATCCCGCTCTTATGGGTGTTTTTCCGCTCCCTCCTCCAAATATCGCCTCTGTCAATATGATCACTACTGGTTCTGACTTGCGGATCATACCTCCCACAGACCAAGTAGATTCCTGGGGCGACCAGATGCCGTTGAGTCCTGCCAAGCTTAATTATGTTGAAATCATTGCTGCCTCGGCTCCCTCTTCTACGCTCACTCCATCCTCAGGGCTTCTAGACGAGGCTTCTTCGGATTCCTTAAGAGAAACATTCCTCTCCGACGAAGCCATTCTTGAGACCATGTCTCTAGAGGAACCTCCTTGGCATGATTCTCACCATCGTTCCTCATTTCTACCTGCCCAGCAGAATTTTCTGACTTGTCTCGAGCGGTTTGCTCCTTGTCTCCCATCACAAATCCTTCAAACGCCTATTCAGATTGATCAGGTATTTTCTGAAGGGAATATGGCGAACATTACGTAGACCCAACCCATCGACATCTCTGTCAAACCAGGGATTGTCAAGCATCTTCAAATTGGAGTCACTTGTACTCCAGAGGAGATTCAACTTTATTCCAACATTTTTCGCGAATTTCGTGATGTCTTCGCATGGTCCTATGAAGAAATGCCCGGCATTGATCCTAGTATAGTGGTGCATGAGATAATCACGTACCCAGGTGCTAAGCCTGTTCGTCAACGTTTACGCCCTGTACACCCCCGAAAGGCTGCAGCGATTAAAGCCGAAGTAGAGAAGCTTCTTAACGCCGGTTTTATTTATCCTATTCCTCTCACAGATTGGGTTTCTAATATTGTACCTATAACCAAAAAACAGGGTACAATCCGGGTTTGTGTCGATTACCGAGATATAAACAGAGCCTGTCCTAAAGATAATTTTCCCACACCATTCATTGATCAAATTATTGACGAGTGTGCTGGAAGTGAAATGTATTCTTTTATGGACGGTTTCTCTGGTTATAACCAGATCAATATTGCTCCCGCTGATCAACACAAAACTGCCTTTATTTGCCCATGGGGCACTTTTGCCTATAAGAAGCTCCCTTTCGGTCTAAAAAATGTTGGTGCTACCTTCCAGCGTGCAATGTCTTATGCGTTTCATGACATTCGACACATTGTACAGCCTTACCTGGATGATCTCCCTGCTCATTCAGCTAAATGTCAGGACCACCCTAAACACCTTTGCGAAATCTTTCTTTGCTGTCGATACTACCGAATTAGGCTTAATCCTCACAAATGTGTCTTCTGCGTTGAATCTGGCCGACTTCTCGGGTTTGTTGTTTCCCGAGAGGGAATCCGTTTGGATCCCCTTAAAGTCGAGGCCATAGTGAATCTTCCTCCCCCTGCTTCTTTACAGCAATTGCAAAGATTGCAGGGTAAAGCAAATTTTTTACATCACTTCGTTCCAAACTATGCCGAGGTAGCCAAAGGTTTTACATGGTTATTAAAACGCGATGTCCCTTTTCATTGGGATACCCTTGCTCAGGAATCTTTTGAGCGTCTCAAGGGTCTCCTTGTCTCTGCTCCATTACTCCGTCCTCCGAATTATTATCGTGATTACACGTTGTATTTGGATGCCGCCGATATCACTATCGGCATGGTTCTTGTTCAAGCTGACGATGATGGCATTGAACATGTTATTTATTATCTCAGCCGCAACCTTTTAGATATGGAAACTCGATATGCTTATATCGAGAAGTTGGCTTTAGCCGTGGTTTGTGCTGTCCAACGTTTCCGTCATTATATCCTGCTGCGAACAACTACCGTGATTTCTGATTGCAACCCCATGATGTATATATTGTCACGCCAGTTGCTGGGGGGCAAATACTCGAAGTGGATTGTTATCCTCCAAGAGTTTGACTTGGAATTTACCACTGCCAAGTCTAAGAAATCCCTTGTGTTTGCTGAGTTAATTTGCTCTTTGCCATCTTCTTCCTCGACCTCGCATGTAGAGGATCAAATTCCGGATGAGACCCTGTTCCTCATTAGCACCCTCGATCCATGGTACGGAGATATAATCACATATCTGCAAACATCCTCTTTTCGCCCGGGTGTGTCTAAAGACGCTCGGCGAAGGATTCGTCATCAATCTCAACCATACGGTATCATTGGAGATACATTATATGGTCTCGGCGCCGACTCTGTTCTCCGCCGTTGTCTTACTCTCGAGGAAGCTGAGCGGGTTTTGAATGACTGCCACTCTGGTGCCTGTGGCGGACATATGTCTGGATATGCTACTGCCCAAAAAATCCTTCATGCTGGCTACTTTTGGCCCTCTATCTTCAAGGATTTCATCCTTGCCGTCTGCTCTTGTCATGAGTGCCAGATATACCAGCGCAAAATGCGAGCGCCTCCTACTCCATTGCACCCTGTTGTCACCGTCGGCCCTTTTGCAAAATGGGGCATTGATTATATGACCTGTAACCCTCGCTCGGTCGGGGGGGCATGGGTTTATCATCGTTGCCGTCGATTACTTTACTAAATGGGCCAAGGCAATGGCTACATTAACTGAAGACGGTCACACAGCGGCGCAATTTTTATTCAATCATGTTATTTCGCGATTCGGCGTCCCTCAAGCCATCGTCACCGATCACGGAAAGCATTTTCGTAATCATATGATGTCGGAATTAACAACCCCGCTAGGCTTGCAACACGATAGTTCGACTCCATACTACCCTCAGTCCAATGGTCAAGTTGAAGCTGTTAATAAGATCTTGGTTACAATGCTTCAACGTATCGTTGGCGTGCATAAGTCTAACTGGCATTTGATGTTGTTCCCTGCCTTGTGGGCTTACCGAACCTCCGTGAAGGATGCCACTGGTTTCACTCCATTTCAACTAGTTTATGGACTAGAGGCTACCCTTCCAATTGAATGTGAAATCCCTTCATTGAAATTAGCTGTCGAGCTACTTCCCAACACCACTCCGTTAGAAGAACGCCTTCTTTATTTAGAACGGCTAGATGAGACTCGTTGCCTGGCCTCTTTGGCCATCGAAACACAAAAGAAGCGAGTCAAGAATCACTTCGATCAGACCGTCCGTCCACGTTCTTTCGTTGAGGGAGACTTAGTCCTGCTCTATGATCAGGCAAAAGATAAGCTAGGAGCAGGAAAGCTCGAGTATATGTGGCTAGGCCCTTACATTGTCAAGAAAGTTCTGCAGAAAGGGGCCTACGAGCTGATTGATTATGAAGGAAACCCTCTTGGGAAGCCCCGAAATGGGCTTTATTTGAAAAAGTACTATGCGTAATGCTAGTACATTTTATTGTGTACATACATGTACTTTAGTGTGTTATGTGTGTGTGTCAGTTTTCAAGACATAGCTACCACTTATTGTGTTTTTCGCTTCTTGTGCAGATGTTGGATTCACCTTATGTTGGTTTCGCTGATGGTGCCTGCCGCAGTACTCGCGATTTGTCCTCTGCGGCATGGGTGATCTACGATCCTCATGGCGAGCTAATAGATTGTCAGGGTGTGTGTTTAGGTCGTACTACTAACAATGTCGCCGAATACTGAGCTGTAATCGAACTACTTGCTAAAGCAATTAATTTCAGCATTCGCGCATTGATAGTGAACCTGGACTCTCAACTTGTTGTCCACCAGCTCAACGGGCAATATTCCGTCAGAAACCATCATATTCTAAGGTTGTATCTACGTGTAAGATTGTTAGAAAGGAATTTTGATTTTATCACATATCAACATGTTCCAAGACAATTAAACACATTATCTGATGCATTGGCCAATCATGTATTAGATAGACATTTGCATAATTTGTAATCAAAACAGTATATAAGCAAGCACATGAAAACACAATAATGAACCATAGGCGTATGTATATATATACGTGTGTGTCATAATGTTTGCGCCACGTGCATTACATAACCCAAAAAATAATACATGTCCAAGTCCCATACGGCCGCTGACAACATGTCTCTCAAAAATGTACAAAAATGAAACCTAGGCGTCTAAGCACGGTGATGCTCATGATAGCATGTCACCGCTCGCACCACACGTCTCAGCAGACGATGGACGCGAGTAGATACTCCCACCGTGTGCCTCTGATACGCTCTGGGCATGTCTGCCAATCTGCCATAATCTGGGATCCCTCGAGTAAGTGCCTCGAGGTTCTGTACTAGGTCATCATCCGCATCACCCTCTACCTGAGGGTCGGCAGCAGGTGCCCTCCGTGCTATATGAGACAAGTCAGCTGGTCGTTCTGCACCAACGTCTGCATACATATATATATTTGTTGTCAGAGACTGGCATGTATTACCAAAAAAAACTTAAATACATAAAAACATCAAAAACATAGAGAGTTCTTACCTAGCTCCTCGTCCCAGTCTTCCCCTGCAGGCAATGGGAGGTCTGGATCTCCAGTGAAATCAGTGCCCGCATAGGGCCAGTCCTCTACGACGATCATCTGGTGATGGAGCCAGATGAAGAACTCGGGCCTCCAGGCCATCTGCTGGCCCCCTCCTCCTCTGGGCATGAGTGGTGCCCATCGAGCCAACCTTGGCTCCCATGGCAATGGATCTGCCACTAGACCTCCCTGGATCCGGAATATCGGTAGTCGCTCCAGAAAAAATGATACTATGATGGATCCATATCCAAACTGTTTGTTGCCATCACGCTTACACTTGGTAAGCTGCCTTTTGATGTTTGTTGTCACTGCCGTGGCCCAATCAAACAATGTAGGATTCAGACACTCAGTTGCCAGCAGCAAGTGATTCTTGCTGGCCTCGTGGGGTGCCTGTACCCCAGCCGTCCGGGTGATAGTGAATAGTACCACTCGTAGCACCAGGTCCGGAATAGTGACAATATCCACCTTGGCACTGTTGGATCCAGTCTGTGCCCCAGGACAAACTCTTGCCATCACCTCTCCCATCTTTTCCCCGGAAGGCCTGCTTCCAGTCAAGATGGGTCGTGCACCCCGCCGTGATAGTCCAGTAATAAAGTAGACATCGGAGACATCCAACTCCAATGTCTGGTCCTTCAGGCGGAATACCTGATCTTCCGTGTCCCAAGCATCCACAATAAATCTCAGTAACTCAGGTTGTGCACGTAAATATGAGGTAAGGAAGAATTTCTTCAAGCCGCAATCTCTCAAAGCATCCATGCATGCATCATCCTCCAATGCCATGGCATCTATGGCCTCATGTTCCCTTTCTCTCCATTCTATAGCCATTCTGACCAATCCCTGCAACCAAAAATCCGAAGATGTCATCATTAGATCATTGATGAAACCAAAATCAGAGAAAAATTGCAAAACAAACGGTGGGATTTCTTGGAAAATCAATTCGCGCGGTTGGCGCGACTGTTTTCAGAACAGTCGCGAAAATGTCGCGCCTCCTTTTAGGAAAATAGCCCATTGGCGCGAACCCGCGCGGGAAACTCGCGCCAATGGGCGCAACCCTAGTTTTTGCAATCCCCCTTGCAGAGGATCATTCTGTGGATGGAAAACTGAATAAATGGAATGAAAATAGAGCTAAGGATGAGGCCTCTTACCTGCTTCAGACGGCGGCTCGAATGGTCTCCTGGATTGATCGCAATCAGCACTTGAACTTTGCACCCAAAACCCTCCAATGGTAAACTCACAAGGTAAAAAGTGAAAAGTAATTTTTTTTTTTTACCATTTCACTATTTATAACATTTTTGACCTAAAAATACATTAAAAATGATATTTTTTGAGTATTTTTGAATATATTTATGTCAAAGTGGGTTTTATGCTGTTCTTTGCATGATGACAGGGGTTGGTGCAACTCAAGCAACAAAACGAGCTCATTTTCCTACTTTTTCAGGCTCAGTAAAATAAATGAAAAGGTTACTCTAAGGTCTGCTTTCAGCTCTTTTTCTGACCGTTTAAAAAGGAAAAGATGGCCGAGTTACTCCTCTTGACTCGTTAAACGTTAATAAGGGGCGGTCGTTTTAAGTTCTTTTTGTCGACCGTTAAAACATAAAAAGATTACCGGGTTTTGTCGTTTCAAACTCGTTAATGGTCACGAAACGACGTGATTTTGACCGCTTTTTTACTTTTTCAGGTCGGAATCACTATTTATGAAAAGTACTCCTCGATCGTAATGGTCGGGCGGTTCTTTCGAGCATTGTTTTATACTTTTTCGGGCTCGAGAGACACAACTTTACGAAAAAGGACACCCCTGGAGTTTCCTTTTCTGCTGTCTTTTCAAACTCTCTAAACATGAAAAGACGCCGAGTTCTTCCTTTGTCAGACTCGTTAAAACCTGATGACATCGGATTTTGTCGAAATGACACACCACAAGCATATTCTATCCCCATCAAGCTTGTTAAAAATAATCGGGGTACTCGCCAGAAATGGTGGGGGAAAAGAAAATTTTGGAACCATAATTATTGTCGTGTCGGCAGTATGTCGCTCTTGAACATGGCACTTGTCTGCTTTCATGTCTGGATGGGGATATCTCATCTCATTTTTTCACTGGTCTCCGTGGATTTGGGTAATCCTATTTGACCTCTCATCTGCTCATTGCCTCGTCACCATGACCTCTGATCCATTGATGTCAAATACTGCCAATTCCACTGTCGTGCCGCCGATATGTTCAAGAGAAGTTGACCTCTGAAAAGAAACAACCTCCATCTGATAGTTCACATGATCTTGATTCACAACATTATCTCTCTGTCTCACGTCGATGATGTGGGAAACATTATGGCCCACCTTCGATCAAGGTCACTTCCTGTCGACTTCAGCTCATTATCCAGGAAGCTGATCTAGAGACTCCCTTCCGGTGCCTTGGAGCCTGCATGCCTCAATGGTAGGTTCTTCGTGTTCGATGTGAGGTTTTCATCATTGGCCTCCGATCGAATGATTCTACGGGTGTTCGACGCCAGCTCATTAATTCGCATGCCGTAGATTGTACCTATAGTACCTTGAGGGCCATTGTAATTATTGGTGGTACCTCTCGCGTCTGTTAACAGTTTCCATTATTGACTGGTAATCAGACGATGTTCATGCATGTTCGACTTCAGCTCATATATTCGCATGCTTGAACTTGTACTCTTGTTCGGTTCGAGATGGAGTGCAAGACCCTGGATTGTGTCTGTTGTAATCCAGGCGTGATTCTTGATACATGACTCATTCACTGGATGGCTGCGACCATACCTGAGTCAATTCATTGATCCTAACAAGATGGCTGCGTCCATACTATGGATCTAGATTATTTATGTACTCTCTTATGGATGGCTGCGACCATACCATGTACATCATGTAATTGAACTATCAGTCGTTCCTCTCAATGCAGATCTTCAGCGGCAGCTATATGTGTTCTTGTAAAGCATTTCACCCCTCTCTCCCTCTCGGGCCTCATGCTTTAGGGGGCATCTGTTACACAGTAATTTGTCACCATTGGTCACCGTCCCTATCGCCCTGTTCCCGTACATTGGAGGACGCATTCCGGGACCTGTGAGCAGTGACATAACCCAAAAACACTTGCATTATGTTCCCCTGAGTATGTACTTAATGTTCCCTGAAGACACCTTCTGTAAATTATCCCTGAAAAGTGCTCTTTTTCCATTGGCGCAGGTCCACAGTGTCCTACCTGCGCCAATCACTGAGATCTTCAAAAGGGGGTGTGACCATTGGCGCTCTGTCACAGAACAACACCCGCGCCAACCCAGTTTGGTAATGATTTTTGACAAACGCACGCCCATATGTTTTTTCCCTTCAGATCACGAAGTCTTTTGAGGGTAAAATCCATCGGATAGAGGTCGAGAGTCATCATCTATCCTTGACATCTATCCTTTCAGAGATAATGCCAATCGACAATGGGTGTCCTGGTTCATTGAATCTTCCTCCCTTCTCCATCTATAAATGTCTGTCCTCATGCATTAGACAAGCTAGTTTTGGAGTAATGCTAGTTGTGATTATGCTTGTCGTGAGTGATAGTGAAGCATAGAGAGGTTATGCTGCCGGAGAGGAGGTATATTGCAAGACACACATAGCTGCTCGCCCAGCTAGAGGAGAGGTTCAACGTCAGAACCTCGGTTGTAACTTTTCCTGTCTATTATTCATTAATGAACGACTGTTGTTATGGTTCCAATCTCATTGTCTACTATAATGATGTTTGATTTATTTCCTTTCTGACTGAAATATAGTTGTACCTTGGTGGATTTTATGCTTGTATCTGTTTCTTCCTTTGCATGTGCAGGTGTCCGTTCGCGAGGATCGCAAGGATTGTGACCTGCTGGAGCAAGGGAGCGGGAATCTCAACTCTGCTTCGACATTAGCGTTGGACTCCAGGTTGGTCTTCTTAATTCACCTTTAATGTACAACTAGGAACTTGCGTAGCAGCGTGAATTGATTGTGGCTAGTTCTGTTTTAGGCTAGTGGGATCACCTCTGTCCGTAGAGGGGATTTACCTATCCAACAGAGGTGCTACAAAATATTTTAATAGCGCGCTGGGAAATATTTTTGTAGCACCCCTAGGAACTTTTTCCTTGTCATTGGGCAAGAAGAATGACCTATGCTTGTTACAGGCTTGACTCCCCACCTTTGAACATGTCTGTATGCTTAGTAATGGCCTCCATTATCTCTTCTACCAATGCTTATGCTTGGCTCCAGCAAAATCATGACAGTTTCCAAACCACCAACAAACTTCCCATCTTTTGAGATTCCCTAGCTCACCACACCATCTGTACTCATCCACAATCCCCTCCTACATTTTCCACATATAACATCACAACATCTGATCACTGACACTCTTGAATCAAGGTACAACGTGTTGATGCCTATAAAAATAGAGATGTTGCAAAAACATATAGTTTGAGTCATACAAAAAATTCCCATAATGACCCCCCATCTTAGAAATCAGGAAGTTATAAGCTCATAACACTACAAGCCTTATCCACATGGGTTCTAGAATAAAATCAAATGTATGTGCAATTTGAAACATAGAGAAATGCTGCTTAACCAGCTCGCAAGTTGAATGGCTGTAGTCCGTAGGTTCTTTTGCTTCTGTCATCCATAGGATTTCGGGCCGGAAAGTGATTTTCTGTTAAACCACTTGGTTGGACCCGAAATCCTTTAGACTGAAGGGCCCTATTCTCTTTCGGGTACAGTCTTTTGTTTTCATTTGTTCTTGTGACTCGGGCCGAAATCGTGGTGAGCCATCAGATTAAAGAGGCATTGACCAAAGGTGCATCCTATGGTTTTTGAGCCGGAAAGAGCTCGACCAATAAACTTTTGGGTGGACACGAAATCCTTTAGAGTGAAGTACTCTAATCTTTTTCAGGTCCGTATTATCATTATTTATTGCGCTAGTGGTCAGGCTGAAATCATGGTTGACTGTTGGTTCAATTTGACTTTGATCGACGGTGCTAGACCTCCATGCAGCTCTCCTAATAGGAGGCATGTTGACCAGCAGATGGAAATGAGGTGGCGACGATGGGGTTTATGCTTTTAGGTTTGGACTTGGACAAATGAAGCGAAGAATTTTGGCACAATTTTGTATGTTTTGGAAGGGCTGGTTGTCTTCGCAGTTTGTACGTATTTGAGATTTTAGTAAAAGCACATTATGGTGCATTGTGAACAGAAAGGATCTCACTTCTCGAGTGATAGACTTCTTGGTTTCTGCTTAAAATAGTTGTAACTCCGTGAATATATGTTTGATCTTGTGTCCTGTGGACCCTGTTGGTGGTTTACCAGCATCGGGTTTGTCTGATGTTCATCTTTGCACTCGTAAATACTTGTAACATATGTAATGCACTCATATAGCTAACAGAAGGTTCCACTCTTACTTGACCAAAAAATAAACATAGAGATAACAACGCAGAATATCACAATGTAGATCTATGGAGTAAAATGTTATTTGTCACTTGTATTTATTTACATGTATAGGTTGAAGGCAAGAGAAGCATCCCCTTCATCACAAGCGATGCTCTTTTTGTGCACATCCTTAGAAATTGTTTGAATTCGTCTTCTCTCTAATTGAGGGAAGTCGAAAAAGCACAAGGAAAAATGACTCTACTTTTCCTAGACTCGACAACTTATTCAGATTTGGTATTTACATTGTTTGAAATCTCACTTATGGAGACAAAATTGACTTCTCCATCCCAACATGTGGCTATTCTACCATGGAAAATTTTTGGGGCCAATATTTGCAGGTGGGCTAATTTTCCATGATTTTTCCAAAAAAAAAAAAGATTCGCCAATTTCCATTTTTTATAAAAATGATTCGCCCAAATTTTATAATATAAAATTATTTTACCTTAAAAACCGCTAACATTATATATAGAGTATATATAAAATCATTATAAATTTGAATTTTTTTACAAATACATCAACACACGTTTTATAGTTTGCATATTAGGGATTAGTGAGATTCACCAATTTTTTAAACTTCAAGAAAATTTTCCATCCTTAAAATTTTCCTTGCAGTCCACCACATTATCAATCCCCCTTTGTTTTCCACCACAAACTTGGTCTAATTATCCCGCATCAGTTTTCTATTGACGATAAAAAATCTATAAAACGAGTTATGTGTGGGAGAATAGGTGGTTTCATGAGTGCTCTAACAGTGTGTTATTCCTCTTAACAGGTATGTGTTGAACATTTCATTGTGTAGAGCTTTTACTATCCTAAGATTTTATATTGTAAATTTTATTTGGTAGGTAGGAAATTAGGACATGGTATTTTTGGGAGAACATGGAGTGCATAGGGAAATTAATGTTGAACTATTAATGTTAACTTGTTATTATTAATATATTTCATTGTGCGGAGTTTTGACTATGCGGAAGATGAGGCAAGCATGTTGATTCACCAAATAGATTCTTACATTAGTCGCAAAGGAAAATCACTAACATTTTACTTTAACATAGGGTATAGGCAACAAATTAAATACAACAATACAGGTAAACACCATGCATGGAAATTAATTGTTATATTCAAATTTAGCTAAAATTTCTTGTTCTAATGTTGAAAAGTTTGGAAAAGGATTGACATTGTTCACAATTGGGATATAGAATCTATTCTAAATTGATATTCTTTATCCTTGATATCATTCATTTCAAAACATGTAAAAAAATTAAGCATCTAATAACACATGGCATTGATTCTTTTCTTTATTTTTTAAAGGCATTAAACTTAAATATTCATAGTCCAACATTATTTGTTATTATTATTATTATTATGTATGTTATCTACGAGTCCAACTATGTTAAGTGTCTAATACATATGTTTAATATTTATATACCAATGTCACAATACTACTCACTAATTTTGGTTGTGTGTTTTGTGGAAGCATTCGCGAGGTGTTCATCATGCAATATTTTTAGCATAAATATTATGCCATTGTGTTTTACGACATTGTTCTAGTAATTGCACACCGTGAGGGTCTATCATTTAGAACGAAAGTGCAAATGTGTAGCATTAGTGACATGTTAATAATGCATTATTAGTTCTATGTGCAAGTACTAACAACATTTATACAACATACAATACAGTCTTATGGAAATGATGTATAAATTCGAATATTATATGATTTGATCATACTAAAAACATTTGGACAAAATATGTTATTATGATATAGTTCTTATTTTTCAAGTACTTCTATGTTGTGGAATTATAAACTAATATTTTTCTTAATTATGTATATTTTATCTAACTCATATCGTCATAATAACAAAAATGAATACAATCATAACATGTATTATTAAGGATGATCATAACTCTTCTAAGATGCATGCTTCTATTTTATTTATTTTCATTGATTATATTTGAATTACACAACGTAAATATTTTTTTTTGTGCCCCCATTACCTTTGGGAAATACATATTTAATATACTATAACTAAAATATTTTTCTTTTCAATTTCTAGGAAACACATGACATTTAGAGATGGACAACAATTACAAGGACAAAAGTACTTCGAATATTTCTATAAAACTTTCGTATTTTCTAAAACTAAAACTTATCTAGAATTTTGGTACAATAATAATGAGTTTGCTTTAGCTTATTCTGATTTCATTAAATAATTCTTAGTTTTAATTATAATTTCCTTTTAAGTAGTGTTTTAAGTGCAATATTTGTGAACAATAAAAAATTATCGAATTCAAATGATGTCATGGTAGGCATGGACGATAGTATGGAGATAACAGTGAGGAGTACCATAGAAATAGACATTGCAATAGACAAAACAAAACCAATGGAAACCAACAAAGAAATAAATGAAAATAGATACTTTTGTACAAGCTCAATTAAATTTGTATCTGATTTTTCCTTTCCCCCCATTTTTTTACCTGTATTTTTCTTTATATTCTTTACTCTCTTTTTTCATTAAAAAAACAAAAACACTATTTTAGTTCAATGCTCATGATTAGGAAAAAACAGGTAGAGTCTACCACATTGTTGGTCGAAGATATCAATAACAATGTAACTGGGAAGAATTTTCATGGCATTGTCTTGGTCACATATCGAACATTTTTGGACAAAGAAAATAAGTCAAAAGCAATATTCTATGCAGACTTAACAGATAAGAAAGCATAAATGAAGATAACATTAGTTGTTCCAACATCATTAATCGAATAGCATGAGTTAAAGCTTATTGAAAATGTCAGTGTTTCTATTAAAGATTTCAAAAATTATTCCAAAGGATAAATACGATAGTGGTGATTGTGAGAAAAATATTTGTCTAAATATTTTTAGCAATGTAGAAAACATGTGTCCTGTTTGTGTAGAGTATCGGTTTTTTCCAACCATGATAAGTACAAATATGTCATGCAATGACGATGCCTTTCCAATAGGCACAATTGCAGTTATTGCAATTTCAATAATGCAAACAACAATGCAATATGTTCTTGAAATCAAAGATGATAATGGAGAATAGGATAGGGCTACAGTAAGCCTTGCTTTATTGTTATGAAGTTATTGTCAATCTGCTTGTTTCCCCCCACCAGAAAACCCAATTTTCATTGAAATAAAAATAAGTTACTTATACATAGGTTTGTATATCCCAATGTTCGGGGAAAGAACGTTCTTCATCTATTGTGTGGTTTTCATGTATTGTTTTCAAATTTCGCATATGTAAAAGGTTAAACTACATCATAAATTTGTTTCGGCATGTGTTTCAATTCAAAGAGAATTTCAACAAAACACTTTTTCGTTGATCTTGCTAAAAAATATAGTTAAAATACAAGAAAGAGGTTTTTGTACTTCACAGACGTCATTCATATGTGCACTGAACACAGGAAATAAAGATGACAGTCTACGAAACATTATTTCCTCGCCAAATAGAATATACATGGAAAGTTATATCATATTGTTTAAATAGACATGGATATAGAACAAAAACAAGAAATACATTTGATTTGGTGTTACTAAGTGTATGTTTTCTATATTAATTTTACAACATTTTGAAGGACATCTAATATCTTTTAGCATATATAGGAACCCATTTAAAATTGTATGCCCATGATGCAACACTCCAATTATAGCTACAAGAACTATGAACAAAACTATTCTTTATTGCAATGCCTACAAGCAAGACTCTCACCTTCTTTATTTTCATCGGCTCAATTGCATCATACATGCAAGTGATAGGACTGAAAATAGTGTATTATGAGGGTCGTTGAATTAGAAAGAGTATTACCTACACTAAGACAAATTTCTTACGACCAATACTATGTAGACAAAATAGATGCTATTGAAATCTTGAGCAACTTCAAGACACATGGCACATTTATGATAGACCATCAAAATTTAGTTTTACGTATACAATGAAAGGTTTATTTCTTTACTTTGTTAAGCAATTCAGAAAAGGAACAACGTTGACTCATTGTATTGCTAGCTAGCATCCTAAAAACTCTTTCATTTTACTCGACATTTGCGATATGATTTCACATTATCAATCAATATCCTGTACTCATGCAAACAAGATTAGTAATCTACTCATGAGAGAAATAAGATTATTTTTTCTACCAATGAAAATTATACTATGACATTATACATAAATGTAATCCAATGAAAACAAAATTGTTCCAACTGTATGTTTTGCATTGTGCTATGTCATTTTTTATATCTTTTCCCATTGTTGTTTCTTACATTGATTTCTTGATTTATCAAATTTGCAATTTATATAAATAATTAGGAAATATAATTTCATTACGTTGCAACTTTTGGTGACATTATTTTACAATAATGACTTTCTTTTTTTACGAATTCAATTATTTTTTCTATTTAAACAACTATTCCATACCAGGTTTAAATGGATATTTAAATAAGTTATTGCCATCCAAAGTTGAAATAAGTTTCTAAATCGATATAACTTATAAAACATATTTCATTTATACATAGATTTGTAATCCATAATAGTCCTATATGTTTCTTTGCATTAAGTCTATCGAGAATATTACAATACATAACCTTTATCATATATTGAATTTGAAAATCTATTAAGCAAATAGAAAAAAATTGGTAGTGATTTCTCTACTAATTAACCAAGGTTTAGGAAATCAACACTTGTACTGATGATGCTATCAAAATCAAGAATTGATTCATCTGTTCATGATTTAAAATAAATCTTCTAAAAATGTTCTTATTGTATCTAGGTAATCTTCCATATGCCTAAGCATTTGCTAGATTTCTAGTATTTTATGCATTAGTATTAAAATATCTTGGCTAAGAATTAAGTTATCTTGGTTGAGCATTAAAATATCTTTTCTCCCTGCATGTACATCTTCCTCTATTCTCTTGCCATTTTTACTTTGAGCCATTTATTTTCTATTAGTAACAAATACAAAAAACAATAGCCAAATTATAAATAAATATCATAAAAAACTTAACAGTTTCAGAAAAATGAAGCAAGTCGATTTCCTATAACCTACTAACCAATCTAGAACCAAATGAACATCGAGAAATTTCTTTCACAGAAAACAAGAATATATATAATGCTTAAGAGACAATAATTCATCTAAATCATGAATTGACATTTATGTTCTGAAACGACATCTAACTACTATCAATTTCAATGGTATCCAATAACCAGTAATTGTTATCAATGTGGATAGTACTGATTTTCCTAACGTTTAATCATAAAAGACTGTTGTAAAATTTGTCACTTTAAATCATATACATTTTACTTAAATTCCGATCTGACATAGTGCAATTGACATGATTACATTTTATTAGTTTTGAGATACTATTTTATTAAAATCATAAACCGCATTATATTTTCATTAACTAAAGCTCTTTTGTTGATACATAAAATCCTTTTTCGTAATATTCACTAAAATAGGATGCATACAATAGATTTACTATGTTGACTTGCCTTGATATTAGCCAACTTTTACCTTGCAAAATTAATTTCAAAACATAGATGGCAATTCATAACTTGAATGCCTTCTTTCCTGTGTCACATTATGCAAAAAGTAAATTAACTCTATTCACTGAAATAAGTGAATTAGGTAGTTGAACATGGGATTTCCATGATTGTGCCCCATTGATGTCGCATTGCCACGTCCAATTACCCAAACACAATATACAATAATCATGCAATAAAATGTGTTATAAACACTAATGCTACACTACACAAATAACGACTATAATATGTGATATAAAATTTGATAAATTAAAATTGATGCTGGACATTAATTTTCAAATTTTATGTAGCCAAACTCCACACTTAAACATCAGTTCCGAGAGAAAAACTATAAAATCCTTAAATGCCAAATGTGGGTGTTCTAAGAATCAAAGCTTGAAATCTTCCTTCCTACAAAAGACAACCTTCGTACTTCCACACATCTACTTCATTTTAGTAAAATAACCATAAACAAAGCTTTTGTTCAATGATTCAATTTTCTTTAGATTGCGCACAACCTTTACTCAACTGGCTACATATATTTGACAATACAAAGATACATATTATTTATAATTAAAATATTGCAAAAGAAAATATAGATTATTTAATACAAAAATATTAGCAATAAAATGCATTATTTATAATTAAAATATTACCAATAATTTAGTATTGGTCCACCTTTGGAATTGGTGTTATTGCAAACAAAAAATGTGGATTATTTAATACTAAAATATTAGAAATAAAAGCCTTTAATGCGAGGTACTAAGATACGTGCAATGAAAGCTTCCAGGGTCCCTTCAAAAAAAATATACAAAATTCTTTAGTACAAACTGCACAAATTTGCACAATGAAAGCTTGAAATCTTCCTCATTACAATGCACTTATTCCACACTTTCACACATATGGGTAATTTAATAAAAATAACCACAAACAAGGCTTCTAGCCAATGTTCTGATCATTCATGCCATTATAGATTCTTTACATTCTAGAGCGATCCAACATTTGATCAACTGAGTGGTGATATTTTGGAATATGGAAATATGCATTATTTATAACTAAAATATTGTGAAAAACAAATATGGATTATTCAATACTAAAATACTAGCACTAAAAGCATTATTTATAGCTAAATCATTAGCAATAATATCGTTATAATCATTTTATTCAAAGTTTTTGAAGCTTGAAATATTTAAATATTTAGGAACTTGACTTCAACTTGATATTTCCAAGCTCGCTTCACATTAGTGGTCCCTACATAGAATAGTCCTTGGAATTCACATTTCCATTTTACGGAAGTTCATTGTATGGAACTCCTAATTCTTGCAATGATTAACCATTAATACATATTAAGTATATTAACTATAATTATTAATTATATTATTTTGTTATTATATTAATGGACTATGCATTTGGTAAAAGAAATGGATTGAATGAATTTATAAGTGTAATCGGGGCGACCGTAAAATAGTCTCAACACTTACAGTAAGGGCACTCATGTTTTAGCCTATACGAACAACGTTAATTCATATGTGAGTAGGGTCAAAAAAATGATAGGATGTATCATAGCTACTCATAGTGGTGGAATATATCTTAGATCACCTGTGGAGGAAGCGTGTCCATTGATATGATATACGGAGGATGCTGTTTAGATGTCGTTATGTGAAGCAAGAATAGGTCGAGATAGAAATATGGACAAAATGTTGACACCATTTAATTAAGTATAGAGGCAGGGAGATAGACATTATTTATGACTAAATTATTAGAAACAATCATATAAATCTAGTGCTTTTTTTAATGTTATTTCAAACAACAAATATGCATTATTTAATACTAAAATATTAGTAATAAAAGTCTCTAGTACGAAGTGTGGAGATCCACGCATTGAAAGATTCCTTCGCACAATGGATTTATCCACACTTCCGCACATATGCTAATTTGAAACATATTAAAAAATACAAGCATATCCATTATTTATAATTAAAATACTATTAATAATATAAGCTTAAGCTTGCAATGCGAAGTGTGGACATCTACACAATGAAAGTTTCAAAGCTTTCTCTGTATAATGAATCAATTAAATAACAATAGTGTGCATTATTTACAAATAAAATATTATCATTATTATATAAGTATGGATTTGATTTTGATAAATAAATATTAGCAATGAAAGCCTTCAATGCCAAATGCAAAAATTCACACAACGAAACCTTCCTCCACACATCCCATAAACAATGCTTTTGTTCAATGAAATGCATTGTTCAAACAGAGAGATAACCTTTGGATGAAGAAAGGAGAATGAAAATACAACTTCCACTGGATTTAAGGAAGAGGTCTTAGCCAAAGCATGAAAATGATAGGGGTCATTAAAGTTTTAGTCATTAGCAGTGGATGTGATGGTAGAGTGACAGGTCTAGGTGATGGCAAGTCTAAGGGGTGTTGTTCTGCACATTTCAGGCATATATAATTAAGAAAATTTAGGCTTTGACCATAATTAAGACAATTCAAGTTGTCAAATTAACTGAGTGTCCACAATGGAAAATACAGAAGGCATACAAAATTAATAAGTTGCATACTTGACAACCGTTAATATGGTGAGGATGGGTAGAGCTGGCAAACTATTGGCAAAGTGGCATAAGCGTTCACTTTGAAAGGCATAGCACGAATAAAAATTTGCATGTATAAAGCAAAATTTAGACATAGGGAAGAGCTCACTAAATTGAAGCATTAGGTGAACCAAAACACTCAAGATTATTCAAGAAACCGTGAGCTCTAATACCATGTTAAACACAAAGAAAAATAATGGAGAAAAAATTAAGATAAGTGTTTATTACATTTATTATTCACAATAATGTGCATTTATACATTTCCTTGTGACCATTGGTCTTCACATACAAGTAGTCTCTTGGACTCCGATCACTATTCACATTCCACACCAACCCTTAGCAGATTAGGTGCCCAACAATATTTATGAGAAGACTTTGACATCCTCAATATTATGCCATTTTGTTTAGAGATGAAATCGGTAGTGTGTGAGAAAGACATTGACCTCCTCTATACGGTTTGGAGACAGAATACTTATTAATTTAAATTGAATTAAAAGGTTAAATTTCATGAAAAATATATGGTTGTTGCTTCATTTTAAATATTTTATATGAAATAATTTTTTTAAAATTATATTGTATTTAATTTTTCATTAAAATTAAATAATTTTATTTTTTCATTAGAATTAAAAATTTATTTTTAAAACTTCTTGAGTTTTGTTAACTGTGCCTTTTTATATATATCTGGTTTCTATTATATCATTTAAAGTAGATACTTAT
Source organism: Pinus tabuliformis (assembly GCA_031772625.1). Classification (NCBI taxonomy): domain Eukaryota; kingdom Viridiplantae; phylum Streptophyta; class Pinopsida; order Pinales; family Pinaceae; genus Pinus; species Pinus tabuliformis. The sequence goes on from CM062808.1 coordinate 965,655,310, forward strand.
ATAGTAGTAATGTGTTTTAATATTTTCTTAATATTTTATTTTTGATTATAAATTTTAATATTATTATTAGCATGATAGAAAATTATATATTTAAAAATTTTATAAATATTTGTAATTTTGTTTTTAATTATTATTATTTTTTTAATTTAGAAAATATAGTTTTAATTATAAATAATTTGTAATAATATCAACATAGATTCATTTTTAATTTTGGATTCACAGGATTTATCTAGGGTTGAGAGGGATCAAATGTTTCAATATACAAACATTTTGTTTAGTGCAAAACTTGATGAAAAGTTTAAACCTGAAGATATTTGATTCCTCTAGGTTTTTCATATATTTGGAGTTAATACTCATCTATGCTAGTTTTCAAAATTGTACAAAATATTTTACTCTCACTTGTTTTATACTAGACAACGTAGATCCATCTTACCTCAGAATCTGACAAGTGTTGAAAGGGATCAAATCTTTGAACATAGAAACCTCTTTTGATGCAAAAGTAGAGAAAAGGTTTTCACCTCCAGAGATTTTATTCCTCTCATTTAGGATTTAAGATGGATCTATGTTGGTTTTCAAAATTACATTAATAAAAATTTTTAGCCACGAGAAAAAAATATAGTTTCACTCGTTTTATATAATATATATGTAGTTTACATTGAGATATGTTATCATTAGCCACATTTAAATATTAATATATTCCCATAATGTTTGGAAGAAGAAAATATATATCCATAGGATATAATATATTTCTCTAAATACAGACTTTGTTATTAATATTTTTTAAATGTTACATATCAAGTCCACAATGAACATTGAAGGAATTACAAAGTTCCCTCATCACTTGAATTAAAAAGCACCTATTAATGGAATAAGAACTCTCACTCCTTCTCTCTATGTACATTAGATGATAAAATCTTTTACTCAATATGCATATTGAAATATTTATTTATAACCGACATTGACCTTTTTGTTGTTGTTAAATTTATTTATGTATTATATATCAACTCATTATTAAGAATGAAATAAATTATAAATATCCCTTACCACTGAAAGTGAAAATCAAAGATTTTTTTATATTAAAATTACTTTATTTTTCTTTATATAAAGTTGATATAAAATTATGATATTTAATATGGACATTGAAATGTTTTATTTATGGTTTACACTACAATGCTCTCTATCTGGGTATAAAACAGGTGGTGCAATAAAAATTTCAAGAGATCATCATGATTAGAGATTATCTTCTCATTCTCTATAATTTTAAATAAAACACTCCCTAATGATCTAAATCTAGCTCATATCATCAAATGGATCCTCAATTTACTTTATCTCATCCTAAAAAATCTTGGCTCCACTCTCCCCAAAGGAGAATTGGTTTTTTGAGGTGAGACCCAAAGGGCCTCTCTACCCTAATGATTCATATGAATGTCACTAAGCAAAATTTTAACATTTCAAAAAACATTAGAATGGAGGTCCCCTTCTAAGAATCCACAAATCTCTCCATGAGGTGCATATGTGCCTTATATTGCATGTGCCACCTCCCAAAATCTTTAGACTAAGGTGCAGTAGGCAAACATGATCTAGGAGAAGTGGAAATTCTTGTGAATTCATTTACTCATTCTTAGTTATGATGGGAAAGAGAGTAATGCTAGTGATGAATTTAGGGTTGGATTCAATTAGGGGAAAAATCTTGGAGAAAGAAAGGAAGTGGGATGGTACACTCTAGCATAGAAATGTGCTATTCATGTTTTCTTGTGTAGGGAAAGGTATATATGACGTTGACAGATTTGAGTGGACACTGAGGGGAAAATTTCTTTCCTCGAAGAATAATATGGACTATAAAGCCATCCTCCAAAATTGTGTTCCTCCAAACTCTGCAATTGTCGAGATATTCTTGGTGCAATTAATGGTCTTTGGTATTCATATTAGATCAATTGTTATAGAGGCAATCCTCCTACTCTCATCCACCCAACTCTTTTTTTCTTTGCTCGTTTGCCTCTTTTCTATTCCCCAAATTCCGGGTCCTATGTTTTAAGGTTGCTAATTGTGGTTATTTCTACCTCTTAGTATGTTTGGGATCTCCATTTAATATATTATCATCCCCTAGTGAGTTTTCTCTACTTCTATATAGGTCCTTCACACATCGAGAGGCTCTCTCTAGTGGGTATGTCCTCTCAGCTAGTCCTAGTTGCATCTATCACAAGACATTTTAGCTTTAGAGTTGATTTGGCCTCTCTGAACATCTTATTTTTATTCCATGGTTTACTACCTCATAGATATGTGATCTCCAAAATGTCCCCATTGAACCTCAACAACAACACCCATAGGGATAAGACAATTTGGAATACCAAAACCTGTGTTCTCTCTGCTTATTTCCTTCAACTATCAGTTGCTTCCCAACAAGTTAGGGCCTCATGTGCAACACCAATGACACCCATCTCAACACAATCCATTAGCAAATTTCCACCAATATGGAAGAAATGATTGTTTTCAAACCTTCATTTACATCTTGAAGATTGAAGTGAAGTTAAAATTTGAAGTCAAATGAACCTACAAGAATCACCTATACATAACTAGATATAATCTCGTAGATGAAGTGTAAATATTTCTTATGTTTCATCATTTTTGGCACTAGTATAAGTGATATAAGTAGACTGGTAGCATATAATGTCTAAATATGATGTACTCAAAAAGTAAAGATTGTGTGAAGAAAGAAATAGTAGCTCTCAGAAACACTCTCTAAATAATTTTTCCATGTACTAAATTTGAGTTTTATGCTTGGGTCTTTTTTAATACAAAGTTATGGTAGGTTCTTGTTAAGAAAATATTATTTTTTCATGCAATTTGTCAAACTTCATGTTAAGTAGTGAAGGAATTACATCCCCCCTCATACCAAAAAGTAAATTAATGTTTTCTTTCTTTCAATTACTTTGTCTCTTTATATGAAATTGAAGTAAAATTAACCTGGAAATTGAAATATGCTTTTGATGGCTCACTGATATATACATAGTTCCCATTGAAATATTTTTTATGATTCACATTCTCCACACTAAAATAATATTTGGAAGAAAAAGACATTTCTCTCTTTCTCTCTTTATATATATATATATATATATATATATATATCTATATATATATATATATAAAGTAAAGAATTATTCATTGTGTGTACGCTCTTGTTTATATATATATATATATATATATATATATATATATATAAACAAGAGCTCACTCACAATGAATATTATTCTTTAAAATGTTACATGTCAACTCTATATTAAACAATAGGAGAATCACAAGTATCCCCAATACCTTGAATTAGAAAGAAACTATTAATAGAATAAGAACTCTTTCTCTTTGACATGTGTATTAAAATGTTTGATTTAAATTACATTAAAGATGTTTTTATTAAAAAAAATATTATATATCAACTCGATATTAATAAAGTTGATATAAAAATATGTTATTTAACATGGCACTTGAAATATTCTATTTATTGTTGATATTAATTTTTTTATTAATTTATTTTTGTTTTAAATATTATAACTCTATTTAACATTCAATGAGATATACATCATATATTGTCAATGATATTATTTTTATATGTCATTCGTCAACTCCATATTAAATTGTGAAAGAATTGCATACCTATCATATAAAAAAAGTATTTTAAAACTTTTTTGCTTTAAATTAATTTACCTCTATGTACAAAGTTGACCTTAAAATTAAGGTAGAAATTGAAGGATATTATTTATGGCTTACAACTTTTTTTTCTATTACTATTTTTAATTTGTTAATATAAGTATTATTATTATTTTTGAATATAACATTATAGGACAACATCTTCTTCATACTAAGTTGGAAAGTGTCTTTCGACATAATTCAAAATGGTGTATGAAAATAGATCCATCTTAAGATTGAACTTATCAAGCTCTAAGAGGGATCAAATCTCTAGAAGTGCAAAACTCTTATAGAGTGAAAAAATAAAGAAATATTTGTACCTCTAGAGCTTGATCCCTCTAGAGGCGTAATGCTAGTTATATATAACCAACATAAATCCATCCTAACCCAAATTTATCAAAAACTAAGATGGGTATATATTCCATGTGAGCTTTTGATAATTTTGACCAAATATGGATTTATGCTGGTTCATTACACACACATACACCATATGTTTACAAAGTATAAAAAGAATTCTACATCTCATTGATTTTGAGCTACACACCAATAAAATGTTTCAACAAACTCTTTTTTCTTAAACTATTTTATATAATTACACCAATGTCCATTCTTATTTTGGAATATACCTTCCAAATTTTGATTTCATTGTGAATAGTTATTATGTGGATGGTGGGGATGTAACTTCTATGAAATAGTCTAGAATATTATTAATAATAAAGATCGAGCTTTATCTCAAAAGTAGATGTTTAGTTTTTACCTTTTTAATTAAAATGTTTAATAAAAAATGTTATATGAACAAGTGTCATTTCTTTGACATATGGTATTGATAAGACATGGTATTGACTTATGGAATTATAATAAAACCTATTTATAAGTTGAGTATAAATCTATAGAAAATAATCTCACCCTTTTTTGAAAGTATAAATTTCACATCTTTTATAATAAAACTCACTTATATTAAAAAAAAAATTTATTAATAATTTATTAGTATAAATTTTATTTGATATATTTTAATGTGAAATAGAGAGCTCCTCCCCACAATAAATTCAGCTTAATTTTAAAGAATGCTTCTTATTTTTATTAAATAATTAAATTTATGAAATAAAACTATATAACTCTGAAAGATTTCAACGAGAATTTTAAAGAAACAGGTGGCCATCTCGAAATCAGGTAATTTACATATTTTTTCAACCTCGACAATGCGACGTTCCACTTTTCAGAAATTTTGAGTGTCTTGATGACGAGTTCACATTGTTTTAACTATTCGACTTTTCATTTCAAAACATTGAAATTGTTTTCTGAAAAATGGATCATTATTTCCAGCCACCTTACTGTCACGATGAACTCATTTTTATTTTATTTTCTGAAAAATGGATCATTATTTCCAGCAAGAAAAAAGGGGCTTCACTCATCGGGTGGTCTCATTAATAGAAACCCGAGAAGGATGCGATCATCTGCTATATACGATCATCTGCTTGAATAAATGGACATTTGGAAGGTTAACAAAGAAAATATAACAAAGTTTTCATGTGGTTTCAGGAAAAAGTGATTCAAGTTTCATGTGGTTTCAAAGTTGTAGCGAATATTCAAGTCAAATGCAATTATGAGTTTGGAACTTTGCTATATTTGCAGCAAAACGGTGGGGCGTTTAACGAACGGTGGGCTAAAAGTTGTTTGATTTTACCTCGTTGGTGGGCTTGAAAGACACCTTTTGAGTAGTGATATCTACTCGTAGATGCATTCAAATGAGACCGCCTTTTACAAAAGTATGGATGGAGTACAAAGTCCTGAGAGCAACTTTGAATAGACAAGAAGAGAGAGGTCCATTCAATGTAAGAAGACATGATGGGATGGTGGGGTGATGATTTTTAAATGATTCTTCAACTTTATAGACGATCGGATTGGGGGTAGTTAATGAATGTCGGTAAATTGGTAATGGAGTATGTTATTAGAAAATAGTAACGGTGATATTAAAATTTTGGTAATCTTTTTTTAAGGTATTGTTCATTTATAATTCTAGGTTTCTCTCTTTCTTTCTAAAATTTTGTAGTAAATATATTTAAAATACCGTTTTCTATCTTTTACAATCTCACTTAGTAATGACTTGTCAAACATCAAATAGTTTTTTTTTTATGACAAAAATAAACAAAATTCAAGAAATCAAACATCTCTCTTTTATATATCTCATATATGTAAGAGGTTCACACCAACCAAGGATTGATCCTAAGCTATTTTAATGGTGGTGGCCTATCTCAACTACTAAGACACTATTTAGCACTTAGTGAATTATCTAGTAAGAAGACTCTCTAGTAAGGCTCCTTCTATCTTAGATAGCATATGTGCAATATTAAAAGTTCCAATATTTCATAGATCATTACTTTGGCATAGCCCAATATGGTCAACAATACAACCTACTTTGAATGTATTTCATGATGGCTTATATTGCAAATGGATCAAATGTTTGTTAGTCATATAATTTTTTTGTATTCCTATTAACGAGGATCATTCTTCATTTTATGAAGACCATTTTGTATAGAAAAAAATGTTACATCTATAGGGGTACTTGTTTTTACTATCCATGCATAATCATATGTTAGATTCAATTTGAGTATGTTCATGTAGTACAAAGAAAATAAACCTAGCAACATATCTCTTAATTTGTACCCATTTTTAGTAGTTCCTTTTAGGCCTTTGGATTTTGTCCATTTAGACTTCATTAGTGGTATATCTATCAATCAATTGAAGCATGATTGCATCTTAATGGCAATATATTCAATGCAACAAAATTATGGATGCCCCTAAAGTTGTATAACTTTCTTCAATATGTATCCAACATGTTTGAATGATATTTGATTACCATTAACCATTTGGAAACTTTATAAATAATTTTTGGAACCATTATAAAATTTATAGAAAGCTAACTTTTGTTCTCTATCATATTTCACATATAAACAAATTTCCAAACTAATGTAATTAAAACTTTGGTTAAGTCTCTTTACATCTACCACTGGAAAACAAGTAGTGGGATCATTCATTTCATATTTCGTATTGAAACTTCAATATACTCATTTATCTTCTTATAGGACACTCTCCAATAGAAGCATATTTTCGATTTTAGACACTTGGTCCTTACGAAATTTGAATTCCTCTCCGACGTCCATCCACATCCCACTAGTAGAGCGAGTAATACAAAGTTTCTTCTTATGTGTAGAACTCAGTTGAGATATATAAGAAGTTTGAAGACATTCTTCAATAGAAAAAAGCAAAGTATAAGGAACTTCATGATTAACGTTGAGTTGTCCACAAATTCTTGTTATCCACTAAGTTTGGATTCAATTGTATAAAAAATTCTTCAAAAATAATTAAGGTCACAAGCTCAACCCTATTTAGTATTATTGTTACACCATCATAAAATGAATGGGTCTTAATGCCTTTAATTTTAACACCTACCTCATCTTGGCATCCATGATGTGGTGAATATCATTCACTTCAGTACTAAAATATAACGCTCTATTGTACTCCTCACATGGTCAACAACTTGTATTTTCGATGTGCCCAAATATGAGTTTATACTTGACTCTTGGTATTCTAGCATTTACTCTCTTATGATATGTTCCTTAATCACATTGCTAGTTATGGTGCATGGATTTTATGTGTTCCTTAGGTTCAAAACTTATGTCAGTTACCTTTCATGGTTCATTGCTTAAGTGCATCTCCTATATACATTTATGAGACCTTAATTCTCTCTCTCATGTTAAGTTCCTCTAATTATACTTTGTGCCACATAAGTGTGTCATTAGTTATGGTCTATTGCTTAAGTGTTTCAGTAGTTATGATCTACCACTTAAGTAAGTTTCTTATGTATGATGGATCATTTAAGGGAACTTCTTATGATGCATGAGTGGGTTACTTATTTGTGTTGTTTATGGTGCATCACTTATTTATGTCTCCTAGGAGTGTTTCTTATATACATCACACATGTTAGTTATTACATATGTTTGGGATTTTCTCGAATCATGAGGAAGTGATTTCATAATTATATGTTTATCCATATTTCTATCTGTTTAATTTACATTATGATGAGAGTAGTAATTACCCCTATTATTTAAAAATTCTAGTAGTGGTGTAATTGTAATTCACTAGCTTAATAAGCAATATGCCATGTGTTTCAATACCACATTAGAAACATGACACAAAATATTAGAAAGGGAGTACACTCAATTGAAATGGGATTCCCTACCCTTTTTCCTTCTCAATTTGTGTTGTAACTTGCACCCTTGGGATGCAAATTGATAGGGGAATGTGAAATGAGACATTAGGATAAGGTTGTAAAAAGGGATGTAATTTAATTAGAATGCATGGACACAAAATCTTATATAAATAATGTTGCAAGGATGAAATTATGGACTTATAAGCACTTAAAAAATGACATATATAGGCATATGGACACAATAGGTAAAAAAGAAAGTACTTAAATTTAATGTATCCTTAGACTAGCATTAAAACGAAATGAGAAAAATTGATCATGTGAAGATTCAAATGAAATATAAATCAAGGCACCATCAAATACATCCTTTTTGTAACATTAAATATTGAATAAAAGTTGGGAAAAAATAGATGTAGGAGATGCAAATTTGGAAAATAGAGTCTTGTTATGTAATATTGATTGAAGTTGTAAATCAGCTCACTCAAATGAATGTATTCTAGTGATGTTGTAGAGATAAGGAATTGGAATAATGAATAAAAATGAATTCCAAGAAGAGGTGGTTTTGATAAACATTTTTTCAATACCAAATCACAAGTCACCATAACTCAATGATTCATGAATTTCTCTACATTCCATTGGAGATTTCATCCGAATAAATTTGATAAATATTTTTTTTGAACATTGAAATTCATACTATTAGGGTTAATTCTTGTTATATTTATGGAATTATTAAGTTATTGTGTACTACACATGCATGAAAAATATAAATATATAGAAAATAGAGAACAAATACAATAATCACTCACAAAACTACAATAACACAAGATATGACTTGGGAAACCCTTTTGAGAGAAAACATAGCTAGAAGGTGAGGTTTCTCTACTCTCTTTCTCTGAACAGAAATAGATGCAAGTACAAAGGAGTGAGGTTTGTGGCCCATCAGCTAGTACATAACACAAACTCTCTCTCTTTCTAGACATCTGCTGTGCGTGGCCATAGCCCATTGAACCTGCAAATAATGCCATGCTCTGCATACTTTTGGGTTTACTCATATAGCGTTGGATGCACTATTTCAATGGAGGGGGTTTCCTGTAGTTTGTCCACCAGAAAAGGTTTGGGAGCCTGAACTGGGGGAACTGTTTTCTCCTGCTTTTGTGCATGGACAACATCTTTGTATGAAAATTCCTTGGTTGAGGATGACTATCCTACAGCTCCCCCTCTCAAATGAAGTGCAAAGATAATGGAGGCATTTCTCTTAATGCTGTAAAAAGAAAGGGGGTAGAGATCCTCAAGTTGTTTACCTTCGTGGAGAAGTCGATGAGCTGCAGAGGGTATCCCTAGCTTGAGTTCCAGAGTATGCTTGAGGTTCTGCACTAGATCCGATGATCTCACCCACTATAGCAGGGTTTTGCCAGAGATGAGCCTGATTTGGATCTGAAATGAGGCAGAGAAGTCAGAGATTCGCTTTCCTCTGCAGATTTGAGAGGAGAGGAGGTAGGGGCTTTGAAGTGCTGTCTTTCCCTGAACTTGCCGCAGGGGCTTGTGAGGAGATAATGGGAGCATCCTGGCGTCATTGATTTTGTTATTGCTTTCCGCCACAAAGATCTTCCAGTTACTCCAACCAGGCAGATCTAGGGAGTGGAGGGAGTTCTGATGATTAAAAGCAGAGCATTCTTCCAGAATAAAATATGTCCTTCCAAGAACCACCGCTTGAGGAGAACTAGGAATAAAATCTTCTTGTTCACCCTTGGCTGTGGCGTCTACAATGTGGAGGGGGTGGCAGGAGCGAGAAACAACATCCGAGGGCCGAGAACTGGCAGCCCCAAAGTCCCGAGCGTAGCATAAAGAGTGCAAAGGGCGCTTAGAGGAGATTGGAAATCAAGTTGTTCAATATTGACGGAGGAAACCCGCAATCCATGACTAAAACACACATCACCATCATTCGCAAGGCTGATCAGGAGCCCAAAAGCGGCTGAAGGAAGGGAGGCGGCGGCAGGTCTGCTAGGGTTCATCATCGGAGCTCCAAGTTTTTCCAGTGTCTCTCCTAATTTTGGCTTTATTATGTAAAAAAAGAATTAATTTCTTTTATAGAAATATATTTTTAAAATGTAAATTTGAAAAAAAGCTTTCACTTTGACAAATTTGATTCTTCTTAATAAATAATAATTCCAAAATTGAAATAATTCTATATTGATTCTAAAAATAAAACACAACATATTTTTCTATAATAATCATTGATAAAAAAATGAAATACACCGTACACTACACAATTATCTGCAGTAGGTAACAAATGAAGTAATTGCTTTAAATAAGTGTATATTTGTTACCGTGTTTAAAAATCAGCCACGAATGAAGTAGTTGCTTCAAATAAGTGTATGTTTGTTACTATGTTTAAAATTCATCAATGGTTAAAATATCTATGTGTGTCACTGAGGCGTCCAGTCAACTGCAATCCAAATTTAGTATCCATTTCCTGTGTCGACCTTCCATATAATGGAATAAAAAATTTATTCTACACTTAAATGATATATACGGTTGAAACCTCTTCTGCCCACACTGATTGCGCCTGAGCAGACTGGGTTTGTGGAGGGTAGGCAAATCCTGGATGGAATTGTGGTCTCCCAGGAGGTGATACACTCTTTGAAACAGAGGAAGAGACCAGGGATGCTCATGAAGCTGGATTTATCTAAAGCATATGATCGTTTAAATTGGGATTATCTAAGAGCAGTTCTCGAAGCTTTTGGGTTTGACCACAGGTGGATAGCATGGATCATTAACTTGGTATCCACTCCGAATTTCTCGATCTTGATTAATGGGATACCTTCAGATCCGTTTAATGCCACAAGGGGTATCAGACAGGGGGACCCTATCTCGCCGTTTCTGTTCATCCTGGCTATGGAAGGATTAAGCAGGAAATTTAAGAAGGAGGTCAGGGCAGGAAGAATCAAAGGCATTCGCTTATGGGGAGCCAACCTCATCATAACCCATCAGCAGTTTGTTGATGACTTGATGCTGTTTGGAGAAGCATCGCTCAGAGAGGTAAGGGGATTCAAGCATGTCTTAGAAGTTTTTATGAACGCTTCAGGTATGGCAGTGAACAATGACAAATCTTGTACTTTTATTTTTAACGTACCTGAAGCTGTCAAGGCCCATTTAACTCGAGTGCTCGGCTTCCGACATGGCGAATTACCTACCAGGTATTTAGGCATTCAGTTAGATATTAATTCTATGCGTATAAAGAATTGGCAAACTCTAGTAGATAGGATTCGAAAAAGATTGCAAAATTGGTCGTTTAGAACTTTGAATTTAGCAAGTCGGATTGTCCTTTTAAAATCAGTTTTGTTATCCATTCCTATCTACCCGTTATCCATTCTGCCGGCTCCTAAGGGCGTTCTCTGTAAACTAAAGGAAATCTTCGGTAAATTTCTCTGGGAGGGACCGAATCTGAAAAGAAAATGGACATTGGTCTCATGGCAACAAGTCATTAGGAGGAAGGAGGAGGGAGGCCTTGGTCTCAGGGATTTGGAGTTGGTCAATAAGGTTTTAGGGGCGAAGTTATGGTGGCGATGGGTGCAGGGGGGTATGGATATTTGGAAACGAATCTGGACTCACAAATACAATATGCCTTGCTCAGTAGCAGGCCGCCTCCGGGTGGAAGAAACTCCACGAGGATCACACATCTGGGAACTTGCAAGAAATAACAAAACTCTGGTTCGGGACCTTGCTTTCTGGGAAATCCGTGAAGGCAATTTAGCGAGGTTCTGGACGGAAGGTTGGCAACAACGGGAGAAGCTGGAGAGACATCCAATTCTGCATGACCTTCAAGTTGGGGCGCAGCAAGAGGGACTGCAATATGTTAAGGATTATTGGCGCCAGGCAGGGCTGAATGAAGTATGGCGAGCTTGGAAGAGGCCTCCTGAATGGAATGCGAGAATAACCCCGGAGATTCAACAAATGTATATCAAGGAATTAGATTCGAGAAAAATTAGGATACGCCCAGGCACTGATATCCTACGCTGGGGGAAAACACCGCAAGGTATGTTCACAGTCAAAGAGGCATATTACTGGTTAACAAAGGAGGATCCACTGGCAGACCCAACGCCTTGGAAAAAGCTCTGGGATGCTAAATGGTGGCCTAAAGTTACCCTTTTTGCATGGTTGGTGTGTCGAGGTCGGATTTTGACGTGGGATAATCTACAGAAACGAGGCATGATTGGTCCCTCCTGGTGTTTTTTGTGTCACAAGGAATTCGAGACCCAGGAACACTTGTTGAATCGCTGTCTGTATATCCAAACTCTGTGGGAAGAAATTCGGACTCTCTTCGGGTATTTGCATAGGGACCCCGATAGTCTTAAGGGTACCATCTTACAATGGGGAGCGGGGCATTTTCATAGTAAACTTGTCAGGCGGCTTTGGAGTCTATCGCTGGGTTTTGTAATTTGGGAGGTGTGGAAAGAACGAAATCGTCGTATTTTCAAGGACCGCAGTTGCTGTGAGGCAGGAATATGGGAGGTGGTATGCCGGTCGCTGAAGGAAACAGTCCTCTCTGAATCATGGGGCGAAGAGGATTGGAAATTAAGTGTGGAAGAGCAGCGAATACTAACCAAATTGAACATCGATTTTACGATGTTATATCCCAACACGGATAGGCGTCATCACCCTAGTATGCAGAGCCCTAATTTTTTTCGCCTCCCAGGAGATAATCAAATCAAACTGTCCTTCGATGGTGCATCAAAGGGCAATCCTGGGGAGGCAGGATGGGGTGGGATTTTTCGCGATAGTGGAGGGAGTTCGCGATGGGCATATGCGGAATGGGGTGGGGAGATGTCCAACAATGAGGCGGAGCTATGGGGGGCCTATCATGGCATCCGCATTGCTGTAAGGAATGGCTACCGTAACCTGGTTATAGAAGGCGATTCCCAGGTCGTCATTGACATGCTCAGGAAACTACAGAGGGGTAAAACATGGGACCACGTGGCCAAGAGCTGGAGGGTAGCGGCCATCATCCAGGATATTGAAGGTCAGATGCGGCAGATTGATTATATAACACTCACCCATGTCCTACGGCGTGGCAACAGGGCAGCAGATTATCTTGCCAATTGGGCAAGCGGCGAATCGAATCGTGTGTTGGACGGTAGCTGGGGAGTGTTACAGGCGGATCCACGGTGGGCTGAGTTGGCAGCCATCCTGCGACAGGATCATGATGAGGCGATCGGGTGCGACAGGACAGCTTAGCTCTCTTTCCATAATGATTTGGAGGCGTAAGAAATGGTATAATAATGCCCACAGCGGTGGGCTCATGTACGATGCAGTTAGAGTTTTCATTCTGCAGAGCGATTTAATGACGACATGGGACGAATTGCCCATCCCAAGGTTGAGGGTACTGTGGTGGGAGTGTGGTGGCATCGGGAGGCCGCAGAACTTATCACATCAACACTATCGTTCTGCGACGTGTAGTAATGCGCAGGCTTGGGAGCTACCTCACAATCACGACGGAAGGTGGTCGAATGGCGATATAAGGTTGCATGGAATGGTTTTATTCCTGCATGCTTGTCGCAGAATAGGGCTTTCTGGAAGGTGGTTGAATGGCGATATAAGGTTGCTCCTGCGTGCCTGTAGCAGATTAAGGATTTCTTCCTTATAGATCTGCATAGTACGTTTTTAGGTAGAATAGTAGGTTCTTAATTCTCTTTCGACAAACTGAACACTTCCTTTTGATGGGGATAATATTTTTTTGGAGGCCACCTGGTTTCCCTTCTGGGCAGGTGGGGTCATGTAACTGTATCTGTACATAGTTTTCGTATTTTTATCTTAATAGAATCATACCTCAGCTTACAAAAAAAAAAGATATATAAGAATGAAATAATGAATGGTCTCAATGAGGATAATGATCCATTACAAATTTTGTATATCATTTTTCCAAATTTTCTTCACTTTTTTATTAATCATTTTTAATAGCTTCCCATGCAATTTCTTTTAAGGAAAAAACAAATTTCCATAAACGTAAAGTATTTATTTTTGTTATATGGATATCCATCTTTGGTTTAATACCCATTTAAGAGTATCATAAGGATTTTTCCCAGTGCACTCTTGTGCATGGGTAAACATTAAGATTACATCATTTCTTCTTAAATGAAATGCTTTAGCTTTTATGTTTTTCTATGTTTTTATTGGGAATAAATCTCCCAATTTTATGGGTAATCAAAGATATCATTTAGTGGGCATCATATAACGGGTTAAAAGACATTCTAAATAGGTCAAAAGAGACTCACATTTATTCATTTCTCTTATAAATAGGTCAAAAGAGACTCACATTTATTCATTTTCAATTGTGAATGGAAATTTATATTTAATAATTTTATAGCCCAAATTCATTTACTTATGAGAAGGAAACATGAAAGCCCAAGCATGTATAGGATGATGTTTCTTTTGAACCTATTATAATCCTTTAATGAAGTCCCCATAAATGAATTTCCATTTTTCCTCCATTCTGAGTTATTAGTGTTATAAAGAAAAAAAATTAAAAAAAAATTGAATTTAAATATTTTTTCTTCTATTAAATAATATTATAAAAATAATTTTTTTATTATTTCATGTGTTGTAACAGACTATAGCATTTATTTCATGATTAATTTGGATTGAGTGTGCATTATTTGGTTGTGCTTTTGTAATTTTAACCAAAGTCTTGGGAAAATGCTTAATATTTTCATTTTTGCATAAATTCAAAAATAGTTTTCCAATTCTCACTAAATGTTATTTCTAATTTCTGATTAGATGCATTCATTTCAAGACCAATTCGGCTGAATGTACATTATTTGGTTGTGTTCTTGTAATTTTAGCCAAAGTTTTGGTAAAATGCTTAATATTTTTATTTTTGCATCAATTCAAAAATAATTTTCAACTTCTCAGTAAATGTTATTCCTAATTTGTGATTAGCTAAGGAAGCAATGATTAGACATAATTCCCTCGATGGTGGAGGGCATTTTTTTTTTCTAAAGCACGACAATTGATTATAAAATTAAAATAAAGGTAATTTTGTGAGTGGCCATTGAGTTGGTGAGTGCTTTGACATTGTCACTATTATGTTAGTGATATTATCAATGATGCAAGAATTGATGCAGTTGCAGGACACTATTATGTTAGTTCTATGTTCAACGATGTGACAGGTGATGTTGTTGCAGTTGTTTTCATAGGTCCAAGGGGGCTAAACAAATGTCGAATTGATATTATTATTTTTCCTTGTGTGGAGGACAGAGTATGTGCGGGAGAGTTGACGTCCTTTGGATAGTGAGTGTTTTGATACTAATGAACAATGCGGTAATTGGTATTGTTTCTGTAGAAATTTTGAATAATAAACACATATTCAATGGAGATTATCCTGATCATGCACTATTGCGGAATAGATGCACAATACATAAGCTCCTCTATGTTGATCAACAATTTAGCAGCATCAAAAATAATGAAACATCAATCGCATGCACACATTAACACAGTATGTATCCCGAGGAAAGCTTACAGCTGAAAACCCCACACTATCTATATATTAATGATTGAGAACATATAACATTACATAGTACAATACTCCTCACAAGTATCCAGCACTATCTCCACCTGTTACCCACAATACAACTCAGATCTGATCTCCAAATCTCCTCCCCTGCTTGCATGCCTCCACTGCACAATCCTGCAAGAGAATGAATGAGAATGGCTAAACGAAACTCGTTTTTACCTTGGCTAATCCAAAATCACGTGAGAACAAGCTACAATTGCCTTGATATTGTCCCACACTGCGCAATCCTCATTGGCATAACTCAATCCCTACATGTGCAAAATCTCATGCACAACTTATAGTCACAACTCACCCTTTCACTTAGTTCTAACACCTGCCTCTGTTGAATTGTCCATGCACTGAGTTAACTGATGTATTCTTTATTTTATTTATGAGTTAATAATTAGTGAATTAATTAATAATCAATTCACACAACACATCACTAGTGTATTCTTCAGTTAGACTAAATACAACTAGTTCAACTAAGTCAAACTGAACACAACTCCATCAACTCCACATCCAACTCCATAGAACTCACATGCATGAGTTCTAACTGAAGTCCTCCATGCAATAGCTCAACTAACACATAAGAAACCACGTGATTCCTTTTTTCAGCTGCATGTGCCACTTCCGTAGCTCGAACTGAAGTGCTCCAAGAGAATAAGATAATGTTTAGAGTCCAAATATTACTAAGGGCTAATAATATTTGACTGTTTCTATTTTTAGCTTGGCAGTCTAAAAATAGACTCTGATCACTCCACTGTGACCCAAAAATAGAAGTCCATCTATTTTTCCCAACATGACCAATCATCCATAAACAACATCCTACAACTCATAGACCATGATCCATATGTCTAAAAATAGACATAGTCTAAAACTAGAAGTTTGCACCAAAAATAGCCCGCGGGACCACTTAGTGAAGGCGACTCCTTTCCACTAAGCTCCATCATCTTGTTGCATTTTGAACAGTTTCTTTGTGTAAAATATTCAATGTGTAGGAGAACTAGGGTCTTTTGTATAGACAAGGGTGCTAAATAAATTGTGTTTTCAACATGTGTGAAGAAAATTTGTTGTGAGGTAAAATGGATGTGTGGAAGGCTTTGCCTTTTTTAATTATTACTTAGGAATGTTTTTTGAAACTACAGAAGTAGTTGTATGAAGGTGGTTATGTGAAGCTAACTGTTGATGTAGCTGCAAGACACTGTTATGTTAGTGCTTTTTTCAATGATGCGAGAATTCATGCAGTCGAAGGTTATTCGCATAGGCTTTGGTGGGTGTTATTATGCTTCCTTGTGAAGACGACAAAGTATGTGCAGAAAATTTGGGGTGATTTGCATAGTGAGAGTTAGGGTCATTGTGTAGAACACGTATTGCACAGTGGAAGGAGTATGTACGGGAGAACTGAGCTATTTTTCATAGATGAGGGTGGTAAATAAACTGCGTTTTGAAACCATGTGAAGAAAAAGTGGTGTGTGGTAAAGCGAATGTGCAGAAGGCTTTACCTTTTTTTAATTATTATTTAGGAGTGCTTTTCACAACTCATTTTTATTTTATTTTCTGAAACATGG
The DNA here is from genome assembly GCA_031772625.1 of Pinus tabuliformis. Taxonomy (NCBI): domain Eukaryota; kingdom Viridiplantae; phylum Streptophyta; class Pinopsida; order Pinales; family Pinaceae; genus Pinus; species Pinus tabuliformis. The sequence goes on from CM062808.1 coordinate 965,672,315, forward strand.
ATCATTATTTCCAGCAAGAAAAAAGGGGCTTCACTCATCGGGTGGTCTCATTAATAGATACCTGAGAAGGATGCGATCATTTGCTATATACGATCATCTGCTTGAATAAATGGACATTTGGAAGGTTAACAAAGAAAATATAACAAAGTTTTCATGTGGTTTCAGGACAAAGTGATTCAAGTTTCATGTGGTTTCAAAGTTGTAGTGAATATTCAAGTCAAATGCAATTATGAGTTTGGAACTTTGCTATATTTGCAGCAAAACGGTGGGGCGTTTAACGAACGGTGGGCTAAAAGTTGTTTGATTTTACCTCGTTGGTGGGCTTGAAAGACACCTTTTGAGTAGTGATATCTACTGGTAGATGCATTCAAATGAGACCGCCTTTTACAAAAGTATGGATGGAGTACAAAGTCCTGAGAGCAACTTTGAATAGACAAGAAGAGAGAGGTCCATTCAATGTAAGAAGACATGATGGGATGGTGGGGTGATGATTTTTAAATGATTCTTCAACTTTATAGACGATCGGATTGGGGGTTGTTAATGAATCTCGGTAAATTGGTAATGGAGTATGTTATTAGAAAATAATAACGGTGATATTAAAATTTTGGTAATCTTTTTTTAAGGTATTGTTCATTTATAATTCTAGGTTTCTCTCTTTCTTTCTAAAATTTTGTAGTAAATATATTTAAAATACGTTTTTCTACCTTTTACAATCTCACTTAGTAATGACTTGTCAAACATCAAATAGTCTTTTTTTTATGACAAAAATAAACAAAATTCAAGAAATCAAACATCTCTCTTTTATATCTCTCATATATGTAAGAGGTTCACACCAACCAAGGATTGATCCTAAGCTATTTTAATGGTGGTGGCCTATCTCAATTACTAAGACACTATTTAGCACTTAGTGAATTATCTAGTAAGAAGACTCCCTAGTAAGGCTCTTTCTATCTTAGATAGAATATGTGCAATATTAAAAGTTCCAATATTTCATAGATCATTACTTTGGCATAACCCAATATGGTCAACAATACAACCTACTTTGAATGTATTCCATGATGGCTTATATTGCAAATGGATCAAATGTTTGTTAGTCATATAATTTTTTTGTATTCCTATTAATGAGGATCATTCTTCATTTGATGAAGACCATTTTGTATAGAAAAAAATGTTACATCTATAGGGGTACTTGTTTTTACTATCCATGCATAATCATATGTTAGATTCAATTTGAGTATGTTCATGTAGTACAAAGAAAATAAACCTAGTGACATATATCTTAATTTGTACCCATTTTTAGTAGTTCCTTTTAGGCCTTTGGATTTTGTCGATTTAGAATTCATTAGTGGTATATCTATCAATCAATTGAAGCATGATTGCATCTTAATGGCAATATATTCAATGCAACAAAATTGTGGATGTCCCTAAAGTTGTATAACTTTCTTCAATACGTATCCAACATGTTTGAATGATATTTGATTACCATTAACCATTTGGAAACTTTATAAATAATTTTTGGAACCATTATAAAATTTATAGAAAGCTAACTTTTGTTCTCTATCATATTTCACATATAAACAAATTTCCAAACTTATGTAATTAAAACTTTGCTTAAGTCCCTTTACATCTACCACTGGAAAACAAGTAGTGGGATCATTCATTTCATATTTCGTATTGAAACTTCAATATACTCATTTATCTTCTTATAGGACACTCTCCTATAGAAGCATATTTTCAACTTTTGACACTTGGTCCTTAAGAAATTTGAATTCCTCCCTGACGTCCATCCACATCCCACTAGTAGAGCGAGTAATACAAAGTTTCTTCTTATGTGTAGAACTCAGTTGAGATATATAAGAAGTTTCAAGACATTCTTCAATAGAAAAAGGAAAAGTATAAGGAACTTCATTATTAATGTTGAGTTGTCAACAAATTCTTGTTATCCACTAAGTTTGGATTCAATTGTATAAACAATTCTTCAAAAATAATTAAGGTCGCAAGCTCAACCATATTTAGTATTATTGTTACAACATCATAAAATGAATGGGTCTTAATGCCTTTAGTTTTAACACCCACCTCATCTTGGCATCCATGATGTGGTGAATATCATTCACTTAAATACTAAAATATAACGCTCTATTGTACTCCTCACATGGTCAACAAGTTGTATTTTCGATGTGCCCAAATATGAGTTCATACTTGACTCTTGGTATTCTAGCATTTACTCTCTTATGATATGTTCCTTAATCACATTTCTAGTTATGGTGCATGGATTTTATGTGTTCCTTAGGTTCAAAACTTATGTCAGTTACCTTTCATGGTTCATTGCTTAAGTGTTTCAGTAGTTATGATCTACCACTTAAGTAAGTTTCTTATGTATGATGGATCATTTAAGGGAACTTCTTATGATGCATGAGTGGGTTACTTATTTGTGTTGTATATGGTGCATCACTTATTTATGTCTCCTAGGAGTGTTTCTTATATACATCACACGTTAGTTATTACATATGTTTGGGATTTTCTTGAATCATGAGGAAGTGATTTCATAATTATATGTTTATCCATATTTCTAACTGTTTAATTTACATTATGATGAGAGTAGTAATTACCCCTATTATTTAAAAATTCTAGTAGTGGTGTAATTGTAATTCACTAGCTTAATAAGCAATATGCCATGTGTTTCAATACCACATTAGAAACATGACACAAAATATTAGAAAGGGACTACACTCAATTGAAATCGGATTCCCTACCCTTTTTTCTTCTCAATTTGTGTTGTAACTTGCACCCTTGGGATGCAAATTGATAGGGGAATGTGAAATGGGACATTAGGATAAGGTTGTAAAAAGGGATGTAATTTAATTAGAATGCATGGACACAAAATGTTATATAAATAATGTTGCGAGGATGAAATTATGGACTTATAAGCACTGGTTGAAGGGAAAGTACCCCTAGAGTCCTTTGGGCTGAGACTCTACCAGACTGAAAATTGCTTATACAAAGAAACACACACACACAGCCATCTTTTTTACTTTTAAGCAAATCCTAATGTTTTAGGGTACATACCTAAGGTCCTACGTCCGAGAAGACCGTTAGGGTGCAAACCCTTCTTGGAGTTCCCTTCTTCTTTCTCTGACCTGCAAGACAAACAAATCAAAGAAATCAACAGTACATGTATAGAAGTTTATGTATAAATCATCTTTATGCTATAAAGTTAGTTATAAATAATCTTTAAGTAACTACTTTCATAAGTATTCAACACAAGAATCTCATAAGCATAAAGAAAGATTATTCGGGAACAAAGACGTGTTTCTTTATATATAAAGGCAAATAAAGTACATATATCGGAAAGATATCACCTGAACACCTTCAGCAGGCTCCAAGCAAGCTTCCTCCCGGATTCGTTCCAGCCTCCAGCCTTCAACAAGAGCTCCTTCCAAGTCTTACTCAATGATGGTGTCAAGGATGAATGATCACCAATACACATGGAAACAAGGGTTTCCTATGCAAAATGGGGGAAGTGCAGGATGCACCAAGGACTTCAGACCTGGTCTAAGGGAAAAATCTCAGCATAATAATCTTGCTCTCCTTTCTCTCTCCTCTTGGCCTTCCCTTTGATGTCTTTTTATACCCTCTCCAAAGTAGTTTTTTAGTTAGGAGTTGGTTGGGAACAGTTGGGCCACGGGCACTAACAGGTGATCCAGCAGGTAAACCCGCGATCACCGCCCGAAAAAGAGGAAATTATATTTTTTTTAAGTGTTTTAATAGATACACGCGGTTTGGGTATGACAGACCCGCGTGTACACGCGTTTAACACAGGGCAAAGTCGCGTACAGGGAATAAAACACTGTTTTTTAAATTTTTGGACCAGGTCTGGAAGGAGGGGTTGCCCTAGGCCATAAGTTCAGCATCACAAACCATAAGAGTGAGATTTGGAGCTATAACAGATGCCCCCTAATGTATGAGGTCAGAAGGGGAACATGATGGCCGAAATACATTAAGTAAGTACAAGGAAAAGAACTCTGCCGAAAAACCGAGGAGGACTTCACCGGAATTCAGCCTGCCAAGCCACCGAAAAGAGATCAGAAAGAAACACTGTCTGAGGCGGGCATACCCATGCTCAGAAAAAGTAAAGCATGTCCGCATATCAAGTACAAGCGGATCCACTAAGTATATAAGTATAAATGACTGTAAAAATACATAATGGATCATCTGATCATAATGAGTAAGTACATGTCTGAATATCACATATAAAACTGTCAATGATGCTGAAAGATGCAACGGATCACTGAAATCAAAGACTGATCCCATAAGGTACCAACTGAACATGATGGAATAGGATGGTACTACACTGCAAACTCAGGTGCCAGCATATAGAATGTCGCCATGACTGACTGCAACATATAAGGTGGAATGGTATCAACTAGCAGCAACAGGAGCAACTGTCAAGTGAACCAATGAATGCTGATACAACCTGAGGTCTTCACCGACCGCCGTGGTACATTTCTACACCATGGGAATAAATGATCTGAAGTCGACCATGTGAGAAATCGTTTGATTACCGGTCATTGATGTATACCGTTAACAAACGCGAGACTACTCACCGATAATGATAATGAGCGTCAAGGTACCCAGTACAATCTAACAAGTGTGAATAAATGAGCTGAAGTCGAACACCTGTAAGAATCTATCAATCAGGAGACAATGATGGTTTCCCACTGTCGATAGCGAGGAATCTGCCACTAATGACTGCAAACCCCAAGGTACTGCCAAATGGACTCTAGATCTTTGCCCCAGAGCAATGAGTCGGAGTCGATAGGGAAAGATCCGCTAGAAGGAAGGCATTAAGGCATCCTCCATCAATCTAGCGCGAGTGTAACCCGTAGGCCAATAATGTGGAAGGAATCGGACGAAAAAGATGTAGTAACCCAACCGAAAGTACGTTTCCGGCGTACACAAGATGTGGCTAGCGCACGGCAGAAACCCTCTGAACCAACCAATAATGAAAGCCGACACAGAGGCGAGGTATCCACCAATAGGGTCAAATGGAAACCAAGGTACTGCACGAATCCCAATGTGTGATAATGTATGCTGATGTCGAACACAAGGGAAACCACTCAGTCAAAGACCCATGATACTGATCGATGCTGAGCACAAGGTGACCTATCAATAATGAAAATAGGGCCAGGGTGCGGTCTCTAGGTCTGCCCTCAGAGCAATGTGTCGTCGTCGATAAGGACAAGACCCGCCAGCAAGAAGTCAATGGGGACCTTCTCAAACCGGCACGAGTGAAGGACCAATATAACTGATGTGATGATAGACATGACACTGACAACCAGGGATGGCCGACTGAAAAATGAGTCAAGAGACACCGCAGCAAGGCCGACTCAGGCTAACTTCCCTTGAACAAAAGCACGACTCAATGTGACTATGTGGCAGCATATAATGAATCTGTATAAGTTCGTCATGCAGGAGGCACGAACGAACCCTCCATATGATTGGAAGAGATAACCAATCGGGGGAGAACTGACTCGATAACAAGGTTATGGCTTACCTAAGTCAAACTAAATCCCACCCATGCGGAGGAGACTTTGTTTCGAGTGCTTTGTTCAAGGGCGACACGACTGACTCTAGCTGCCAACAATAAATGGAAATAATGTCCCTGTTCCCGCTCTTTTTGGAATATTTAATTTTTTTGTCTTTTTCTGATAAGCCGGAAAAAGAATAAAAGAATGCTATGGTACAGTGGAAAGAACGAGTGTCGGTGAAACAGATGCTCTAGTTCCTGGGAAAGGAACGTTCCTATGCTCAATGCAGGGAGGTGAAAAACTGGTCAGTGACACTCAGAGGTATGTCCCTTCCACGGATCTGGGTATGTCAAGCTGCAGAGGTCAAGGGTATGCAAGGTTGATTTTTTGCAGACGTCATGGTCAAAAGTGGGCTTAAACACGAGTCCAAGTGAAGCCGGTTATAGGCCAAAAGGTGCAAATGGTCAACATGCAATGCAGAAGTACAACTCGACACACATAGGAGCCTCTAGGGTATAAGGCCAGAACGAAGCGCAGAAGCAAAGAGGAATGAGTCTTCAACGCATAAGTCATGGCGGGACTACAGAGGACTCCCGAGCCTATGGATGAAAAATCAGCATGAGTGCCAAGTGACAACAAGGTACTAACTAGGGCACCCATGATAAGGTAGGCTCTACCACACAAGTCATGACACTTCTAAGCATTGAGAAGGTTCCGCACCATAACTTGGTGGGGTCGATCCTAAGGCCAAATGGGAAAGGAAACTGATAAGTGGACAATGCAGGCGGAAGAACCTAACCTATATGCCAGTTTCGAGAACCAATACCTGTCAGAACGGACCAACCATAAACTTCCAAAGGAGAAATCTTCCAAGTTCTGTAAACATAAATAGGAACACTAGACACGAAGTTAATACATCCCACATATAAACTCCATATAAAATCTTTGTGTTATAAGATACAAAACTTGAAAATGCGTACCTCATATATACAATATGGTACAGGGAACCACACAGCCTTGCGGCTTACGTATAATAGTTCTGCTGAACAAACCCCTTGCAGGGCTCAGGCCAAGGGCTCCTTTGGTAGTCATAACTCATGGCTTCAAAGAGTTCCTCCTGTGAAGGCAAAACAAGATCTGAGAAATCATGAGAACTACAAGGATCAAAAGAGGGAATTAAAGGGTCCCATGTCCCTATAGGAAGAATCTCTCGGTCAACTGCCGGGACCAAGTCCCAAGAAGGAGAATAATAAGTCAAAGGATCCTTCGTAGAAGCAATTGAACATTGAGGATTCAATGCCACATAATTGACCCGTGGCGGGGTAGAGTCTACCTGAACACTTGGAACAAACCAAGGGGCATTCTGCAGTAAAGTCGAGTTAGGGTGGTGATTATTAGATGCAAGCTGATCAATAGTGACAATATTCCCGTTATGAGGAAAGCACATTACTCGAAAGAGTGAAGACACCACAGCATTCATAGCATAGACATAATCACGCCCAAGTAGCATATTAAAGTCTAAAAGGCTATCAACCACCATCATATCGATTAAGACAGTCTTCCCACCTAAAGTGATAGGCACTTGAGGAAGAACACCCATAGATTCACCAGGTCTTCTATCATAGGCTAACAACTGACTCTGAGCTGTCAACAACTTTGGAGAACCCAAAGCTTTCCAAGTCAAAGAGGATATAATACTTGTAGAGGATCCTTCATCCACCATACATCGATAGACATTTGTGGAATTAACCCTGACCTTTATTTGGAAAGGTGCAGCGGAAGGAAGACGAGGCTCAACAAGACTATCCCAATCAAAGGAAACACTCTTAGAACTTGGAGGGGGAACATTCGAAGAAACCGGAATGCCCCCTATACTAGAAGACTCTGTACTAGAGATCAAACAGACTCTTTTGTTAGGCACTTCACCCCCCAAAAGAGGAGTGTAATCGGCCAGCGATTGCACTGGCTCTACCACATTTTCAACCAACGGTTGATGGGATTGATGAGAAACCATATCAGATGTAGGAGTAGAAGTACTTTCAGACTTGGACCATATCCTTTGAACCTCTGGAATACCAGGGCATAAATGAGTAAGATGGTCTCCCTTGCATATCTTACAAGGGAACTTAGGTTTAAAACTTCTACGTCCAGGTTTCTTATCAACCTCCATTCCGCCAACATGACTAGCAGTGGTTTGCGGAGAGTCCTGAACATGACTTGCAGAGGTCGGTGACCCTTTGCTAGTATGACTCGCAGTGACCAGACTCGTGCCCCCAGCATGACTTGCAGCGGCTGAAGACTCATCTTCAACATGACTCGCAGAGGTTGAAGATGAATTGCTAGTATGACTTGCAGTGACTAGACTCGTGTCCCCAGCATAACTAGCAGCGGCTGAAGACTCATCTCCAACATGACTCGCAGAGGTTGAAGATGAAAGGATAGAATTATTCTTCTTCTTTGACTTCCTTTTTCTCCTCTTTTTAGATTTCTTGTTACAAGAAGGAGGGGAAGAAGGAATCCCAGATTTCTCTTTGAGAGAAGATGAACAATTAGCACCCATATGATGCCCCTGAAATAAAGCATTTAATGGAGAAGCTTCAAGAGCATTCGGAATATTCGGAGTGGACCACAGCCAAACGGGTAGTCCAACATTCAACCCAGGAATATTCAAAGTGGCCATCAAGGGAGTACCAACGTTTCCACAGAAAGGAAAAGCACAAGGATCCCCTTTTGGAAGGGTACCTTGGTTGGTTTCCACAGGAATATTAGCCATATGTAAGTAATCCAAAAACCCTTTCCCTTGCGGGAATATAGAAATAACTCTTCAAAGAATATGGATAAGCAATCAAAACCTTTGCCCTCGAGGAGGCAACTCCACAACTTCTGAAAGAACAACCAAAAGCCTTTCAAGATCGGTAGAGTGGCAAGCCAGTCACTCAGAACACAAAGTCCAAACGTGACTAGACAAAAATACCTAAAGCCAACTATATACAAGGAGCAAAGAGCACTCACTATAAAGTCCCTAAAGAAACAGCCAGTCAAACAACTTTCAAGTATTTCCGCTCCGGGTGGTGAGGACCGGACACCAAAATACAAGAAAGTGGAGTCAAAGGGCCTTCCGAAGATAGTCTGGGATGATGAGGGCCCAGTCCTATCAGCGAAGGTATCAGAGGAAGTTACGCTGACCTCCTAACAACAGCCTGCGCCGGTGCAAGCCCCCAAGCTTCGCAAGGGTGCCCTCCAGAAGTACTGTCGAGAGTGATACAACGTCGACCTCAGGTGCCACGGGATTCCCCTCCGCAGCCACCTATGCAGATCCCTAGGAGAGGCAACTATGGGTACCAACTCGTCGCAGAAGCCAGGCGGAACAGTCGTGAGGTAAGTTCGGACAAGTAGGAGAGGGGGTATCTCTCTTCCCTGTCTTCACAGACCCTCGTGCTTAACTCCCAGATCCGGAGTCTTCCTGGTCTCCCTGACGCTATTGGATTTACTCTCTTTAATCAGACTCTTATGTTTGACGTTTTGTGTGGCCTTGGAGAGTTAACTCTCCACTCGCCTAATCCAAGGCCCTAAAATCCTAAACTTGTTGGTGTAATAACTAAAACAAAAAGTTCTAGTGGATTTTAATTAAGCGCTTGATTTTATTAGGCTGTTCTTTAAGTCAAAGGTAATGGAGGTGAAACTTGTGGTGTTTTATGGACGCAAAAGAAATTAATAAAACCTAGCTACATGCACATGCACTTTTGTTTTCGATGAATAGCAATTTCTATGAGGTTCAGAAGGCACTTGTAATATAAACAAAAATTTTCCTTTTTCTTTTCAGACTCCACACTCACAAAAACTAACAAAACTAAATATGCCTAAAAAGAGATGCAAATCTTTCCCTAATGCAAGAACTAAATGTGGATGCACAATTCAAAGACTACTCTAAAAACAAAGAAGGAAAGTTGCTGCTTTACCAAATTTTGTCTTGCCACTGAAATGCTTAGATAGAAGATGATTTGTTACTAATCATTTCGTCCAAACAATAAAAACAAGCTTTAAGATAAAAAACAAAGCACTTTCACTTCGAAAAAAAAGGAAATCAGATGAGAAGCAAGTTTAAGAAAGCGAAACTCAAAAACTTTCAAAAGATTTTCTTTCAATCAAACCAAAAAGTCTTTTTCAAAGGAAAAACTCTCAAAAATACTGACACCAATGATTGATAAACAAACAACCAAACACTTTTGTGAATTGACACCAATGAAATGATGAGAACTCAACAAAAATAAAATGTGTTCGAAGTCGCTTTTGACAATCAAAAGCAGCAATGAAAGTCCAAGAAATCAAAAGACAAGTTTCAAGGAAATGGTAACAAACAACTTTCCCGAAACGAAGGAGCAAATGGTCATAAAAATGATTTCGTTAAGCAAACACAAATGTCATGAAAACAAAATGGACACAAAGATTTTAAGACAATCTTCCCACTCTGCCGAAACAGAGCAATCAAGATTCTTAAACAGAAACCTTGTGTGTCAAAAATCAATGACGCTTGCAATCAACGAAAAACAAGACTAGTACTCCTAGAGAGAGTTCGAAACAAGATGCCCCCTGTTAAACAGAGAACTGTCACTGGAAATTGACTGCTTTAAACTGACCCAAACCACCAGACAGACATTCAGCCAAAAGAAAAATTATAAATCTTGAAAATTATGTGATATACGCGCCTGCAATTATTTGCAGAATGCGTGTACACGCGACTGTAACTAAGGAAACCTGCGTATACGCGGGTTTACTTAGTGCAACTTGCGTATATACGCTTCTGTAATCCAGAAAAAGTGCGTATATGAAGTGTTTCAAGAAAAATAAAAAAAACACAAACTGAAAAACTGGAACAGCTTGGAGTTCAAGAAAATATCAAACAGTCAGAACCAACAAACAGAGGCACTGAGCCTAGATTGGCTTGAGGACTACCCAAACTAGGAACAACAAGAATGTTGTCCCCAGCGGAGTCGCCAATTCTGGTTGAAGGGAAAGTACCCCTAGAGTCCTTTGGGCTGAGACTCTACCAGACTGAAAATTGCTTATACAAAGAAACACACACACACAGCCATCTTTTTTACTTTTAAGCAAATCCTAATGTTTTAGGGTACATACCTAAGGTCCTACGTCCGAGAAGACCGTTAGGGTGCAAACCCTTCTTGGAGTTCCCTTCTTCTTTCTCTGACCTGCAAGACAAACAAATCAAAGAAATCAACAGTACATGTATAGAAGTTTATGTATAAATCATCTTTATGCTATAAAGTTAGTTATAAATAATCTTTAAGTAACTACTTTCATAAGTATTCAACACAAGAATCTCATAAGCATAAAGAAAGATTATTCGGGAACAAAGACGTGTTTCTTTATATATAAAGGCAAATAAAGTACATATATCGGAAAGATATCACCTGAACACCTTCAGCAGGCTCCAAGCAAGCTTCCTCCCGGATTCGTTCCAGCCTCCAGCCTTCAACAAGAGCTCCTTCCAAGTCTTACTCAATGATGGTGTCAAGGATGAATGATCACCAATACACATGGAAACAAGGGTTTCCTATGCAAAATGGGGGAAGTGCAGGATGCACCAAGGACTTCAGACCTGGTCTAAGGGAAAAATCTCAGCATAATAATCTTGCTCTCCTTTCTCTCTCCTCTTGGCCTTCCCTTTGATGTCTTTTTATACCCTCTCCAAAGTAGTTTTTTAGTTAGGAGTTGGTTGGGAACAGTTGGGCCACGGGCACTAACAGGTGATCCAGCAGGTAAACCCGCGATCACCGCCCGAAAAAGAGGAAATTATATTTTTTTTAAGTGTTTTAATAGATACACGCGGTTTGGGTATGACAGACCCGCGTGTACACGCGTTTAACACAGGGCAAAGTCGCGTACAGGGAATAAAACACTGTTTTTTAAATTTTTGGACCAGGTCTGGAAGGAGGGGTTGCCCTAGGCCATAAGTTCAGCATCACAAACCATAAGAGTGAGATTTGGAGCTATAACAAGCACTTAAAAAATGACATATATAGGCAAATGGACACAATAGGTAAAAAAAAAGGTACTTAAATTTAATGTATCCTTAGACTAGCATTAAAACGAAATGAGAAAAATTGATCATGTGAAGATTCAAATGAAATTTAAATCAAGGCACCATCAAATACATCCTTTTTGTGACATTAAATATTGAATAAAAGTTGGGAAAAAATAGATGCAGGAGATGCAAATTTGGAAAATAGAGTGTTGTTATGTAATATTGATTGAAGTTGTAAATCAGCTCACTCAAATGATTGTATTCTAGTGATGTTGGAGAGATAAGGAATTGGAATAATGAAAAAAAATGAATTCCAAGAAGAGGTGGTTTTGATAAACATTTTTTCAATACCAAATCACAAGTCACCATAACTCAATGATTCGTGAATTTCTCTACATTCCATTGGATATTTCATCCGAATAAATTTGATAAATATTTTTTTTGAACACTGAAATTCATACTATTAGGGTTAATTCTTGTTATATTTATGGAATTATTAAGTTATTGTGTACTACATATGCATGAATATATAGAAAATAGAGAACAAATACAATAATCACTCACAAAACTACAATAACACAAGATGTGAGTTGGAAACCCTTTTGAGAGAAAACATAGCTAGAAGGTGAGGTTTCTCTACTCTCTTTCTTTGAACAGAAATAGATGCAAGTACAAAGGAGTGAGGTTTGTGGCCCATCGGCTAGTACATAACACAAACTCTCTCTCTTTCTCTCAAAAACTATCCTTAAATGTGGAACAAAATGCAATAAAAAATAATCAAACTAGTTTTCCTCCTAGTGGACCTATTATAGCATAGTCTGATAGCCAATTAGGGTTTAAATTTGATGTATGCAACCCTAAATATGAGTTGCAAGTTCACCCTTCTAGAGTCTTCTTCATAATTTTCACATAGCTAGCACCTTTTTCATGAGTAATGGGTGTTGAAGTGGCATCCTCTCAAATTATGGTGGACAATTTTGATAGCTGAACATCTATGACTAACAACCTTCTTATACAATCTATGATTGAGGAAATTCTTGCATCATTGGAAAGTTATTTTTATGTATATTGTGGAACCTCGGTCCATAATAAGGTTGGGACCACAAAAAGTGGTCATTTAAGGTTTCAAAATGGCTCATGAAGTTTTTCACCAAAAAAATTCTAAAGTGGGACCACTAGTAAAAATGATCCTGGAAGTTGATTCCTCCAAATTTTCCACTCTGAAAGCATCAATATGGATGAAAAATAATATATTTATCCAATCCAAATCACTCGACATATATTTTTCATTCATTGTTAATATACGAATTCATGTTATCTATATAATATAAAGCATAACTAACTCCCATAAGGTAAGGAAGATATAGTCAAATTTAATCATCATAGGCACTTAATCTATAGTTGACATAGTTGAAACCACTGTTGGTTCGCTTTACCAATTGACTCCCTATTTTCCCTTCTATTATCAACATCATTCCATTAGTTATTCCAAAATATCTAGTTGTAGCTAAAGTTATTGTTGTATCTAGTCAAATGTGCAATAGTTTATATGTAAAATTCATCTCTTTTTTATAAAAATAGATATTTATTTCTATTCTTATTTAATTAAAGTAATATACAATACTATGTATTCCAATTTGTTATAAACATTATGACATTGAGATATGATTTAGAGTAAATATTCGGGAGGTGTTGGCAAGGCAGTGTTAAATAACATTCCATTAAAAAATAGCTCAATTAATAAAATTAATAATAGAAATATGCATCCTAGATCGTGGTGGGAGCTATAGGACAACCCCATAAAGACAATTTTAATGGTGAGTATGCCAAGGTACAACACCACCACACCAGAAACGCTCGAGGTGATGGGTGCAGTGGCCTTATGCATCCATTATATGACTGCCATAGAGAAAGGTGGCAGAGTTACAAAGGGAATTTTTCCGGGTGGTACCGCTTGCAGTGGGAAAGAATTTGGTAGTTTCTATGACTTGGTACATGTGGTTCAGTGTGTGAGGCAAGGAGACTCTGGTATTAGGTTGGTGCAACATCTCCAAGAGTGATGGAGGTTCCATCAACTCCAAACACAGGAAATCAGGTACGTAAATTGTTTTCTCCCCCCCCCCGTCATGCTCCCCTGTCTTTCGTTTAGTTTGTGGGTTCTCCATGGGGGCACCTGGTTGACGTGCATGGGAAATTGGGGCTGGGGGAATGGTTTGGTCGTGGTAGCCTGTAAGAAGAAATCGAATCGCAAGGGAACCCCTCCAATTTCAATCTGCTACGATATTTTCCTCTCTTGCAGAGGGTTAATTTGGCTATGGGGTAGGGGTGTCAAGCTTGGGTAATGGCACTGCATTTGGTTCGGAGGTTAGAGGATTGGGTGTTGGGATAGTGTTGATATTTGTCTTAATGCTGAAGCCTACTACCTTATGGTTGGGCGGCTTTTGGTCGGGGATACCTGAGGCTTGGGCCAAATGGTATGCAGTACTACTGTTATGAGGAGGTGTCGTCGGGAGGTTGGGATCTTGCATGGAACTGGGGTTGGATATGCCAGAATTGGAAGAACGGGGGAAGGTTGCTTGGTTAATGGGTCTTTGATGGGATGGTTCCTAGGGTTGGGCAACCAAAACCTAGGTCGGAATGGCTGCAAGGTCATTATAGATGGGGTGAGCCACTAGAGGGTCTACAAGGTGTTGAGAGGTTGTTGCTTTACTTGGGCTTGGGGAATGGTCCCAAAAGGGCTAGAACTGGGTGCGAGAGGCTTTGAACTTGCGAACTGGGTCGCCATGCTACAAGACCTATTTCTGGATGGTTGTTGAGGTGTTGCACCCATCTCCTAGATTGCAGTATATGCAAAATAGCTATTATGGGGGTGTGCAAGTTGGGGCATAGGAATTTTCATGTGGGTGCGGGAATGGGTCATATTGGGCTTGGTATTGTGTACACTGCTTGTTATGCAATAGGTCAGGGGGCCACAAGACTACATGCACAAAGGGGATGGTGGACTTCGGTGGGTGACAGAGTGTGTGGGTGATGCAACGACACAATATAATTGATTGCCAAATTTGTTTCTTGACACCATGAAAGGTACATAGAGAAGTAAACCTCCTCCAGGAGTTTCAAGGCCTAGCTCACATCAGATCATTAAGCATCAGGACAATGTGGCTATGGCTTGTACTACAGAGACCAAAGGGGATGGTGGACTTCGGTGGGTGGCAGAGTGTATGGGTGATGAAACAAGACAGTATAATTGATTGCCAAATTGGTTTCTTGACACCATGACAGGTACATAGAGTGGTAAACCTCCTCCAGGGGTTTCGAGGCCAATCCCGTCACTGGTTCAAGGATCGGCCAGCTCACATTAGATCATTAAGCATCGGGACAATGTGGCTATGGCTCATACTACAGAGACCATGGGCTAAGGTAAGAGGTCACTAGGGACTGAGCAGGGAAATTAGCTTAGCTCCTCGGGAGGAAAATGCGGTAAAAGGCCTGTCGCAAACCTCATCAATGAATTGAAAACAACTTATTGGAAGGGGATGAGCGAGGATATTAGGTAATTGATAGAGGAATGGGAGGCTGACCTCAACCAGTAGGTGAACATGACTGAGATAGAGATGGAAGATTGGAGAATCCCAGTGCCGGACCCTCAACATACCCGTGGTCAAGTGACTGAGTTTAAGTAGACCCTTTACCTGTATTGGCTAATAAAAAGTCCCTTGGGCAAGGACATGGAGCAGATTTTGGTGAGCATGGCAATAACGGTTCAGGATTTTCCAATCTACAAACAAGATTTTCAGAAGTTGTAATTTCAAATGCAAAAACAAGAAGGACACCTTGGTTGCATTAAGAAACACCTTCCCACTCGGCTGTCACAGATAGAGCTACGAGGCTCTAATGTGAAAGATCTGATTCTGGTTAATTCTGCCTCTATTGAGCACAAAGATTAGAATGTTGGTTTCATGTTATTTTGTTGATTACTTATGCGGGTAGCTTTTAATTTTCAATATGTAGCTATATATGAATATAAGAAACTAGAGTATGGGTGTGGACATGAGAATCAAACTTATATAGCTTGGGTAGAAAGTCTCCAAATTTTTTGCTACTGGATGGCTTATCATATGATTAGGTAGCCAACAAACTTGGTTTTGTGATGGGCAAGTTGAGGCCACCTAACCTTATTTATGTGGTATTAGTTTCCTTATTATTAATAAGAAAGAAAGATCTACCAAGCCTACAAATAAAAATAGAAATGTGCGTGAAATATGCACTATATTTACCAATTTTATTTGATAAATGATAATTTTATGAGGAAGATTTTACCATAGTTAACAACTTAAAAGGTCTTGAAAAGAACCTAGGAATTACTATAATGAGCTCATGTAATAGAAAGTTGTTAAGCCCATAAAAATGAAATATGCTTCTATATATACATAGTGTATGAATATTAAAACATTTCCAAATATCTATTTTACATCTACATTATAAAAATTAACTCTCTTGTGAAAAGTTCTCTTCTTTTCCATTCAGAAATTGGTTGAATAGTTTATTTGAGTATTTATCTACATCTACAATACATAAATTAATTTTTTTACGGATTCCTTCTCACGTATGCAATGTGGACAGTATAATCAAATATTAAGAAAGTGATAATGCTAAAATATCGAAAATGTTTTAATAACACTATGAGTATTTCTCTACATCCATAAGACATAAGTTAATTGTTTTAGCTATTATTTCTAGCTTATGCATGGTTGGGTGGAGTATATTCAAATATTTGAGAAACCAATAATGCTGAGATATATTTACTCAAACAATCTTTTTACCGTGGTCAATTAAAAGAGCATAGTGAATAAGTAAAATTCTTATTATTTAAAAAAAAAACAAGCTTTCAAAAATTTATTTGTTATAATATTGGGATTCGAGGTTAAGTAGATTAAAAAAAATTAATTAAATATTCTTTATTATTATAGACTATGTATTTTATTACAATTAAAGTGATTAACAAAATTTTAGCAATAAAGTACTACAATATTTAATTTACTCATTACATAATTCTAATAATAAAAAATTATATATATTAAATGTTTAATATTGAATGTGAAAAATATTTAGATTTGAAAAGATATTTATATTTATGAAGATTTGATCTTTTTCTACACTTATAGAATCACAATTAAGATAAAGTTCCATTAATAATGTTATTTTCAAATTCAATATATGATAATGCCAATATTAATTATGCTATAATATCTTTATTTTTATCTTTTTAATATTAAAAGAATAAAATATTTTACTACTTTTATATACATAAATAACAATTATTTTAAAATAAATATTTGGAGATTATAATTATTAGATATGTGCAATGTATGTATACTATATTAAGATAGTAATATAAATACAAAATTGATAGACAGTAATATAAATACAAAATTAATAGATGTTGACAATTTTTTATTCATAACTACTATTAAAATATTTAATAAAAATTTAATCCTATCCTCTATTTAATAGTTATTGACAATATAATTAAAATTTTAAAAACCCTATTTCAAAACAGAAATATCCATTAATATAATTTTTTTTAATTTATTATTTTATATGCATAAATAATAATCATTTCAAAAATGAGGGTCTGCGGATTTTATATATATACACACTAATATCTGAAAGGCAAAAGCTATTAATTGGTAGCTTGACGATGGGTAGACATAAAGCGTTGGGTATAAAATTATATCAGCCCATACGTGAACCTCTCTCCTTTTCTCAATTATTCCTTCATGGAAACCTCACTTACTTTGAGCTAGTAATACAAAGAGGGAATCCGACGTGAAGTGATGTAGATGGAGGAATATCATCAAAGCAAATTTATTCATGTTACTAGCATGAAAATACATGGTTGATTATTATCCATTGAAATA
Source organism: Pinus tabuliformis (assembly GCA_031772625.1). Lineage (NCBI taxonomy): Eukaryota > Viridiplantae > Streptophyta > Pinopsida > Pinales > Pinaceae > Pinus > Pinus tabuliformis. The sequence goes on from CM062808.1 coordinate 965,689,807, forward strand.
TTTATGTTTATTCGGTACCTCTTTGTTTATCTTATATTGAAAGATTCGTGTATACCCTTGTTCCTTCTCGTTTACTTTATATTCTCCTTTTTCGAGTAGAATGGAAAAAGGGATGAGTGAGTTCATAAAGGTTGAGCATCCCCGCATTTTATATATATACACACTAATGTTTGACATTTAACAGACTTCCGAAAGGCAAAAGCTATTAATTGATAGCTTGACGATGGGTAGACGTAAAGCGTTGGGTATAAAAATATATCATCCCATACGTGAACCTCTCTCCTTTTCTCAATTATTCCTTCATGGAAAACTCACTTACTTTGAGCTAGTAATACAAAGAGCGAATCCGAAGTGAAGTGATGTAAATGGAGGAATATCTTAAAAGCAAATTTATTGATGTTACTAGCATGAAAATACATGGTTGATTATTATCCATTGAAATATCTATGTTTATTCGGTACGTCTTTGTTTATCTTATATTGAAATATTCGTGTATACTCTTGTTCCTTCTCGTTTACTTTATATTCTCCTTGTTCCAATACAATGGAATGCAATGGAAAAAGCGATGAGTGAGTTCATAAAGGTTGAGCATCCCCAATCTATAGATTATTATAGACTAAACTAAAAAAATTATTATAGACTAAATTAAAAAAAAAAAGGAATTCATGCTTCGATTTAGCCAAAGGTTAGGGTTGCGTGCCGTTATGTGTTGTAGTACGTTTCATAGAGACTGAGATCGTTACTCCCAACCACCTCATTGTTCAAAGAGAAATCACTTGAATAGAAACTTTTTATGTAGGATAAGGTGAAGCATTGATGTGTGTTTCGAGACTTTATTGAAAGAAATAGAGAAGCTTCAAGTTTACTTCTCACCTATTAACAAGCTAAAATGGAACATTCAGGAGAGCAATTTGAAGTTCACTTTTCAAGAAGTTTAAATATAACTTTCAGGAGAGCATTTTCAAGTTCACTTCTCCATTATTAAGAAGCTTTAATGAAATATTTGAGAGATGCTTGCTTGTGACAATAAGGTTTCTTTCATCTACTCTCTCATTTTTTCCATATTAAACATTATTTTTATGAGAATTTTTTTTTATTTTATTAAGTTTTATGGGAGATTTGAATTTTGGATCTCATGTTTATATAATACTTTTAACATCTTTTCCAAACTAAACATTTAGTTTATAAGAAGTTTCTTTTTTTTTTGGATTGATCCATAAGAAAGTTGAACCTCGAATATTAGGGTTTGCATAATACTTCATAACATGAATTGCCAATGGAACTATTCCCAGAGACTTCTAGGAAATTATATTATGTTCATATAATAAATTATTTTTTTTGGTGATTACTGAAGTTTTCTTTCAAAACAATAAGTGGAACTTATAACCTTTATTTTTATTATAGATTTTAAAATCTTCTATGTCAAATAATTAATATAAATGTATCTAGCTTTTTATTTTGTATATGTATATTTTGTTGAGCAATTTATATTGATTTCCTTTGTAGTAATGCATGGAACATGTTGGGTATTTGTATGAATATTTTTATGTATTGTACATTGGGTGTGGGTAGGACGTACGGTTGGAATTTCAAAACAGAGTTTTCATACTTTCTTGACCGGTTTCTTAATATCAAGTAAAAATCTTGACGGTTTTATAAAATTTTAAACTGCATTTGACAAGTAAATAGGCAAATTGCTCGTCAAATTCCATCCCTGCTAGGAGGAGAGAGGGAGTGTGAAGCTCCCTTGTTTGGAGGGAGCAAGAGTAACACTCCCGGAAAAATTGGGCGGTCTTTTGTGTTTTTGTTGTGTTCTGTACAAGATTTTTACTTTTAACATTTTTATGATGGACCGTGGGTGATTTAGCACATAGTTTTGTAATTTTAATTAAAGAACTACAATTATATTCTAGTTTAAAATAAATGAATTAGCTTTCTATAAATGCCACATAACATATATTATATTATAATATTGTAAAAAAAATATATAATATATTTTTTTTAAATTTTCCCAATTTAAATTTCTAAATAAAATATCTATATTAACTATGTATTTTTAATTATATACTTTTATTTTAATAAAAATGTGTTTTAAAAAATTATCTATACAAAATTGAAATATGCAAATTTATATTTTCATAATTATTACAGAACGTTATTAAAATCCATAATCTAGAAAATTTTATTGAATAATAATCCTTATTTTAACACATTATCAAAAATTTCATCTATTATATATAATCCAAACAAAAAATTTACATTATTATCATGTCCATGCCCGCATTAAACCAGAAAAAGGCCGAAAACTATGAAAACTGAAACCACAAAACAATTGTGCAAAAGATAAACACCGAAGAAGAACTGTGACACATAAGCTTACATAACGTTGCGTTGTCAAATAACTGCAAACTTTTGTAACGTTGCGTTGTCAAATAACTGCAAACTTTTGTATCTTTCTATAGAACAATCAATGAATTCCTTCGAGTGTAAATTTTTTTATGATTTTAAATAAGCATCAAATATCTATTAAAATTTTACTTTGTCATCCCAAAAGTCATTCTAACTAGGTCAAAAAAGCCTCACATTTTTTTGCAGATAGAAAGTTATGTCAATGTTTGTTTCAACATTATTAATATTAATTAGTGTGGATTTATTCTAATTTTAGGTTTATTTTTTTTTCTCTATAAAAACTAAGTTTATTAAAAGAAAGTATAATACAACGAGAAGTTACAGCCAAGAGAAGCAAGAGCATAGGCAGTCAGAAAGGATAGGCTTTCCACCTGGGCTCCTAGAAGAGGAGAGAAGAGAGTAGAGCTGAGCAGGAAGTAACTGGAAGAACAGGGGAGCAAAAGCAAAGCATAGGATTCTACCCAACATGGGAAGAGTCAACTATGCGGCATTTTTTCCCTTTCTTTTTACCAACTTTGACCCATTCAAGAGGGCACTGCTGAGCTGGCAAGATTTGCAAACTGAGTTGGGCTGACTGAGAGGTTTCCTTGTCTGAATCCGAGGTAGAGGATTCATGATTTCTTTTCTGAGAGATTGGCTGGACGAACAAATTTTCAGGCTCAGCCGAGGGTGGATCCTATGCCATCTTTGCAGCCACTCCTTCCTCACTCTCCTCCTCTTCATCCGAGCTGAAATCAAAATCATCCATTGGGGGAGGGTCATGAGGCTTCCACCTTTTGGATTTCTGCTTAGGATTGGCTTTCTTCTTTTGGGCAGGCAACAAGGGACAAGAGCTCTAAAGGTGCCTTCTGTAATGGCAGTTGCGGCAGCGGAAGGCTGTGTTCTCGTAATCTAGGTTCTGCGTCCAATGAAAGTCTCCAATTTTGAGATTGATCTTGTCAGGGAGACCTTTGCTCATATCTATTTCTGCACAGATTCTGGCAAAGGTGTATAGGCCCTTTTCCCCTCTATAAATGTCTGTGTCTAGAAAGTGGCCTAGAGAGTTGCCGATCCCTTGGAATACAGCAAAGTTGCATAGATGCGTCGGGAGATTAGGAAGTCTGACCCAGATTGGGAGCTTGGTGATGATTGCTGTAGATGGGTCGAAGTCTGGGAACCAGGGGGTGAGGAATAAACCTGCTGAGCCCCAAAACCATGGCCCTGCTTTTAAAGCTTTTTGGTAGTCCTCCTCAAAAGAAAACACTGTAATGAAAAATCCCTTTGAGCATAACAGATCTGACAATTGTTGGTCCAGTTAGAGTGAATCCACTGGTAGAGGTCTGCTGTGCATGGCCATAGCCCATTGAACCTGCAAATAATGCCATGCTCTACATACTTTTGGGTTTTCCCATCTAGCGTTGGATGCACTATTTCAATGGAGGGGGTTTCCTCCAGTTTTTCCACCAGAAAAGGTTTGGGAGCCTGAACTGGTGGAACTGTTTTCTTCTGCTTCTGTGCATGGACAGCATCTTTGTATGAAAATGCCTTGGCTGAGGATGACTGTCCTACAGCTCTCCCTCTCAAACGAAGGGCAAAGATAATGGAGGCATTTCTTTTAATGTTGTAAAAAGAAAGGGGGTAGAGATCCTCAAGTTGTTTACCTTCGTGGAGAAGTCGATGAGCTGTAGAGGGTATCCCCAGCTTGAGTTCAAGAGTATGCTTGAGGTTCTGCACTAGATCCGATGAGCTCACCCACTGTAGCAGGGTTTTGCCAGAGATGAGCCTTATTTGAATATGAAATGAGGCAGAGAAGTCAGAGATTTGCTTTCCTCTGCAGATTTGAGACGAGAGGAGGCAGGGGCTTTGAAGGGTTGTCTTTCCCTGAACTTGCCACAGGGGCTTGTGAGGAGATAATGGGAGCATCCTGGCGTCATTGAGTTCGTTATTGCTTTCCACCCCAAAGAGCTTCCAGTTACTCCAACCAAGCAGATCCAGGGAGCGGAGGGAGTTCTGATGATTAAAAGCAGAGCATTCTTCCAGAATAAAATATGTCCTTCCAAGAACCACCGCTTGAGGAGAACCAGGAATAAAATCTGCTTGTTCACCCTTGGCCGTTGCGTCTACAATCTGAAGGGGGTGGCAGGAGCAGGAAACAGCATCCGAGGGCCGAGAACTGGCAGCCCCAAAGTCCCGAGCGTAGCATAAAAGAGTGCAGGGGGTGCTCAGAGGAGATTGGAAAGCAAGCTGTTCAATATTGACGGAGGAAACCCGCAATCCATGACTAAAACACACATCACCATCATTCGCAAGGTCGTTCAGGAGCCCGAAAGTGGCCGAAGGAAGGGAGGCAGCGGCAAGTCTGCTAGGGTTCATCGTCGGAGCTCCAAGTTTTTCCAGTATCTCTCCTAATTTTGGATTTATTATGTACAAAGAAGAATTAATTTTTTTTATAAAAATATATTTTTAAAATGTAAATTTGAAAAAAAACTTTCACTTTGACAAATTTGATTCTTCTTAATAAATAATAATTCCAAAATTGAAATAATTCTATATTGATTCTAAAAATAAAACACAACATATTTTTTTATAATAATCATTGATAAAAAAAAATGAAATGCACCGTACACTATACAATTATCTGCAGTGGGTAACGAATGTAGTAATTGCTTTAAATAAGTGTATATTGGTTACCGTGTTTAAAAATCAGCCACGAATGAAGTAGTTGCTTCAAATAAGTGTATATTTGTTACTATGTTTAAAATTCATCAATGGTTAAAATATCTATGTGTGTCACTGAGGCTTCAAGTCAACTGCAATCAAAATTTAGTATCCATTTCCTGTGACGACCTTCCATATAACGGAATAAAAAATTTATTCTACACTTAAATGATATATAAGAATGAAATAATGAATGGTCTCAACGAGGATAATGATCCATTACAAATTTTGTATATCATTTTTCCAAATTTTCTTCACTTTTTTATTAATAATTTTTAATAGCTTCCCATGCAATTTCTTTTAAGGAAAAAACAAATTTCCATAAACGTAAAGTATTTATTTTTGTTATATGGATACCCATCTTTGGTTTAATATCCATTTAAGAGTATCATAAGGATTTTTCCCAGGGCACTCTTGTGCATGGGTAAACATTAAGATTACATCATTTCTTCTTAAATGAAATGCCGAGGAAGCATTTATTATAAAGCTTTTATGTTTTTCTAAGTTTTTATTGGGAATAAATCTCCCAATTTTATGGGTAATCAAAGATATCATTTAGTGGGCATCATATAACGTGTTAAAAGACATTCTTATAAATAGGTCAAAAGAGGCTCACATTTATTCATTTTCAATTGTGAATGGAAATTTATATTTAATAATTTTATAGCCCAAATTCATTTACCTATGAGAAGGAAACATGAAAGCCCAAGCATGTATAAGATGATGTTTCTTTTGAACCTATTATAATCCTTTAATTAAGTCCCCATAAATTAATTTCCATTTTTCCTCCATTCTGAGTTATTAGTGTTATAAGAAAAAAAAAATAAAAAATTTTGAATTTAAATATTTTTTCTTCTATTAAATAATATTATAAAGATATTTTTTTTTATTATTTCATGTGTTGTGAGGGACTATAGCATTTATTTCATGATTAATTTGGGTTGAGTGTGCATTATTTGGTTGTGTTTTTGTAATTTTAATCAAAGTTTTGGGAAAATGCTTAATATTTTTATTTTTGTGTAAATTCAAAACTAGTTTTCAAATTCTCACTAAATGTTATTTCTAATTTCTGATTAGATGCATTCATTTGAAGACCAATTTGGCTAAATGTACATTATTTGGTTGTGTTCTTGTAATTTTAGCCAAAGTTTTGGTAAAATGCTTAATATTTTTATTTTTGCATCAATTCAAAAATAATTTTCAATTTCTCAATAAATGTTATTCCTAATTTGTGATTAGCTAAGGAAGCACTGATTAGACATAATTCCCTCGGTGGTGGAGGGCATTTTTTTTTTTTTTTCTAAAGCACGACAATTGATTTCAAATTAAAATAAAGGTAATTTTGTGAGTGGCCATTGAGTTGGTGAGTGCTTTGACATTGTCACTGTTATGTTAGCAATATTATCAATGATGCAAGAATTGATGCAGTTGCAGGACACTATTATGTTAGTTCTATGTTCAACGATGTGACAGGTGATGTTGTTGCTGTTGTTTTCATAGGTCCAAGGGGGCTAAACAAATGTCGAATTAATATTATTATTTTTCCTTTTGTGGAGGACAGAGTATGTGCGGGAGAGTTGACGTCCTTGGGATAGTGAGTGTTTTGATACTAATGAACAATGTGGTAATTGGTATGGTTTATGTAGAAATTTTGAATAATAAACACATATTCAACGGAGATTATCCTGATCATGCACTATTGCGGAATACATGCACAATACATAATATCCTCTATGTTGATCAACAATTTAGCAGCATCAAAAACAATGAAACATCAATCGCATGCACACATTAAGACAATATGTATCCCGAGGAAATCTTACAGCTGAAAACCCCACACTATCTGTATATTAATGATTGAGAACATGTAACATTACATAGTACAATACTCCTCATAAGTATCCAGCACTATCTCCACCTGTTACCCACAATACAACTCAGATCTTATCTCCAAATCTCCTCCGCTGCTTGCCTGCCTCCATTGCACAATCCTACAAGAGAATGAATGAGAATGGTTGAACCAAACTCGTTTTTACCTTGGCCAATCCAAAATCACATGAGCACAAGCTACAATTGCCTTGATATTGGCCCACACTACGCAATCCTCATTGGCATAACTCAATCCCTGCATGTGCAAAATCTCATGCACAACTGATAGTCACAACTCACCCTTTCACTTAGTTCTAACACCTGTCTCTGTTGAACTGTTCATGCACTGAGTTAACTGATGTATTCTTTAGTTTATTTATGAGTTAATAATTAGTGAATTAATTAATAATCAATTCACACAACTCATCACTAGTGTATTCTTTAGTTATACTAAATAAAACTAGTTCAACTAAGTCAAACTAAACACAACTCCATCAACTCCACATCCAACTCCACAGAACTCACATGCATGAGTTCTAACTGAAGTCTTCCATGCAATAGCTCAACTAACACATAACAAACCATGTGATTCCTTTTTTCAGCTACATGTGCCACTTCCATAGCTCGAACTGAAGTGCTCCAAGAGAATAAGATAATGTTTAGAGTCCAAATATTACTAAGGGCTAATAATATTTGATTGTTTCTATTTTTAGCCTGGCAGTCTAAAAATAGACTCTGATCACTCCGCTGTGAACCAAAAATAGAAGTCCATCTATTTTTCCCAACATGACCAATCATCCATAAACAGCATCCTGCAACTCATAGACCATGATCCATATGTCTAAAAATAGACATAGTCTAAAAATAGAAGTTTGTGCCAAAAATAGCCTGCGGGACCACTTAGTGAAGGCGACTCATTTCCACTAAGCTCCATCATCTTGTTGCATTTTCAACAGTTTCTTTGTGTAAAATATTCAATGTGTAGGAGAACTAGGGTCCTTTGTATAGACAAGGGTGCTAAATAAATTGTGTTTTCAAAATGTGTGAAGAAAACTTGTTGTGAGGTAAAATGAATGTGTGGAAGGCTTTGTCTTTTTTAATTATTACTTAGGAATGTTTTTTGCAACTACAGAAGTAGTTGTATGAAGGTGGTTATGTGAAGTTAACTGTTGATGTAGCTGCAAGACACTGTTATGTTAGTGCTTTTCTCAATGATGCGAGAATTCATGCAGTCGAAGGTTATTCGCATAGGCTTTGGGGGTGTTATTATGCTTCCTTGTGAAGACGACAGAGTATGTACAGAAAATTTGGGGTGATTTGCATAGTGAGAGTTAGGGTCATTGTGTAGAACATGCATTGCACAGTGGAAGGAGTATGTATGGGAGAACTGAGTTATTTTTCATAGATGAGGGTGGTAAATAAACTGTGTTTTGAATCCATGTGAAGAAAAAGTGGTGTGTGGTAAAGCGAATGTGCAGAAGGCTTTACCTTTTTTTAATTATTATTTAGGAGTGCTTTTCGCAACTACGAAAGCAATTGTACGGTGGTGGTTGTCCGAAGCTAGCTATTTGGAGGTATCATGTGCAGAGTTCCAAATGTTAATGATTGATCCAAGGGCATTATTCAGTGCAAAAGTAGTTGTGTGGAAGAAGTTGTGAGGAGGTGGTTGTGCATGTGCAGATGTCATGCAAAAGTTATGTGAAAAGTCTACTAAGATAATAAATACACAAGTCGATTTTTAATTCTTATTTAGGTACGCATTTCACAACATTGTCTATAAGTGATATTTTTTGAAAGGTTTTCGAGTTTATTTTTTGATCTAAGTTATTTAGAATATGGCAGGGATTCATTGAAATCACAAGTTTGATGGATGAACTCTTCACAAGTGAAGTGCCCCAAGGATTTTTGAGGGTGTTGAATCCATATATGCAGTAAAAAAAACTAGTTTAAACAACAAAAATACAGAGTTCAACACAATTTTTTTCCATTTGATTCTAGCCAGAAATTTGCGAGAAACTCCAAAAAGTCTCACATATAGATAACTCTCGTATGTCACAACATATGGTCATTAATTAATACCAGTCTCAACATTTAATGACTTTTAGTGTGAAAATAGTTGTGAGGATGATGTTGTGCAAAGATGGTTGTCCATGCGAGGAGGTTATGTAGAGAACAAATCCATGTGTGAAATATTTGTGGAATGAGGGAAGTGCAGAGGGCTCTTTTAATTGTAATGTGTTTTGATGCAGTTTTTATTATTAATATATTTTGTAGAATGTGGAAGTGCATATAATGAAATATTTATATCTTTTTGCACATAATGGACTATGTTGTTCAGAGGTAGTCTGTGTGAAAAAAAAATGCCCTATGTCCAAGATATTTTGGACCCACGTTTATTAATATCAGTTTCAAATTTCAATGACTCACAAAAGCAAATTGTTGAGTCTGAAAGTGGTTATGCGTGATATATTTTTGTGCATAATTGCATTTTATTTATGGTTTCATACATACGAATCTATGTTGTGTTGAAAGTGTATGAAAATCATGTTTCTAGATTTTATGTTTTATTGCTTATATGGTTTTCTGAATGCGCGAGTAGGTGTGTAGTTAATGAATTGAATGTTGGGATGACTTGTATTTACTTGTAGCTTTTCTCCTATTAATCAGAGGAAAGACATCAGGATGATGAAAAATATTGATGGTGGTTTTATCTTTATAGCATGTTTCAATCACAAAATAGTGGCGGGTGGTGATTATTGTGGAAAAAAGACAAAAAATATCTGAAGTAGCTAGCATACTGAAGGGAAAAACACTATTTACAGTGATAGATAAAACAATGGGGCATGTAACGTTCCCTCTTTGAAAATTTCATTTAAGAGTTTGGAGTATCATTCAAGCTTTTTTTACCTTGCATATATCGTTATCTATGAAGTTGAGTTTGGACGATAGTAGTAGTGCATCGATAAAAAACTTGTATAATACTGTAATCTTCTAAATCCATTTACCTTTGTCGGTTTTCCTATTCGCATCTAGAAATACTACAAATTTTTGGTTTGTAAACATTTTCTCTATAATAATCTACAACGCTCTGCACACTGGTTTGCTCTATAATACTCTGGCAGTTTTTCTCTGTAATACTGCAAGAAATGAATGTGTCAACTTATTTGTAAATCAAATTTAGTTCAGTTTTACAAAGTAGTGGGCAATAATTGTCAATTCGATTCATCATACAAGGTAACTTTCCTATTGTGTGGCTATTATTGATAGTTTTACAAGTTTTGACTTTTAGTAATTAAATAGTTTTTGTGTTTACAAAAATCAAGGAATTTAAAATTAAATGTGTCTGTGTGGAATAAGGTTTGCAATGCATCATAAATGGGTGTCAAATTTTGCCAAAAATAGTTTTGTTAAGTTATTCATAAATCAAATTTGCGTTCGTTTTACAAAGTCGTGGGCACAATTGTCAAGTCAATTCGTTGTAGAGATTAACTAAATACCTGTTCGCATAATGTATATTTGTGAATGTCCTTGCACATTTTATTATTTTTAGTTATTACTGATGGCGTTCTCTATGGAGGTTACAATTCCACCCGTATAAAAAAAATCTCTACAAGATCCAATGTTTTTTCTTTTCTTTAATACACACCTCAGAGTGTTTGTATCATTTTTTATGGTGGATATGGATTTAGCACCATCAAGAATTTGTGGGGTACCAAAAATTCTAAACCTTGATATCTATAAATAGAATTAAAGAAAAAACCCATTTTTTAAAAATTACTTCAGAAATTTCCATTGTTTTTGAGGTGAAATTGTGGTCTTGTTAGACTACAAAATTATTGATAGATTTATGGGTCTTCAAAATTGACTAAAAAAATAAAGGAAATTCGGGCGCATTGCTGATAAAATATGGCAATGGTTTTTTGTAATTCGAAGTTACAGTTGTTAATTTTCATGATCTTGGGTGTCAATCATGTGTAAATAGTCATTTTGTCGTCTTTTATTAAGAAAACAAAACAACAAGAAAAAGGGAAAAAAGTTGGTTTATAGTGGTTTTTAGTTGTATCGACAAATTTCCTAATGGAGTTTTTGATGATCATTGAATACCTTTCCACTATTATAAAAAATGATTCAAACACTTTAGTTGTTGGGTTTTTACTAAATGAACAAAAAAACATTGATTTTTGGTTGTGTGGATGAACTTATCAGCTCGATAGACAATGTATATCATTTCATATCATAACTTTTTGTTTCTTATGGAAAATATATCAAGGATCTTGAAAGAAAATGCACAGGATTCTTTTGGAATTTCAAAAAAAAAATCCTATTATTTTCAATAAACGTTGTCTTTGTTATATTTAATTCTTATTTATTTAGAGTGCCATGTGTAGTAGTGTTTCATGTGAGTAACAATAATAATCAATATTTTTGAAGAAAACCAAGAATTGTAAAGTGGAACGGGATCTTAATACGTTAGTCATTTACAACTTTTTTCTCCCCTTCAAACAAAAATGGGTAGTAGGCAAGGGAAAGAGGTTATTTGTAGTGATATGTTTAAATCACATTCGAAGATCGATGATAGCTTTGACTGGTTGAGAACTTATGCATGATATGTGAATATATCAACAAAAGAGAAAACAAGTGAGAAGATTTGCAGTACCAGATTAGTGAATGTTGGGTCTGTTATCGAAGTGTTTGATTTCAGAGAAATTGTTTATCTCTGCGTAGACGTTTGATTTCAGAGAAATTGTTTATCTCTGCGTAGACAATTTTTATTTCGAAAAGAGGGAAATTAATTTAGGAGTGGTAAAGATTTATCTGAAACCCAATGTTTCTAGATTGTTATTTGGGTTATTGGAACCAAGCAAGGATGTAGAATTTTCTACGAATAGTTTCCTACAGGTAGAAGGACACAAAATTGACATAACGTGGGGATTCATTTCTGGAAGTTCTAAGGTTCCATCTGATCTTTCTCTTGTAGATACTTCCTTGTTTAGGCAATAGTTTAGGGATTTATGTTGGCTATTTTTCCATTCAGTAGGGCTAGAAAGTACATCACATCTCCTAAAATGCATTTTCTATGTGCTTTATGTGACATACAAAAATAATTCTTTGTAAAATCGGGCTTATGTCATTCTGAAAGAATTAGTTCTTCATTTACATAGATTACCCAAGAGCAATAGGTTATTTATGATGTCATATCTGCGAACACTTCTCATGTTAAGGCATCTGTTTAACGAGATTCCCTGTAATCCTGTATACATGTTTCAAGAGGAACTAATGTAGTTTTGATATACTATATTGTCAAAGCATGAAGCTTCTTTAAATTTTTTCTTAATTCATGATGTGTTTATGGGGAAGGTGTATTACATGGTAACTAGAAAAGATCCTTGTCGAATATTTGTAGAGGTTGAGGCTTTCTTACTTCGCAAGGGGGAACATGAGGAAAGAGAAAACATTACAATTATACTAATTTATGGTTTTCAAGATAGGCCATTTCTTTTTCCAATATTTGTTCTAGATAGATATTTTATTGGTAAAGTTTGTAACATCATTTCTGACTATCTATATTTGAAAAAAAAAAATATTCCTTTTATGTTTACTATTATAAAAGTAACTGTGAAGAATATAGCTCACACTCTCTTTTTTCCAAAGTATTTGGATTCTTTCAACTTAGTAAAGCTTAAGCTCTTAAAGGCCTTGACAGAGGAAGAATTTTCATGGAACACCTTATGTCTATGAGATATAGGAACATGTTTTCAATAAGTAGAGAGGAGAGCATGGAAATTCATAGTGTATTAACAAAAGATTAAAAATTGATAGTAGATGCTTGACAAATTGTTGAAAAAATAGATCATCGTGATGGGAGAGAGATCTAAGCAAAGAGGCGCAAACCCTATGGGGAAATCTCAATCTCACACATGTAGTACTGGTGTTACTTCATCTCCTAGAAAAAAAGGAACTACTAGAAGCGAAAAATTGCTTGTCGATAGGCTCTCAGGTGGCGGGGATGATGAAGGGCCTCCTTGTAAAGTAAGTCCAGAAAGAGCACACACGGTTGAATAATTTAGATCCAAGAGAGCACCTTAAATAAAGAGCATTGAAAAAATTATGGACATGGAAGTTGATAGCATTGTACTACCTGATTGGGTTAGTATTCTTTTGCATGGAAATTAGAGAATAATGAAGGAAATTACTAAATAGGGCATTACTTTCGATGACCATTTTGTCACATTGTAGGATAAAAATTATCACAAGGGCAGTAAGAGATTAAAGACTGAAAAGATATAAATTTCCAATAGGAAGGTTGTTGATAAAAAAGGATTGAATGTTGATATGTCTTCTGTTGCAATTCTTAGGTTGATTAAATTCCACTAAGTTGGTTGTGAAGCACTTGCGAATTCTACTGGTGGATGTTACACATCATTTTGTCACTATCCCTGTACTCCCCATTCCTCAATCTTGGAGGACCTCTACAATTACCATCACGTGTTTCCCTACCATGAAGAACATGTCCCTACATCCCTCTTCATCCATAGAACATTTCCCTCTTACATCATTTCCCAAGAATATTCCTTCAAACTCAGTTTGCAAGACTAGTGCTAGCACTCAATTTCTTCCCTGTGTTGATTTGTAGAGTTTAAGAATGGGCCTGGTGCCCAACAACACTAGTAAGCCATTCATGACCCGCATAGACCCTCTTTTGGCAAGTTTTTAAAAATGGATTCAAAGCTTCCAAGTCTAGAAGCTTCATGAACGGATGTCTAGTAAATGGTTGAGCAAGATAGAGCCAACAGAGATTGTCTGGGCTCCTTTTTGCTATTAAAATGGAACCCAAAAGGGATAAGGCCTCTCCCATCATAAGAGGATCCATTTCCCTTCTATCAAAGCTTTATAAAATCCTCATTTTCCAACCTCAGCTAACTAATGAAAGGGCTGGAATAATATACAAATCTTGATAGCCATCTTGAGAACCTCAGCCTTCTAGTTTGTGTTTGTAAAGGGAGAATAAGCTTGTAGTGTTTGGTATGGATAAAAGTGGAAGAAGCCTTGAACGTCCATTGTTTTGGGGGTAAATCATGAGATGCTAATAGTGGTGTGGAACCTAGACATGCTGAAGGAGACCTGCAATGCTAAGGCGAAAGTTGTACTTTCCTTTTTGTCTTATAAATAAAAAAACTGATATTATAAATCCTATATCCATCACATATGTTAGTTGGTAGCTTAAGACTCCTTAACCTCTTAAGTAGATTAAATATTTTGTATGCTATCATGTGTGCTTTGATTTCTTGTCTCATTGTTTCAGGTACTTATTTGACACTAAGGAGCTGATCGCTGGAGCAAAGGCACAAGGACTTCATTAGACAAGGATTAGTAATACAAGAGGTAGGATCTTATCCTTACTCAATCTAAGGGAACTTATATTAGATTGTCTTGTTTGTGGCTAGACCCTCTCCCCTGGGCTAGAGGGATTGTCTCTATCCATAGTGAGAATATTGCTACTCCATAGTGGACATGGAAGTTGATATCTATGTGCCACCTCAGAGGGTTAGTATTTTTTTTCATGGAAATGAGAGAATAATGGACAAATTTTTTGAAGAGGAAATTACTTTTGATGACCATTTTATCACATTGTAGGATGCAAATTATGACAAGGGTAGTAAGAGATTAAAGATTGAAAGGACACAAATTTCCAATAGAAGGGTTATTGATTGGGCATAATTGAATGTTGATCTATCGTTGATTACAATGCTTGGGCTGATGAAATTGCATCAAGTTGGTGGTGAAGTTCTTGTGAATTATGTTGTTCGATGACAGGCATAAAATAAAAAGTTGAAGGAAAAACTAAAAGATCTAGAAGATGTTTTGGGCGTTGGTCCTTTGCTAAAGACTCCACTTGTGATAGACAGATCGTAATTGACAATTTCTACTCCTCATAGATCTAATAGATTTGAGAAACATATCAATCTCCTAAGTTCAATGAAATCATATACCATTATAATATATCAAAAAGCCCCGAAAGTGACAATTGATGCTATGTGATTCATTTCACTAGTTTCAATCCCACTTCTTCACCCCTGTGAGCATCACCCGATGCAATGAGTGCTAAGTGAACAATTCAAAAATCATGAGAAATTAGTCAGTTATGACTACCTATCATGGAAATGGTCATACGTTAATGACTTACTTAACGCAGTTGAATCCCA
This sequence comes from Pinus tabuliformis, assembly GCA_031772625.1. Lineage (NCBI taxonomy): Eukaryota > Viridiplantae > Streptophyta > Pinopsida > Pinales > Pinaceae > Pinus > Pinus tabuliformis. The sequence goes on from CM062808.1 coordinate 965,704,986, forward strand.
AAAAATGATATCTAATATAATGCACTGCGTAAAGCCCTAATACTTAAATATTGTATATTATTGAATCTACATGGAAGTTTGTTTTTCATCTATGACATTTAAAGAAGAGAACTAGGTATTTTGTCAAATTGGTCAAAAATGAGTTGGATGGAGATAGAGAATTCATGGAAAATGACCTATTAATTTTTAGTCAGAAGATTGATTCACTGTCTAAACTAGAAAGAGATAAACAAGGGTTTCCTGATGCTCAACAGATGAGGAAGATCAATTCTGCATAGTCTAGGAAAATTAGAACATTGGAATACATTATTTATGAGTGTGGAGACATAGATAATCGACTATCGTATGCTTACATCAAGGCGGTAGCAATTCTTTAGGATTTAAACAATTTGTGTATTACATATGAATCTATATTAATTTCAAAGGAGAAGTTGATGATTTATTTGGAGAAGTTGAAAAAATCACAGGCAATGGAGTTCGATGATATAACTGATTTTAGTGCAGACAAAATTAGGAAATGTCTAAGTAGTTTCGTTGCTGTCAATGAGTACTTTGCCTTAGTTTTGAAATTGCAACAAGAATAAAAATAAATTGAGGAAGAGATATTCAATGAATGTGTTAAGAAGGACATTACCTTTAATTGATGAAAGAATTCATTGGAGTTAAAGTGGAGGAATTCATTGTAGGAAGTGTGATTGCAAGAGATAGTTGAGGGATGAAGAATATCAAACACTTTCTTTGCATATTGTAATTGTTTTAATACATTGTAACATTTGTTGGTTTTTATCCAAGAATTTTACTATTTAAATCATGTGTGTGTGTTATGCTGGAATATTCTAATTCCTTAATGAAGTTCCTTATTACCCATTGCGGATGACTTTTGGAGATTACAGTTGATGAGATTACAATCACAATTGTCATTACGACAAATGCATTTAGCTTTCTGATTGAAGTATTAGTGTTTCATAAATTCATTATGCAACATAAGTTATTTTCTGGACCTTGGCTCTGTAATCATAACTTATTTGAATTCTAGTTACTTGTTTCTTTTGTCTCTTAATAAGTTTACTAATTATGTAAACAATTGTGAGATAACACTTGACATGGGACGTTGTATTGACCTAGGTTCTCAAACATAGAAAAAACAATAATTAAACATTTATTTTCTAGTATTTTCTTTGCAGTTTTATATATTACCTAATTTTATATAATGAATAACAATTAAAATGCATTTATGTTTACTCGATTCTAATACTGAAACTTTTTACTAGTTATTTAAATAATTCTTAGATAATGTTTTAAATGTGAAGTTGTATCTATTACATTTGTTGTGACTAGCATTTAAATCTAAATACAAGTACACTTGTTGTAACTATTTCTACAACTATTGAAGGTTGTTCTACCAAAAAGCATGGCTATTTTGTTGCGTTTTTCTTTATTTATTAATGCATGTACAAAAGTGAGAATGGCACACATCAATGTTTCATTGTACAAAGTTTTCATTTTGTCGAAATTAGGATAAGAGCTTTCATTATGCATGCGAAGCTGCCTAGAGTGAAATATCTGCACAACAACATATGATGATTATAATAATAAATAATAATAATTATACATTGAACGATACGATCTATTTTTTCGAAGAATTGTGAAAAAACTCGATATTTTGTTTTGCAATGGTGAATTGTAAACCATTTTTTGTATGTAATTTTATTATAGACATATACAATTTGTTTACTTAAAGTAAATAAGTATTTAAATAAGTCCTACTAAATATAGAAACTTTTTCTATTGTGGGAAGCTTTTTCTTGTGTGAAATCCATATTAAATCTTATATTGTAAGTCATAAAAGTTATAGTAGTCAATTGTAAAGGAGTATTTGTAAATCATTACTGAATACAAAAGGAGTTGTGTCGAATTAGTTGTGTGCGTGTAGAGGCTATGCAAAGAACAAATGCATCAATGGAATTATGTATTTATATAACTCATGCTATATATAGAAACTTGTTTCACTGTGAGCTTTATTAATTAAATGACATTATCTAATAATAAATCTTACCAATTGCAATTATTTTCTTAATAATAATAATGTCGTAGCTGAAGTTTTGTTGGTGATTGTAATCAACGTGGGAGGCATATACTGCATATGGAAAAGAAGCGAAATTGCAAAATTGCATTATGTAGAAGCAGAAGAAAAGAGAAAATAAAAACAAAAAAATAAGCTTTCATTGTGTAGAGTTCAAATTTGTCATTTTTGTACATGGTAGAATGACATTAACAGTTCAATACCCTTTTGCAAAAATCGATCGATCGACACATAATCGAGGATGTAAATTCTATTACCTCTAAATTCACATCGATGTAGTAATGGATTTTATTATTGACAGTCTATAAGCTAACTATAGTGATTACAAAAGGTTCACATTTAATTTCATTTATACTTTTAATTTAATTTGTTTAGTTTATTTCACATTTCGTACATTTGATTTGTTTTGTACCATATACCAGTTAGTAAATGTGGGTGGCTAGAGTCATTTATAATGTCATCATCATCATCAGAAGTTGAAAATATGAATGGAAATCTCAAGGAGGTAATACGAATTTCAAGTACAATTCCTTCTGTTTATGTTCATAACACCTCTTTTGTAGCATTTGAGCAACATACCAGTGGCATTGATATAAAACTTCTTTCTAAAATGGGTTATGAAGAAGGAAGCCTTGATATTAATGGCCAAGGGATCACCAATCCAATCATGGTACAAAAGAGACCAAAGTATCAAGGATTGGGATATAGTCAAAGGGAGTTTGGAGAATTCTCTAAACGGTTTGAGGCACATCAATAACCTAAGGATGATATGCCACACCAAGAAGGTGGTGACAATGTTCATTTGTCTCTCAAGTGGGACGAATTATTGAATGAACCTTGCATATCATCATCCACCCCACATCGTAAAATCTGTAGCCCAAGGGACATGCATATATCTCATGGGTGTTTTCCAAATGCTGGTAATTTTGACTATTTGCAGAATATGTCTCCTTGTAACTTCTGTGATGAATTTAACAATTGTATGGTTGTCTGTGAGCAATGAATGGTAATGGTTTAAAGGATGGATGATATTCTTGGCATCAAGCATGATGAATTTCCTTTGCATGAGAGGAATTCCTTGTCAGAAAGCAAGATAATGTTCTTTTCTACCCATTGCAAGATGCACGGGCATGGAAATGAACAATGTTGGTAATTACATCCAGAGCTTCATTCCAAGAAGGGAAACTATAGTGTGAAACCTAATGTAACAAAATAAAAAAGTGGAAGATACTACTCGTAGCAATCCTAAAGAAATATTCAAGGCAAAGTTGATAAAAAACAGAACCCATAAGCCTAGGAGAAGTAGAGATTGGGTAGACTGTTTGTAAAGTTTCTTTGTAAATTTGTAATTACTTGTTGTTGTTTACTTGTTTGGGTACTTTTGTAAAGTGAACAATAATGGTCACTATGTGCAACAAGTATGTTTCATTAATTTTATGTTATTGGCTTCTTTATAAGTCCATATGTGTAAGGGCTTTTGGAATGTACAAGTTGTCATTCAATTTTGTCTACCAGTTTGTCATGTACCCACCGATGTAAGTATTCAAGATGAAACTTGTTGTGAATATAATATTTGTTTAATATTGTACAAGGTGACTATGTTTTTGTAGGAAAAGCCAATTATGTCATTGAATTTTTGTAGCAGTGTACTTTTATGTAGAAGCTTAGTTTGAGGATGGTAATGCAAGTTTACTTTTTGTTCCCACATCAGTGATAAATTTTATTGGCTTGATTCTTAACATGAAAGTAGGTCTTCATGAAGAAGATAGGTGAAGTGCCTTGATTAGAGCTTGAAGGGAACCAATTGAAAAGTTAACATATGGATTTATGTTTTGGGTAATTTTGAGTTTCATCCTCATTTTATTTACCAGGAGAAGTAAACTTTTCAGGTCCAAAAGTTCCTAGTAGGGAGGTGTGATCAAGTGATTAAATTTTCACTAAAAAATGAAAGTGCCCATAAAGTCTTCAAAGTTGTGTCAAGTTGAAGTTCTTTTCGTTCTAAATCTAATGATGTTTATTTCACCTCAATCTGACACCGTGTGCTCAAGTTATCACATAAAGATTATTTTGCCCAACAACTAAAAAAGCAGCAGGTCTGTTGACTGGGCTTCCATATAGTTGACATCATCCACATTGACTATGTAGGTATGAACCAATTGGGTGCTCCCAAGTATCAATCTCTGGTTCATGTAGGTTTTCACAATATGATTGGTTCCTGATTTCTGTTCATCTCTTCTATACTTTTCTCACTATCTCTTGTAGAGGAAATTTTTCTATTTGTACTTCAATGTGGAATTCAAGTGCTTATATACTCAATGGAGAACTTGTAGAGCCATATATTTGTGATATTTTTGCTTTTTGGAGCTCAAGAAGAGTCTATCTAGGGTTTTTTACACATTTTGGATCCAACGGTAACCTCTATTTGCTGATTTGAGAACATCTAAGGGAACCTTTTACAAGTTCAGGTTGGTGGGTGTATGGATCAATCAATGTTTTGGAGTAGTTCTTGAAGGTGTTTGAGCATGGAGAAAGCCTTGTAGAGGTTTTCTTACCTTTAGATGTTTACTACAACAATTGTTACTTACAAGGTTCAACTCATCTATTCTTTTCTCACTATGTCTTGTTGAGGAAACTTTTCTATTTGTCCTTCAACGTGGAATTAAAGTGCTTATATACTCACATATGCTAATTTTTAGATGGAGTACATGGTATTTGTAGGTGACACCCTGTTTTGTTGACATTTTCATTACTGACTATAGGTTGTCATGATGTTTATGTGAGGTTTATTTACAGGAGAATATTTTCTTGAAGGAGAAATAGCCACAAGTTTTATGAGAAAAATTTTATGGACTACCTTTACACTGAATATATGGAGCGGTCTAGCTATGTTGGCAGGCCCCAAGATGTAGCCTATGATGGTTGACATCCATCACCAAATCGTTATCAGATGGAGTTCAGGGCCTTTGTAGGAGAGACCTTGTGCAGCTTATGTTTTCATGACTGACTGTAGGTTGTCATGATGTTTATGCGAGAGTTCTTTGCAGGAGAATATTTCTTGGAAGGGGAAAGAACCACATGTTTTATCAACATAATTTTTTGTATTACCTTTCCACTAAATATATGGAGTGGTATAGCTATGTTGGCAGGCCCGAAGATGTAGGCTATGAGGTTTGAACTCCATCAACAAATCCTTTGTTCTACTAGACTTCATGAATTCATGTATCAGCCATGGATGTTGTGTTTCTTTTGCTTAAGTTTACATGTGAAAACTAACTCATAAATTGAAGAGACCTTTTGGAAAATCCATGTTGTTTTAATACCTATTTTTCCTTGCAAAGCATTGAAGAAAAATCCCTATTTTTTGGAAGAGGAAATTTACCGCCTACTCTATTTTCATATCAATAGCATAAACGAATCTCCATACTTCTAGAATTTTAGCCATGGATGTTTTGACATTGCAGTAAGCTATTGAGAATGCACTTACAGTGTCTGTTGAGCAACAAAATGCTGAGAAATTGGTATTGAAAGAAACAATGGAGATGTTGGAAAATGATTTAAATTCATGTGCTTTGTTAATGACTCCAATTGTAATATAGACTCAACAATCTCCAATTCCCACACCTAGAACATCTCATGGATCCATTGGAGCTCTGCAACTGCTTAATCCATTCAAATTTCATATAGTCGGTAATATATGCCAGAGATTAGAAATCATTGAACATGCATGGCATGTTGTTTCTGTTCTACTACATTTAGCACATGAAATGAAGTCACTTGTCGATTTGATGAGAAGTAATGTTACTGAAGTTAAGCATTTCATTATTAATGACTTACCTTCTTTTAGTCAAATGCTTGAATTATTTCCTGATATGGACAAGAAAAATAGAGAACTGCCAAATGCTAATTGAATGAGAAAAATTAAAGCTCGTTGGTGAAGAAGAAATAATACACTAGAAAACATTATTTTTTAATGTAAGAGCATAGAAAATAGGAGAAGTGATTCATTTCTATAGGTGATGCAAATTTTTCAAGATCTAGACAACCCATGCATTGTATAAAATTTTGAATTAATTACAAAAGATGTGCTAACATTTGAATTGGACAAGAATAAATAGTCGACAGAAGAACAATTTTATGTTATAAATAATTTTACTCCACAAGACATTGACAAATGGCTAGTTGGCTTTGTTGGTATTAATGACAGGAAAAATGTTTTAACTATTCAGTTGCAAGAGGAGGCAATGGAGATTGAAAAGAAATTATTTGATAAACATGTGAGGCTAGAGACTATAATGGTACAAATGAAAAATTCATTTAGAGTAAGTTAAATACATTGGTTTAAGAGGACATGCATTCAGAAGGTAGTTGATAGTAAAAAAATTAGCCTATACACTTTCACAAATCATAACTGTCGTTAAATATTTACATATTTGTTTTCTGTTTACTAGTATTCAATCATCCTTATTTGTTAATTTTACTAATGTCACATAGTATACTTACTGAATGCAGTTCCTTGTTTTCTTTTGTAGTTCTATTTTTGCATATTATGGTTCATGCATTTACTTTTTCTAGATGTAGAAGTAGGTACTTAAAGAGAAGATGTCACAATAACATACTAAATAAGCCAATCAACTAAGCCATTAAGATTTTTATTACTGATACAAGTGATTCACACTGAGATTCAAAGTTCTTAATTATTATCATCTCATCTTCCATGCATTTGTATTCTATTTATTTATTTCAATCATAGCTATGATGATTGAAATTTGAAACTCGATATTGTTCTTGTTATTGTGATTGTATTTCTTATTGTTATACACTGATGCATTGAGCATATGTATTATCTTATTGATACATATATGCCAATAACATGAAACATGAGAATAGTTTCCTCCACTACGAAAAATAAGTGATGTTCATTGTCATCATATTTTTAAATTTGTTTGGAGCATGACACTCAGGGAAGGCATTTTGTTATGTTTCTTCATGGATGTCTATAATACATAATGAAAGTATTTTGTTTTATTTTGAAATGAAAGTGATATATCAATTTTATTTTTATGTGATTTCGATTGGCCTTGTGTTGCACTATGTAACCTTTAACGAATTAATTAGGGGTAGATATTTATGTAAACAAATTTCCTCCTAAGGGAATATTTCATTGGGTAGAGTACAAAGATCCGGGCAATCAAAGATTGAAAGATTCCTCCACACAATGTACTTAATCTACATTTCCGTGCATATTCGTATTTACACCAAGATAATGTTAATAAGGATTTGACTCTTGGAAGAGAATAACCTTTAATCAATTGATTAACAAAAACATTTTGTGCAAAAGAAATTGATTTTGCTGAAGTGCGGAAACTGTAGTTGTTTTGCAAAAGGTGTTCATTGATATTTGTGCTTATTCTTGAGGGTTGTTCCATTGCATAATTTAAGCCTTTGAATCTTTACATAAAAACCATATGCCAAGATAAGAAAATCCACATGAATGCTTCGTACAATAAAATGTTGGACTATACTTTTTCACTCTACACTAGAATAATATTAACATTAGAGTATTAGCAAAAAAATATTTAAAGTATACTATTAGTAAGTATGAACACTAGACGTGTTGTGGTTTCGAATTTGAATAGAACTTCCTGTTATGTTGATTAACTCAACTAGTAATAGTTTATATGTTAATATTAATATTTTAATGCTTCCAAAATCATAATGAAGGCTTCACATATTTACATTTTGTATTAATTTTGAGAATACACATTAATATTAATGATTATTTTATATTTAATATTTTAATTCTTTGAAATAATACAAAGCTAGATAACATTGTGAAGTGATAACCATTTTTTTCATATATATTGAATTGGGTTGCCAATGAAACCTTGTTGACAATGTGAATGTAATTTCTAAATTGAGAGTAAAAAAACTAAACTTAAGTACCTTTATTATAATTATAAATTTTTCTCAAGAGGAAAAAGAAGTTTACACAAAAATTCATGTGCAAATAGTAAATGTGTGGAGCATATGATAGGGATGGATGTATGGAAGTAGAAATGTAGCAATACATAACTTTCTACTGACAGTTTAATAAAGAAATTGTGTAGTTAGAACATGTCTATTAATTCAATTAATAACAAATTCATATGTCAATTATTGATCGAAGGATGTTAAAGTGAGGAAGTAACTATGTGGAGGTGGTTTTGCATGTGCACATACTATGTAGAGAACAAATGCATACAGGGGGGGAGCTACACAAGTGATTGTGTGGAGATATTTTTACAAATTTCTATATTGTACATAATATATCATATAAATTTTTACGGAGAACCAGGTGTTGTGGGGAAAAAATGTCTATGCAGGATGATCCTATCCACCTAAGGTGTGACAGTGCCTTAGCAACAAACAGATACAGCTATTCTGGTTCTTTCCTTTATGAAATGTGAAAAAGGGGAGATCGATAGACTTACCGTTGTCTTCCGTTTGTCCCTCGATCTAGATCCTCTTCTCTTTGGATGTTCACAGCTACTTGCCTCCTCGCTTGCTCAAGAGAATAGCTACTTGATTCCACGAGATCACAAGAGAACAGCTACCTGTGACAAGAGAACAGCTACTTGCGACAAGAGAAAAACATAACACAAAGGCATATATTCATATTCATAAATGATTCAGGATTAGAAGTAAATCAAATACACTAATGCAATCATACAAATACACCAGTATATAGGAGCAAACCAAGATAGCTTTATTGATAAGTAACAGGGTTCAGGAAGAGATACAACCCATAGGGCTCCAATCCAGCATCTCCTTCCCAGCAGAATGGAATTCCTTCTTCAGCTCCCTTCAAAGCATTAAGCACCCAATGTTTCCAGTCTCAAACCAACAACAATTCTTTACATTCACAAAATTCCAGCCCCTAGATCTCATGGACGAGAGATCTATATATAGTTATTTTGGAGAGAGGATGAGTCAGCTTGAGATCTGACTAGTGTCCTCTCCCTCTCTCAGTTCTTGAGTCCACTTGGAGGTTCTTGCTTCCACTTGGAGATTTGGAACCTCTTACTCATCACTAGTCGAATTCCCTGATACAAGTGTCATTTTGGAAGCTTCCTGGGCATTGACACATTGAGGAATGAACCTGCCACTTGTCCAAACTCACTCAGCACAGGTAGCCTTTGTTGGAGTTGACATTCAATGTAGGTAGACAGTGGAGCAGTTGACATTCAGCGCAGATGCTCAGTGGAGCAGTCGACATGATCCAGAATTGGCTTGTTTTTGAGCAGTTTCAGGTGGAGAACTTCTGTGAATTGTTGTGGTTTGCTAGCCTTGTTCCTCTAGGGGTAGGAACAACATGTTTAGGGACTTTGGATCCCTTGATTATGGACATTTCATGCTCAATACTGCAAGGCACAAAAATGTCTATAACAGTTGCCCCCTAAAGTATGAGGCCGTTTATCGGGTGAAATGCTTTATCCAGGAGGGTCCGAAGTTCATCCATTTGCTGGGAGGAGACCTGTAATAAGATACAATACAATACATTATGATTCATACTGCTTTCATGATCTAGCTGAGGTGGGCATTCCCATGCTCAGCTTTATAAATTCATTTTTGTACATAGCACAGACAATCGTCTGATGGTAGACTGATAATTTTGGTGAAATTATCATCCTTTGAGTAGGATGATCATCTGCTGCAATGATGTACATGTCAAATGTCTTTATCTTTCCTGAATATATATCGCAGCCCGGATGGATGAAACTAGATCCGGGGTCTTCAAACTCATTCGATCTTCACTCTATGTACAAGTCGATCCATGTGAGAATTGCGCTGAAGTCGAACATGGAAAGACATCGCTTGATTACCGGTCAATGATGTAAACCGTTAACAAGTGCGAGAGGAATCACCGATAATGATAATGACCCTCAAGGTACTGCAGTACAATTCACGTGGTGTGAATAAAGGACTTGGCGTCGAACACCACGCAAAATCTTCTGGTCGAAGGTCATTGATGTATACCTATTGCCGGAAGTGAGAAACTTGCCATTGAGGCATGCAAGCTTCAAAGTACTGAAAGGGGTTGTTCCTAGATCAACTTCTTGGATAATGAGCTGATGTCGACAAGAAGCGATCCATCAAAGGAGGGCCTTAATGAATCCCACATCAGTGACACAGAACGGACCTAATGATTTTAATGGAGGTGAAAACGATCTGTGACATATGATTCAGGGTGGCGGTCATGAATGGATGAAGGATAATGTATGGCAGTGGATGGGACCCGGTTGACTCTTTCTGAACGACTTCTCTTGAACATATGGTGACACTGATGCGATGGATTGGTAGCATTACCCCAAATATGGATGGTATAGCGAGACCATGGTGATGTGACCGGTGAATGAAACAACCCAACCCGATTGTGGTACGGAGGAAAAGTGTCATGTTCAAGAGCGACCTGCTACCATCAAAGTTTTCTTGATTTTCTCCCAATTTTTCCCCAGTCATTGCTGACCAGTACCTCTTTATTTTTGTCAAGCTTGAGGAGGATAACATATGCTTGTTCTATAACCTGCCCTTCGGGAAAGCCCATCACTATGTTTTAACGAGCCTAGTGATAGTGAAACTCGTTCTCGTCTAAAGACACGTTTGTCGCTATTTAGTGGTTTAATGAGTCTAACGACAAGGATAACTCGGTCCTTTTCATATTTAGGGAGTCTGAAAAGGTACATAAAGTTAACTCCAAAAGTCCTTTTTCGTCATCTAATCCCTTAAGTCCGAAAAAGTATAAAACAACACAGAAGGGATGAGTTTTCGATAGTTTTAACGAGCCGAATAAAACAAGCGCTCGATATTTTTGTGCAATAATCCCTCAGGTCCAAAAAGATTAAAATCTAGAAGAGGGATAACTCTTCAGGTCGCTTTAACGAGCTGGAAGGCCAAAACTCAGCAATCTTTTCATATTTTACGAGTCAGTTGAAAAGAGCTTAAAGAAGACTCGTCTTTTGAGGAACGAGTGATGAACAGGGTTAGCAGCTGATTCCAGGTACAGGTTGGAATTTTCCAATCACGGCAGTGTCACAAGGATGGCTAGGTGAAATCACTCTTCGCAGCTGTTCCTCAAAATGGGTAAACAATCATATGGAGGTAAACGATCGGCCAAATGAAAAGTGGAGGTGACGGTGCAAACACGACCAAGGCTTTTATGGCAGATGAGGTTACATACACAATGGTTATTTACCGGGATGGGTTCATTTTTTAACGAGCTTGAATGCGCCAAAACACTGCTCGGACTTATGTTTATTTTTTAATGAGCATGAACTATGTGCTAAAACTGCTCGGATATTGCGTTTATTTTTTAACGAGCATGAACTTTATGCTAAAACTGCTCGTTGGTAAGTTTGCATGCCCCCAGCATAATAATGCAAATCGAGGTGCATGCATATTGGTCACTATTTAAACATAGTAACGCTTGAGGTACAACCCGTTGCGGGGTTGCGCCAGTTGAATTCCGTCATAATCCATTAACTCGTAGGCTCCTTTTGCTAACACTCGTTTAAAAATATAAGGGCCCATCCATAAAGAATTAAATTTACTTGCTCCCAATTTATCGGATTCTTGGTCGTAAAGCAAGACCAAGTCACCTTCTGAGAAGACACGGGGTTTGACATTTTTGTCGAACTGCGCCTTGACTCGTTTCTTATTGGCTTCATTAGCCAAAGCAGCGTCACGACGGGTTTCATCCAATTGGATTAATTCCAAGAAACGTGCCTCTTCTTCTGAAGTTCCGGGGAGAAGATCAATTGTGAGTTTAAGGGACGAAATTTCACACTGGACTGGTAAGACTGCCTCCAGGCCATACACCAGTTGGAAAGGTGTGAACCCAGTCTCATTCTTTACCGATGTTCGGTAAGCCCACAAGGCTAAGTACAGGATTAGGTGCCACCTTCTTTTGTGAACCCCGATCATCCTCAGCAACATACGCTTTAGGACCTTGTTGATCGCTTCAACTTGTCCGTTGGCTTGTGGATAATACGGGGTAGAGATATCATGAGATAGCCCTAGCTTGGCAGCTAATTCAACCATCATGTGATTGCGAAAATGCGATCCATGATCTGTAACTATAGCCTGTGGTACGCCGAACCTGGCGACTACATGATTGAAAAAGAAAAGGGCAGCTGTTTCACCAGTGTTATCCAATGTAGGCATCACCTCGGCCCATTTGGTAAAATAGTCAACGGCGACTATAATATACCCATGCGCCCCGGTCGAGGTGGGGTTACATTGCATGAAATCGATGCCCCATTTGGCGAAAGGCCCAACAGCAACTATTGGCTGTAAAGGTGCGGGTGGTCTTCTGGTTTTGCTATCAAAAATTTGACAAGCATGGCAACTTCTGACTGCGGTTATGCAATCTTTGAACATGGTTGGCCAGAAGTATCCTGCTCGTAAGATTTTCTGTGCTGTAGCGTATCCAGATTGATGCCCCCCACACACGCCTGAATGACATTCATTCAGGGCTTTTTCGGCCTCTTCATGGGTGAGACACCTCCTCAGAACTGTATCGATACCACGACGGTAAAGTGTATCACCGATGATCATGTAGTCTTTCGCTTGGTATCGTATACGTTTTTGTTCTGAGTGAGTGGTGTCAGGCCTGAATTTTTGGGTTTGGAGATATATTATTATATCTCCATACCACTCATTGCTTGCAGATATCAGAAACAAACTTTCGTCCACGATTGACTCTTCTGATGTTTCATCGTTGGACGACGATGGGAGATCACATAATAATTCTGCGAAAACTAAAGCTTTCTTTGATTTGGATTTTCCAAATTCCAGATCAAACTCTTGAAGGATCGCTATCCATTTTGAATATTTGCCCCCCAGCAACTGTTGCGACAGTATATAAGTCATGGGGTTGCAATCTGATAGAATGGTAGTTTTCCGAAAGAGGACATAATGTCGAAATCTTTGTATCGCTTGAACAGCAGCGAGTGCTAGCTTTTCAACATAAGAATATTTATTTTCTGTATCATTCAAGTTTTTACCTAAATAATATATAGGATGTTCAACTCCATCGACTTCTTGAACTAAAACCATCGCAATGGTCGTATCCGCTGCAGCCAGATACAGGTTAAAATCTCTTTGATAGTCCGGGGAATACATTAATGATGCTCTTACTAGACAATCTTTCAGAGCATCAAAGGAAGCTTGCGCTACCTGGTCCCAGACAAAAGGTACATCCTTTTACAAAAGACGAGTATAACCTTTAGCAATTTCTGCGTAATTTGGAATGAACCTCCTCAGAAAGTTTGCTTTCCCTTGGAGTTTCTGAATCTGAAGCAAATTTGAAGGTGGAGGCAAGTGAATGATTGCCTGAACCTTGCAAGGATCGAGACGAATCCCATCCTTAGAGACCACAAAGCCAAGTAAACGACCAGAACCGACGCAAAACACACATTTGTGCGGATTGAGTCTTATCTTGTAGTGTCGGCAACGTAGAAAAATCGCTCTTAAATGCTGCGGGTGATCAGTTTGCTTTCGCGAATGAGCCGGAAGGTCGTCGAGATATGGTTGAACTATGTTCTTGATGTCATGGAAGGCATAATTCATTGCCCTCTGAAACGTCGCCCCTGCGTTCTTTAAACCAAAGGGTAATTTTCGATAAGCGAATGTGCCCCACGGACAAATAAATGCAGTCTTTGACTGGTCCTGTGGGCGGATATTTATTTGATTATACGCGAAAAATCCATCCATGAATGAAAAGAATTCACATCCGGTGCATTCATCAATTATCTAGTCGATGAAGGGTGTAGGGTAGTTGTCCTTCGGACAAGCTTGGTTTACATCCCTATAGTCGACACACACTCTAATTGTTCCTTGTTTCTTCATAACAGGGACAATATTCGATACCCAATCGGTTAGAGGAACCGGGTAGATGAAACCAGCATGGAGGAGCTTTTCAACTTCTGCTTTAATGGCAACGGCTTTCTTGGGGTGCACCTGCCGAAGCCGTTGTCTTACTGGTTTGACATCAGGATACATTTTGATTTCATGTTCAATGATACTCGAGTCAATGCCTGGCATTTCATCATATGACCAAGCAAAGACATCTCTAAATTCGCGAAAAAGAGCGTTATATATTTCCAGTTCTGAAGGGGAACAACCTTTGCCGACATAAATATTCTCTACAACATTTTCTTTAGTCGAGATATTTATGGCTATAGTCTCTTCAATATTGGATAAGTTTCGCTCGGAATCCACCGTATTTACAGTATTTGATAGGAATTCAAAAACTGAAGGGTGATAAAGGTCATGATTAGTATCTTCTTCATATTCCGGAAGAAGGGAACGATGGTGGTGATCATTCCATGGTCCCCCTTCAATTAACATTGATTGTAGAATTCCTTCGTCAGTCCCATGTACTTTCGACCAAGGATCTAATGGGGTACCATATTCTCTAGACCTATCTACCCAAACGCTTGACGAGCGTTGATTTGGGTTCGCCTCCCATGCCCGAAACATTGATTGCTACAATATTTCTATAGGGCTTGGGGGCAAAACCATTGCATGATCCATGTTGACATCGTCTCCTGCGACCTTCATGGAAGATATCATGTTGCAGGTTGCTACTAACACTATATTTCCTATATATATAGGAGGTGGAAGCGTGAAAGTTCCCATCATTGTGGAGTCTTTCAATAGGCCTACTCCGATGTCTTGTAGTGAATGGTTGCTCTCATGGATCATGGGAATGCTTCCTGTAACTTGTGAACCATTAGGGAGGAAGTTCTGTTGGTCGACGACCGTAATCCCTCCTTCAAACGGGAATGCGATCTTCCTAAAATAAGTCGACACAACAGCTGCCATGGCATATATCCATGGTCTTCCCAGTAGGATGTTATAGTCAAGATTCCCATCGATGACCTCAACATCAATTTCCACTGTTTTTCCTCCTAGTTCAACCTTCAAGTTATTTAGGATGCCGTACGGGGTGTACGTCCTTCCGTCGAATGCTTTTAGTGTCGTCGAAGATCGCGACAAGGTTGGAGATCCTAAAGTTTTCCAGCAACTCATCGACATAATACATGTAGATGCCCCCTCATCAATAATTGTTCGGTGAACAGTCTTGTTGAGGGCTTTCACTTGAATAAGGAAAGCTAGTTGAGCTAGTAACTGAGGATCGTATCCTTTGTGATCAAAGGATACAAGATTGGAATCCTTAGGATCAACCCCACCAATAGCTGATAACAAAGCCTGCCTTTGGGATGGGCAATTTTGTAGTACCTCAAGAGTCGACATAGCAGATGGCGATTGGGCCAAATCTTCCACTATGTTATAATGCTGTGCCGCTCTGGCGCGAGGATTAAATGTTGACTTGTGTACTACTCCCTTTGGCGGTTTTATTGTTAATTCAGGAATGATGGGCGGTACAACTTCTGACGAAGTTGTTGTCGAACTACTTGGTGGATATTTACCTTTGTCATTCGACAGCTGCGGATTCCCGTAATCTTTGTTCCTTGTCGAAATCAAAGCATCATTCTGTTGTTTCGAAACCGACAACATAAGCACTTGCGACGGGGAAGCATTTCCACTATCAACCAGATTTTGACCTTGATTGGGAAACGGATCAGTTAACACAGCTGAGGTGTGTGAAATTTTAAAGAACTTTTTGAGCTCAGCTTTGTATGGACAATTTTGTGTCCAATGATCCTCATCACATATAAAACATGGACTTTTTGGTTTCCCTTTCTTGGTTGGGCTTGAAGAAGTTTTTTCAGGGGATGACTCACCCTGTTTCTTCTTCTTCCCTTTGTTTTGCTTTTTCTTGCTTCCTGGTTGATTGGTTTCTTTGCCTTTATCTGCTGATACGGCATTTACTTCCGAAGCAAGAATTTCTTCTTTTGCATTTTGATCTGAATTCTTACGGGCTTTCTTAGACGAAGCCTTTATCGATTTGCATTTGTCGTGCCAATCACGCCATCGCCGGCATGAGAGTCACTATTGGATTTAGGAGGAGGATGAATTGAAAATTCCGGTCTAGGGGCGTCAGGTATTTTATCGTAGAGCGTGCCAGACTGAGTATAAACTAAGTCTAGATATTGTGCACGAGCAATAACTTGCTCCTCTGTTACGACTCCCCCCTTTGCCACATCTTCTGTTATAGCAGGAAGTAGTGACTTTATAAACCATTCAGCTAACAGCTGATCGGGAACGTATGTTTTAACCATCCTATGACGACGACGCCATTCATGTATATGATTGGATATATGAGTAGCAGTTGTCTGTTTGAAGTTGGTTAATATTTTTGTTCCCGTTTCATACCTTATTGGTAATTGAAAATGGGTTAAGAAAGTCGTGGCTAGGGAACTGAAATTGTCGAAAGAGGCTCTAGGTAATTCAATATACCATTTAGCCACTGGACCTGTCAATGTCCTCTGAAAAAGGTGAAGCCTTATCGAATCATCATTTAGGGTGTTCGATGAACACCACAGATGAAAAGTCATCACGTGATTTGATGGGTCTTCACCTGGATTTCCATTGAATTTAGGAATGTCAGATGGAAGTTTGTGAGGAATCACTGGCCACCAAGGGGCATAAGCAATCAGATCGTTGGTTAACCGGTGTAGATCGGGTAACTCTAAAGTTGCCACGAATGGTAACTTTTGATTCAGGTTAGGTGAGGCATACCCAGGATACGATGGAATCGCTTGAGCAGTGGGCCTTTGCATACCAGCATAATGTAATTGATGTTGGTATGACTGATACGGTTGGTGTACTTGACCACTGTAAAGCGGTTGGTTTTGACCGTTTTGAATATACGGTTGTCCACTGTTCGCAAAGATCTGCTGCTCAGAGCCTTGGTACACCTGCTGGAATTGTGGTTGTTGGTATTGCACCAGCCACGGTTGTGAAACCATGTTCTGTTGTGCTATACTAACTGTTGGACCAAGGTGTGGGGTAATTGTACCCGTTTGGACCTGTGTCGCCCCACCATTTGGCGATTGCGGTTGTGACCCAGGGTCAAGGGGCTGTTGCATTACAACCTGAGAAATCTGAGGTTGACATACAACAGGCATCGCTTGAACTTGTGACACTGTTACAATAGCCGGTGTGGTCGGGATGTTCGTCACAGGTACACACTGTTGCATAGAATATACAACCCTTGGTTGTTGAGGTAGCATAGGTACCCAACCACTTGATGTAATTCCAGTATAACCAGAATACTGTTGTGAACTCCCGTATGGGTACCCTCCCGAAGGGGGTAATGAAAGGGCATACTGCCCCCCATACGGTAGTAATCCGGAACTCAAGGGGATTGTTTGTCCTTGGGGACTGGATTGCCCAAATTGACCTCCAAATGGATCAATCTGGCGAGTCTCAACATAAGAGTTGCCGGATATTATTCTGGATGAACAAACTGGAACAGACCAGACTGTCGAAATAGTCCCTTGGTGGACTCCTTCTAGTTGTTGTGAGCTAGTCGGGACAGATGGTATGCCAGCAAACATTGTCGGAGTGAGGGCAGGGGCTTCTGCTGTCGCTGTGTCATTCGACACAGTCCTAGATGTTGACGATTGTTCAAACATTTTGAGTCTATCCAATAGATTGCCTAGCGATTCTACAGGAACTTCCACTTGTGGTGGATTAACTTCTGATGAAGGAAATAGAGTGACCCCTACTCCAAAATGGGTTGGAGTACTTACTTGCGGATCCTCTACAATTTCCTCTATCGCAATCAAACCCAGTGGAAGAGGAAGACCGTCAGGTCCGTAAAATATTTCTGGTGCCGAAGAAGGGGTTGAATCGACAACGACAGTTGTTTGGGGAGCAAGACTCTTTAAACCGGTTACAGATGGAACTGGTTCAGTAACGCAAGTATTTGCCCCCAGACTAGGATCAGTATTACTGTCCCTCTGTGGCTGTTGAACTTCTCTTATAGAGGCAGGGTTTCCAGAAATGTTTGGAGTAACCGGAATCTCAGATGTTGTTGGAACACTTGTTCTAACTTTGATAGGAGATTTTGAACAGGTTAAACGAGTTCGCTTTGTCCGTACTGTTTTCGATTCCGGAGACAAAGACGGTTGACTCATAAGCCTATGCGAAAGACGGGGTTTCAATTGACTTTCTTCCACGATTGCGGATTACTCGATCAACCAAAATACAAAAAGGGGAAATTGGTGTTTCCGAATTGAATGAATTTTATTAGACGCTTTAGACACAACTTGCTTTTTCACTTTTAAAGAGTCGAGAAAAAGATAAAGATGACTCTAGTCTCCTTCGATGTTTTAACGAGCCCGAAGTGACAAATGCTCGGATGGACTTTTTCTATTATAGAGTCTGAAAAAGGCCAAAAGAAACTGCTCTGGAGTTCTAGGCAGAGGGTGTGCCAAACTTTTTGCAAAACCGCAGAATACTTTTTAGGGTACGGGCGGTCAATCTTCGTGAATGCTGTGTTCACTGCATTGCGATCAGTAGGGCGGCCGACACGGCTTCCTAAGGATAAAGGATATATGCCTATAGGGGTCTCCCAATATATACGCGACGGTACGTGGGAGCACAATCCGTACTAGCGCTATCGTCCCTCAGGAGGAATCACCCACCTTCCACGAGATCGACAGTCACTAGGCTTAACGACGCCGGGACACGTCTCTAGCCTAGACCTCTATGTTGTGCGTTATGTTACAAAGCGTTGTTAGGTTCATTCAGCTTATTTTAGGTTGATCTTTTTAAAGTTTGCCTTTCAAGGTTCACCACGAGATGTATGATACAAATTCCTAAATGCAGTCTAAAGATGATAAGCAAGCTTTATAATCTTTTCAACTTTGAAAATCCTAGCTACTAAGGGAAAAGAAACTATCTTTTCTCAAAGAGCAATCAACACACTCTAATGCACTCTTTCCTAAATCAATCATGCAAACTTATCAAATGCAAATGCACAATGCAGGTGTTTGTTTTCCACTTTCTTAGTATATATGCCTACAAAGAAAGCTTTTTGTACAACTTTGAATTTGCTTTTAAATGATCAATAAAAACAAGTTCACTTTTTCAAAAACAACAAGGGTAGAAGAGATTACAATCACTTAACGATTTTCGAAATAAAGACTTGTTTTCACACTTAAAAGAGACAAATTCAAACCAATAAGCAACAGTAAATGTATAATCAATCTGCAAACAGCCAATGAACTCTCTTCTAAGATCACAATCAATCAAATCTGAATCAAAGGCTACAGGATGACTACTTTACTCATGCAAAGGAAAACTGTAAATGACGCCACAAACACATAAAAACACTCACATTCTTTTTGTACAAGAGGAGGCGGAATCTAAGCAAAGAAAAGGAGTTATCAGACTGGTACCTATGCTGGTTAAAGGCTGCAAAAAAAACAGAGATCAAAACAGGGCAACAGACAGCAGAGAACCCCAGCTGCACAAGGCTAAATTGGTTCAGCGCAAGTCTAACACTGTGGAGTTGACATTCAGCACAGGTAGCCTTCACGGGACCTGCGTTGAAATGCAGACTGTCTTCACAGTGTCTGCGCTGAAGGAGAAACTCTCGTTTCTCTTGGGTTCCGGGTCATAAAATGCTCAAAAATCAACTGTTTCAGGCCAAATCAGAAACACAAGCAAGGTATAAACAGAGGGATGCTTTGAGAGGGTACTAAAGACTATCACAAAGGATCATCAAATCATTTGTGGATCTAGTTTATATCATAGACAAGTCCAGCAACTGGATCAAAACAACAACTTTCTACTTTGCATCCGGGAAAGATGCAGTTCAATAGTTGCTGTCAAGTCTATAAAGTAAACAAATGATGGAAACACAAATGAAATGAATAAACAAGTTCTTCCCCAGCGGAGTCGCCAATTTGTTGTGGGGAAAAAATGCCTATGCAGGACGATCCTATCCACCTAAGGTGTGACAGTGCCTTAGCAACAAACATATACAGCTATTCTGGTTCTTTCCTTTATGAAATGTGAAAAAGGGGAGATCGATAGACTTACCATTGTCTTCCGTTTGTCCCTCGATCTAGATCCTCTTCTCTTTGGATGTTCACAGCTACTTGCCTCCTCGCTTGCTCAAGAGAACAGCTACTTGATTCCACGAGATCACAAGAGAACAGCTACCTGTGACAAGAGAACAACTACTTGCGACAAGAGAAGAACATAACACAAAGGCATATATTCATATTCATAAATGATTCAGGATTAGAAGTAAATCAAATACACTAATGCAATCATACAAATACACCAGTATATAGGAGCAAACCAAGATAGCTTTATTGATAAGTAACAGGGTTCAGGAAGAGATACAACCCATAGGGCTCCAATCTAGCATCTCCTTCCCAGCAGAATGGAATTCCTTCTTCAGCTCCCTTCAAAGCATTAAGCACCCAATGTTTCCAGTCTCAAACCAACAGCAATTCTTTACATTCACAAAATTCCAGCCCCTAGATCTCATGGAGGAGAGATCTATATATAGTTATTTTGGAGAGAGGATGAGTCAGCTTGAGATCTGACTAGCGTCCTCTCCCTCTCTCAGTTCTTGAGTCCACTTGGAGGTTCTTGCTTCCACTTGGAGATTTGGAACCTCTTACTCATCGCCAGTCCAATTCCCTGATACAAGTGTCATTTTGGAAGCTTCCTGGGCATTGACACATTGAGGAATGAGCCTGCCACTTGTCCAAACTCGCTCAGTGCAGGTAGCCTTTGTTGGAGTTGACATTCAACGTAGGTAGACAGTGGAGCAGTTGACATTCAGCGCAGATGCTCAGTGGAGCAGTTGACATGATCCAGAATTGGCTTGTTTTTGAGCAGTTTCAGGTGGAGAACTTCTATGAATTGCTGTGGTTTGCTAGCCTTGTTCCTCTAGGGGTAGGAACAACATGTTTAGGGAATTTGGATCCCTTGATTATGGACATTTCATGCTCAATGCTGCAAGGCACAAAAATGTCTATAACACCAGGGTATGTGTGGAAGAATGGGAAATACTATTATCTTTAGTTATGGGGAGCTTCTAATATGAGGAGTATGTAGTATGTGTGGGAGAGAAGCTATATAGAGATTTTATTTTGAAGCTATGAATCTCTACAAAAGATCGGGTCTGTGCAACAGAACATAATGAATAACATTTTTAATTTCTGTTGTGTGGGGTGGTGCATATGGTATTGTTAAACTATTAATGTTAATATGTGATATTTTTAAGCACAATGGATTTGTTATGAAACACAATACATGTGCATTTGTATTATATTGGAAGAATATGTGTTTTCATTTGAGGATAAACAAGCTAGAAAAAAGTATATGTGTGAGGGACTAGGGGGTTTCCCAATTGCTCTGACAATGTGTTATTTCTCTGAGCATTAGTGTTAAAAATGAATGATTATGGAGGATGTAGTATGTGTGGGATATTTCATTATGTAGAGCTATTACTATGCTAAGCTTTTATATTGGAAACTTTTTTTGGCATGGACAAGATTAGGACAAAGTTTTTTTGGGAGAATGAGGGGTGTATAGCAAAATTAATGTTAAACTACTAATTCTAATATACTATTATTATTATGTCTCACTGTGTTGATATTTGACTGTGTGGAAGATGGGGTATGTTTGTCGATTTGTCAAACAAATCTCCACTTAATATTTCATTGTACAAAGATAGTTTTACAAATTTCCATATCATATATTGTATATCATATGGATGTTTACAAAGGGTAAGGTATGTGCAAGAGAACAGGGAATATTCTTATTTTCCTTTGTGAAAATTGTTTAGAGTGTGGAGTACAAACTATGTGCGAGAGAGAAGTTGAGGAAGCATGTCCAGATATAGAGTATGTAAAAGAAGTTGTGCAGACATCGTTGTGCGGAGAAAGCATTGTAGAAAAAGCATGGCCTGAGAAAAAAATGTGGAAACAATATGAACCCCACTAAAATATTAGCAACGATATCATATAAGTCCAACACTTTGTTTCATGTTATTGCAATCAGAAAATATGCATTCTTTAATACTAAAATATTAGAAATAAAATCATTTAGTGCCAAGTGTGGTGAACCACACATTGAAATCTTCTTCCATTTAATGGACTTCCTCTGCACTTCCACACATATGCCTAATTTGAAACATATCTAGAAATATGAACATATACATTATTTACAATTAAAATATTTTTAATAGTATAAGCATAAAGTATGCATTTTTAATACTAAAATATATAATCAATTAAATAGAAATAGTATGCAATATTTAAAACTAAAATATTATCAATAATCTAAGCATACACAATTTTATTTAGCAAATATGCACTATTCAATATTAAAATATTAGCAATAAAAATCTTTTGTGCTAAGTAGGGTGATACAAACATTTAAAGCTTCCTTCACACAATGGAGTTCTTTCGCACTTATGCACATATTCCTAATCTGAAACAAATTTAAAAATATGAAATGATATTTGAAAATACAAAGATATGCATTATTTACACTTAAAATATCACAAATAATATCATACACATCACCCGCTTACTAAAATATTACAAATAAAATACTAATGTAAACGTAATTTTTAATTAATAATGCGTCTAACCAAAAGGTGTCATTGAGTACACAGATATTTTCCACTCTGCGAAATGTTTTATGCAAATCGACTAAATTAAATAGCAGTAGAGGTAGAGTTTTTACTATGGGTTTGTGTAGGATATTTATTTTCAAATGTGAGACATATGCATTTGTGTTATATTGGAAGCACATGTGTTTTTGATGGCAATGAGGTAGCGGGAAGATAAACTAGGTTCCACACATTATAAAAATACACTACTGGAGGCACTACACAATGTTTTCATAGCACCCCTAGGCACTATGTTCTCATCCTTGGGCAAGCAAAATGACTTGTGCTCATTACATGTTTAACTCTACACCTATGGACACGTCCCAACACTTAGGGATGACCTCCCTTGTCTCTTGTACCAATGGTTAGGCTTGGCCCTAGCAAAATCGTGACAACATCCATACCACTAAAAAACTACCCAAAATTCAATATTTTCTAGTTAACGACACTATCCATACCTAATCATGATCCCCTCCTGCCTTTTTCGTGTCCAGCATCACTACATTCAATCACTATCCCCTTCAAATAAACATACAACGTGTTAATTCCTACAGAAACAAATATGTTGCAAAAATATATAGTTTGACTCACAAAAACAAATGTGCATAATGACCCCCCAGCCTAGAAATCAAGTAGTTGTATGCTCATAACACTACACGCCTTATCCACACGGGTTCTGGAATAAATACAAATGTATGTGCAATTTGGAACACATAGATAACAATACAGAAAATCACAATGTAGAGATATGGAATAAAATTTTGTGCATCACATTTGTTTATTTACAGGTGCAGGTTTGATGTAGGAGAAACATCCCCCTCATCACAATCAGTTCTCTTTTTATGCACATCCTTAGCAATTGTTTCTACTATTCTTCTTTCTAATATAGGGAAGCTAAACAGACACAAGGAAAGATGACTCTTATTTTCCTAGACTCTACAACTTATTCCGATTTGGTATTTACATTGTTTAAAATCTCACTGAAGGAGACAAAGTTGACTTTTATAGCCCAACATGTGGTTAGTCCATGGCATTGTGAAACCCCCTTCATTTTCCATGATGAGCCTGGTCTAATGCTCCTGCATCAGACTCCCTAGGAAGGAAAACTCATAAGATCCTACTTATAAGGTGTTTGATAGAAAATCCTTCCTTCTATAGAGATGCAACACTCATCCATGTATAATCCTTAATCAGACGTTCCTTCCACTTGACTAGAAACTCCATATACTCCTTTCCCCTAGTGTGATTTGCAATCCTAGTGTCCAGGACTCTCTCAACCTCTCGATCCTCTGCCATAGTCATCTCCTTTATCCAATGTTGTTTGCTAGCCTTCTTACCACTCCAACTTTTTGTAGTGTCATCCCCATCATCAGCTTCATAGGGATATAAATCAACCACATTGAAGATAGGTGAAATACCTAGGCCCATAGGCAACTCCAGTTCATAGGAATTTGTAGAAAACTTTTTGAGTATTCGACAAGGTCCTATTTTCTTCATTTTGAGCTTGTTATACTACCCTCTCGGGAACCTCTCTTTTCTCATATATGCTAAGAACATGTCCCCTACTTCAAAATTGACCTCCTTCCTTCTCAAATATTCTCTATGTTTGTGGTTGCAATTGTTGTCATATAACTTTTGTTTTATTTCCACATGTAATTCACTTATTGTTGCTACAAAATCCTCCTCATCAGTACTCCTTTTCTCGCGTTTTCCTAAATCTCTTAGCTCACAAACTCCTCTAGGGTGCATTCTATACCATATCTAAAATGGACCCTTTTTAGTGTTCCTATTTGGTGAATCATTGTATGGAAACCTAGATTGAGCTTATACATGATCCTACTACTTGGGATGCCCTCTGATAAGGCTCCTCAATATGTTTTCGAGACTCATGTTCACAACTTTGGTTTTCCCATTAGATTGTGGGTGATAGGTTGAGCTAAAGTTCAATTTTGTTCCAAGCTTCTTCCACAAATTCTTCCAAAAATATCCTGTGAATGTAGTGTCCCAGTCAAAAGTGATACTCTTTAGTAAGCCATACAATCAAACAAACTCATTGAAAACAAAATGAGCCACATGTGTAGCGTCACTATTCTTGCAACATGGGATAAGGTAAGCCATATTCATAAATCTATCGGTAACTACAAGTATAGAATCCTTACCTTGATGTGTCCTCGATGAACCCAAAACAAAATCCATACTCACTGATTCCCATGGTCTACCTCGGATGGGTAGATGAGTATAAAACCAAACATTTTGACTCGTCCCCTTCACATGGTAACGTACTCTGGATTTGCCCACATATTTTTGCACATCAGTTCTCATGTTCATCCAGAAGTAGAAGTGTTATAATTGCCCAAATTTCTTGTCGACACCAAAATTCCCTAGAAATCCTCCATTGTGCTTTTCCTGCATCTAATTCCCTCTGATTGAGAAATGGGGAATACATAACTGACTGTTTTTTAACAGAAAGTCATCCTTAAAAAAACATTCTTCCAGGGGTTGGTATCTCTGCTCATGGGGTTCTTGCATGCTTCGAAATCCTCTTGGAAGTCAACATAATCCTCATACAAGTCCTTAGAATAATCAAAGCCCAAAATATGAACATGGCTCTCTTACATGATCAAACACCTCTTCCTCAAAGCATTGGCTACCTTGTTCTCTTGTTCTCTCACATGTTTCAGAATAAAGGTGAAACTTTGTAGGAATTCTACCCACTTGGAATACTTATGGTTCAACTTATGTTGCTCCATTATATATTGTAATGTAAAATTGTCAGAGAAAAAAAAACTTCCTAGGAATCAAATAGTGCCTCGAATGCTTCAATGGCTAAACCACTGCATAAATTTCCTTGTCATAAAAGGAGTATTTCTGCTTTGAGTCACTCAACTTCTCACTGAAATAAGAAACATGTCTTCCTTCTTGACTCAATACTGCTCCAACCGATGTACCACTAGAATCACATCTGACCTAGAAAAGCTTATTGAAGTCAGGTAGCTTCAACACCAACTTCTTAGTGATTTTTTTCTTCAAGAGCTGGAAACATTTCTCTGTTGATGATGTCCAAAAAAATGGTTGTCTATCCTTCTTTATTGTCTCAATGATAGGTTCACAAATACCACAAAAATTCTTGATCAACTTTCAATAGAAGCTAGCTAACCCATGAAATCTCCAAACATCGAAAATGCTCTTGGGTGAAGGCCAACTCACAATTGCCTCTATTTTCTCCAAATCCATTTTTGGCCCATCCTTTGAAATGACAAAGCTTAAGTATACCAACTCAGTCTTCATGAAATTACACTTCTTCAAGTCAATCAATAGTTTCTCTTGCTGCAATATTTCTAGAACATACCTTATATGCCTAAGTTGTTCTTCCTTTGTTTGGCTGAAAATCAAAATATCATCTAAGTAAACAATAACAAACTTACCAACAAACTCCTTCAAGACATCATTCATCAACCACATGAAGGTGCTTGGCTCTTTTTTTAGTCCAAATGGCATGACTAGCCATTCATATAGTCCACTATTGGTCCTCAAATTCATTTTCCGCTCGTCCCCTTCTCTTATCCAAATCTGATTGTAACCACTTTTCAAATCAACCTTTGAAAAGTAGGTTGCCCCACTGAAATAGTCCATCATGTCATCCATCCATGGCAATGGAAATCTGTAACTCATTGTCATCTTGTTAATTACTTTAGAATCTATGCACATCCTCCATTCTCCATCATTCTTTGGACTAAGCACTACGGGGACAACACATGGACTTAAGATCTCCCTTATCAATCTTTTGTCCAACAGTCCTTGAACCTTCTTGCTTATCTCTTCATTCTCATTGGGTGTGATTGAGTAAGTAGTTTTATTCGGAAGGCTTCCTCCTGGTATTAAGTCTATGTGATGGCTTCTACTTCTCTAGGATGGTAGCTCACTTGGCGAGTCATATACCACGATATTACAAAACACATGCAACATCTCTTGAATCTTAACATGTAAATTTGTAATTTCAGTGTGCAGAGGTATTACCTTTGGCTTGCAAACCACCGCATAACTGAACTCTTATTCCTCCATTTGCTACAAAAATTCATTTCCTCCCAATGTCAATTCTTTTGAGTTGCTTATCCCAGTTGTACTCTCTCCCTTCAAAGGTAAAAGGTTGCACTTGATGCCATCATTTTCAAACTTATAGGTGTTTTTCTCTCCATCATGAACCACTCTCGTATCAAACTACTAGGGTTGACCCAGAAAAAGGTGGCAAACATCCATTGGGATGATGTCGCAAACTACCTTAACCTTATCTCGACTGATATGGAACTCTACTTCACTCTACTCACTTACCAAAATTTGGTGACCTTTTTGCAGCCATGGCACTTTGTATGGTGTCAAATGCTTCAACCTTTTCTATCCAACTTTTTCCACCATTTCTATGGAAACTAGATTATCAATGCTCTCACTGTCAATCACTAATTTGTGGCATTTTCCTTGAGCCTTAAAAACATTCATAAACAAGGATTTCCTCTGTGTTGGTTTATCAACCTTCTTGGTTGGTTTCAACAATACCTTATTCATCGTTAAATCTTCTATCATTTCTGGTGCACTTTTTTCCATAGGTGCCTATGCTTATGTTTCTTCTAGTTTAGTTACATATGCATCTCTTTGTCCTACTTTCTCATTCTTAGGACACTTAAGATATCTGTGACCCAGCTACCCACATTTATACCAATGTTATATAGTCTCTCTACCTCTTTCTCTACCTCTACCTCTTCAGTAAGATATTCCTCCTCTAGATTCACCTTATTTCCCTTGTTGTCCTTACTGTCTCAAGTTCCTTGCATCATTCTTTTGGGATGGAGCATTCCCTCTTCCATTTTTCTATACTTTCTCCTCTAAACCCATGAACTCTGCTTGAATTCTACTTCCTCATTATCTTCTCTTCTACCTTCAGGAAAAAATGGTAGGCTTGTTCCATCATCTAGGGAGAAAGCATGTTGATCCCATATTGAATTTTTGGCATCAATCCAATTATATACCTTGATGTCTTCTGTCAGGTATCTTCTACATAACCCGCCCTCGAATTCACCCTATAAAACTCCTTAGTATATTCTCTAATGGTTAGTAAACTTTGCTTGAGCTTATGCACATATCCATAGAGTGATAAATGATAATATTTTTGGTAAAAACATCCCCTTCATAATTGTTACATCTAGTACGAACTTTTAATCAATGGTTTCCCCTTTCTTCTAATTTCATCTTGCATATTTTCCCACCACAATGCATTGTGGCCTTTCAACCTAGTTACATCAAATTTTACCTACATATCTTCTTCAATCTCTTCATATTTGAAATACTTGTCCATTTTTCTAATCAAGTCCATCGAAGTCTTGGCTACCAAACTTCCATCATCGGTAGACATATCAGGTTTCAATCTTGAACTTGAGCTTAAAACTGGACTCGATAGTTTAACCTTCACAGGTTCATCCACAAACGCAAATCTTTCCACTGTGTTAGTTTTTGTAGCTTCGGATGTATTCTGACCATGAAATTTTGTGGAGAGGCTATAATACACGAGATTTGCAAAACCTAGAAATCATTTATGGAAATTGCAACAATAAATTACTTGATTAGATTATTAGCAAGTTTTTAAATATTTCCTAAGTTTAAACATAGGGAATATGGTTAATTAATCAATTAAGTAATGGAGAGAATCATCTAGAAACTCACACAGATCGATCTAGAGATGATCCTCTCCATTTATTAAGTTTAATCTTGTCCATTGGTGTTTAAATATAGGATTATAAGAGGAGGTTGATATGGCGATGGAGGAGACACGTCAATAATTCGATTTCTTGGCAGATCGATTTTGAGAGTACTAACAGTCAGTTTTCAGAGAGAGAGCTAGAAATTCAAGGAGTGAGAGAGGGGCGTAGACAGTGAGGTTAGAGGAGGCATTCAAAATCCAATGAGTGAATCTACAGAGAGACAGAAGAGCCATAAAGAGGCTAACATTCGGGTAGTGCAACAACTTCCAGAGGCAAGATCAATTTGTCGAGAGGGAGACACGTCTTCATTTCGAGAGGTCGGGAAGGAGTCCTAGAGTGTCATAGTTGCACCTTTATAGATAGAAGAAGCCATAAGAAATTCATCAGAGACTGACATGATGCTATGCATCCAAAAGGTCGTGTAGTGGCTAATGGAGAGGGTTAGAGGGCTGAATCTATGAAGGCAAGTCATGCCATAAGTTTGTCTACGAGGTGAGGAAAATTCCTCACTAGATTTTTTCCAATATTTTTCTCTATATGATTGCTAGATTTCAGCGTCCAGTTATACTAATAATTTGTCACTGCTACATAGTAAAAGAACCCTCAGTAGATGCACCAATTTTCCCAAGTTGCATTTTTCTGAGGACTTTTGTCCAAAAATAATTGTGTTATTTTTATGTGTTTGTGTTAGAATTTTTCTGTTTCCAGCACATTATTTTTCCACCATATATTATTTGTGAAGGTTGCAGTGCATTTATTTCAATACTTATCGTAACAGATAATTTTTTAATTAACTAACATTTAGGAGAAATAATATTAGTTTTCGCAATAGGATTCCATGTTGGAATTTTCACAGGGTATCATAGTGTAGTTGATTAGATGGAGAGCTCAGAAATGAAGGAATGGAATTTCACTGCTCGTCAAGGGAAGCAAGCCAAACTACCTAAGGGTAGCGCAGTAATTTTCTAAGAGGCTGAGTTACATAAGGAAGTTTAATTTTTCTGAGAGAGGGCCAAAAAAATTTGACCCTTCGAGATCAAGTGATTCCAGGGGTAGACGAAGTAGCTCAGTCCTTTCATTGAGCATATATCTAGTTGGACACAGGGGTTTTGCAATATTTCGCTAGAGTAGATCCAATATCAGGGTAGAAGGGAGAAGCACAAAAAGCATATGGAAATTTCTCTTAGGGGACTTCGATTTTCAGAAATTTGATTTTTCTAGTAGCGGATTGGTAGTGGTTAAGTGCATAATTCCTCTCCAAAAGAGAGTACGAGTAGGAGATCCAATAGTCGAGCAATGTGAAAAAGGGAGATTTTCAGGTTTATTTTCTCCAGTTTTGAGTTTCACATATTTTGTAGCTTTCCAAGGATGAACATACTATATTTCCATAGGAGGTTGTGCGAGTTAACTAGAATTAAGATATGGGCAACATGTCGACTTCCAGTTGATGGGGAAAGTGCAATTTGTCTAGTGTGAGTTGCAAAGAAAAGAAGAGTCCAACTAGGGACTAGGCTCAAAAGGAGATAGTGGGGTAGAAAATCAAGGTGGAGGAGGAGTATGCAACTCTAGTGTGCTATTTGGGCAGGGTCTAACACACTTGAAACAAGGATATTAGTAATATCAGTTTTAGATTGTTGCATAGGGACCGTCACCTTTGCTACAGTGGCCCACAGTATCATAGTAGCAGGTTTAGTGTTAGTAGATGCAGTTAGTCATTTAGATGACAACTACAAATCTAGTTGCAGTTAGCACAAGTGAGATAGTTACATAGATTGATACACTAACACAAGCAATGTGAATTGCACAATTACAGTATCCAGATGGAGTTCGTACAAAAATATCCCCAGTGCAGAGCTACACAATCTAGTTTCCAGTATAGGAGGATAGTATGAGTTTCGAAGAGGGAGCAAAGAGATTTCCCAAAGGAGATCGAGACTTAGAGGGAGTCTATATTTAGAGGGAGAAGCCCTATGGAAGCTAGTGCTTCAGGATCTGAGAGATCAAACTCATTATTGCAGTGGTTACAATAGCAATGCAGAAGAATCAATGGAGAAATAGTAACAATAGTGTGAGTAGATCAATTTTTTTTGTGATGGCAGTCATGCCTTCTGGAGTGAGGTGGGGTGAATTTATGTTCTAGCCCCAGAGTGTTACAGATGGGAAGAGTCCTTGAGCAATCCACCTCTTGGATCCATACCTGGCTACGGGGACCCAAAGTATTGAGTAGAAGAATGGATCAGTGGTAGTGGACGTAGTTAGAGATCGAGTGACAGTTGCATATATCAATAATAGCCAGATGCTAGGGAGTGCAGTGCAGAGTCGGTAGTGGTGTAGTTGGCACGGTGCAGAGTCAGTTGCAACATAGATCCTTTAGTGACAGTGAAGATGCTAGTAGCAGTTAGAGACATGGGAAACATATGCATTATAATTGTTGAGATTTTCTGTTTTATTAAATTTGGGAAAAATCTCATGTATGTGACAAGAATAGGATTAGTTGCTATATTAGCTCCAGTATTTTTTGAGGAGGAGTTAATGCATACTATATTTGTTGTGAGGGAATTTATGATTCAGTTTTTATGCTCCAGCTATATAGAAATGTAATCCCGTAGAGGATTGTAAGAGAGAGTGTGTATAGAGAATGTAGAGAAAATAGGGAGAGTTGAGAGTACGTGTGAAGAATTAGAGTTGTTGTAATATCCTTCGAATAATAAGATTGTCGATGCCTCTGTTTTGGTGGATGTAGCCCAGACTGGTTGGGTGAACCACGTTAAATCTGTGTGTTATGGTTTTGTGTTGTTAATGTGTTGTGTATGTTTTGTTTAGTTTATTTCCGTTGCGCATTGTTTAGTCTAACAAGTGGTATCAGAGCAGCGTAGCGAAAGCGTGGAGGGCCCATAACCTACACGACTATGGTTGTGGAGCTGGTGCGTGTCACAGATCTATTGAAGGTGGAGTTTTGGCGACTGGCGCGGTTTCGGCAGAGACAGTCGCGCCAATTTCCGGCAGTGAACTGCTTCGTGCATTTTATTTTGGAACAGACGCGCCAATTGGCGTGGATCCGAGTTTAATACTCGCACCAGAGAGCCAGTTTCCCAATTGGCGCGAAATCGACGGGTTTAAGCGTGTCAATATTTTGTCACTTACACGGATTTTTCTCTGGCGCGGTTGATTTGCTGTCAAAGGAGTGCCAGGCAGTGGATTTTGTTTTAGTCGTGGGTTTTTCGCTGTCAAGGAGCGCCCGACGGTTTTTCCCTCTGGTAAACCTGCAATTTTTGTTTTTTCTTTTAAAATTGTGATTACATGGTACGACAGAGGCTTTTTTAATTTGGAATTGGAGATTGTTTGATTGATACAACATGGCAAAAACTCAAAGTGCTCATTTTGAGATCGAGAAGTTCAATGGCAAAAATAACTTCGAAATCTGGAAAGTGAAGATGCATGATCTGCTTGTGCAACAAGGTGTGGCAAAGGCGCTATTGGGAAGATCCAAACAGCCTTACGCCATGACAGATGATGAATGGAATGAATTGGATGGAAGAGCTCTGAGCGGTCTTCGACTGTGTTTGGTAGATGATGTTTTGTTTAACATTGTGTCAGAGAAAACTGCTGCTGGTTTGTGGACAAAGCTTGAGAAGCTGTACATGACAAAATCCTTGACCAATAGGATTATTCTGAAGCGACAATTGTATAGTCCACGCATGAAGGAAGGTACAACTATTACTAATCATTTGAATGTATTTAATACTCTCATGGTGCAATTAGAAAGTATAGAAGTAAAATTTGAATCAGAAGATAAAGCTATAACTTTATTGTGCTCGTTTCCCGAGTCATGGGATCATTTTGTTACTTCTGTAAGTCTAAGTATATCAGAAACACTTGAATTTGATGATATTGTTGGATTTTTGTTGTCCGAAGAGACAAGGAAGAGGTCAAATTCATAAACCTCTACATTAGAAGCAATGATGGCTAGAGGTCGTTCTAGAGAAAGACGCTCTGGTAAGCACATCGACTTCCGTTCAAAATCAAAGGGGAAGAAGAGTAAGGTAAAGTGCTAGTTTTGTGGCAAATTGGGACATTTGAAGAAGGAATGTTGGAAAATACAGCAAGCATCCAAAGAAGACTCTTCAACAGCGAAGCAAGAAGCAAACATGACAAATACAGGTTCGACATCCAAGACAGGTATGAGTGATGAAGTGTTATCAGTTGATTTGTCTAGTCATGATCAACATTGGCTGTTAGATTTTGGTGCATCAAATCACATGTATATTCATAGGGAATGGTTTAAAACTTATAAACCAATCAATGATGGAGTAGTTTACATGGGAAATGATGTCACATGTAACATTGTGGGAATTGGAATGGTTCAGCTTAAAATTTTTGATGGGACAAATAAATTTTTAACTAATGTAAGACATGTACCTGAACTAAGGAAAAACCTCATTTCATTAGGAGTATTGGACACAAATGGATATAAAACCCTTATTCAAGGTGGAGTAATGAAAATTTATAAAGGAATTTTACTAGTAATGAAAGCAAAGAAGGTTGGAAATATTTTTCAGTTAGAAGGAAGAACAGAGTCAGATTATGTTTCTATAGTGTCTGAAAATGACAGTAATTCTATTCGTTTATGGCATCAAAGGTTGGGCCATATGAGCAAAAGAGGATTAAAGATTTTATCTGATCTCAAGTTACTTCCTAGTCTAAAGTTTGTTAAGTTAGATTTTTGCAAACATTGTCTGCTTGGGAAACAAAGCAAGCAGAAGTTTCAAACTGGAAAACATACTAGTAAGGGAATCCTTGATTATATCCATTCTGATGTTTGGGGTCCGTCTCCTACAACCTCATCTAGAGGTTCGTCATATTTTTTATATTTTATTGATGATTTCTCTAGAAAAGTGTGGGTCTACATGTTAAAGAAGAAGTCTGATGTGTTTATAGTTTTCAAACAGTTTAGAGCATTAGTTGAAAAAATCATTGGAAGAACTATTAAATTTTTAAGAACTGACAATGGTGGTGAGTTTACTTCAAAGGAATTTGATAGTTATTGCAAGGAAGCTGGGATCGAAAGACATAAAACCACTGTGTATACTCCTCAGCAAAATGGAGTTGCTGAATGCATGAACAAGACTCTTTAGAGAGAGCAAGAATCATGCTGAGTAACGCCAATTTACAGAAGGAATTGTGGACAAGCGGTTGCTACAGCTTTCTATCTGGTAAATCGATCACCATCAACTGCAATAGGATGCAAAATTCCTCAAGAGGTATGGAAAGGTCATCCTTGTGACTATTCTAAACTGAAAGTTTTTGGTTGTGATGCATATGCTCTAGTTCCAAAACATTAGCGTTCTAAATTATATCGTCAATCAAAAAGGTATATTTTTGTTGGATATGGTGATGGGACTAAGGGATACAGATTGTGGTATCCTACTACTCACAAGATCATCATTAACAGAGATGTTAAATTTAATGAATCCTCACTTGAAAGTTCAGATGTAGATGATAATGTGAAATAGGATAATGTATCTCAGCTTCAACACATTCAATTTGAAACCAGTCCAAATATTGATGATGATCAAGATGAACATGGTTCAGATGTAAGTCATGAAAAGTTTCAGATGTAGGTCATGAACAAGTTTTACATGTAGATCATGAACATGATTCAGATGTTGATCACGAAGCAGTTCCTACAGATAATAATCAGCAAATTGTGGAAGTACCAGAAACATCTTTAAGGAGGTCCACGAGAATTAAACGTCCTCCTAGAAGGTATGATGATTATGTTACCTCAATTGCTTTAACCACTAACGATGATGAATCTTTGTGTTATCAGGACACCGTAGAAGGTTCTAAAAGTAAAAAGTGGAAAGAAGCTATGAAGGACGAGATGATGGCATTACACAAGAATGACACATGGGATATGGTAGAACTTACTAAAGACAGAAAAACTGTGGGATGTAAATGGGTGTACAAATCGAAAAGGGGTGTTGATGGTTCTAAGGACAGGTACAAAGCAAGGCTGGTCGTGAAAGGTTTTTCTCAGAAAGCAGGCATTGATTTTCATGAGATATTTTCACTAGTTGTAAAAATTGTTTCAATTCGAATTGTATTAGCATTAGTTGCCTTACTTGATTTAGAATTACAACAACTAGATGTTAAAACTGCATTTTTACATGGAGATTTACATGGACAACCAGAACGGTTTTTTCAAGATTGCAACAAGAAATTTGTTTGCAGGCTCAAGAAATCATTGTATGGACTGAAGCGGTCGCCTCGACAATGGTACAAGAAGTTTGGTTCTTTCATGTTGAGTCAAAATTATATAAGAAGTGAATATGATCATTGTGTTTACTTTAAGAAATTAAGTAATGGCATGTTCATTATCTTAGTGTTGTATGTCGATGATATGCTTTTAGCAAGAAAAAGCATAACAGAGATCAACAGGTTAAAGGCTCAGATGGCTAGGACATTTGATATGAAAGATCTAGGAGCAGCAAGACAAATTTTGGGCATGGATATTTTTAGAGACAAGAGCAATGGTAAGCTGTGGCTATCACAACAAAAGTATATTGAGAAAATACTCTTGAAGTTTGGTATGAGCAATGTGAAGCCTGTTGCAGTCCCTTTAGCTTCCCATTTTAAGCTTTCTTCAAGTTTATGTCTTAGTACAAATGAAGAAAAGGAATATATGTCTCGAATTCCATATGCCAATGTAGTAGGTTGTTTAATGCATGTGATGGTTTGTACTCGACCAGATATTTCACATGCCGTTGGGGTTGTCAGCAGGTATATGGCAAATCCAAGAAAAGAACATTGGTCAGCAGTGAATTGGGTGCTTCGGTATTTGAGAGGCAAAAGTGGTTATTGTATCACTTATAACAGAAGTAGTGAATTTGTTTGTGGTTATGTTGATTCTGATTTTGTAGGTGATTTGGATAAGAGAAGGTCAACTTCAGGATATGTCTTTACTCTTGCAGGTGGAGCTATTAGGTAGATGTCAAAGCTACAAAATATTGTTGCTTTATCCACTACTGAAGCAGAATACATAGCTGCTTCACATGCTTGCAAAGAAGCGGTTTGGTTGAAATGTTTGATTGGTGAGTTTGGTAGGTTACAGGACAACATCAAGCTATTTTGTGATAGTCAAAGTGCAATTCATTTGGCTAAGAATCTAGCCTATCATAGTAAATCAAAGCATATACCTATCAAGTACCATTCTGTAAGACAGGTTATCACTGAAAAGGGTGTTTCTATTGAAAAGGTGCATACGAAGGAAAACTGTGCAGACATGTTCACGAAACTAGTTTTGTTAGAGAAGTTACACTGATGTATGGCTTCTCTTGGCTTGCAGAAAAGATAAAAATAATAAATTAATAGGGTATCAGGCTAATTGTTGTCAAGGTGGAGATTGTCGAGATTTTCTGTTTTATTAAATTTGGGAAAAATCTCATGTATGTGACAACAATAGGGTTAGTTGCTATATTAGCTCCAGTATTTTTTGAGGAGGAGTTAATGCATCCTATATTTGTTGTGAGGGAATTTATGATTCTGTTTTTATGCTCCAGCTATATAGAAATGTAATCCCATAGAGGATTGTAAGAGAGAGTGTTGATAGAGAAAGTAGAGAAAATAGGGAGAGTTGAGAGTATGTGTGAAGAATTAGAGTTGTTGTAATCTCCTTTGAAAAATAAGATTGTCGATGCCTCTATTCTGGTGGACGTAGCCCAGATTGGTTGGGTGAACCACATTAAATCTGTGTGTTATGGTTTTGTGTTGTTAATGTGTTGTGTATGTTTTGTTTAGTTTATTTCCACTGCGCATTGTTTAGTCTAACAATAATCATCACAATTGATTCAATATTTTGGATGCTTTTCAGTTCCAAATGTTGTAGTGGCAACAACAATAGATGAGAGGGAGTTGCATTATGAATGTAGTGTTGGAAGTAGTATCGTAGTGTCAATAGTAGCACACATGAAATGTATATCAGATTTGCACAATGATTAGTGGGCAGTATTGCCAGACATAAGGAGCATAATAGGAGATGATGCAGAGACAAGGTGTTGTTATTTTTGGTATCATCGGATGCATTCTAGCCATGAAACTTGGTGGAGAGACTAGAATACATTACATCTCCAAAACCCATAAATTGTTTTTGGAAATTCCACCTAGAAATGACTTAATTAGATTATTAAACAATTTTTAGACATTCCCTATGTTTAAACATAGGGACTATGGTTAATTAATAAATATTAATTAATCCAAGGCGAGAATCATCCAAAAACTCACACGTATCGATCGAGAGATGATCCTAGCCATTGATTAAGTTTTAATATTGGTTTTTGGTGCTCCATCAGAGGATTATAAGAGGAGGATGATGTGGTGATGGAGAAGACATTTCAACAGTTTGATTTCTTGGCAAATCGATTTCCAGAGTAGTAGTAGTCAATTTCTAAAGAGAGAACTAGAGATTGAAATAGTGAGAGAGGTCCAACGACTGTGAGGCTAGAGGAGGCATTCCATCTCTAGTGAACGCATTTACAGGGAGGTAGAAAAGCCACAGAGAGGCTGACGTTGGGGCAATGCAACAACTTCTAGAGGGATGATTAATTTGGTGAGAGGGAGAGACGCCTTCCTTTCTAGAGGCTAGGAAGGAGTCCCATAGAGTCGGAGAAGCATATTTTTAGTTAGCAGAAGGAATAATGACTTCATCAGAGACCAGTTTGAGGCTAGACTTCCAACAAGTTGTAGAGAGAAACACAAAGGCTAACTTAGAGGGTCAGAGGGATGAATTTCTAAAGGCATGTCATGTCAGGATTTTTCCTATAGGGTGGGGAAAATTCCTCACTAGATTTTTTCCAGTATTTTTCTCTATAGTATGTCCATATTTTCGCATCGAGTTGTACTCATAATTTCTCACTGATGCATAGTAATACAATCCTCAGTTGCTACTCCGGTTTTCCCATGTTGGGATTTTCCAAGGACTTTTGTCAAAAAATTGTTGTGTTATTTTTATGTGTGTGTGCTAACATTTTTTAGTTTCGAGCATATTATTTTTCTACGATATTTTATTTATGAATGTCTGAGTGTATTTATTTTCATAATTTCCATAGAAGATAAATTGTTAATTAATTAACAATTAGAAGAAATAATATCAATTTGTTGCAATAAAATTCCATATTGTAATTCTCACATGGTGTATCTTCTTCCTC
Organism: Pinus tabuliformis; assembly: GCA_031772625.1. Lineage (NCBI taxonomy): Eukaryota > Viridiplantae > Streptophyta > Pinopsida > Pinales > Pinaceae > Pinus > Pinus tabuliformis. The sequence continues at coordinate 965,742,621 of CM062808.1, forward strand.
CGACCCATTGTCATATCTAGCCTCAGGGCCTTGCTAGTTGCTTGATCAGGTGATGAGTATTTAGCTCAAAAATTAAAGTGATCATAATCGCTAAAAATCTAAACAACTGCGTCTGTCTCGGTGATACGACCCTAATGAAACTTGTTTCACTCAAAACAAAGATCATACGAGGAAGATATTGCATTATGTCAGATTTTGAGAAAAATAAGAATTTTGCAAAAAGAAGTACAGTCACTACACATTCAACATTACGTAGAGCTGACCTAGTAGGTCACTAGGCAGGTCAAAGGTTTAGTTAACAAATAATTGGATCTCACCAAGTGGTGCATTGCGGTTGGTCTATAGTGTGGTGAGTTGGCTTGGCTTCATTGGTTAGAGGAAGGACCAATGAGGAGGAGACATGTGGCAAGCTTGGAGGCTAGCATGTGTCCCTCCCCAAAGGTCGGGCATCATTGGCGCACAGTGCTAAAATTTTATGGCAAGTCAATGGAGTCGACCCCATGACCTCGGCTGCACAGATCCAACACCTTACCATTCTACCACACCAATGGTTCTTAACATTCAATGTTCATAACTTCTATTTAATTTTAAATGATTTTCGGTTAGGGGAGGACACGGCTAGGCCTGTGGGCCAACCCCCTCCCATGTGACCACTACTACATAACCGTAATATAACGGTTAACCAAGACCATGCTAGATTAAGCGCTAATCATAATTAATGTTAATTAAACATGAGCTTATCCACTAATTAACTTGTAGTTAATTTGGTCAAAATTTTGGCGGTTCAAAAAATTTAGAAATTCCTTCATTTCTGGCAGGATTAACTGGAGTTCTCCAGTTTTAGGTGAGTTTTCCTAGGGAAAACTGTTTTTGCCATCACTTTTGCAAGTTTTCGACCAAATTGGGTTGAGAAAAAGTCATTCCCAAATGATTTTGATGTTTTGAGCACATTGAAGCAGGTTTGAGGGTCAATGGGGCATTGTAAATTACATGTTTTTACCATTTTGAGCTAATACAGTGGCCCAAGCCATGGAAGTTGGACCAAGGAGATGTAGCCCAGGAGGGCTGAACTCCTTCATCAGAACATTATTTAAAGTGTTCATTTTGATGGCTTTCTATACATTTGTTTTCTTTTGTTCAACACCTTACTTACATGCTTTTTTTCTCATGAATTTGACATAAAACTTGAAAAAAAAATACCTGTTCATTCACAAACACCATAAAGGAAACTATGCACATGAAGCAAATGACAAGAAATTGTTTTAAATTATGAACTTTAAATTAGCACAGGAAAGCTAACATTCAAGAAAGGATCAAGTTGGTACAAGAGCAAAGGTGATTTTCTTGATTTCTTGAGTTTTGTGCAAGTAGGGTTTTAATGGTTGAAAATTTGTGATGCTTACAAGGTTAAAGTTGCAGAGAGGAGAATGGAAACTATTGGTTTCAAATCTTGAGGAAATTCCCAAAAGGAGAGTCACAAGGCCACAATCTCCACCCAAAGTTTCAATCACAGCTACAGTTGAAGCACCTAAAGTTTTACATTCAATTGAGATTGAGGAGGTACAAGCATACCAAAAGTTGAGCTTGAATCAAAAGCCATCATATATGGAGGAGGAGAGACTGAAGGTCTTTCAGAAGAGGAAGCATTCAAGAAATATTTCTATGATTTAACTAACATGGTTAGAGTGCTCTATGAAGAGTGGAATACTAGAATGGTTGGAGAGAGTTCTAAGTCGCCACATGCAGAGGGAAGCTCAGAAGATAAAATAGATGAAGATAAGGATTCAAAGGGAAATGGAGGAAAGCCTTCTCCATATCCACCATATTCATCATATTCTTCATCATCCTCATCATCTCAAACAACATCATCTTATACTTCCACCACAAAAATTGTTCATACTCATTCAAAAACCCCAAAATAAAAAACATCCTTACTCAAATTGGACATTAAGTTTGAACTTCCCATGTACGATGTTGAGGTGAATGCAAAAAAGTCAGACAATTAGATTCGAAAATTGGAGGTTTATTTCAGAATTCAAAACCTTCAAGAATATGACATAGAAATCCAACCGGCTTCATTGAGGTTAGAAGGAGTAGCACTAGTTTGGTGGGAGAAAAGACTCAAGAGGAAATGTGAATTCATGGTAAGATATCCATTTCTTGGGTTGAATTTTTTTCTTCAATTAAAATATAGTTTTATCCTTTAGCCTATATGCAAAAATCCATTATGAGTTGACCAATTTTTAGGCAACCCAAGGGCCAAATAGTTCAAGACTATACCTAAGAGCTTAGGAGAAGGGCTTTGTTGTTAGGAGTAAACTTGAATTCCCAATATATTCTCTTGAAATATATTGGGGGTTTATATTCCTACTTAAAATACACTATCCTTACTTTCAATCCAGGATACTTAGATGAGGTATATGTGCAAGCCACACATCTTGAAGCAAGAGGAAAGAACATCCAAGAAGAGGGTAGTAAGAAAAAGCCATTCAAGGGTAAGGAGAAAGAGAAGGGTGGAAAATGGGAAGGAAATAAGAATGCAAGTGTAAATAAAGAAGGGGAGAAAAATATATGCCAACATTGTTCCAAAGCAAGACATGATGAAACACAATGTTGGAAATTACATCCCGAACTAAGGCCTAAGAAACCAAAAAATAAGGGGTAAAAAAAGACGATTGCTACCACACAACATGATATTGGATTTGATTTTGATGATGAGACCAAGATTTCAGCCATGGTCACAAAAGGAAAGGAATCTATAGCAAGCAATGGTTCTTCACATAGTCACAACAACACTCCAAATGGAGAATTAGGGATACAGTTGTTCCGTGTAGGGGTAATTTCAGATCATACAAAGATTGATGCATTATTTGATAGTGGGTCACAATCAAACTTAATCTTAGAAGACTTGGTCAAAAATATTTATCTTGGAACTCTACCTCATCATAAACCATATCCCTTGGGTTGGATAGTCAATAATGAAAATTTACAGGTTACAAGGAAATGCTTATTCAGGTTTTCCATTATTGAAAAATTCATTCATGAAGTTGAGTTAGATGTAGTTCCACTTGACATATTAGGAATCCTTTTGGGGAGTCCATATTTGTATGATAGGAAAGTGGTATTTTATTTCCATGAGAACAAATACCAATTCCTCAAGGATGGAGTGGAGTATATTGTGAGAGCCCATTGCAAAAAGTTAAGCATTTCTTTGGTTAACGCAGGGTAAATGAAGAGACTAGTAAATGCAAGTAAAAATTTTGTGCTTCTGATGATCAAGAAAAAGAATGATATAGATTATGAATATTTTGAAGGTTGTGATGATAAGTTAAAATCTGATTTGTTTGATGTGGTAAGAAAGCATGGCAAGATGTTTCAAGAACCAAAGGGGTTACCTCCCAAGAGGGGAATTCAACATGAGATATAGCTACATCAGGATGTTCCACTTCCAAACACTGGCATGTATTTCATGTAGATTATGGAGAGCATGGAAATAAAGAAGAAAATTCAAGAGTTGTTGAACGAAGGTATCATACTCCCATCTACTTAACCATGTGTTTCACCCATTGTTTTGGTGCCAAAAAAGGACAAGAATTGGCGCATATGTGTGGATTTCCGTGCACTAAATAAAATAATGGTAAAGAATCAATATCCACTCCCAAGAATTGATGATTTTCTTGAACAATAGAGGTATGCAAATTATTTCACTATGTTAGACTTACGAAGTGGTTATCATCAAGTTAGAATACTTGAAGAGGACATTTGGAAAACTGCATTTAAAACTAAACAAGGATTGTTTGAGTGGCTTATTATGCTTTAGGTCTTAAACATGCGCCATCTACTTTCATGAGAGTTATTAATTATGTATTGAGACCATTTCTAGATTATTTTTTCATTGTTTACTTAGATGATATTCTCTTGTTCAGCAAATCTAGAGATGGACATGTAATGCATGTGAACAAAGTACTTGATGTGTTGAGAAAAGAACAATTGTTTTTAAAGATGTCAAAGTGTGAATTTGGAAAGACTTCTTTAGTGTATTTGGGACACATTGTTGGAGGAGGTGAGCTGAAGATGTACCCCTATAAGGTTAAGTTCATTGTGAATTGGCCCAAGCCTAATACAGTTACAGAGGTAAGAAGCTTTCTAGGGGCAATAGAATATTGTAGGAAATTTATTTCTAATTTTTCTTCCATTGCAGCTCCAATACATGCATTAACTATTGTCAAGAAATTTTTCCATTGTGGATATGTACAAAAGGAAGCATTTGATTCTTTAAAACAAAAGATCAATTGAACACCGGTATTGGCTCTTCTAGATCTTAGACGACCATTTGAGATTCAAATGGATGCTAGTGATTACACCATGGAAGCAGTTCTTATGCAACATGGTAACCCCATTTCATCTCATTGTGAAATTTTTAATGGTTTTGTGACTACCTATCCCACTTATAAAAAAAATATTTACGCATTGGTAAAAAGTGTTAAAAAATGAAGGCTCTACTTGATGGGGAAGGATACCATTATCCATACTGACCATCAACCATTGCGGTACTGACAGTCACAGTCAAAGTTATAGAAATCACGACACTTTAGATGGATGGGTTTTCTACAACATGTTCATTTGGTTATCAAGTAACAAAAGGGAATCTACAATAAGATAGATGATATTATTTCTAGGCCTATTGTAAATTCATCTATTATACTCAAGCACAATTCTATTTTACACGAAAGTTACATTGAGAAATATGCATATGATAATGAATTTCAAGATGAGTATGCAAGATTGACACAAGGAAACCAAATTTAAGAGTTATATTACCATGTACATAACAATTTGTTGTATCACTTGGGCAAGTTATGTATTCCATGGGGAGAAATAAATAGTATCATAAAGGAGGCACACATAACATTGATTGTTGGACATTTTTGTGTAGGCAAGACAATAGCGAATCTACAAAGGTATTGTTATTGGACGTGCATGTTTGATAATGTATCTTGTTTCATTAGAGGATGTTGTTTGTGTGAAATAAGTAAGCCTAGCAATAGGAAACTAGGATTGCAAACTCTACTTCTGGTACCTTCATGTCCATGGAAGAGTGTCTTAATGGATTTTGTATGAGCTCTTCCATTGTTAGGGAAAGGTCATGATTAATTGTATGTAGTTGTAGACAAGTTCATTAAGATGTGTATTCTAACACCATGTAAAAAGAAAATTACAGCTGAACAAACTCATATTTTCTTTCAAAATATTTGGGTTCATTTTGGTCTTCCTACTTCCACTGTAAGTGATCGAGATTCTCAATTTGCTGGGAATTTTTGGTCAAATTTGTGGGACATGATGCACACTAAGTTGAAGAAGAGTACAACCTTTCGTTCGTACATAGATGGACAAAACAAGGTTGTCAACAAGACAACCATTCATCTTCTTAGAGGATATTGCAGGAAACATCCCAAGTTATGGGATGAACAGTTGCATTACATACAACATGCATACAACAAAGTATTTTTCCACAAACATATCACCATTTGAGGCATGTTTTGGGTACTTCACAAGATTGCCATTGGACTTCATCTTTGAGAAATATTTCGCCATCTATGGTCATATCGACATCGATAAGGCAAGGGATTTCATTGAGCAAATTCAATTGATACATCACACAGTGCGAGAACAACTTGAAAAGAGTCAAAGTAGCTACAAGGAAAGTCATGAAAAACACCCTCTCGATCATAAATTTCAAGTTGGAGACAAAATTTGGTTATATATTAGCAAAGAGAGACTTCAACGGGAAGGTAGAAAGTTGAAGCCAATCCATTATGGTCCTTTTAAAATTTTGGAAAAGATTGGTAAGAATGCAATTAAGCTAGATTTGCCTTCTTATATGAAAATATACTTTGTTGTTAATGTTGAGAATTTGAGATTGTTTGAGCCCCCTTTCATTAATGATCAAGGAGAGCATGTTAAGCTACCATAAATAGATGATTTCTTGCTAGAATATTTTGATGAACTTCATCAGGATCTCATACTTTACACAAGAACTATAACTTCAAGGAGAGGGAATGTCAAATACCTTTGAGTGGGACTCAAGCGACAAAATCCTTATAAGGCCAAATGGATGTAGATTGAGAGGGTGAGGGAGTTATACCCTCACCTTCTGAACAATTGATAGTATCCTTTTGGTTCCAAAAGGCTTCTAGTGGGGAGGAATGATTAGGTGATTAGTATTTAGCTCAAAAATCAAAGTTCTCAGAATTTCTCAAAACCTAAATGACCTTATCCTCAATGATACCACCCCAACGTAACTTGTTTCACTCAAAATGGAGTTTGTATTAGGAATATATTATGTTTTGTCTGCTTTTCCAAACAGAATAATTTTGCAAAAGAAAGTACATTCACTACACAACCAACAATCCATATTGTTGACATGACAGTTGACTAGGCGGGTCAAAGGGTTGGTCAGCGGCTAATGGGATCTCACCAAGTGGTGCATTGTGCTTGGTATATGATGTGGTGAGTTGGCATGATTTCACTGGTTGGAGAAAGGACCAATGAGGAGGAGACATGTGGCAAGCCTGGAGGTCGCCACATGTCCCTCCCCAAAGGTTGGGCATCATTGGTGTGCAATGATAAAATTTATGGTAGGTCAGCGGAGTTGAACCCACGACCTCGCCCACACAGATCCAATGTCTTACCTTCCTACCACTCAATGGTTCTTAACATTCAATGGTCATAAGTTTTATTTAAAGTTTAAACAGTTTGTGGTTGGGGGAGGAGAGGGCCAGCCCCCTCCCATGTGACCACTACTACATAATCGTCGACTAATGGTTAACCATAACAGCGACAGATTAAGTGCTAATCATGATTAACATTAATTAAACACAAGCTTATCCACTAGTTAACTTGTAGTTAAGTTGGCAAAAAATGTGGTAGTCTGACAAATTTGGAAATTCCCCCATTTTGGCAAGATTAAAAGGAGTTCTCCAGTTTTAGTGGAGTTTTCCTAGGGGAAACTGTTTTTCCCATAACTTCTGCGATTTTCGACCAAATTGGGCTAAAAAAAGTCATTCCTAGATGATTTTGATGTTTTCAACACATTGAAGTAGGTTTTAGGATAAGTAGAGCATTATAAAGGACACTTTTTTTTCCATTTTGATCTGATAGAGATGCCTAAGGCATGGAAGCTAGACCAAGGAGATGTAGCCAAAGAGGGGTGAATTCCTTCATCAAAACACAATGTTAAGTGTTCATTTTGATGCTTTTTTGTAAATTTGTTTGTTTATGTTAGTCAGTTTACTTACATGTTATTTTTCTCATGAATTTGACATAAAACTTGACAAAAATTTACATGTTCATTCACAAACACCGTAAAGCAAACCTATGCACATGAAGCAAATTCTAAGCAATTGTTTTAAATTTTGAAGTTGAAATTAGCACAGAAAAACTAACATTCAACAATAGATCATTGTTGTTCTGCATGGCTTCCAAACAAGCATGGAGCCTTTGTATCTCCTCTTGGAGTTTTGCGTTAGCTACGGGCCTTCCTCCATGACCTTGTGCCCTCCTTGCTTTCATTTCCTTCTCTCTTTTCAGTAGAAAACACCGCCAACACCAAATGTATCTTTTTCACAACCATGAATTTGTCAAAAACCCTCTCTCATACCAAAATTTTATCATAATGAGGCAGCCATAAGACAAACTGGGTTCCACACAGTGAAGAAATCCACTTCTAGAGGTGCTACGAAATAATTTCATAGTGCACTAGGAAATATTTTGGTAGTACCCCTAGGCAGTTTGTCCTCATCATTGGGCAAGAAGATTGACCTATGACCATTACAGGCTTGAGTCTCCACCTTTGAAAATGTTTGTGTGCTCAGTAATTGCATCCCATGTCTCTTCTACCAATGCGTATGCTTCGCTCCAGCAAAATCATGACAATTCCCAGATCACCGACAAACTTCACAACTTTCGAGATTCTCCAGTTCACCACACGTCTGTACTCAACCACAACACCCTCCCACTTTTTCCACCCATAACATCACTACATCTGATCACTGACCCCCTCGAATCAACATACAATGTGTTGATGCCTGCAAAAACATGCAGTTTTAGTCACAAAAAAATTTCCATAATGACTCCCAAGCTTAGGAATCAGAAATTTATAAGCTCATAACACTACAGGCCTTATCCACATGGGTTTTGGAATAAAATCAAATGTATGTGCATTTTGAAACACAGAGATAACAACAGAAAAAATCGCAATGTAGATCTATGAAGTAAAATGTTATGCGTCACCTTTATTTATCTAAACGTACAAGTTCAAGGCTGGAGAAGCATCCCCTTCATTACAATCAATGCTCTTTTTATGCACATCCTTAGAAATTGTTTGACTTCCTCTTCTTTCTAATTGAGGGAAGTCGAAAATATACAAGGAAAAATGACTCTTCTTTTCCTAGACTCTACAACTTATTCAGATTTGGTATTTACATTGCTTAAAATCTAACTCATGGAGACAAAATTTACTTTTCCATCCCAACATGTGGCTAGTCCACCACATTATCGATCCCCCTTCATTTTCCACCATGAACTTGGTCTAATTCTCCTACATCAATTTTCCATTGACAAGAAAAAACCTATAAACCAGTTATGTGTGGGAGAACAGGTGGTTTCACGAGTGCTCTAACAGTGTGTTATTCCTCTTAACGGGTATGTGCTGAACATTTGATTATGTAGATATTTTATTATCCTAAGATTTTATATTGAAAATTTTATTCAGTAGGTATGAAATTAGGACACGGTCTGTTTAGGAGAACATAGAGTGCATAGTGACATTAATGTTAAACTATTAACGTTAACATGTTATTATTAATATATTTCGTTGTGCGGAGTTTTGACTATGCAAAATATGAGGCATGCATGTTGATTCACCAAATAAATTCTTACATTAGTCACAAAGGAAGATCACTAACATTTTACTTTGACATAGGGTATAGGCAACAAATTAAATACAACAATACAGGTAAACACCATGCATGAAAATTAATTGTTATATTCAAATTTAGCTAAAATTTCTTGTTCTAATGTTCAAAAGTTTGAAGAAGGATTGACATTTTTCACAATTGGGATATAGAAAATATTCTAAATTGATATTCTTTATCCTTGATATCATTCATTTCAAAACATGTAAAAAAATTAAGCATCTAGGAACACGTGACATTGACTCTCTTCTTTTTTTTAAAGGAAGGCATTAAACTTAAATATTCGTAGTCGAACGCTAGTTATTATTATTATTATGTATGCTATCTACGAGTCCAGCTATGTTAAGTTTCTAATACATATTTTTAATATTTATATACCAACGTCAAAGTACTACTTACTAATTTTGGTTGTGTATTTTGTAGAAGCATTCGCTAGGTGTTCATCATGTAATATTTTTAGCATACACATTACAGCATTGTGTTCTATAACATTGTTCTAGTATTTTCACACTGTGATGTGTAGGTTTTAACCCCATATAGAAATTACCTCCATACGAATTCTATAACACAAAAAATAAAATGTGCGAGAGCATACCACATAAAACACATATACACAGAGATTTTCCCCTGGATCCCAAAACTGGGACTACCAGCTTGATTTTTCATTATGGTCCTTTCAATATTACAATACATAATTATACATGTTGAAGCATCCAATACCATCGACCGAAAACCATTACTTCCAAAACCATGGACACAAAAACCATCGCATCCAAAACCATGTGCGAAAACCATGCACAAAACCATAGATAGGTCTACCCAACACAATATAGGGTCCAAAATTTTTATCCCCACGGCACTACCCCAGACCCTGTAGAGGGGGACTACCCACCCCCCTCAAAACTCCTGTGACCCCGCCGCTGTGCAATCGGTAAAAGGAATGGGGGATTTTCGCCCCCTCTAACCCCCTCGTAAACTAGGTGGGCTAGTCGTGGAAAGAATTTAACACAACCCAACATTATCCAACATGTTGTTTTCTTTCCATACGGGGCCATAGGACAGCATAGTCATTTATCCAGCCCTGAAACACCCATTGGTTCTCTACACCAAGAGAACTTCTTAGAGCTCACAAATTTTGTCAAGCCATCTGCACTATTCTTCAAAGTGTCCACCTTTACCAGAAACACCTTTTTGTCATCTATCATATCCCTCACAAAGTGATATTAAACATCAATGTGCTTTGTCTTTGAATGATAAGCAAGGTTCTTTGCCAATAAAATTGCACTTTGGCTGTCACAGTCTATACTTATATCTCCCTATACTAACCCCATACTTGAACACAATATCTGCAACCAAATTTCTTCCTTGCTTGCATGAGTGGCTGCCATGTATTATGCCTTTGTAGTTGATAATTCCACTACAGATTATTTCTTACTCATCCAGCTGACTGCACCTCCAAATAGGTTAAACACATACCCACTTGTAGATCTTCTCTAATCCTGATCTCTAGCCCAGTCTGCATCAACAAAGCCATGGATACCCAAAACTCTGTCTAATCCTAGTGTTCCCTAGTATCACAAACCATAATCACTAGTGCCATGCAAATACCTGAAAAACCACTTCACTGCTGTCCAATACTCCTTTCCTGGTTTTTACATAAACCTCCTCAATACTCCCACTACATGTGCAATGTCTGGTCTAGTACAGACCATCTCATACATCAAGCTACCGACTGCACTTGCATATGGAACATGGGACATGTCCTCTTCCTCTTATTGTGTCTTGGGACAGTGCTCAACAAATATCCTTACACCTATAGGAAGAGGAACCTTCACCAGTTTACTATCCTTCATATTAAACCTCTGCAATATTGTCTCAACATACTTCCTCTCGTTTAACCATAGCTTCCTCTTTTCCCAATATTTTTTAATTTCCATCCCCAAAATATAGTTTGCAGCACCAAGATATTTCACGTCAAATTTGGAGGACAATTGGGTCTTCAAATCCTGGATAATTTCTTTATCACTTCCAAACAACAACATATCATCCACATACAAGACTAGATAAATAACAGAGTCACCAATTAATTTAAAATACACATAGTGATTTTCTTTGCTTCTTGTGAAGCCAAGTCCCCGTATAAATGTATCGAATTTCTGATACTACATCCTTGGTGACTGTTTTAACCCATACATAGACTTCTTTAACTTACATACCAGCTCTTTCTTACCCTTCACTGCAAAAATTTCAGGTTGCTTCATGTAGATCTCCTCTTCCAGATCCCCATGAAGAAATGTTGTTTTCACATCCATTTGTTCTACCTCAAAATCAAAAGTAGCAACAACAGATAAAAGTAATCTAACAAAAGCTACCTTGGCAAGAGGAGAAAAAATATCACCAAAATCAATTCCCGACACCTGGGAATAACCTTTTTCTACCAACCAAGATTTGTATTTCTCCACTTTTCCTTCTGCATTTGTCTTCTTCTTGAACACCCATTTACTGCCAATGGGTTTCCTTCTAGACGGAAACTCCACCAGATCCCAAACCTCGTTTTTGTGCAAAGATGCCATTTCATCAACCATGGCCTCTTTCCAAAGTTTGCCATCCTCTAAATCTACTACTTCCTTCACAGTTTTGGGATCATCATCAGTAATAGATAAAGTAAAATTTGAATAGAAAGCATATGGACTATAGCTTTCTGGCTACCTTCTTTCTTGAACTGTTCTTCTCACACCCGAAGTTTGTGGCTCTTCATCTTCTAATTCCCCCTCTGCTGTAGAGTCTGATTCTTCCTCATTAAGCTCAAACTCTATCTTCTTAGGTTCCTTTGGTTTGACTTCATTTTTAATAACATCTTTAACCTCTCTGAACACCACATCTGGGTCATACACGACCTTCCTTGTTACTAGGTTCCAATCCTTATAACCCTTTAAAACATCCTTATACCCAATAAAGATGCATTTTTCAGATTTACTATCCAACTTGGTTCTTTTCTCCTTTGGAACATGTACATATGCATCACATCCAAATACCCTCAGATGTGAAAGAGAGGGTTTCTTACCAATCCATACCTCTTATGGAGTCTTATCCTCCAATGCTGATGAAGGTGATCCGTTAACTAGGTAACATGTAGTCTCCACCACCTTTGTTGAGAATTCTTGTCCTAGCCTGACACCACTGAGCATGCTTCTTGCCCTTTCCATCAACGTCTTGTTCACTCTTTCTGCAACTCCATTTATCTCTGGTGTATATGGAGTATTGTTCTACCGTGCTATACCACACTTCTTATAGAATTTTTCAAATTCCTTACTACAAAACTCTCCACCATTTTCTTTCCTTAACGCCTTTATCTTCTTCTCTGTCTAGTTTTCCACCAATGCCTTAAATTCTTTAAACTTGTTAAAGACTTCAAATTTCTTCTTCAAGAAATATATCCATGTATTCCATGAGAAGTCATCTATAAATGATACATAGTACATAGACTGACATAGTGATGGAACCTTCATAGGTCCAAACACATCACTGTGCACAAGCTCTAATATCTGTTTCACTTGCTTACCACTAGAGGGGAAACTCACTCGATTTTGCTTCCCATATACACAATTTTCACAGAAATAAAAATCCAGAGAGCTATTACTCATACCTTCTACCATAGCTTTACCATGAAGTATTCAAAGGCCCTTCTCTCTAATATTTCCAAGCCTTTGATGCCACAACATGGTTTTCTCTCCAAATACCGCTAGATTTTCTGTTCCACTTTCAGGAACCATAGAACTGTTACACCCATCAATAATAGTGCTACCTTGCATCTTGTACAGAGCTCCAATCTGAACTCCCCATATCAATACAAGTGCTCCCTGAACCATCTTACAGGTATTCTTCTTGAACATTGCTTTTACACCTGCACCATCAAGCTTGCTTACAGAAATCAAATTTCTGGCCAATGCAACAATATGTAGAACACCACTGGGAAGTGTTCTAACCCTTCCACCTTGCAACTTCAACTTTACTTTTCTGTGACCAACGATTCTAGCCTTCCTATCATACCCTAAGAAGACATCACCACCATCATATTTCTCATACTCGTAGAACCACTGTCTATGGGGAGTGAAGTGATAGGATTCACCTGATTCAATCAACCATGCCTCATGATATACATGTGTACTTGAAGAAGCCAAGTACTCATCCCCGCCTTCATCGGAGGTCATTTTTGCCTCTACAGAATGAGCATCATTAGATCCCTTTCCTTTGTCAAGAGCTTTAGATTTATAGTCCCTTTTGTAGTACCCTTCCTTTCCGCATTTCCAGTAAACCACCTTTACAGGTTTTCTTGGACATTTAGATCTCCCACTCAATGAATTATTTTTGTTTTTGTTCTGGGACAGTCCTCGTATAGACAAGGAATCACCATTTTGGCTCTCCATATTTTTCTGTCTCACCTCCTCCGTCAACAAGGATGAGACTATTTCTTCAAACTACAAGGCAGTTGCAATGCTACCTATTGCAATAACCAAACTATCCCACGAATATGGTAGAGAACACAACAAACTGATGCACTTATGATCATCTAAAATTTTAATACCAACTAATAATAATTGACTTACCAAAGTATTCAATGTGTTTAGATGATTTTTAACCGAGCCTCCGTATTTCATCCTCGGGTTATGTAGTTTTTTTCGCAAGAATAATTTATTCACCAGAGACTTAGATTGGAACAAAGTCCCTAACTTTTCCCAGAAAGCCTTAGCCATAGATTCCACTGATACATTCAACAATATTGAATCTGAGACACACAATTGTATTGTGCTCTTTGACTTTTGATCCAACTTCTTCAATTCTTCATTGGAAACTCCCGTTGGTTTAGTACCCTGATCTACCATGATCCACTGATCTTTACCCACCAACAAATCCTCCATCTTGATCTCCCACAACTCAAAGCTTTGATCATTAAATTTCTCGATCTCTATATTTCCACTACTCGTCGTCTTATTTCACCACCAGAATCGATCACGTAGATATCCCACTGAATAGAGTCTACCACAGGCCCAAACGAAACCCCTCAGCAACAAAGGCAACCCCTTAAAGCCAAAACAACTCCGATACCAAATGTAGTTTTTAAACCCACACAGAAATTACTTGCATACAAATTCTAAAACACAGAAAATAAACAATGCGAGCTCATAACACATAAAACACATATACAAAGAGATTTTCCCCTAAATCCCAAAACATAGACTACCAGCTTGATTTTTCATTATGGTCCTTTCAATGTTACACTACATATTTATACATGTTGAAGCATCCAATACCATGGACCGAAAACCATCGCGTCCAAAACCATGGACCAAAAACCATCGTGTCTGAAACCATGTGTGAAAACCATGCACAAAACCATAGGTAGGTCCACCCAACCTAATAAAGGGTCCAAAAAAAATTTCCCTGGGGTGCTACCCTGGACCCCATAGAGGAAGGCTACCCACCCCCATCAAACCCCCTATGACCCCCCCACTGTGCAATCGGTGCAATCAAGGGGGGGATCTGCCCCCCCTCTAACCACCCCATAAACTACGTGCGTTAGTCGTGGAATGAATATAACACAACCCAACATGAGGGTCTACCATTTAGAATGAAATTGCAAAATGTGTAGCATGAGTGACATGTTAATGATGCATTATTAGTTCTATGTGTGAGTACTAACAACATTTATATAATATACAGTATCGTCTTATGGAAATGATGTATAACATTCAAATATTATATGATTTGATCATACTAAAAACATTTGGACAAAATATGTTATTGTCGTATAATTCTTATCTTTGAAGTGCTTTCATGCTATGGAATTATAAACTATTATTTTTCTTAATTATGTATATTTTATTTAACTCATATTGCCATAATATCGGAAATAAATACAGTCGTAACAAATATTATTAAGGACAATCATAACTCTTCTAAGATGCATGCTTCTATTTTATTTATTTTCATTGATTATAATTGCATTACACAATGTAAATTTTTTTTTTTTTGTTCCCCCATTACTTTTGGGCCATATGTTTTAATATACTATAGCAAAAAGATTTTTTTTTTAATTTCTAGGAAACAAATGACACTTAGAGATGCACAACGATTACAAGGAAAAAAGTACTTTGAATATTTCTATAAAACTTTCGTATTTTCTGAAACTAAAATCTATATAGAATTTTTGTACACTACTAATGAGTTTGCTTTATCTTATTCTCATTTCATTAAATAATTATTACTTAGTTTCTATTATAATTTCCTTTTAAGTAGTGATTTAAGTGTAATATTTGTGAAAAAGAAAAGAATATCGAATTCAAATGATGTCATGGTAGGCATGGAAGATAGTATGGAGATAACAATGAGGAGTACCATAGAAATAGATATTGCAATAGACAAAACAAAACCAACGGAAACCAACAAAGAAATGAATGCAAACAGATACTTTTGTACACGCTCAATTAACTTTATATCTAATGTTTCATTTTTCCTCCTCTTTTTAACCCTTCTCTATCTCTCTATTCTTCACTCTCTTTTTTCCTTGAGAAAACAAAAACAATATTTCAATTCAATTCTCATGACTAGGCAAAAATAGGTAGAGTCTATGCCATTGTTGATCGAAGATATCAATAACAATGTAACTGGGAATATTTTTCATGGCATAGTCTTAGTCACATATCGAACATTTTTGGACAAAGAAAGTAAGTCAAAAGCAATATTGCATGATGACTTAATAGATAAGAAGGTGGAAATGAAAATAACATTACTTGTTCCAACATCATTAATCGAATAACATGAGTTAAAGCTTCTTAAAAATGTTGATGTTTCTATTAAAGATTTCAAAATTATTCCAAAGGATAAATATGATAGTGGTGATTGTGAGAAAAATATCTGTCTAAATATTTTTAGCAGTGTAGAAAACATTTCTCCTGTTTGTGTAGAGTACCGGTTGTTTCCAACCATGAAAATTAGAAATATGTCATCCAATGAAGATGCCTTTCCATTAGGCACGATTGTAGCTATTTCCATTTCGGTAATGCAAACAATAATGCAATATGTTTTGGAAATCAAATATGACAATGGAGAAAAGGATAGGGCTACAATAAGTTTTGTTTTATTGTTACGAAGTTATTGTCAATTTGCTTGTCCCCCCCAGAAAACCCAATTTTCATTGAAATAAAGATAAGTTACGTATACGTAGGTTTGTATATCCCAATGTTTCGGGGAAAATATATTCTTCATCTATTGTATGGTTTTCATGTATTGTTTTCAAATGTCGCATATGTAAAATGTCAAATTAGATGATAAATCTGTTTCAGCATGTGTTTCAATTCAAAGAGAATTTCAACAAAACACTTTTTCATTGATCTTGCTAAAAAATATAGTTAAAATACAAGAAAGAGTTTTTTGTACTTCACAGTCATCACTCATATGTGCACTGAACACAGGAAATAAAGATGACAGTGTAAGAAACATGATTCCCTCGCCAAACAAAATATACATGGAAAGTTATATTATATTGTTTAAATAGACATGGATAAAGAACAAAAATAAGAAATACATTTGATTTGGTGTTACTAAGAGTATGTTTTCTATATTAATTTAACAACATTTTCAAGGACATCTAAAATTGTTTAGCATATATAGGAACCCATTTAAAATTGTGTGCACAAGATGCAACACTCTAATTACAACTACAAGAAATATGAACAAAGCTATGCGTTATTGCAGTGCCTACAAGAAAGACTCTCACTTTCTTTATTTTCATCGGCTCAATTAAATCATATATGCAAGTGATAGGACTAAAAAATAGTGTATTATGAGGGTTGTTGAATTAGAAAGAGTATTACCTACACTAAGACATATTTCTTACAATCAATACTGTGTAGAATTAAATGAACATTGAGAAATTCCTTTCACAAGAAATGAGAAAATATATAATGCATAAGAGACAATGATTCATCTAAATCATGAATTGACATTTATGTTCTAAAACGAAATCTAACTACTATCAATTTCAATGGTATCCACTAACCAGTAATTGTTATCAATGTGGATAGTACTGATTTTCCTAACCTTTAATCATAAAAGACTATTGTAAAATTTGTTACTTTAAATCATATACATTTTACTTAAATTCCAATTTGACATAGTGAAATTGACATGATTACATTTTATCAGTGTTGAGATACTATTTTATTAAAATCATAAACCACATTATATTTCCAATAATTAAAGCTCTTTTGTAGTAAATAAAATTCTTTCTCGTAATATTCACTGAACTAGCATGTATACAGTAAATTTACTATGTCGAATTGCCTTGATGTTAGCCAACTTTTACCTTGCAAAAATAATTTCAGAACTTAGATGGCAATTCACCACTTCAATGTATTTTTTCCTTTGTCGCGTTATGCAAAAAGTAAATTAACTCTATTCATTGAAATAAGCAAATTTGGCAGTTGGACATGGGATTTCAACGGTTGTGTCTCATTGATGTCACACTGCCACTTCCAATTATGTAGACACAATCTATAATAATCAAGCAATAAAATATGTTATAAACACTAATGTTATACTACACAAATAACGAATATAACATGCGATATAAAATTTGATAAATTAAAATTGATACTCCACGTTAGCTTTCAACTTTTCTATAGCCAAACTCCACACTCAAACATTAGTTCTGAGAGAAAATCTATAAAATCTTTAAATAAGAAATATGAGGGTTCTAATAATCAAAGCTTTAAGCTTCCTTTAGACAATAGACTACCTTTGTACTTCCACACATCTACTTCATTTTAGTAACATAACCATAAACAAAGCTTGTGTTTAATGATTCAATTTTCTTTAGATTTCACACAACCTTTACTCAATTGACTACATATATTTGACAATAGGGAGATACACATTATTTCTAATTAAAATATTGCAAAATAAAATACAGATTATTTAATACTAAAATATTAGCAATAAATGCATTATTTGTAATTAGAATATTAGCAATATCCACCTCTTGACTTGGTGTTATTGTGAACAACAAATATGGATTATTTAATACTAAAATATTAGAAATAAAAGCCTTCAATGCGAGGTATAAAGATACCTGCAATGAAAGCTTCCAGGCTCCCTTGAAAAAAGGTATACAAAATTCTTTAGTACAAACTGCACAAATTTGCACAATGAAAGCTTGAATTCTTCCTCATTACGATGCACTTATTCAACACTTTCGCACATATGGTTAATTTAAGAAAAATAACCATAAATAAGGATTTTTCCTAATGTTCTGATCATTCATGCCATTATAGATTCTTTACATTCTAGAACTATCCAACGTTTGATAAATTGAGTGGTGATATTTAGAAATATGGAAATATGCATTATTTATAGCTAAAATATTGCAAACAACAAATATGGATTATTCAATACTAAAATACTAGTGATAGAAACATTATTTATAGTTAAATCATTACCAATAATATCGTTAAAATCATTTTTTCAGAGTTATTGAAGCTTCAAATATTTAAATTTTTAGGAACTTGACTTCAACTTCATATTGCCAAGCTCACTTCTGATTAGTGGTCCATACATAGCATAGTCCTTGCAATTCACATTTCCATTGTGTGGAAGTTCATTGTACGAAACTCCTAATTCTTGCAATGATTAACCATTAATACATATTAACTATATTAACTATAATTATAAACTATATTATTTTGTTATAATATTAATGGACTATGCATTTGGTAAAAGCAATGGATCGAATGAATTTATAAGCATAATCAGGGCCACTATAATATGGACTCAATATTTACAGTAAGAGCACTCATATTTTAGCCTATCCAAACAACGTTAATTCATATGTGAGTAGGGTGGGAAAAAATGATACGATGTGTCATAGCTACTCATAGTGGTGGAATATATCTTACTGCATCTGTGGAGGAAGCGTGTCCATTGATATCATATATGGAGGAAGTTGTTTAGATGTCGTTATGTGAAGCAAGAATAGGTCGAGACAGAAATGTAGAAAAAATGTTGACACCACTTAATTAAGTATAGAGGCAGGGAGATGCATATTATTTATGACTAAATTATTAGTGACTATGATATAAGCCTAGCGCTTTCTTTAGTGTTATTGCAAACAACAAATATGCATTATTTAATACTAAAATATTAGTAATAAAAGGCTTTAGTACCGAGTGTGGAGTTCCATGCATTGAAAGCTTCTTCCACACAATGGAATTTATCCACACTTCTGCACATATGCTAATTTGAAGCATATTAAAAAATACAAGCATATGCATTATTTTTAATTAAAATAATATCAATAATATAAGCTTAAGCTTGCAATGCGAAGTGTGGACGTCTACACAATGAAAGTTTCAAAGATTTCTCCATACAATGCGTCAATTAAATAGAAATAATGTGAATTATTTACAACTAAAATATTGTCATTATTATATAAATATGGATTATGTTTTGATAAAAATATATAACCAATGAAAGCCTTCAATGCCAAACGCAAATATTCACACAATGAAATCTTCGTCCACACATCCCATAAACAATGTTTTTGTTCAATGAAATGCGTTTTTCTATAGAATCACTTAAATAGTAGTAATATACATTATTTACAATTAAAATATTATCCATAATATGTGAATAAATAATGTTATTGTCTGCATAATGAAAACTTGAAAGCTTCTTCCACAGAATGAACATTTTTCACACTTTTTCATGTCTTATAAACGAAGCTTTCTCTCAATGGAATATGGTTAAATTGTATGTGAGTACGGTGGGCCAAAATGATATGATGTATCATAGAGACTCGCAGTAGTGGAATCTAGATCAGTGCACCTATGGAGAAAGTGTGTCCAGAGATAGCATGTATGGAGAAAGTTGTTTAGACTTCATTGTGCAGAGAAAGCATAGGTTGAGATAGAAAAGTTGACGAAATGCGGACCCCACTTAATTAGCTCTAGAGAAAGGGAGGTAAACATTATTTATGACTAAAATATTAGTAGAAATCGTATAAGTATAATTATTGCTTCAATTTTATTGCAAGCAACAAAGATACATTATTTAATACTAAAATATTAGTAATAAAATCCTTTTGTACCAAGTGCAACGATCTGTACATTGAATGGTTCGTTCAGACAATGGACTTTCTCCACACTTCCAAACAAATTATAATTTGAAACATATTTTAAAATACAAACATATGTATTTTTCACAATTAAAATATTACCAATAATATAATCATAAGCCTGTAATGTGAAATGCACACATCCACACAACGATGGCTTCAAAGATTTCTCTGTATAATGAATCAATTAAATATAAATAGTTCACATTATTTACAGCTAAAAAATTATCATTAATATAGAAAATATGGATAATGTTTTGATACTAAAATATTAGCAAATAAATCCTTCAATGTGAAATGCAAAGACCCACATAATGAAATCCTAAAGGCTTCCTCTGCATATACCATAAACAATGTTTTTGTTCAATGAAATATAGTTTTATACAGAATCGCTTAAATAATAGTAGTATAAATTATTTAAAATTAAAATATTAACGATAATATGGGCATAAACAAATCTATTATCCACACATTGAAAACTTGAAAGCTTCTTCTGCACAATGAATATTTTCTGCATTTTTGCATGTCTTGTAAACAAAGCTTTTGCTCAATGCAATGTGGTTTTGTACACAACTTTGTGTGCACTCTGCATAACTTGTACTCACTTAACTATTGATATGAATTATCTATAAATAAAGCATTAGTAATAATATTAGCATTAAAATCATTTAGTGGAAAGTGTGTAAATCTGCAAAAACTCACTTTGTACAAGTGCCTAAACAAACAAATATTTGAAATATTCAAAAATACAAAAATAAGCATTACTTACAATTAAAATATTACCAATAAGTTTATATACATCAATTTATTACTAAAATAACTACTCTCTCTTGTGGAGTCTATCCCAGAGTATGTGTGGAGGAACCATGTTTGGATATAGCATGTGCAGAGGAAGTTGTGCAAACATGATTGTGAGAAGAAAATAGTGCAGAATAAGCATGGTCTCAGATAGAAATGTGGGAAACAATTTCACTCACAACCATTAATGTGGTCTTATACATAATCACTTAAATAGAAGTAGCATACGTTATTTACAACGAAAATATTATCAATGATATAAGCATATACAATGTACGGTTTTTTACACAACTTTGTGTGCATGCTGCATAACGTTTACTCAATTGACTAATAATATAAATTATTATTAGCAATAATATTAGTAGTTAGTGAAAAGTGTAGATATTCGCACAAACAACACTTATGCACAATAGCCTAAAAAAACATATATTTAAAATATTCAAAAATATGAAAATAAGCATTATTTACAATTAAAATATCATTAATAACTTTGTATACATTAACGGTTTGCTAAAATGGCTACTCACTTTGGTGGAGTATATACTAGAGTGTGTCTGAAGGAAGCATATCCAGATATACCGTGTACGGAAGTGTGAAACAAGCATGGGATGAGATAAAAATGTTGATGAAATGTGGACCCATATGCAAAATAGAGTGTTGGCATTATGATGCATGTGTTGTCTTTGATGGAAACTCACTTGTAATAGAACAAGTATATGGTAACTAGATGAACCCACAAGTCATTTCAGAGTTGACAGAGTGATGGAACAAAATAACAAAATGATGGGACATAGGTTTACACATCAGAATCAGAAGTTTGATAAAGGTGAATATTTGAAGATCTATATGTGCATTCATCAAGGCCAAGTCGTGTATACATGGAGGCACAAAGAAAAAAAGTCACGTAGATGATGGTGCACTAATTTAAGAATAACAAGGGTGCTTACCATGGTATTAGCCCACAATATTGAGCGCAATAACAGTTACTTGATCCTGTCTAATATCACCACCGACACTAGTGTAGCTTTGACTCATGGTATTGGATAAGGCTCTAACTATATCAGGAGGTGAAGATCAAAGTGCTAAGTGTGCATGTGAAAGATTTTTGATGAATACTTCAATCTAAAGTATATTTTCATTGTAAGGGTCATAGTTGACACATAGATCTGAAATACTTATGCACCAATGAATACAATGATGGATTAGGATCATAAGACCTAAAATGACATTCCATTGTATGATCTACTCATGGATTGACTATATCTAAGTATTTACGAATATTTTTATATCTAAATATTATGATCTAGGTCTTTCTAAAGTTTTGAAGAGTTGCACAATATTAGGTCAAAATTTGCAGGTTTGTACGCAGGTTGGTCTTGGATAAGTCATGTATACACGTAGATTCATTTCTTCAAAGTCGCATACATAAAGGAAAGGTTTATGATCATAAATGACTTATCAACCTGATCAGTTTTATTGTATCTCTATTGTCTCTCAGTGTTGTCCTCATGTTGATTTGGATTGAGTGATACTATTTGAAGTAGAACTAATTGAATGATGAAGTTGAATTTGGTTACAAGTTGATTGGTTGAAAATATTATCGATGTTTCCAATTATATCAAGGTTATGTAAGCTAATATAATATTTCATAATAACTCTCATCAAATCTGTGTCTGATTCAAAATTACAAGTTTTTAGTATATTGAGATCTATACGCAGGTTGCTACAGAAAAGTGTGTATACATGTGGGTTTGCTTAAGTGAATTAGCGTATACATGTTGGCATATGAATGATCAGGGTTGCTATTGATTATATGTGTTGATGTAGTATTCTAAGTTCAGATCTGTCTTCTGGTTACAGTGATCTAACTGTTCTGTTTGAATTAAGTTAGTGTTTGCTTCAATTGATCTACAAGTTGTGATGTATTAAAGCAGGTGGATCGAGTGTAAAAATTTATGAAACATGGTCAAAAGTTGTTGCTGACGATTGGAGGCTTCAATGAGGAAGTTGAAGCTTCCTACGAGTAGTAGTTGGTAATAACATTAGGGGGTTAGAGCTTCCTTCCAATAAGAGCTAGAGAACGAGTGAAGCCTGTAGCCTTTAGTAGGTGGGTTCCTACATACTGGCATGAGTGTGCAGTAGTAAAAGAATGTAAGAAGTTTTTTTATATTAATAAGTTTGAAGACTCAGATGAAAACAATAGTTATCTTCTTCCACATTGGATTTCCACCTTAAATCCTAGTGTTCATGTGTGTTTCTTATGTGTGATACTTCATTTTTTTCTTACTGCACCTTCTTACTGCTTAACAAATGCTTTATAAATCTCTTGCACTCTGGTTTAAGTTTAATAGATAAATAATTATTTCTTTACAAGTTTACTAATCAAACGCTAGTTTATTTTATAACAGGCATGTATAGACGAGAGTTGGGTTCAGTAAAGTCCCATACATATTTCAGAAAAGAAAATTATTATTTAGATTTTTTAAAATACCGATTCATGCCCCCCGCCCTTCATTATTTTTCCCAACAATTTGTATCAGATTAGGTCCTTCAAAAGAAGCTTGATCGCTTGAAGGAACATCACCCAAGATGAGAAATCAAGACAAAATGTCATCTATCAGACCACCACCCTTCAACGGAAACAATTTAATATTCGAGAAGACAAGAAACATATCTTATCTTCAGTCCCTTGGAGTAGATTTTTGGGAAATTGTGGAAGGAGGTTACCAATATCTAGTCGTAGTTCCCACTGATGCCGTAGAAGAGAAGACATATGAAACCAATGCCAAAGTTGTCAATGCATTATTGGGAAGTCTGACAAAATTAGAATTTGTCAAACTTATGCAGTTAAACACAACACATGAAATATGGGACAAAATCATCCAAAGCTATGAAGGCGATACTAAGAAAAGGTGCTAACTCCAAACTCTCAGAATTCAATATGAAACTCTCAAAATGCATAATGAGGAAAGTATTGCTAGATTCTTTCTACGTATATATGAGATAGTAAATGGTATGAAAAATCTAGGTGAAGAAATAAAGGACACCACTTTAGTAGATAAAATCTTAATATCTCTAACTCCTAAATTCGAATAAAAAAGTTTCTACCATTGAGGATAAGGAAAATCTGCAGACTCTTATTGTTGTTCAACTTCAAAGGATCTTGACTTCTTTTGAAATGAGGAAAGGAGGTCCCTCAAAAGTGAGAGAAGCCACATTTAAAGCATATGGACAATAAAAACAAAAGGAAGAACACAAGGAATTAGGATATCTATTGGAAGAATATGAGGTGAACTTTGCAAAGAAACTTCAACTGGGAACCAGAAGGTTCAGAGGTAAGCTTCCCTTCAAATTTTTTGATTATGGTAGAGATGGTCATTATACTGCTAAATGTCCTCATAAAGAAAACCATGACAAAGGGAAGGATACTGCAAAAGGTAATAGGAGACGGTTTGACAATAAACGAGTTTATTATACTCATGAAGATAGTGATGGCTTGTCAAATAGTGAAGAATGAGAATCTAATCAAGATCTTAAATTAATCAAGTCTTTTGAGAAAAACACCAATGCTCGTCTAATGATAAATTTGTGGATGATTTGGAGGGAAATGATTTCTTTGAAGAAACTACTCATCTCAAAATTTTCTTGGAAGAAAAAAAGGTAGCCATAGATACATTGAGCATCAACTCATAGAAAAGGAAAATCATAATGAGAAGTTAGAATGTGAAGTAGTATGTATAAGAAAAGAACTTGAGAAAATAAAACTTGGAATCTTATATTTTCTAAAGGATCTGAAACCTTAGATGAAATTATCAAGGTACAATGCTCTCCTTTTATGAAGACGGGTTTTGGATACGTTGGAGAAACATGTCAAACCAAAAAATCTCCAGCGACCACTAGAATCTATGTAAATGCAACAAGAATGAGTTAGCAAAACTTCTGTCCTCAAAAAAAGAATAATGGAATTCCACAGGTAAATCATGTTCACTTAAATCCAAGGACAAGCAACATTAGAAGCACCAGTCAAAAGGTAAACAACACGAGAAGATTATATGATCACATAAATTTCTTCTTTAATGGACAATGTTTCTCATGTCATAATTTTGGTCATAAGGTTGATCAATGTGTTGCATACAAAACCATCGTTACTAGAGATGCAAGAAAAAAAAGGAATGAGACAAGAGTCAAGAAGAACACTTATACTAAATTCACACCTCTTAAAGATGAAATTGAATGCTCATTTTCCAATAACTTTAGACATGATAAAATTACAACCAACATCTCAAAAAGAGAAAATATCAACAAATTCTAGGATATGGAAAAGGAAGGAGTTACCTTATGAAAGCTTTGGCATATCATTGTTTGCAGAAGGATAAGAAAATGAATGGTACATTGATATTGGATGCCCAAAATGGATGACAGGTGATAAAGATAAACTTATTTCATATAATGCTTTAGAGAAAGAAAAGAATATCAATTTTGGAAATGGCTCACCTACTATTATTAAGGGTAAAGGTTATGTTTTTCTAAAAGAAAAGGTTAAAGCTAATAATGTTATGTATGTTGATGGATTAAATCATAAATTGCTGAGCATTAGAAAAATGTGTGACCAAGGAAATGAGGTGGTATTCTTATCAAACGAATGTGTGGTTCGTGAACCTAGCAGAGGAAAGACCTTAATAAAAGGAACAAGAACCCTGAACAATCTATATATATTGAAAGGTGGCCAAGAACAATGTTACCTAGGCAAGATAGAGGAAAACTAGTTATGGCACAAAAGGTTGGGACATATAAGCTTCTCTCAAATAAGCAAATCAGGCATGCTCAAAGATGTTTGTGATCTACCCAACATCACCCTACTAGAAAGTACCATATGTAAGTCATGTCAATTCGGTAAACAAAGAAGACTTCAATTTGATGCCAAAGAAGGATAAGAAATTAAGCCTCTTGAACTTATACATAAAGATTTGTGTGGACTAGTAAGGAAAAAGTCACCTCATGGAGAACAATACTATATCTTATTCATTGAGGACTTTTCTAGAATGTGATGGATCGATTTATTGAAACACAAAGATGAAGCATTCGATAAATTTAAAGTCTTCAAAGAATTAGTTGAAAATGAATTAGATCTAAAAATCAAATGTCTTATATGTGACCGAAGAGGAGAATACATATCATATGAATTCTTTGATTTTTGTGAACAACATGGCATAAAAAGACATTTTTCTATAGCTAAGACTCCTCAAAAAAATGGCATGGTAGAAATAATGAATCAAATTTCTCAACAAATGCCTCATGTTATGCTTGATGAGTTTGGAACTCTCGACACCTTCTGGGGTGAAGCTACACATACCGTAGTAAATATTCTCAACAAGGCTCATGTTTGTGTGAATAGTTATAAAACTCTGTATGAACTATGGTAAGGTAAGCCTCCCACTACAAAGCATTTTAGAGTTTTTTGAAGAAAATGTTTCATAAAAAATAATTATGAAAAGATTGGTAACTTTGAAGCTAGAGCAGATGAAGGAATGCTTATTCATTACTCATCTAGAAGCAAAGGATACAAATGTTACAATAAGAGAATTCAGAAATGTTTGAATGAATTGATGTTGTGATTGATGAAGCATGCACAGAACCCAAAAAGGTAACATTGGTAAAAGAGGATGATGATGATGAATTCTTTCCCACATCAAATCAAAATGATATATAAGAAGAAACTAATGAATAAGAATAAGAAGACACATCAAAAAAAGAAAAGGCACCATCCAGATATGTTCAAAAGAATCATCCAGAAACTCAAATTCTAGGAGAAAAGGATTCTGGGGTAAAGACAAGAAGAACCCTTGTAGGATCTCCTAGTTATCTATCTTTATTATCCACCATTGAACCAAAAATGTAAATCAATATAGTAAATATGAATGTTGGGTTAAGGTCATGAATGAAGAACTTGATCAAATTGAAAATAATGATACTTGGGAATTGGTTCAAAGGCCTCATGTTAAAAATGTTATTGGGACAAAATGGATATTCAAAAATAAGTTGAATGAAAATGGAGAGGCCATTACGAACAAAGATAGACTTGTTTGTAAAGGTTATGCTCAACATGAAGGTATAGAGCTTGAAGAAACATTTGCACCAGTAGCTAGACTTGAAGCCATAAGAACGTTTTTTGCATTATCAAGTTTTCGACATCTCAAAGTTTATCAAATGGATGTAAAATCTACTTTCCTTAATGGAGATCTAGAAGAAGAAGACTATATTGAACAACTAGAAGGATTCATTTTGGGTAATAAGGAAAACCTTATATGAAAACTCAAAAATTATTTATATGGGCTAAAACAAGCTCTGTCGGCATGGTACTCTCGTATTCACAAGTATCTTTAACAACAAGGTTTCACAAAAGGATCTGCAGACAACAACTTGTACACAAAAATTTAGGATGATAAACTGCTAATTATTGTTGTTTATGTTGATGATATGATCTTTGGCAGTAATGAAGAATCTATGAGTCAAACATTTTCTTCTATTATGCAGGAAGAATTTGAAATGTTTATACTTGGGGAACTAAACTATTTTCTTGGTTTACAAGTGAAACAAGCAAAAGATGGCATCTTTCTCTCACAAACAAAATATCTCAAGCAGATTTTGAAGAAGTATGGGATGGAAGATTACAAACATGTATGTACTCCCATGATGATAGGATGTAGCCTCAGTTCTAATGATGATTCTCCTAGAGTAAACCAGCTATAGTATAGGTCTATGATTGGAAGTCTACTCTATCTAATAGGTAGAAAAATAGATATCATGCATGCAGTTGGGATTGTTAGACGTTTCCAAGACAATCCAAAGGAATCACATCTTCGGCAAGACTAGTGGAGGGCCTCACCCAGGTTCGACTTTAACTGTGCCAACCAACAAAACCATAAACTACTGGCCCTTTTGGCAATGACCTGCGTAGCATAGGTCGCGGTCTCACCCAAAGTAGTATTTGGGGATGCTAGAACTAGGTTTCCACATTTAGAGGCCTATGTGATGGTTTCTTGATACCCTTGCGACTTATATCTCCCTTTGCGCAGATCTACTACTTCTGATAGACAACTACTAAAAATCTAACTAAATCACCTTCATATCTTCGCAAACGTGGTTAATTATATTTATCATATATAAAGATTACAGATCTACTTGATCCGCGTCATAAATAAGCATTAATTCACAGTAAACAAATTACAGAGCGAAGATATGTAAAATTTGCAGAAGTAATTAGAAGAACACAGATGCATCAATTTCGACCCAAAACAATCTTTATTAAATGTAAACTTTCAGATACATGCCTTTTATTTTTGTGCACTCACGTTTCTTGCCTTATCACCTTGTCCTTACAACGATTCTTCACGGAAATGTTTTTTCTAGACTTGTTGTGACTCAACTACTTATAGAATTTTATTTACAATACCATGGTCTGCGGACCATGAGTGGGTCTCAAAACAACATTTTCACCTACCCACCTAAGGGACTAAAGCCCCTTGGACTATACTTAGCTTCGTGCTCCGCTTTCCACATTTCGCAAAGACTTTACCTTCGCTACAAAAAGATATTGCAAACATGACTCAAAACTCAACAAAATTGACCCCATGGACCTCATCCCAATAGGCCCCCAACAAAAATATGGTGACTCACCCTCGATTCACTTAGTTGGTGCCTCTATCTTATTGTAGAGCTCAATGAGCTCAACTCGCAATGCTACTATGTCAGAAAAACTATGTACCACGACCTGTTGTACTTCCTCTACCAACTTTTCTGTAGTCAGGCCTTCCATTGCGAGGAACATTTTTCTTTATGTCTACTGGAGTGTCTTCAACATGTCCTGGACTAACGGAGTAAGATGACATGATTCCTTTATCCATGGTTATATTCTGGCCTTTAAAACAACATCTTTTATCTGCATCTCTTCAAATTGTGATTTCAGCTATTTTCCTTCCCGCAATTAAGTGAAGCACTGGATTAGTGCCAAAGTGCACCCAGCCACCCTGATTTCATCAAATTTTCACTATGTCTCACAGATGTCTGTGTTATGAAACCAGCTCACAAAAAGATAGAAAAGAGAGATCCACGACTTAGAATTCAGCCTCTTCGAGGGGGCAACCTCCTTTACATTACATAAATGAACAATTCTTGGATGATACAAATGAAAATACCTCCTTTCTATATATAGGAGTCTAAGGGTCCCAATACAATCAGAGCCTACATAACAATAATATGTAAGGCACAAAAATAACAATAGTGGGATTCTATGTGGCACAATAATAACAATATGGGCAACATGGGCACAACAATATAAATAAGGGGTATAACTACAATAGTAATGGGGTAATCACTAGTATTATAGGGACCCAACATGCCCCTCTCCTTCAAAAAAGTGTTGTCCTCAACGCTTGAGTAGTTCAGGATACTTCTGCATAAAATTCTCATCCTCCCATGTGGAATCTTCAGCGGATAAGTTCTTCCACTTGATAAGATACTCTGAAATTGATCGATTTCGTAGCTGTCGAGTTCTTGTTTCTGTGACTGCTTCCGGTTCCAATATAATTTTTCCTTCCTCGTCAAGTTCTGGCAATATTGTTTGAACTGGGAGCTTGTCGCCTATAACCTTCTTTAAACATGAAACATGGAAAACTGGGTGCAATCGAGAAGCTGCAGGAAGCTCCAATTTGTATGCCATAGTACCAATCTTTTGCAACACCTTGTACGGACCATAATACTTTGGTGATAATTTATTATCCTTCTTAGCTTGCTTGAGGGACATTTGCTTATATGGTTGTAGCCGTAGGAATACCCAATCACCTACATCAAAACTTCTTTCACTGCGATGTTGATCTGCCTGTTGTTTCATTCTATTCTGTGCCAACACGAGGTTATCCTTTAAGAGTTGGAGGACTTGTTGTTGATGTTCGATGTGATGTTCCACTGCCTGAACCTTAGAATTTTCTCTTAAATATGATGTGATGGATGGTGGTTGATACCCATAAAGTGCCATAAATGGGGTCATTTTTGTTGCTGTATGGAAGGAAGTGTTATACCACCATTCAGCCAGAGGCAACCATTTGACCCATTGTGTCTGTTTATCAGATACAAAGCAACGAAGATATCCTTCCAAACATTTGTTTACTATCTCAGTTTGCCCATCAGATTGAGGATGATAAGATGAGCTATGAGCTAACTGAGTACCAAGACAAGAAAATAATTCTGTCCAAAAATTTCCAGTGAAAATGGGATCTCTGTCACTTACAATAATCTTTGGGTTTCCATGTAGCTTTTGAACTGTTTCCATAAATGCAGTAGAAACTGTACTGGCTTTAAATGGATGTGATAATGCACAAAAGTGTGCATACTTGGTAAGTCTGTCAACTACCACCATGATGACACTCTTTCCCTCAGACTTGGGTAAACCTGTGATAAAATCCATTGAAACCTCCTCCCAACGTTGGCTTGGAATGGATAAAGGTTGTAATAGACCCGGTGTCTTAATTGTTTCAACTTTATTTTGCTGGCAAACCAAACATTCCGCCACAAACTTTTGAATATCTGATTTAAGGCCATCCCAAAAAAATTCCTTCTTAACCCTGTGGTAAGTTTTTAAAAATCCTGAGTGCCCTCCTAAGGGAGAAGTGTGCAATTCCATAAGAATCTTTTGTTTTAGCTGGGAATTCTTACAGAGGTATAAGCGATCTTTGTACCATAACGAATCATTTTTCCAGCTAAATGTATCAGAAGTACTGGAATCTTGTTGTAGCTTTCGAATAAGTGCCCACACTTCTTCGTCATTCTTCCATTCCTCCCTTGCTTCGTTTATCCAATCTGGTTGGATAATAGAAATGGCACACAACAATGCTTCCACATCCTCATCCTTTCTTGAGAGTGCATCTGCCACCACATTTTGCTTCCCTTTTTTGTAGATGATTTCAAAGTCATAACCCAACATCTTTGTGACCCACTTTTGTTGCTCTTCAGAGGATAATCTTTGTTCTAAAAAGTATTTAAGGCTATCATGATCCGTTTTTACCTTGAAGTGTCTTCCCATTAGGTAGGGTCGCCATTTCTTAAGTGCATGGAGTATTGCCAACATTTCCTTCTCATAAATAGCTTTTCTTAAAAACTTTCCCTTGATTGGACGACTTTCAAAAGCAATGGGTCTTTCATCTTGCATTAGAACAACACCAATTCCATTTCCTGAAGCATCACATTCCACAATAAAGGTTTTTGTGAAGTCCGGTGTAGCTAAGACCGGTGCTTGGCACATTGCCTCTTTAAGATGTTCAAAGGCCTTTGTTGCTTCCGAAGTCCATGAAAATGAATCTTTCTTCAATAATGTTGTTAGAGGTGCTGCTATTCTCCCATAATTCTTAACAAACTTGCGATAATACCCTGTCAACCCAAGAAATCCTCGCAGATGCTTTATGGATGTGGGGATTTTCCATTCCTTAATGGCTTTAATTTTGCTAGGGTCTACCTTAACTCCTTCATGAGATACAATATGACCCAAATATTCCACCTCCTGGACTCCAAAGAAACATTTGGATCTTTTTGCATATAATTGTTTCTCCTCCAATAGTTGTAGCACCCTGTCAACATGTTCAACATGATCCTTCCAAGACTTGCTGTAGATTAGTATATCATCAAAAAATACTAACACAAATTTTCTAAGGAATGGTTTGAAAATTGAATTCATCAAACCTTGAAATGTTGAAGGTGCATTGGTAAGGCCAAAAGGCATGACCAAAAATTCATAATGACCCTCATGAGTTCTAAATGATGTTTTCGGAATGTCTTCAATCTTCATTCTGATTTGATGATATCCCGAACGAAGATCCAACTTGGTGAAGTAAATTGATCCATGCAATTCATCCAGTAATTCATCAATAACAGGAATGGGGAACTTATCTTTAATAGTGAGCTTGTTGAGCTCCCTATAATCTGGACACATGCGCCATGATCCATCCTTCTTGTGCACCAATACTACTGGAGCTGAGAAAGAACTTTGACTCGGTTGAATTATACCAGCCTCTAGCATTTCTGCAACCATACGTTCAATTTCACTTTTTTGGACATATGGATATCTGTACGGCCTGATGTTTGGAGGAACACTTCCTGGAATCAGATGAATAGCATGATCATGATCACGCATAGGTGGGAGACCTTTGGGAGTCTCAAATACCTTGGAATGATTGTCCAGGACTTTTTGGAGATCTGGAGAAATAGATGATTCCAATGTGGAAACATCTAGCGAACATAATTGTGCAATTACACCTCTTTGCTCCTTTTTTAGAAGCTTTGTCATTCCATTAGAGCTGATTATCTTTCCTGGTTTCCCTGCAATACCCCTTAATTCAACTTCCTTTCCTTCCACAGAAAATTTCATGAAAAGTTCTTGAAAATTAAAAGCTATTGTACCCAAGGATTGTAGCCATTGGACTCCTAGTACAACATCAGCACCTCCCATTGGAATGGAAAGCATTGGGCTAGTCAATACATATTCTCCCATGGATAGCTTGATATTATGGCACTTTCCAGAACAATTTATTGTTCCTCCATTTGCAATCATCACTTGACACTCTGGTGCTGGATATAGGAAGCAATTCAATTCTTTTGCTACCCTACAATGAATAAAATTGTGGGTGCTTCCTGAATCAATCAACACTATTACCTTTTTCTTCTTGATTTGTCCTTCTATCTTGATGGTTTGAGGAGTGGTAATTCCCGCCAATGCATTACAAGATATGGTCGGATTTATTTGTTCTTCATCTAGGCTTTGTTCCTGGAATATATCCTCTTCTTTTGACCTTTCTTGCTCCTTTTCTTCTTCCTCTTCACAATCTATGTAGAATAATTTCTTCTCAGCACACTTATGACCTTTTGTGTATTTGCTATCACAATTGTAACAAAGCCCTTTTGCTCTTTTTTCTTCCAATTGTTGTGGTGTCAACCTTGTAGGTTGTGGAAGACTATGGGCAACAACACTTCCGTCTTTATAGTTGTGAATGGTATGCTTCCTAGTTGCCATAATTTTGCTTTCCATTTTTCTTGCTAACCTGAATGCCTTCTCTAATGAATCAGGTTCCCAAAGGCGCACATCATGTTGGATATTATCCTTTAAAGACCCTATGAACACATCAATCCTATGCTCCTCTGGAATATCTTTTACCCTTATGTTCAATTTTTGGAACTCCTCAATGTGCTCCATTATTGAACCCTTTTGTTTGAGACTTATCAATTGGCTAAAAAAAGTGTTGCTTTTTGTATCCTCATAATGTGCTATCAATTCTTCCGTAAAAATTGCCCAAGTGATAAATTGTTTACGAGAACAAAGCCATTGATACCATACAAACTGATTTGGTTCCAAATATAAAGTTGCCATACGTACCTTTTGTGTGTTTTGCACATTATTGAGATCGAAGAATTGCTCCATCTGTAATATCCATGTGGCGGGATCCTTGCCATCAAACTTCCTCATATCGATTTTTGGAACATGGTGAGTCTTTGATCCAACATTAGAGTCTATGGAATCATGATTAACATTTCTTTTGTTCTCATCATGAGTTTCCTTTACTACCTTTTCACCATTAGTGACCCTTTCTTGTAGCAACTTCTTCAATTCTTCCATGTTTGTATTCAAATCTATCTTCAAATTTGCCATCGAATCCTCCATCTTAGCTTCCATGCCCTTTATCTTAGATTCCACGCCATTTACCTTAGATTCCACGCCACTTATCTTAGCTTCTGTTAGCTTTTGTGAGCGTGACATTTGTTGCACTTGTTCTTGTAATTTTGATATATCATGTAGCATTTCTTCCTCTTCTTCATGAGTCATGCTAGAGCTTTCAGGTTCCTTACTAGGTGTTTGCATTTTCTTTCCTCGGGGCATCAGTTACCGATAATAATGCTTTACTATGCCCTTTGAATTCCGTTAAACCAAGCTTACACAAAAATTAAAAAAAAAAACTACACACCTTTTTTCACTTTATAGAAGCCTGATATTGAATCTGATGTATCTCTGTAATTTCGGATCATCCAATTCTGAAATTGCTACCTGTAGTAGCCTTCTGCGTCCTCTTTCCAATGCCACAAGTCTGAGCCAAATTGGATTCTCCAAGGAAGAGTTATGTGAAATCTCCCACAGTGACTTGCTTTTAGACTGGTTCAGTAGAGCGAAGTTGTACGACGTGCCACGAGTCACTGTTTCGACCTTTGGATCTAAAAAACACCCACAAGAAACTACAGTCCGTCCTCTTTCTGTACCTTCTTACGAAACTTCAATCCGATGCTCAGAAAGAAAGTTATGACGATTTTCCCCAGGTCACCTGTTTTGAGTGTAATTCAGGAGTCATCAAAAAGACCAACTTCCTGAGATCATATCTCCGAAAATATCGCGCGAAAAGCTCTGAAATTCGGACCCAAGGTTCAGCGCGATGTCTTCTCAAATGGGTTTTTTTTTGCGACTTCTGAAACGTCACAGAAAAAAAGTTATAGCGAAAATGCCACGATGACCTGTTTGGAGCAGCGAAACCCTAGAATCCAAAGCTCTGATACCAAATGTTATGAAACCAGCTCACAAAAAGATAGAAAAGAGAGATCCACGACTTAGAATTCAGCCTCTTCGAGGGGGCAACCTCCTTTACATTACATAAATGAACAATTCTTGGATGATACAAATGAAAATACCTCCTTTCTATATATAGGAGTCTAAGTGGTCCCAATACAATCAGAGCCTACATAACAATAATATTGTAGGGCACAACAATAACAATAGTGGGCTTCTATGTGGCA
The DNA here is from genome assembly GCA_031772625.1 of Pinus tabuliformis. Lineage (NCBI taxonomy): Eukaryota > Viridiplantae > Streptophyta > Pinopsida > Pinales > Pinaceae > Pinus > Pinus tabuliformis. The sequence continues at coordinate 965,777,385 of CM062808.1, forward strand.
CAATAGTAACAATATGGGCACTACATGGGTACATCAATATAAATAAGGGGTATAACTACAATAGTAATGGGGTAATCACTAGTATTATAGGGACCCAACAGTCTGTGCCAGGTTTCTAGAGGTTTGGATCCTCCTACAGAGTCGTCCATATCTCAATGGCATGTTTGAATAACAATGTGTAGGCTGTGGCCACTACATCCAAAGTTCCCATGCTTTCCCTGATGGCTGCTTCGCGCTGCTCCCAAACCTCTAGCAGAGTGGTTGGCTACAATTTAAACTACATCTCTAAGATATTCATTTGAAATTCAAAGGTTGATCAGTCGATCTCATCCTTCAATTATATGATTATGGAAGCTACCTTCTAAGTCCTACTTCTGCATCCCCTGGAATGTGAAGTTCTAGCAGTTTCTTGCATGCCTACACAATTTCTTCCTCCAAGTTCTAAGTTCACACAGTGAGTTCGTCCTTTTCTTTTAGCACCTAAGCCTTTTCTATGAAAATATTCTCATCGTTAATCTTGGCCTCATTGATGACTAATAGTGCACGTTGCTCCCTGATCTTGAGCTCATTTGATACCCCCTGATGAAGCACGTGGAGGGTCTGAATAGGCAGCATGGCTAAGCTGACACATAAATCTTTTAATTATCCAAGCTATGTGTTTGCCTCATCTTCCTCAGCACACAATGATCCTCTTACTAATGAAAGAACTCTTAGGCCTAGAGTCTTCTCTGTGTCCAGTACCGATGTGCTTGCTTGCTACAGGCTCACTTGAATCTCGCTTACTTGTCCCATGATCACCTGAATTCGACCTACTTGAATTTGCAACAAGCGTCGATCCTTCTCCACAATCATAAACTTCTGCATGTAATGTTTCTCGAGTTGTGTTCACAACTCCATTGTTGTGTCATGGACCTTATCACCAATCTCATCCAGGTCCCCCTCAGTGAGGACCATTAGATCCACATGTGCATGCTTATCGGATTTGTGCTTCTTTGAGGACCCGAAACTAATCTCCCTAGTCTACTTCTGCAATATAAAGGGAGTTCCCTAATCCCCACCACCACTTCCTTCCTCCTCGGACCCTTCCTTTCCCGATGTATGTTGAGAAGCTGACTCCTTAACGTCCAGTGTGGCCTCCTTCATGGTACACTCCTTGTGAGTGGCTGCCTTAGCAGCAGCTTCCTTCTTTTCCTATTTTGTTTTTTCTTGGGCTGTTGTGTGCTCATCCTCTTTCTTTTTCTGCATTGCCTTCTCATGAGAGGCAGCCTGTGAAGCTTCCTTTTTCTTCTACGTTGTTCTGCCTGTGCAGAGAAACTTTTCGTAGCCGTGCTTTTTCCTGCACTGAGGTCTAATGGCTGCCTTCATTTCGCTGACCACTTTCCTCTGACTTCGTGTACATCTGCATCCATTACGAGGTATGGTAACTTGTACCATAATTTTTTAGGGTCTCTCCTTGCGCAGATGGATACATTATGAAAATATGCTTTAAACTCTGTGTAGGCCTCCAAGTGCCCAAACAATGTTGGTCATACCCTTGGCCTATGGATGATCATTGTGGGAAGGTCCATTTCGACTAGCACCCAGAATACTTTCATCTCTATGACCATTTCTGTGTCCTTTGTTTCCCATAGCGAAGCGAACTTTGTGGCCTCTGGTAGATCATCGTCCTATGGAGGGAATTGGTTGTCCTCTCGTAGCCTCCACATTAGGAGAGAAACCAACAATAGTAGCTACGCATAGTGGATTTTCTTGCCATCATCCTGTAATTCGTGAAAATTCAACAGGAACTCTTTGTAGAGGTACTAGGGCCAATTATAGTGCACCCCCTTTGCTCACTGTGCAGCCAATGAAATAATCGACACCTACACCTCATCTACATGGCACTTTCTCATAATCTTACAAGCCAAAATATGGGCAGAAAACTATGCTGCCCTATCCATGATGGAATGGATAGAGTATCTGTCCATCTTCTTCACTAATCCATACTCGTGGTTCATTTTATTGGCAATTTGTTTCTCTTGACTCTTACCTCCAAACTCCTTGGCGGGATCCAACCCTAGGCAAAAAAACCTTGTGATACATTGGATCAACATATTTGTGATGGAGATGGGCTCTCCTAGCTAGAGACAATAATCATGCACCAGGGTAAGAAATTGGTGTATGCACATTGTGTTGATAGTGGTTCAACTAAAGTGTGCTACCCATAACATATTTAGCATCCCAGATTTCTCAACCCGCATGACCCACTCCATTTTCTCTAGTGTCGTGACCCCAATCTCTTCATAGTATATTGTTGTCGTGTACTTATTTGTGGCCAAATGTAGGAATTTATCGTGATTAGCAAGATCCCAATCCTCCATTTTCAGTGTAGGGATACATCCTATTTTTGCGACTTCAAATGGCACTTTCTCCAGTAATAGCGGTGTTGATACTATAAATTTTCTAGAATCAGGACCTTTCGGGACCTTTGCATTAGCCTTTTGCTAAGGGATATACCTCAGGATCCTAATGATAGGCTCACCCTCCTAGACATCCAACTCCTCAACCCCTTAACAAAGCTACTCTTCATCTAGATCCACGGGTTGAAATGGATGTTTGGCCTCATCCATCTTCCCTTTTTGTCAAACCTCCAGAGGGTTCTTGCTCAGTGACTGCCTCACCTATACAACCTATGGTTTCTTCTATTTCTCCTTTGTAGCTAAAGGTTTAGGCCTAGGCGACCTCAACTCCATAGTCAAAGACAGTGTAGCTTCCAACGACATGATTTCAGGGGCAGCAGCCTGAGAGACAAGGAATTTAGAACTTTTAACTTTTGCAGGATTAGTTGGAGACATTTTCTCGTAGATCAGCTCATGCTTCCACTCTAGTAAGTTTGCGAATGCCAGCTATGATAGAAGTACCTTCCAATCTTCTCAATTCATAGATTTTAGACAATAGAGCTTAAAAATAATTTCTAGTAGGAAAAATTTTCTACTGCAGGCCAACATGCCAAATTTGTAGGTAATTTCCAATTCAAATCTCACTATTCCCTCCAATATCTATTGATAAATGCGTCTCTGGGGGAATATTACCAAATATTTGTGCCATAAATGTAGTCTACATGCTTTGCCTAATGGGATTTTCACCATCCAATCAGCTATAGTGCATCCAAGGGCTATTTTTGGACTCCCCTATGTAGCATCATCCTCGATGGAGTAACCTTCTTGGCACAGCTTCTCTTGGTGCACTTCCGACTTCTCTCATGTAGCCCTAGTACTTTGTTTTCTCAGTCTTCAGGCAGTGTAGTTTATAGTCCCATACTCCCTCGCAGCTACCTGGAGTACTAAGACATTCCTGCCATTATATAATCATTTTGCAGGGGCAGGATCCCCTTGATATAACTTCAGTCTACTCCCATTGAGTCTTCCCTAAAATATTTCCCCATTTAGCTTCGCAAGTTGAACTGCACCACCATTTGTAATTTATTTTACTACATAGCGCCCCAACTAGTGCATTTGAAACTTCCTAGAGAAATATGTGAGCTTGCTATCCTAAAGTAATACCAAATAATTCACTTTAAATGTGCACAGCTTAATATGTCGATCATGCCATGCTTTTTCACACTCCTTTTTCACCTATTGGTGAAATCCTACTAAGAACCTATCTTCTTCTAACTCCAAAAACTTTGTGAGGTGCTCCTCCATAGTCTCCTAGTCTTCCATATCAGTCAATGCTTCAATCCATAAGCTAGGCACAATATATTACATAGGAATCATAGCCTCTATCCCATATACCAGCATGAATGGGGTTTTTCCAGTCGAGTTCTTACACGTCGTCGTATATGTCCATAGGATCGCTGGTATGCGCACATCCCAATCATTTCTTTATGTTATAGAAATTTTTGGGCACTACAACCCCAATCATGCATGTCCATAAACCAAGGGCTCCTAAGTCCCTAAAAGTGTTGTTTCATACCCTAAAGGAACAAGGTCAGCTGATTACATCATCTCCCAGAAGTTCTCCACAGGAAACTACTCAGAACTGGTCAAAACTGGACCATACAGGTTGCTCAGTGCTGAAGGCGCGATGCATCCCACCTGCCCAGTGTAAAGGGTGTGATGCATACTCAAAATCCCTTCTGTAGGGTGCGATGAGCGAGAGTGGATAAATGGTAGAGACAGTTTGCGAGGTGGATGATCATAGAATCTTCTAGAAACTTCTCCTATGACACTTGCCTCTCTGAATTCACCCAGGGATGAGTAAGAGCTCATCAATCTCCAAGTGGAATCAAGAACTATCAGAGAGAGGACACTAATCGAAATCCCAGAAGTTGACTCACCCCCATGCAATCATCTATATATGGATCCCTGATCCCAGAGATCCAAAGGCTGGAATTTTGTATCTTGTAAGGAAGTGTTGTTGGTTTCTTGTTGGAATATCATAGTGTTGGGTGATCTAAGCTTTTCATGAGGTGAAAGAAGGGATTTCATGCTAGAGGATGACGCTAGGTCAGAAAAATTAGTTGTAATCCTCTTTGCTATTCTTGATATTAATAAAGCTATACAAGTTTTCCTCCACATTGTTGTGTGTTTGATGATATATGCATTTGTGTGGTCAATATATATTTGGTCCTATATTGTTTATGATTGTAGATCTCTATTCTTGGATAGTATTATGCTGCTTTGATTCCATAGCTGCTCTTTGAAGCTAGGTAGACGAAGGTGAAGCGGTAAGGATCTGTCGGAAGGGAGAGGAACCAAGCAAGGAACCAAGCGCAAGATTGAGGTTGGTGTCCTTCATTCACCTCTTATCTACTTCTCATAAAGGAAAACAAAAGTGGTTTTCGTTTGTTTGTTTCTAATATAGCTACCAGTCTTAGTGGGACAAGCAGCTCCGAGTGGACACTAGATTTCCCGATAACAAAATGGCGACTCCACTGGGGAGTGAATAGATTGCTTGTTTGTCTATATTTGTTTGTTTTATAAACTTACAGACGGAGCCTGAAGTCAAGCCAGCTAGCCTTCGAACTTCATTTGTTATGCAAGTGCAAAGTAGATCAATGCTGCTTGAGTCTATCTCTGGGTTTTGCTTATAAACTGAGCAATCGATTTGCAAACCTTCTAATTTCCCTAGTGGTGGCTCTAGTAACCTCATTACATCAACCCCTATGATTTCTATTTACTGTACATCACTTGCTCAGCCTAAATCCCTGAACTGAGCCGCAAAATGTGACCCGGAACCCAGTTGAAGTCTCGTCCCTAGACAATCACACCTTCTCCTCTTGGGAATCTAGATGCATCACACCTCCCGTGTGCAGTAGGTATGCTGCATCTCACTTTCCCTGTGTTACAGGTGCACTGATCAGACAAGACCTCTTCTGCTCTCAGTTTTTGGTTTTTGTGTTCACTCTCTTCAACTCTATTCAGTAGTTTTGTTGTCTGTGATGAGTATACCTCTATGGAAACCCCCTTCCTTTCAATCATTCCACCTCCATTGTGCAAAGAACTGTGAATGTTTTTATGTATTTTGTGCCATTTTCAGTTCTCTTTTACAAAGTAGTAGCATAACCGAACTGTTGTTTCTTGATTTGGAAGTGTCGCAAGTGTCGTTTTCAGTCAAAGAAAAGAATTCTATTGTTCTTGATGGTCGATTATATAGTTACTCTTGTATTTTATTTGAATTAGTAGTTTTTCAAGTGTCGAAAGTAGTTTTCAATTCAAAATAGAAAAGTGTCGTCATTATCTTCCTTTCATTTTTGAAGAGAAAATTGTTAGTACTGTCGCTTTGAAAAGATAATTCAGATTTGTACTTAGCATTCTTCTTCTTGTCATTCACAGATTAAGAAAGCTGAAAATAAATACATGCATGTGCATTTGCATTTAGACTGCTTGTTGGTTTGATTTAGGACAGTGCATCTAGTGTGTGCTCTCTGCTCTATGTTGAAAGAATGTCATCTCTCTTTCTTTAGTAGCTAGGATTTTCATTGCAAAAAGAAGATTAAATGATTGCTTATCATCTTAGATTACATTTTAGGAATTGTATATCTACATCACGCGGTGAACCTGAAAGGAAAATTTCTTAAGAAAGATCAATTGTAAAATAAATTCAATGAACATAAAAATGCTTTGGAACCTAACGCACAACATCTAGAAGTCTAGGCTAGAGACGTATTCTGGCATCGTAAATCCTAGTAACTGTCGCTTTCACTGTTGGTTGGGTGATTCCTCCTCTTTGAGACGACAAGTGCTAGTACGGACTTGTGCTCCCACATACCATCGAGTATATATTGGGAGACCACAATAGGTTATATCCTTTATCCATAGGAAGCCGTGTCTGCCACCCTATCGATCACAATGCACTGAACACAGCATTTGGAAAGATTGACTGCCGTACCGTAAAAAGTATTCTGCAGTTTTGCGATTGATTTGGTAATCCATCTGTCTAGATTTCTAGAGTAGTCTCTTTCGTTCCTTTTTAGACTCCTTAAAGGAAAAGGTCCATCTAAGCACTTGTCACTTCAGGCTCATTAAAAATCGAAGTCGACTAGAGTCATATTTTGTTTTTTCTCGACTCTTAAAAATTGAAAAAACAAGTTGTGTCAAAGCGTCTAAAATTTATTTTGATCGGAATAAAACCACCTTTCCCGCGTTGGTCTTAGGTTGAGAAAAATGGAGTCCACCAACCAAGGATTTCCCCTTGGATGAAATGCTAGTCCTTTCTCCTCTTGGGGAGATGTTGGTGCACCCCATATGGCCACATTGTCACTTCCAGGATTGACAACCGGCTTGCCCGTAAGGCTCTTCTCAACCTTTGTCGTTCAGAACACCATGATTCTTGTGCAATCAAGTCAGCAACTAGATGATACTATAGTTACCCCCCAACCTTCTACTTCATCCAATTCTCCTTCTCCTCCTTCCTCTTCGCTTGATAAAGCCGGTAAAGCTAAAAATCAAGTAACTGAGAAGAAGAAGAAAGGGAAGGAGAAGAAAGAGAAGAAGAAGAAGGAGCCAAAGGTGAAAATGGGTAACCGAGCATCGTCTAGTGGAAATCCACACACTATACCATCTAAGCCTAAATCTCCATGTGTCATTTGCAAAGGAGACCACTATCACCGAGATTGTCCCTGGATCCCTCGGATCTTAAGGGACTGGTCTCCTCGTTTGCACAACCTGGTGTCATCAACCTCTGAAGACCATGTTGAAAGTACACCATCAACTAGTGAAAGCGAAGCATTTGGACAAAAAAGGAAATATAAATTTCCTTTGTAAACTGTGTGAAGGTGATCACGCCGTCCATTGTTGTCCGTTCCTGGACGAAGCTAAAAGAGTTTTGGATTACCATCTGGCTTCACCGCTATGGCTTCCTCCTGGATATAAGAAACTCTTGTCGAGTCTGTCGCTAGTTGAAAATCTGACTGAAACACCATTGTGGTCGGTCGAAGCATCTGTCATTGAAGATAAACCCACTGAATCCATACCAGACAAAAGTCAAAAGGTTAAGGTGGCAGTCGACCCGGTCTTTCCTTCGGAAGGTCCATCCTCAGATGACACAATCACCGAAGAGAATGAGAACGACACCGTTCAAATAATTTTCGTAAACACCGACTCCGATGAACATGGGGGCAGTCTACCCGTTCCTTTACCACAGGAAGGAAGTTCGTTAGAGTCATATCCGGCCGTCTATTCGGTCCCACCTCAAAGCAACCTAGTTGTTTCCTTCGATCGGAACCTACTAGGCAGACCCCGTTTACTGGCCAGTGTGCCATTCCAAATCATTACACAAGTATACAGAATGATCGTGGTCGGTACCATCATAGATGAAGGGGCTTCTGTGAGTATCCTTTCCTTAGCTGCTTGGAAAGCACTTGGTTAGCCATCGCTTCTGCCTGAGATGAGAAATCTAACAGGCTTTGATAAAGGAACCAGTCGACCATTAGGGATCCTTCCCAATGTGCCGATAACATTGAGAAGGAAAACCGTTCACATGAACGTAATGGTAGTCCAAGGACCTCTGGATTATAATCTACTCCTTGGGCGTGACTATATTTATTGCATGGGATCCATTGTCTCCTCACTCTATAGAGTAATGTGTTTTCTGCACGAAGGTAGAATGGTCAAGCTCGTAGACCAGCTGTCATTTCCCAGCTCACACATAGAAAATAGTCAGATACCATCCCTAAATGGTCTTTTCATGCGAGGAATGTCTCATCAATCTCCAGTCCGTCCACCTGAAGAGCATGAGTGATTCAGGAGGACATGACTGAAACCCAGGGGGCATGCACCCTCGTCTGTTTCGACAGGAAAACCTTGGGTATAGGGTAGGTTTGCGCGGAGGATATATGACTAGTCTAACACACCCCTCCATTTAGTAAAATGGGATTAGACTGGAATAAGATTCCCTCGTCAAAGTTATGTGAGTGGAGGCGACCGTGCCACTCAACTTTGTCTATTTCGGTAGACATTGCCAAGGAATCATTTTGTCTGCAACGCACATGGGGAGCTTTCATATGGTAACCTGGAAACTTTCCGCTATACCTGGGGGCATGCAAACCTTTTTGCATGCAAGCGAAGAGCGACAATTTATTTTCTTAGTTTGTAGTTTCTCGACCCTTTAAACTCATAGGATTGGTCATTCCTAACTTGCATAAAGAAATGATCTGGGGCAATGCTTTGAAAGGTGCAAGCTCCATAAAAAATGGAATCTTAGATGAGATATCCTTATTATACGCCTGGCACGAGCAATTTTTACGTGGAGTTCAAGCTCGTTAAAAATTAAACATAAGCAATTAGGAAATGTTCCCCCAGAGTTTAAGCTCATTAAAAAATGAACCAATTTCTGGTAAATAACCATTGTGAATGCATTATCATCAGCTTTTGAGCCCTGTTCGTGTTCTCATCATCACCTCCACTCTGTTTTAGCCGATCATTCACCTCCATTTGATTGTTTACCCCTTTTGAGGAACAACTGCGAAGAGTGATCCCGTTATCCATCCTTGTGACACTGCCGTCATTGGAAAATTCCAAACCTTACCTCAAATCAGTTGCTACCTGAAATTATCACTCGTTCCTCAAAAAATGAGTCTCCTTTAAGCTCTTTTCACCTGACTCGTAAAATATGAAAAGATTGCCGAGCAATTGGCCTCTCCAGCTCGTTAAAGTGACTGGAAGTGCTATCCCTCCTCTAGATTTTAATCCTTTTGGACCTGAGGGATTATTACAGAAAAAGATCGAGCGCTTGTTTTGTTCAGCTCATTAAAATTACCAAAAATTCATCCCTTTCATATTATTTTATACTTTTTCGGACTTAAGGGATTATATGTCAAAAAAATATTATTTGAGTTTCCTTTACATCCCTTTCAAACTCTCTAAAATTGAAAAGGACTGACTTATCTTTGTCATTAAACTCATTAAAACCGAATAGTGAAAAACTTGTCCATACAGATAAGAACGAGTTTCACTGTCGCTAGGCTCGTTAAAACATAGTGACAGGTTTGCCCGAAGGGCAAATTATAGAACAAGCATATCTTATCCTCCTCAAGATTGACAAAAATAAAGAGGTACTCGTCAGTAATGACTGGTGAAAAATTGGGAGGAAAACTCGAAGAAACTTTGTTGGTAGCAAGTCGCTCTTGAACATGACACTTTCACTCTGCATCTGATTCAAGTTGGGTTGTTCCGTTCACCGGTCATATCACCATTGGTCCACCACACCATCCATATTTGGGTTTAACACTAGCAATCCATGTCAGTGTCGCTGGTATGTTCAAGAGAAGTCGCTCAGAGAATCCTCCTATGTCTCATCCGCTGCAATACATTCACGCTCCATTCTTTCATAACCGCCACCCTGAACCCTGTATTATCATATCGTTTTCACCTCAAAAATCATTTACTCCGTTCCATGTCGTAGATGTGGGATTCATTAAGGCCCTCCTATGACGGGTCGCTTCTTGTCGACATCAACTCATTATCCAAGAAGTCGACTTAGGAACAACCCTTTCAGTACTTTGAAGCTTGCATGCCTCAATGGCAAGTTTCTCACTTCCGGCGACAGGTTTACATCATTGGCTGCACAGATGATCATTCGAATCAAAGGATGATGACTCTATCAAAATCATCAGTCTCCCGCACAGACGGTTGTCTTTCTTATGTACATGAAAATGAATTTATAAAGTTGAGCATGGGAATGCCCGCCTTAGCTAGATCATGAAAAATATTATGAAGATAATGTATTGTATTGTATCTCATTATAGGTCGCCTTCCAACTCGAAAAAACTTCATATCCTCATGATAAAGCATTTCACCCGATATCAAAAGATTAACAATCTCATGCTTTAGGGGGAAACTGTTATAGACATTTTTGGGCACTGCAACCCCAATCATACATGTCCATAAACCAAGGGCTCCTAAGTCCCTAAAAGTGTTGTTTCATACCCTAAAGGAACAAGGTCAACTGATTACATCATATCCCAGAAGTTCTCCACAGGAAACTACTCAGAATTGGTCAAAACTAGACCATACAGGTTGCTCAGTGCTGAGGGTGTGATGCATCCCACGTGCCCAGTGTAAAGGGTGTGATGCATACTAAAAATCCCTTCTGTAGGGTGCGATGAGCGAGAGTGGACAAATGGCAGAGATAGTTTGCGAGGTGGATGATCATAGAATCTTCCAGAAACTTCTCCTATGACACTTGCCTCTCTGAATTCGCCCAGGGATGAGTAAGAGATCATCAATCTCCAAGTGGAATCAAGAACTATTAGAGAGAGGACACTAATCAAAATCCCAGAAGCTGACTCAACCCCCTGCAATCATCTATATATGGATACCTCATCCCAGAGATCCAAAAGCTAGAATTTTATATCTTGTAAGGAAGTGTTGTTGGTTTCTTGTTGGAATATCATAGTGTTGGGTGATCTAAGCTTTTCATGAGGTGAAAGAAGGGCTTTCATGCTGGAGGATGACACTGGGTCAGAAAAATTGGTTGTAATCCTCTTTGCTATTCTTGATATGAATAAAGCTATTCAAGTTTTCCTCCACATTCCTGTATGTTTGATGATATATGCATTTGTGTGGTCAATATATATCTGGTCCTATATTGTTTATGATTGTAGATCTCTGTTCTTCGATAGTATTATGCTGCTTTGATTCTGCAGGTGCTCCTTGAAGCTGGGTAAATGAAGGTGAAGTGGCAAGGATCTGTTAGAAGGGAGAGGAACCGAGAAAGGAACCAAGCGCAAGACTGAGGTTGCTATCCTTCATTCCCCTCTTATCTACTTCTCATAAAGGAAAACAAAAATGGTTTTAGTTTGTTTGTTTCTAAGATAGCTACCAGTCTTAGTGGGACTAGCAGTTCCGAGTGGACACTAGATTTCCTTATAACACTTTGTGCATTATAGACCTTCATCAATGTGTTATCCAACATTTTATTGAATGCTTCAACTGTACTTCTTGCCTGAGGATGATAGGCCATACTCTTTTGATGATAAACCTGAAATTCTTTGAGCATCGCGGCAATAGTTTCATTCAAAAAGTGTGTACCACTGTCACTCATCAATATCTTAGGACGACCAAACCTTGTGAAGAAATATTCAAATCGGAACTTTTCAGTTGTAGCGGAGGTATAGTCCTTCACTGATTGTGCTTCTTCACATCTTGTTAAATACCCTGTCACAGTAATAATGTACCACACACCCATATTTTTCCCTGGAGGTTGTATCAGACCCACAAAGTCAATAGCCCATTTTTCAAACAATTGTAATGAAATATGATGATTCAATGGAAATTCATCACTTCATGATGGCTTTCCCATTCTCTGAAACACATCACATACCTTGAAATATGCCTTATAATCCTTATGTAGTATTGGGCACCATAATCTTGTTCCCAGAATCTTCTACATGGTCGCTCTACCTACATAGTGTCCTCCAACCACTACTTCATATGCTTTAGTGAGGATACTAGATTGTTCAAATTCTGGAATGTATAAGTGCAATATTTGATCAATACACATCTTATACAAGTGTCCTACAATTGCATAAAATGCAACTACATGGACCGCCAATTCCTTCTTTTGTTGAGTATAATAGCCTTCCAGGTTTGTTCCAGTAGTTAAAAAATGAATTATATAAGAAAATTTATCATCTACAACACTTACAGCAAAGAGTTACGCATCCGGAAACCCTCCTTCCAAACTAGTTGGTTATTCTCCTATCTCAATTCTGGATAAATGATCTGGTCCCACATTCAACCATCCATGCTTCAGAATCACCTCGAAGTCATACTCTTGAAACAGTAATAACCATCTACAAATATCCCACCCGAACACAATCTTTTTAAATAGGTACTTGAGAGCAGAGTGATCTGTATACGTTTTGAAATTCGAACCCAACAAATATTGTTGAAACTTCTATAACATGTAGACCATCACCAATCCTTCTCACTCTGTAGTTGAATAATTCTTCTCATCCTTTGATAGTTTCCTACTTGTGAAGGCTATAGGGTGATCTATCTCACCTTTGCCCAGTTGCGTCAATACAACACCCAAAGCAATACAAGAGGCATCCACATGCACATGAAATTCTTTCTTCTAGTCGAAGACCACCAAAATTGGTGTAGTCACTATATTTTCCTTTCACACATCTAGACCGCTGAAACTCTTCATCCTAGCAGAATGTCACATCCTTCTTTACTAATTTTTCCATCGGAGTGGTTATCTATGCATAAGCTTTGATGAACTTTCTATACTAACCAATGTGCCTTGAAGTTGCTTGCAACGGCTTTACATTCTTTGGAGCTTCTAAATTGATAATCATTGCTATCTTCATAGAATCTACCATTAATCCCTACTTGCAGATCACATGAGCTAGCAATATCCCATAAGGCACGCAAAAAATACATTTCTTCAAATTTAGAGCAATTTGGTATTTGTGAAAAGTATCGAACATGAGGCGCAAACTTGCAACACGGTATTTTACCAACCCAAACACCATCCAATCATAAAAATACAATTCCAAGAATTTATGGATCAATTATTTGAATGTTGTAATTACAACTCTTGAAAAGATAATGGGCGTGTTCTTCAGCCTGAATGGCATCATTGTGTACTGGAAGAACCCATCAGTGAATGAATAATATTCATGCCTTCCAACATTCTCCAAGACTTCATCTGTAAATGGTGGGTGAAATGGGCCATGAACGCATGCATGATTGAGCTTCCTCAGGTCTACCCATATTCTGATTGAACCCTACTATTCCTTCTCTTGAACTACCATAGGGCTTACCGAATCAGATTTTTCTACTGGCTCAATAACTCAAGCTTCCAACATTTTGTCTAGATCTTTGTGCAACTTCTCCTTATACTTTGGATTCAGCTGGTAGGGTCTCTATTTTACAGGCTTCGTATCAAGATTTTGAGTGATTTTCATCACTCCCAGATCCCCTATTATTCCATTCATGTCCAAGAACTTGGTAGGAAAGAAGTCCTGGTATTCGCGTAACAGGTACACAACTCTATCGACTGTATCTTCATCCTAATAATATCATATCTTTGAAAACTTAAGCTATGTGTCAGATCCAATTTTTACCTGCTTAGTCTTTAAAGGTTTTGATATATTAGGGTTCTCTGCTTTAGGTCCTTCAACCTCGCTTTGTCCTTTAGTTTCTAGAATATTTATATTTCATGGATCTTCTTCCTTTTCTTCTGTAGTCACAGTAGCACTCTAGTGCATGGTGTAGTTATGTACTCTACTCTCGTTGAATCCATTCGACCTACTCTTCCAGTGTTCTGAGGATAGCGGCCTTAATTTCCTAAAGCAGTTCATCAATTCACTTGAATCCATCCTCAAAGCTTAAAGTTAATAAGAAGGTCTCCCTTAAGGTGTCCCATTTTTCCATCCCATGGTGTAGCTCTATTTCCAAATACCAATTCATCAAAATAGTATCTAAGGTGTGATAGAAGATGTGTACCCATTCGGATTGTAGCTCTTCTCCCTAGGATTTAGTCCACTGCACGAAGTTCTCGTGCAGATCATCCTTTCCGCTATATTTCTCATTCATCGAAGTATTAACATATCCAAATATTAGCTTCATAATCAGCTTGTATTCCTTCCAGTCAGTGAAGATTTCCTTATGTGTATCCCACCAACGAGTAAGCATAGCACATTGTGCTAATTCATGTTCTTGGAATTGATGCTCCTTAGGCACCTCCCATTAAAACTTATCGAAGAAGAGATTAACATCATTCAAACCATCATAATGCAATTTTTTTCCTACCTCTATAGATACGCATTGCAGTGATTTTATCATCATATTGCAACATAGTGTAGAGACTTTATGCAACCTATTCTACCAGTGTTCGAGCTTTTCATCTGAGTTTGAGTTACAGGAGTTGTCTCTATCACACGTGATCTACCCAAATTTAGTGGGATTGATCCAATCTTCATTGTGCACAGTAATCTTGTAGCTACGATCCAAATCATCGTCTTCCTCATAGTTGCAGATGGGTTTAGTGTAGCCCACTCCAACAGGGTCCAGTGGCACAATCACCCTAAGCACCTTCTTCTCAAATGTCATCCTTCGCTTCTTCAGATTGATCACCATGTACATATTGAAGGCCCAATAAATTCCTAGTAATTCAGGGTAAATATTGTTTCCATCCATGATTTTGATTACCACAAAGTCAGCTAATGCACTCGCTCCTTCAATATCCACTGTTACCCCATACAGGTGCCCCATAGGAATGATCTTATATTGATTGGCCATGCGTAGCTATGTAGGAGACCATTATAGCATAGTTCTCCCCATCCTTTCTCATGTCTTCTTTGGTAGTACGTTCACATCAGAACCCAAATCCAAGATGACTTGGTCTATTTTATACTCCCCGATCTACACAGTTAGCCTCATTTCGTAGTCTATTCACTTCTTGTGTTTACCTAGTTTCCTCACAACACGTTGTTCTGAAGGAATATTAATTTTTCCTATGCAATTTTCGATCATCTCCTAGAGCCCTTCTACTACCTTCTGATCTCTCAATAGATTCATATAGGTTTTCAAAAAAGTAGCTAACAACGAAGGATCCCCGTCCTGCACTTCACTATTTCCAACCAGTTTTTCCTGACTCGCCGATGTAAAAGCCTCAACAAAGTTATTCTTAGCTTCCATGTAAGTTTCCTTAGCTTGGTTGAGGTCAAACCTGACTTCCTTTTCAGCAGCCTTGCATAGCCATCATTCAGTTTTGGGCTGCTTTCCTTTATCTTCTCTTGGGGCCATACCACTGCGCGTTACGATATAGATGATATGATCCTCTTCACGAGGCTTCACCCTCATCATCTGAATATTCTGCGTAGGATGCTGGGTCTGCATCTTCTTTTCTTTCATACTTTCTATAAGTACAAGGCAATTTTTTTAACACAAGATCAAATTGTCTACAATATTGACAAGATGGATGCATTGGGTTCTAACAGTCATGCGCAAAATGTCTAGCTTCACCATAGTTATAACAAATAACTTGTCCACGAGCTATGCCAGTCCCTCCTCATCTTCCTCTTCTACGACATAGAACACTTTGCGAGCTACACCCATGCCCTGATCCTGAGGCTGATTTTCTGCCTGCATTCGATAGGAAGGGGTTTTATCCATCATTAATTCATAACTTCAACAATGGCACTCATCATGACCAACCGATTTGCAGAAATTTCAAAACAACTGCTGGGGGGTGTATACAAACATATGTAGTAGACAACAATTGTCTCTCAAATGTTGTCCTATAACCTGACAAATAGCGCACCATGACACTGCTCCTGTGCTCAGCCCAATGGTATTTTTTGGATTCACGGGAACAATCGCCCCCCTCCCCCCCCTTAATAAGATAATTTTGATAAAACAAGAAACAATCCTTATCGTGACCATCGCCCTTGCATTTCAAGCACCAAACTTCTGCATGAACTTCAGGCTGCGCTTCCTTTCCCTTCTTCAGGCTCTACAACTGTAGGTGCAGACTTGCGAGCTGCAATTGAATTTGTTGTACTCCAATGTTTGTATCTTGTACGTGCAAGGCTTCCAACCTCATCATGATCTCGAAAAATTCTACTTGCATTGCTATCTGTTGCGATAATAGTAATCTTAGGTGAGGAAACAATGAAGAAATGTACCAGTATTTGTGTTGTTCATCTATAATGTTCATATTATCCTACTAGATCAGGAATTTTAGATTTCAATTGAAATCCCCTAAGGATTCATTTACCCTTTGATGTATCTCCTTAAACTCCATGACAAACTGCACCTAAGACATAGGCTTCTTCAACTCACTATTCAATGGTTGCTGAGTCTTTTCCAACAACACACCAGGTTTGTCTTGACAGAAATTGATATACCAAGTCAGTGCCCTATCCTATAGCATTGTGACCAATTGTGCTTTCTTTATTTTATCATCAGCAATCTTCTACGCCATCCACACAAATTTTCAATGAACCAAAATTGTTCGGGGTCTTCACTACCTACACTTTTGAAGATCGGCATCTTCATTGCATTTTCCATGTCGAATAGTGGAGGCAAAGGACGAGGTGGACGTGAAGGTGTAGGTGTATGTAGTGGAGGTGGAAGTGGAGTGGATGGATGAGGTATCGGTGGGATACCTTGAATTACCAACTGGAATGCACTTTGCAATGTATTAAGAATAGTTCCTTCGTCATCGCTTGAAGAGGATCCAAATAGCAGACTATATTTAGAGCCCGATTCTTCATTCTTTCTGAAGGGTTTTCCATTTCACGTAGTACCAACCATCAAAATAATTGCATAACCCATTTTTCACAAAAAAAAATCTTGATACAAGTTTCCAGAGATTTAAATACTTACCTTGCAGTCCCTTGAAGATCCTACACTCTACTTCGCTATAGCCAATGTTCGTGTCAATTGTGAGCTCGGTGACGAATCCTCCTACGACATGATCAATCTAGTGATAAACAACTCACACAATGTTATTTTTTGAGGCTTCGAAGCACCTCACCAACACTGGAGTCCACACAATAGTACTGTCAAGCCTCCACGTACCCTGACTGTTTGCTAATCTAGATAGCCACTCATGTAGTTTGCAAGGGAATAAATAAATAAAACGATTATGTTTTGTCTGAGTGCAGGTATCAATTCAACCATTGTTCCTTGCATAATCACATATTTTTATTCTCCTGAGCTAGGAACACGTGTTCCTTTCGATCGAGCCACTTTTAGATTTATTTCTTAGTACAGAACCACTTATTTGACATCATACATTCCTCAGATAGATAACTCTACAAGCGATGGAACCATTTTTTGGGTTGATGGGAAATGACCGAGGTTTAGCTTTAACTACTCTAGCCAGCAAAACCATAAACTGTTGGCCCTTTGGGAAATGACCTACGTAGCACATGTCGTAGTCTCACCCGAAGTAGTATCGGGGGGTGCTAGAACTAGGTTTTCGCATCCAAAGGCCTTTGTCATGGTTTCATGATACCCTTATAGCTTAGATCTACCTTCCCGCAGATCTACTACTTTTGATAGACAACTATTACAAGTCTTACTAAACGACCTTTAGATATTTACAAAGTTATTTAACTATATTTATCATGCATGAAGATTACAGACCGACCAGTTTCGTGCAGTAAATATGCATTAATTCATAGTAAATAGATTACAGAGCGAAGATACGTAAAATTTGTAGAAGTAAATAGAAGAACACAAATGCATTAATTTTGGCCCAAAATAGTCTTTATTATATGTAAAAGTTCAGATACATACTTTTTATCCCTATGCACTCAGCTGTAGGTGCCCGCACACTCATCCTGTGGACTTACCAAGGTCTCCGCACACTCAGTTATAGGAGCCTTCCCCTTTCGCCTTAGTACAAGAAACAAAGCTTTCTTGCCTTAGAACCTTGTTGTTACAATGATTCTTCATAGAAAGTTTTTTTCTAGAATTTCTATGCCTCAACTACTTATAACATTTGCTTTATAATATCATGGTCTGTGAACCATGGGTGGGTCTCAAAAAAGCTATATCACCTACCCACCTAAGGGACTATAGCCCCTTTGACTCTACTTAGCTTCGTGCTTAGCTTTCCACATTTCACCGAGACTTTACCTTCCCTACAAAAGCATATTACAAAAATGACTCAAAAATCAACAAAATCGACCCCACGGACCCCATCCCAAGATATACAAATCAAATGTTCTCCACCCATCTTCATCCTATGTGATAATAGAGGTGCTATTAGTATTTTGAAAAATCATGTTAAGCACTCCAAGACCAACTATATTCCAAGGTATTACTTTCTATGAGAGCAAGTGCTTCAGAAAAAGGTTAAATTGGAGTATGTTCCCTCCAAAGAACAAGTTGTTGATATATTTACTAAACCTATTCCCAGAGAAGCATTTGAATATCTAAGAGAGAAACTAGGATTTGTCTTTTTCTCATTTTTCTATTAATCTAGTCTGGTCAGTTTGCAGGTGAAAATTCAGAAGGTTTCTTTCTGTATGCAGATTTCATGAGGTATAGTCATGTATATATGTGACTTTATTCATACATAGTCACAAATGTTTTTCTCTGATAGAAAAATAGTGGGATAGACTCAAGATCAACCTCTGACATGCTACTGAAGATTTTTCATGGTCTAGTGTTGATGGGCACAGTCTTCTAATATGGTATTGAGTTATGTTTTCTCATTGATATTTATCTAATTGATGAACATGCTTTGATGGATGAGTTGTTGACAATAAACAAGTAGCACAAGTTCGGGGGGAGCATTAGCCTTGCAGGATATAATGCATTGTTGGCATTATGGTTCTGAATTATGGTACTATTAAGATCTCTTGGTCTCAGTTATTAATGGCATGTATTTCATTTGATGTAAAGATCATGTGTAGACCTATGATGTAATATGATGTAGGAGCATCTGACCATGCTTAATCAAAATTCAAATTCAAAGCTATGAAAGAGGAAATGTGGAGAATCATTATAAATCGGGGTAAATTCTATTTAAACATAGCTAAATTGATGGAATTGATAAATCTCTAAAAGGCCTAATTAAATGTAATTATCTGCAATGTATGAGTACAGAAAAATTTAGAGGATTTGATTGAGCGATTATGGGAGAAATTCATCGATCGTAAACTATTCCTCCCTTTGTAATTTCCTATATTAAAGAGTCTGTGTTCTGTGAAAGATAGAAGGTAGAGTACACAATGTAGCCACAGGGAAATTTGTGAGTTAAGGCCATGAGGCCTTAGCCTGTAATCGAGTTCTATACATAATTGAAATATGAGTGTTATTATACATCTGCATGTAGTCTGGATTTTGTGTCTCTATGTAGGGGTTGCCTATAATTTAGAAGTATGCAATTTTAAAGGTTTATTGAATGACCGTCGATCACTATAAGGATCAATGGTGATCCAATGATAATATGATATCATAGAGTGACTTGTTGTATGGAGAAATGTGAGTGCCTTAGATAAAGTATGGTAGAGTTAAATGTGTGTGAAATATGAATTCCACCAATAAGTGACTACACGATAACTATTGGATTAGAGAACTGATCAACGGAGGAGAGGTGTTAAATCAAAACTAGAGTCGACTGAGCAGCATAGTAGAAATAGTCAAATTAGTCAGATCGACGGATAATATTGGTAGAAGAGGAATATGGAGGAAACATCATAGCTGTCTGATGGGAAAAGATCTACCATGATCGTAGGGAAACTTGCAAGAAAGGTACCTCAGCTAATGGACCTGAGAAAATCGTTTAAAGAGTTTAAGGTTCCGAAGGATCGGATCGTCCATTTAATGGTGATCAGACACATATCGAACTAGGAAATGCATGGGACTTAATTCGAAAAACGGATGCGATAAGGTTTTATACAACGGGCTTAAAACCTCGTTGAGTTCCGACCATCGAGACCATTCATTGGTTGAGTGATCAGACGGTAATCACGCTCGAATGTGCATATGGGTTAACACGTTGGGCAGACCCGATATGTTATCAAAGAGGGTTAACATTTATTTGGGTTCCGGTCTTAAATGGCCATAAAAGGACCGACGGTGATTGGTCGGGTTTCTTTGTGATTTCGTTGATTATTTGCTTCCGATGTATACGTGGGCCCATAACCCACAAGTCCATGTGGATTTATGTAAATATGTAGCTTTGTTGTATCAAAGTAGCTGAGTTGTCATCATTTTGGTATCAGAGCAGAAGAAGATTCTGCGTGAAGTATGAATATATTGCAGATTTGCCAATGTTAGTCTTAATAATTTTTGTGCAAAGTAACAACAGAGGAAGGTGAGAAGATTTGCAGTAGCCTAGAGCAAGGAGTTCTCATATGGTTCCAGAGAAGAGAACCAGAAATATGCTGAAAGACTAAGCTCATAGGACAGAAGCTTGGTGAGGTATCGTGTAGCAAGAAAGAGACTTGTTACTGCAGAGGTTTTGTTGCAGCTCATGAATGTTGTTATGAAAGATCATCAAGGCAATTCCATAGAGGATGTGTGTAGAATTGATAAGGGATGGAGAAGCATATGACCAGGAGGTCATAAATTCTTGTGCCTAGGGAGTTTGATGTAGGAGCATCTGACCACGCTTAATCAAAATTCAAATTCAAAGATGTGAAAGAGTAAACATAGACAATCATTATAAACAGGGAAAAGTTATGTTTAACCAGAGCTAAATTGATGTAATTGATAAGTCTTGAGAAGGCTTAATTAAATGTAATTATCTGCCATGTATGCATATAAAGAGATTTAGAGGATTTGGTTAAGCGATTGTGGGAGAAATTCATGGATCATAAATGATTCCTACCTTTGTCATTTCATATATAAGAGAGTCTGTGTTGTTTGAAAGATAGGAGGTAGAGTACACAATGTAGCCGCAGGGAAATTTGTGAGTTAAGGATGTGAGGCCTTAGCCTGTAATCGAGTTCTGTACATAATTGAAATATGAGTGTTATTATACATTTGCATGTAGTCTGGATTTTGTGTGTCTGTGTATTGGTTAGCTATAATTTAGATGTATGCAATGTTACAGGTTTATTGATCGACCATCGATCACTGTAAGGATCGATGGTGATCCAATGATAATACGATATCATAGAGTGAGTTGTTGTATGCAGAAATGTGAGTGCCTTAGATAAAGTATGGCAGATTTGAATGTGTGTTAAATACGAATTCCACCAATGATAGACTACATGATAACCTTTGGATTAGAGAAATGATCAACAGAGGAGAGGTGTTCAATCGAAACTACAGTCGATTGAGAAGCTCAGTGGAAACTACCGGATCAGTTAGATCGACAAATAATAATGGTGAAAGAAGAATCTGGAGGAAACATCATAGCCATCCGATGGGAAAAGATCCATGGTGATCATGTGGAAACTTGCAAGCAAGTTACCTCAGCTAACAGACCCAAGAAAATCATTTAAAAGATTTTAAGGTTCCGAAGGATCGGACCGTCCATGTAATGGTGATCGGATGCATATCGCATTGGTGAATGCATGGGACTTAATTAGAAAAATAGACGTGATAAGGTTTTATATAATGGGCTTAAAAACTTATTGAGTTCCAACCATTGAGATTGTTCATTGGTTGAGTGATCGGATAGTAGTCGCACTTGAATGTGTGTACGGGTTAACACACTGAGCGGACTTGATATGTTATCAAAGAGGGTTAACATTTATTTAGGTTTTGGTCTTAAACGACCATACAAGGATTGACAGTAAGTGGACAAGTTTCTTTGTGATTCCGTTGAATATTTACTTTTGATGTATACGTGGGCCCGTAAACCACAGGTCCACGTGGTTTTATGTAAAGATGCAGCTTTGCCGTATCAAAGCAGCTAAGTTGTCATCATAATAATTGTGATATTCAGTCATGTATGGACTTTTGAGGACATGTCAAATATGTAATCCCACTTAGTTGGGTGGTTGTGTCAAACATGTATCCCCACTTGGTTGGGTGATTGATGTAAGTATGATTCCTTGGTGATAGGAAGGTCATACTTAGTTGAGCTATAGAGTCATGTTCCTTTATTTGAAAATGTTTCTGAAGATTCAGCATGTGCTCAGGCAAAGCATGGACAATATGGTGTAAATCAGTTCTAAAGGGGGGGCTTTGGTCTACCCTTTGCTCCTAATGTTAAAGGGGAAGAGTATCTTGGTGTTTGAATAATGGTTATTTGATGTATCTAACATGTTTCTATAGGTGAGGTGATAAACACCAACATGGTTTCCATCAAGTACAAAGGGGGATCTTGTTGCCATTATGGTGCATGTGTTTTCCTCAATGAAAATTCACTTGTTACAAAACAAGTATATGGTAACTATATGAATCTATAGGTTAATTCATAGGTGCCAAAGTGATGGAACAAAATAACAAAATGATGGGACAAAGCTTTACATATTAGAATCAGAAGTTTGTTAAAGGTGAATATTTGAAGATCTATATGCAAGTTCGTCAAGGCAAAGTTATGTATACACGGGGGTAAAAAGAAGAAAAATCACATATATTCTGGCACACTAATTTAAGAATACCAAGGGTCCTTACCATTGTATTAACCTACAATATGGAGTGCATTAATGGTTACTTGATCCCGTCCAAGATTACCATCGGCACTAGTGTAGTTTTGACTCATGGTATTGGCTAAGGATCTAGCTATATAATGAGATGAAGATCAAAGTTCTAAGTGTGCATGTGAAAGGGTGTTTTATGAACACTTCAATTTAAAGTATATTTGTATCGTAAGGGCCGTAGTTGACACATATCAAAAATAATTATGCACTAATGAATACAATTAAGGCTCAGGATAATGAGACCTAAACTGATTTTCCATTGTATTATCTACTCATATATTGACTAGATCTAAGTATTGATGCATGTTTTTATCTCTGAATATTATGATATGGGTCTTCTGAAGTTCTGAAGAGCTGCATAATTTTAGGTCAAAATTTGCATATCTGTACACATGATGGTCTAGGTTAAGTCATGTATACAAGCATGTTTGTTTCTTCAAATTCGTGTACATAAAGGAAGGGTTTATGTTCATAAATGATGGATCAACCTATTTAGTATTTCTCTATCTCTGTAGTTCGTTAACGATGTCCTCATGTTGATCTGGGTTGAGTGATAATATCTGAAGTAGAATTGATTCAATGATGAAGTTGAGTTTGGCTACATGTTGATTGGTTGAAAAGATTATTGATGTTGCTAACTATACGAGGGTTCTGTAAGCTAACATAATATTTCAGAATAACTCTGGTCAACTCTGTGTCTGATTCAAAATTATAAATTTTTAGTATATTGAGATCTATATGTAGGTTGCTCTATAGGAAAGCTCGTATACACACAGGTTGTCTTAAGTGAACTAGCACATACATGTTGACATATGAATGATTAGGGTTGCAGTTGATTCTATGTGTTGATGTAGTATTTTAAGTTCAGTTATGTGTTCTGGTTATAGTGATCTCATTGTTCAGTTTAAATTAAGTTGGTGTTTTCTTCAGTTGATCTACAAGTTGTGATGTATTAGAGGAGTTGGATGCAGTGTCAAAATTTATGAAACGTGGTCCACTGATGCCTTCAGTGAGGAAGTCGACGGTTCCTGCCAATAGTAGATGGTAAATAGATCAGCGGATCAGAGCTCCCTACCAATAGGAGTTGGAGAACGAGTGATGTTTGTAGGCTTTAGCAGGTGGGTGCTAGTGTATTGGCATGAGTTTGCACTAGCACGAGAATGTAATAGGTTTTTGATATTAAGAAAATTGAAGATTGAGATGACAACAACAATGGTTTTCTCCCACATTGGGTTTCCACCTTAAATCTTGATGTTCATGTGTGTTTCTTATGTGTCATAGTTTATTTTGTTCTTACTACACTTGCTTACTTCTTATCAAATTCCTGATAAATCTCTTACATTATGGTTTAAGTTTAACAGATAAAGGGTTAGTTGTTTTACAAGTTTACTAAGCATACACTAGTTTCTTTTACAACAGTCGCATATATACATGAGTTGGGTTCAGTAAAGTCATGTACATATTTGAGGAAATAAAATTATTATTGGGATTTTTTAAAATATTGATTCACTTTCCTTAACCTGGGGAGGTGGTGATTTGGTGAAAGTAGGTTCCAAAGTGGTTTTGTTACCAATTCCATTAGGAATTGTAGATTTTTTGGTACATCACATTCATGAATTTATTATCCATGTGACTATTTTAATCCTACTTAAAGGTGTTATATTTTCCCATAGCTCTTGTTTAATACTTGATAAACTGAATCTTGGTTTTCACCATAAATTAATAATTTAAATCGCACTCAAAATTAGGGAATTTACTATTGATATAGGAGCTTTTGGACCAAAAAGAATAGTATCTCCAATCATGACCCCTCTGGGATGCAGAAAATACATCTTACTCAGTATTTTTCCCAACATAGAGTTGTGTGTCTAGATATATCATGTACAACAGAAGTTATACATACATCATTGTGTGGAGCAAGAAGTGTGGAACAAACATGCGATGAGACAAAAATGTGAATGAAATATGGACCTCTTTGCACAATAGAGTTCTTCTACACTTCGACAAATATGCCTAATTTGAAACATATCTAGAAATATGAAAAGATATTCAAAAATATGAAGATAACCATAATTTACACTTCAAATATAACCAATAATATAGTATATGTCAATTTGTAACTAAAATATTATCGATAAAAAGGTTTAATTATAAAATATATATCAATTAATAATAATTCTAATGGAAAGGCATTATCGAGTATGGAGATAGCTTCCACTCTACAAAAATATTTATCTAAAAATAATCAATTAAATAGCATAGAGGTAGGGACTATGCTATATCACAGTTATTCCCCTTGTTTAATCAAGTATATTAAATAAGATTATAAATATTTAGTTTATAATTTTAAATTGTAGAAAACACTTTATTACATCTCATAGCATTGTTTATTGATTCTTTTCCCCAAAAATGTTGAGTAAAGATTCATCTATGAACTTCGCATTGAGTCTTTGTCCCATTTTATGAACACTTAAATATTTATTAAAAATTTACTTGTCATCACGTATAGGGGATGTGTCAAAGGTTATTATAAATAGGTCAAAGGAGTCTCAAATATATTTATTTTCATTTTTGAATGGGAGGTTATGTAAATGTTTTTAATATCAACCAATGTAGATCCATCTTAACTCTAGAACCATCTTGTGTCGAAAGAGATCAACTCCTTTTAGTTGCAAACCTCCCTTTAGAGTGCAAAACTTGAGGAGAGGTTTGCATCTTGAATGATTTGATCTCTCTTGATGGATGATAAATCCAAAGTTAACACGGTGCCATGGTGCTTCCAGTAGTAAGCAACAATATGAAATTATTACATAATCATCATCATCATCATTATATATATATATATATATATATATATATATATATATATATATATATATATATATCGATTTGAGATGAACATGATTCATTGAAATTTAAATCATTGTGAATCCAAATAATAATGAAGTAAAAATAATGTTTCCTGATGAAAAAATTGAATAGTAAAAAAATGAAATTATTAAGATGTTGAATCATTCTCGATATAGTGGAGAAGTATAAATGCCAATCTATCTTCTTTAACTTTTAGTATATATATAGTTTTCTTAGTTTACTGAGAATATAGAGAAAATTATTGAGAAGTATATTTCAAAACCTACATGATAAAAAAATTGAACAAAAATAAACGAACAATGATGAATGATGAAAATGTATATTAATATCAATATATGTGCACATAAATTAATGAGTTGATTTCAATGTACATGTTAATTTCTAGTTATATATAGTAACACATATAATTGTGGATTTCAATGTGCATGTCAACTTTTATTTTTATTTATGTTCAAATTCTAACACATTGATTTAATGTACATGTCAATATCTAGATACATATATTTAGAAATTATGGAAAATGTACTCTAAAGCCCATGCTTATACATTTAAATCAAGTTTTCTTATAGTTCGAAAGATTTGTTGACTTGTAGGTCTATGACTTTTTTTTATTGTCAAAGAGATAAATCATATTTTTAGACACTAATAGATTATCTAGCATTGATGTACCTTGGTAGAATTGTGACTACAAATGATATTTGTTTTCCTTGTCACTCTCTCTACACGTATATTCCATTGTTTTTAATCTATACAACCTACTTGATCATGTTAGCAAATTATGTTTAGAAAATAGTGACAAATTTTTAATTGTAATTCCTCTTGACATGTTCA
The DNA here is from genome assembly GCA_031772625.1 of Pinus tabuliformis. Lineage (NCBI taxonomy): Eukaryota > Viridiplantae > Streptophyta > Pinopsida > Pinales > Pinaceae > Pinus > Pinus tabuliformis. The sequence goes on from CM062808.1 coordinate 965,803,642, forward strand.
AACTACATCAAATGGTTTGCGTAAGTAGACACCACTTATGTTTCTTCATAGTATTCAATCAATGCATGTATAGTGGAATTAGTACGTTAATTTTAGTGTATATGTCAATTTATGTTACTATATTCATAGGGATATCCTCTTAGTATGATGTAGCTCCAAGTTGTTAATTTTATAGTTATATTTGAATCTATCTTACTTAGATGATTGATTCAGTATCTCAATAGCTTCATTAACATGTTATGATAGTGTTATATGTTCAAAAACAACAATTTTGTATATTCAACATGAACATGTAAGCATTGGTTTGTACAAATGGTTTCTTCTCTCATTGTTTCTTTAATACATTTTTCATTGAAGCCAAAAACAAATTAAGCTTTAATACATTTTTCATTGAAGCCAAAAACAAATTAAGAGTCTAAATTTGTTTATTTTTAATTTCAATTTATTCCTTTTCAATTACACCTTATTATTCTAACATCTATATCTAGTATACCAATTACTATATTCTTATTTTTTATTACCCTAAATATTATTCTTAAATTTATTCCATTATATTTATTTTTTTCTATATTTTTAATTTTACATAATTCTATATAATTTTATTTAGTTATATATATATTCCCTTATTTATATTATTTTACATATTTCCATATTCTTCTCTTTATTTTTAATTTATATTATATCTTTATTCTATATTTGTCTTTTATTTTTCTAGTTTTTACTTCTCAAGTAATTTACTACTTTATATAATTTATTAATTTATATATTATTATTATTATTATTATTATTATTATAATATATATATATATATATATATATATATATATATATAATTTTTTTTAATATTATATTTATATTTTATCCTTGATTTTTTTTTTTTACTAGTTTTTCTATTCTTCATACTAGTTATCCTTCTATTTTTATTCTTTACATCTTACTATCTTTATATTTTTATTTTATTATTTGAATTCTTTATAATTTATTATTCATATCATTATGTATCATGATATTCTAAATGCTAATATTTATTGGTGATAATCTTCATGAAATTTTAAAGAAAAGATTATTTTCAGGTTAATCATGTTAAAATTGGTACTCTTGATTGGGGTGTTAATGTTTATGAGACGATGGCTTTTGGGGCAGTGCTCGCCACCTCCCAATTGTAAGAAACATTTAAAGCTTGGAGGGGCATGTCCTTCCCTGCATGTTCTGACATGTGGATTAATAGTTGTTTTTTTCCATTTATTATTGGAATTATGAATGTTTTGTAGCTCGTCGGAGGAAGCTGAAGAGCATGCACTAGTTGGTCCTCAGCCTCCCTTTGTTGCCTTTGTGTCAATACTGATTTTATGATGAGTTTGGTGCTTCGAAATGGAAGTGTATTTGAGACAAAAGGTTGGTAGGCGTATTGGGTGCTATGTAACATCTCTCTTGCTGTTTGGGACTGCTTATGGTTGCGGGTATTTAGGCTATGTTTTAGGATGTTGAGGTTGTCAAACACTTTCTTTTGTGTGAATTATTTGTCCTCTATACAGTGTTCTTTTTTTTGTTAGTATTTCAAAAACTTGCAGCTTAGGTATGCTCTGTTACAACTAGTGTATATGTCTAGTATAGTTCAACTCTTGGTATCTATTAGAGGTCAAAGGATCTTTTTTTTCTTTTTGTGTAATCATCTGCTTAGTCTTTGTCAATAGGGTGCTCTAAAGCAATAAGATTCATTTGTAATGAAAATTTGAGGGCTATTAAGGATGAGTTATATTAGAACTGTCTCGATTTGCATCATATATTAATGTTACATTGCCTTGTCTATGCGTAGTACATGGGTTGTGGTGTTATATTTGAGTATATTTTGATGTATCATGGGATTAGGATGTGGGATGTATGCTGAGGGTGGTGATTCCTCTGTCGTTTCTTTTGAAAATTTAGAAAAGTTTGAAACAAATGCATGGAGGTATGGGGATGATATAATTGGTTTAATGTTAGGTCTTAAAAGTAGTTCATCTAGTCCCTTCTCCTATTTCTTTGTAGGTGGCAAGATATTCAATGGATGCTCCAAATGTACCCCCAAAGAGGAAATTATGCCTCCATGAAAAGGATTTTATTGTTGGCTAGGCAGAGGTGACAACACCCTTTAGGGGAAGTGATGGGAAATAATTTCATCCCATGATTCTGCAACTACCTACTTTAATGTTGTTATGTTAGAGATGAGAAAGGAAATTAGTAAGTTAGAGACTCAAGTAGGGATTAAGAAACAATATCATTTCAACTCAGAATGCCATGAGGATATTTTGGAATGGGTTCCTGACCCTGGACACACCAAGGGCAGGAAAAAGCAATACTTGAATCTAATTTCTCTGCACTAGAAAATGAAAACATTGTTGGGCCTGGTGCTCAAAGACAATTAAGTGGAAATATGCATTGTCCTCGCTTGCCTATAATACATCAAACACATGGTCATAAACCAAAGCTTTTTTTTGGAGATGATCGATTCATTTTTGGAACACATGGAGGACCATGTTGTGTGTGAGTCTAACAATGGCAAGCTTATGGACCCTTTGTGTTCTAGTACGTGAATGTTGGCCAAAATTTTCTCCTCTGAGAATTATTAGAGTTTTAGAGGGTCGGAAGTTTTTGTTAACATCTCTACAGATGGTCTCAGATATGTGCCAATGGATTCAATTTTCATTCAATGGAGCTTTAAACCTTTAGTGGGTTATTTGGAAAACTAGTAGACATATACATTTATATTGATATTAATGATGTAGATCTATGCATTGGTTTTAATTTAATATATAAATTGTGCACTATAAAATATAGGCTAACATATTAACTTAACATAAAATCCGAGAAAAATAAAATAAATAATGAAGTTTTAATTTTGTATATCTTTGTTTTTTTCTTTATTTTTATTCTTACTTAAATCTATCTTATATGTTTTATGTTTTTATAATTTTGTTTGTAAACACTTTTCTTTTCTTTCCCTTTATTCTCTTTTTCCTAAGTCATTCTATGACTTTACTCCTTGTTTTCTTTTATTACTTTTTTCACTTTTCACTCATTTACTACTTTTACCTTATCCTTATTTAGTTTATTATTACTCCATATTTTATTATTACTGGCCATCTTTGTACATTATTATTTGTTTTCCTCCATTATAAGAATTATGCATTCTAAAATATAAAATAACATATTAATTTAAAATAAAAACCAAAAAACAAAATGTTAAATTTCAATCTAAATATTTTGTTTTTCTTACTTTTTTATTCTATAATTTATATTATGATGTTTTCCAATTCTCTCTTTATATATTTTTCTATTCATTCCATCCATTTTTTAACATACTCTATAACTTTATTCTATATTTTGTTTTGCCTTCCTATCTTTATTTCTCAGATATTCTCTCTACTTATTATTATTTTATATTATTGTTTTATCCGTTAATATCTTTTTATGAGGCTTATACTTCTTTATTGTCATTTTTTTATATTTTACCTTTATTATTCTTCATATTTTAAATGCCAAGTTTATTAACATATAGTATTTATTTAGTAGTAAATAAAACATTCTTTAACTAGTAGACAATATGCTTATATTAAGTATTTTTCAATTCTTCATTATTGTCTTAGAAATTATGCACTCAAAAATATATGCTAACATATTAGCTTACATTAAAACGGAAAAAAACATGTTAAATTTCTATATCATTCATTTTACTTTTTTATTAGAATATTTTAGAGAAGCACCCGAGGGAGAAAATCTAATTCAGCGAGCAGAGTGAGAGTGAGATTATTGATATTTTATAATACTTATGTGTTTGTGTGTTTCTTATGATAGCAAAAATTGTTTTTTCAATTAGCAAATATGTTATTTTTATTTTAAGCACACACATAAACTCTATGTTAAAAACATTAGGAATTACACATCTCCACCCTACTTAGTGTAGTATCATTGAGATAATTTTTTTATATATAACTATGCCAAGACACCAGTAATCTCGTTTAAAAGAAAGGTTTTGATTCAATTTAGCTCCTATATTATGTAATGTAGGACAATATCTTTCAAATATCTAATCAACAAGTTAGCTTCCAACTGAGGTAGATAACTAATTGAGTTGATTGTAGTTATAGAAGAGTAAAAAAAAAAGTGTAATAGTTTTTGTAGAGTTCACCAAATACGTTAATATCTATTGTTGTAGAAAATGCATTGGAATAATATGCCAATGGTTCTATAATAGAGTAAAAACCTTAATTATATGAAATATTTCACAATAATATAACCATTCAACCAAATATATGATGAAACCAAGAAATCTCTATGATTAATATATATGTATAACATAATTGTTGGGCCTTAGAATTGGTATGACTTGTCCCCTTGTTTCTTTAGTTAATAATTAGTTTTTCAAGCTTCTTGAGTTTAGATCATAATAATTTAGAAGCTAGAAGTTCTAGAAAGAAGCTAATGACAACTTAATATTCTACCTTATTAATAAGTTAATTTGAATACCAAAGAAGTCATTAATTCACAATTTGGGTTAATATATGCACATGAAATATTTGATGGATGATTGTTGTTCCCTAAATCGCTGAAGAGAAACCAAGTTGTGAAGAAACCGTTGGGCTAATTGTGACGTGTTGATCAAGGATTCATGCCCATGTGCATGAGATAGTCGAAGAAATGATACAATCTATTATTTCGAAAGTATGATGGAGATTTTACAGTTTAAAATAAGCATCTTGAGAATATTCCAATTCTCAGGATAGCTTTACTATTCTAGCATCAGAATTATGTTGTAATATATAAATGCAATTAAACTCGAGTAAAATAGATTATTATGATTATTCTCGCCAATTGTAAAAGGTGACTGAAAAGTAGATTGTCTTAAGGTTTTTACAGACCTTTTTGTAATTCACTATTGATATCAATGAAGACTCAGGTGGTTCGGTTTTAATCTAGCATATTGAGTTTCCTCCAAGATGGTTAAATTCTAAAGACCGTGGGCCTAGTCCTAGAATGATCATTGTCTTCTTTGTACCATTATTTCTTGTTACTTTCATCTTTGAATGTTTTGTGTTCCTTGTGTGAATTTCCAGATTTACTATTCAATTGTGTGAATTTCCAAATTTACTCTTCAGTTGTGTGAATTTCCATTTACTAAGTTTTACTGTCAATGTTTGCAAGAAATTATAGTAGTTAGCGACTAGAGAGAATTTCCTTTAAAGCATCATACTTCATTCTTGATTTTCACAGTAGAGTAAGGATTGTTGGTTTCATAGAATTTAATGCCTTTCTGGTAGATGCATCTTAATCTGTTTATCGTAGTTATCACTTCCCAAGAAATAGTTGAGTTGTTTCATGATTTTTGCATAAGAACACAATGATTTATTCATGTCTTTAGTTTGATAAGATCATGTATTCTTCTAGTAGATCATTCTGAATGTTCCTTTTTAGCTTTTGCCTCATGTTAGGCTTATGTATATCCAAGTAATTTAAGCACTATCCTTCCACTGGCTATGCTGACAACCCTATAATAAGAAGACGAAATCCCAGGTTAATAATTTAATGTATAGAGGATTAAGATGATTCTTTAAGAACAACTTAGTACCCAACATTTTGGCATCATTGTTGGGGAGGTTGTCAAAGAAGTAATAGACTTTATCTTTGAAGGGTCGGATTTTTAAGACATAAGGTAACAATCTATGCACACACTAAGTAAAATACTTGTGCCAACTCCCACCCTTAGTTGATGCATTTAAATTATGTAGGTGTGTATGACTAAGAAGAATTTTAGAAACCAGGAAACTATAGAACAAAAACCTATACCAAAAACTGCAAAAACCCAAGGTGAGGTTGGGCTTGGAAGATCGACCTTTATAGATGAAACCATTCATAAATATGAATCTCAAGCATCAGTAGGTCCCCAAACAATATCTAGGAAGGGCTCTACCATTGCCCCTCGAGTAGCAGAATCATCAATTGCACCTCACACTGAGATTCACGATAAGTTAGAACGATTTTAGCAAAGTCTTCAAGATACACCTATGAAATGCCTCGGCCTTTCTAATCAATATGAGGGGAACTATTGTAGTTTAAAACAAGGGAGGGAGAAACAAGCGGTGCAAAGTCACGACCTGCTAAAACAGATCCACAATCTTCTAAATTAGGACACCTTAAAACCACTGTTGCAGGAAAAGAACCCGAAATCCCTAATTTGAGCAATTTTGTAAGGCCCACTTGAGCATCAAGCACTAGCCAAAATCCCCCTTCTTAGATAATACCTCCTGATCACAAAATCCCATAAATATATTGGCAAATTTTCGACCAAAAGGTGAATGTGAGGTCACAAATGCAGACCTTGACCATAGAATATCCTATGGTTGATCCATTGGATAATGCTCCAATGGAAGCCATTCCATCCCAACTTTTCATGGAATGAATTTCAAAGATCCTGATGCATTCTTGTTTGAATTCGATGTCCTATGTAGAGGTTATGATTATACTATTGACCCTCAGAAATTGATATTGTTTCCTTCTACCTTGAAGGGAGTAGCATTACGTTGGTTTATGGGATTAGGAGGAGGTACTATAGATTTCTGAGATGCAATGAAAAAGGCTTTTCCTACTAAATATCTAGATTATTTTTTTATCTAGGGACTTAAACAAAGAAATCTTTAAAATGATTGAAAAATATAGTGACACCTTAGAGGAGTACATTGAGAGATTTCAGTATAACTTACAGAGATCACCTTAAACCACTCTATCAAAGGGCATGCTAAATGAATGGATAGAGACACTCAATCTAATGGGGAAAGGTGATATTTACAAAGAATAATATGGTGTTAATATTAAACTGTGAAGTGCTTGCAAGGAAGCTCATACACCAGATCTAGAATTTGAAACTATTTTACCAGAACCAGCAAAACTCCAGGTGGGGGCATAACTCGAGTAGAGATTGGTAACCTTTTAGAAGATTTTAAAACTGATACCTTGGGCACATTAACTACATAGTTGTATTTTTTACAAGCCAAGAAGAAACAAGATGAAGCAGATTAGGCTTTGTACATTTTGTGTCCTCGTCGTCAGAAGAAGCACAACTGAATCTAATTCTCACTAGATACGATCGAAACATGTGCTATTTGCACCAAAGATCATTCAACAGAATGATGTCCATCACTCCTAGGATTAAAAGTTATATTCAAATAAGTTGAGGAAGATCTAGAACCAACATACATTATGACACAAAGACGATAATGGTAGGACCTCCCTTCAGGTATGATGCATGATCCATCTTTGTTTTATTTTGGATAGTATGTTCAACAATAGATTCCTTGATCAACATGGGAAGGACAACCACCTTTTAATTCCACTTGGAAATCCCAACCCTATGCTACACCTCTCTAGCCAAATCATCCATTTTTTGGGCCTGTATGTGAACAAAAATAGTATTCGACCCCTTCAAGGCAAAATCCAACCAATAATCCATATTCTTCACAGTGGACCAATTCATTTTCACAAAACTCAATCTGGACTCAAAACTTCAAGCATCTTGCAGGACCAACCAATCCACCTATTAGAATGCTACCCTAGTCACAACCATCATTTCAAGCCCCATTTCAATTATCCATGAACTCCCAACCCCCAATACACCCACAATTACCTGCTCAGCTGAATCCCAATCTTAACAATAGACCTGTTCAATATTAAGAAATTGTTGAATGTTCAGATCATGAAATAAACCGCCTTGAATGTAATGAATTATGGCTAAGATCTAGATGAGTTATCTTCCTAGAAGGTAACATAACTAATCAAGAATGGGAATATATGAAGGAGTAGCCCTTAGTAGAACATACATCTCCAATTGTAATTATTTCATAATAGAACCAGCCAAGGGACTGACCAAGCAACAAGATTCTGACAAGATTATAGCTGCTTCTCCCCCATTCCCTGAGAGACTCGTAGTAATTAAACCAACCATTCATTTTGATTTTGATCTTGTAGGGGAATTAAAAAAATTATGTATAGTTTTTTTCTCCTTGAGGCTATAGGAGACATTCCAATTAATGCTAAAACGATTAAATAGTTATGTGGAAGAAATGTTGGGAGGAAACCTAAATATCTACCTACAATCCATGTTGTAGGGACATTATCTAACCTCTTCTTATGAAATCAGATAGCTTTCAAGTATGATGACCCTTTTAATCCAGTAGTACCCATCAAAATTCATGGTCACAACATCCCAAATACCTTGTTGGACTCAAGAGAAGCTATAAATATTTTAACTCTAGAAACTTGTCGTATTATGGGTATCTGAATTTTGAAGCTAATTTCCACCTTATTGGAATTAGCTAAAAAGTTGGTAGTTAAGCCAGAATGTGCTCTGGAAGACATTATCATCTTTGTGGATTCCTGGGAATGCCTGGTAGAATTTTTGGTTATTATTCCATGGAATAGATTGGATGAGCACCCTATGACATTAGGAATGCCATGGTTGGTAACAAAAGATGCATATGTAGGATGTTAGACATGTAATATGACAATTACAAAAATAAATGCCATCAAAAACCTTATCTTATATCCACCTGCTAAACCCAACCCACTTATATGAAACTATCAACTATTCTACCACAAATACGAAAAGGGGAATCTGTGTTCCCCTCTTACCTTGGAAGAAGACCTTGTATTTAAAATTCAGACTGAAGGTGATATAATTAATGGCTTTATTAACAACCCTTCTACCATGGGGAATCTAATATGTCAAATGTTGAAAGCTCTACTCGATAACAAGGCCCAGGAAGATCCGCTAGAGAGTTTAAATAATGACCATATACCTACTATTGTTGTCCATAATAGCATTCCAATTGAAATTGAACCTGGTAAAACCCTAAATATTAATGCCAATATGGATGATAAACAACAAGGAAAATTAATTCATATTCTTTAGAGATATAAAAAGACTTTTTCCTGGGAATATTTTGATATGAAGGGCATTGATTCACAATTATGTACTCATCACATTTACCTAGAAAAAGATTCCCATGATATTCGGTAGCCCGAAAGAAGACTAAATCCACATCTCAGGGATGTAACAAAACAAGAATTACAAAAATGGTTGTATGTCAATTTCATGTATCCTATTTCGGATAGCCAATGGGTTTCTCCATTAGTTTTCATCCCTAAGAAAAATGGGAAGTGGAGAATTTTTGTAGATTACAGGGAACTAAACAAGGCTACCTAGAAATTCCATTTTCCCCTTCCATTTGTAGACCAAGTCCTTGAAACTCTTAATCCTTCATAGATTGTTTTAGTGGTTATAACCAAATTTAAATTGCTCCCAAAGATCAAGACAAGACCAAATTTACCTGCCCATGGTGAAGGTTTGAATATAAAGTTTGACCCTTTGGAATGTGTAATGCCCCAACCACTTTCCAGAGGGTGATTTTGAGTATCTTTTTTGATTTGATTAATGAAGGACTTGAGTTGTATATGGATGACTTTACACTATATGGTAATGAATTTGTTCAGGCCTTAAAGAATTTGGAAAAAGTACTTGAATGGTGCATTGCTACTAGATTATGCCTTAGCCATGAAAAATTCATATCATGATGACTGAAGGTGTAGTTATGGGACATTACATTTCTATTGTAGGTATTCAAGTAGATCCATCGAATATTGAGGTAATTCTTATGTTGCATACTCGTCATACACCAATGGAGGTACATAGTTTCTTGGTTATGTTGGATACTACCACATATTTATAATAGATTTTTCAAAGATAGCTGCACCATTTTATGTTTTAATGGGAAATGTCAAATTTGAATGGACTGAAAAATGTGATGTTTCTTTTGCAGAACTTAAAAATGTAGTTTCAACAGCCCCTATGTTATGAGGGTCAAACTAGAATTTTCCTTTCCATATTTCATTAGATGCGTTAGACATGGCGATAGGAGCTATCCTCGAGCAGGAGAAAGAAAAGAAACCTTACACCATATACTATATCAATGAAAATCTTAAACTAGTAGAACTAAATTATACTGTGATAGAGAAAGCATATTTATCTGTTGTATATTCTATTAATAAATTATGTCATTACATAACATGATATTGATTTTTTTTGTACACTGATCATTCTACTATTAGATACTTAGCAAAAAAACCTATTACTAATGGCCAAATAACTCGATGGTTGTTGTTTTTACAGGAGTTTGATATTACTATAAAATATTGTATAGGAAAAGAAAATCTCATTCTAGATTTCTTTTCCGTAGTGCCTAAAATAGTTGAGCCATCATGAGCATATGATCAATTCCCAAACGAGCACCTATTTATAGTAACACTCAGGAGACTGTGGTAGGCTAATGTGGCTAACTAACTAGTAGCAGGTAAACTACCAGTGCATTTTCCACCCCGAGATAGGAAACTTATAGTCCAACATAGTGCATGATTTTCATGGATAGGTGGATACCTCTTTCACATAGGATCTAACTCTCATGTTCGCAGATTCATCAGACAGGATGAGATTTATGACATTCTCAAGGCCTATCATGATGAACCCTATGGTGGGAATTTCGTTGATGGTAGGACTGGGTATAACGTACTCCAAATGGGCCATTATTGGCTCACAGTAATCGAATATGGAAAAAATTATCTCCAGAGTTGCGATAACTGCCAGAGAATGGGTTTTCCCATTTAAGCCAACGATATGCCTCTCCAACCGCAACTTGTAATAGAGCCCTTTGAAAGATGGGCATTGGATTTTGTAGGCCCTTTCAATCCACCATTGAATCAAAAGGTGTACATCTTAGTTTGCACAGATTACGTGACTAAGTGGGTAGAAGCAGTATCTCTTCTGAAAGCTACAGAAGAAGTAGACATTAGCTTCCTATTTGAACTTTTCGTGTGATACAGATTGTTGAGAGAAATAATAAGAGATGGGGGGTCACAATTCACTGCTGATAAGATCTCTGCCACCTTGCAGAACTGCCACATTAAGCATAGAGTTACTTCTCCTTACCACCCTTAATCAAATGGATGGGTAGAAAGTACTAACAAGGTTCTTGAGGAAATTCTAACCAAAATGATATCTGCAAACCACAGAAATTAGTTAGCTAAACTCCTAGAGGACTTGTGCGCTTATCAGACAACATGACGAAACACCACTGGTCATTCATAATACCACCTTGTTTTTAGTAAGCAACCCATATTTCCTATTGAATTGAAGATAAAGACTCTCAAAATTGTGAAATAAGTTAGACAGTACTTCACAGAAGCACAAAAACAATGTTTACAATATCTTAATGAGTTCGATGAAGTACTTCTATCAACCTTGTAGAAATTTTGAATAATAAACACATATTCAATAAAGATTATCTTGATCATGCACTATTGCGGAATACATGCACAATACATAAGCTCCTGTACTTTGAGCATCAATTTAGCAGCATCAAAAACAATGAAACATCAATAGCATGCACACATTAACACAGTATGTAACCAGGGTGTCGAGCGATAAAAAGGTGTCATTTTAACTCCTAATTACCTTCACATTAATTATCAACCCAAGGACAACATTTTATTTCAAGAGTGTACTCAGTCTAAGTCGGCTATTTACTCAAGAGTAATGTTTTGTAGTATAGTGCTTAAAATGCAAAAGTAAATGAAAGCTGGAAACAAAATCTAATTGGAACAGCAAGAAACTGAAATGTTCTAAACTAAATCATTCACTCAAACAACCATCAATCGAGGATACAGTAGCAATAACTCATTCCTCTGGATATTGATGCAATTGAAATCAAACCGGAACAAGACAATCAATCTGGGAATGAGGAAGCAATAACCAATGTTCTCTACAGTTGACAGTCCTGCTTTAAAGCAATCAAAAGGAAATCGAAATTGAACTAAAGCTGCCATTGAAAGTAAACTAGGAAAACTCTTTAAAAGCAAACTATTGCAATTAATCAAAAGAAATGAACAACAAAGTAAATGGGTAGCAAACTGTAATTAAAGGAATCTGAACAACAAAATCTAATTAATGGAAATCAACAACAAAATACCTTGAAGCCTAAATCATTCATTCGGAAAAATAAGCAATGTATCAGTCAAGGGTTTGACAGTAATAGCCCATCCCTTTGGAAACTGATGGAAAGGAAACTAGAGCATGGACCACGGGTCTGGGAGCTAGGCAGTAAATTCCAAGGCTCACTACAGCCACAGATCGTCTCTCACACCAAAATAAAGATAATGCGAATAACAGGAAATGGAACAGCATATTAAATATGAATGTAAAACAATCCAAATCAAGCATGCAACACAATTATCATTAAAAGGGACAGTAATCCGAGCTTTGATACAATATGCATGAATCATAACTATAAAGTAACAACAAGTGTAATGGAACAACAATCCCAAATAAACAACAGTCACAATTTAAGAATACATCATACAGTTGTACCGATTTAGGAACGTACAACGCGGTTAATCTGTAATCGAATGACAATCTGTAAGGAACAGCAATGTTATATCAATTATCAACAGGAACAACAATGCGATACAAAGTTAAAATGATATCATAGCATTCCTGTTGCAGACAACGATAGTATCCAATCAAGTATATCTAATAGCACTGATATGTAAAACAGTAAAGTGCGTCAGATTACTGAATAGAGTAAAAGAAAGAGATCAAACCACACATGAAGCATAAAGATATAATACAACAGCAACGTACTCCACTAGAGGCTGGGCCCTTAGCCGCCAGTGGATGCTGCTGGGTTACTTCAAGATCAAAGATGGAATGGCAACTAGATTTATATTAAAATATCAAAGCAAAGTTACAGTGGATTACAACAAGAAATCTCTCAATCTCTTAGCCATTGTCCATTCTCTTTGCCATCCTCAATTCTGAATCTCTAATTCATCCTCAATTCCATCATTCGAATCCCTCCTCCATCTCTGATCTCTGTTTTCATTTAAATAGAGAGAGATCAGAGAGCAGTTACAATAGAGATAACTACAACATGATTTCTATTAAAAAATTGGATTGTTTCCAACCAATTGATAAACAAGAAGATATATTTCCATCCAACTTTCAATAAGAGCAAGACGAATTTGGCTTTGCAACTGAGATTTGGAGGACGGCCGTAACAACAAATCTGAGAAAATCGTGCTCAAAGAACCTTGCGTTTCTCTCAATACAAGCCAAATTTGGGTTAAAGTTAATTGGGTCTGTTCTGGACAAAACCCATGTTCCAGATTTTCCAGATTCTGCTTCATTTGCTCAGAATCTCAACCGCAAAACCGTCACTTCTTATTCCAGCGAATTTCTGAGTTGGCACTTTTAATGATCAAATCTTCAATCTGGAAATTATCTTGGAGGCTAAAAATGGTGAATAATGTTACAACTGATTTATTAAAACTATCATTGATAAAATCATGCATAATCATCAATTTATTAGAAATAAAGGAGAATAAATAATATTCATTCATAGAAGCATAAATCATCATAAAATGGATTTATATAATAAATTATAATAAATGACATGATGAAGAATAGTAGAAATGGGTGGAATAAGTGTTCAAAAGTGATAATAATAATGGCATATTAACGACCCAACATACCCCCACACTCAATATGTTGCATGTCCTCATGCAACCCAAAGACAAAAACCCATGTGTTAACCAAGCAATAAAAAATATGTTCATCTCAGCTCATGAAATGGATAGAACAAATGAATTCTTCCTTAATTAATGAATATTCACTTTTAGTAATCTTGATGAAGGCATAACAATTTTTACATTGACATTCAACTATATGTATATATGAAGTTGCAACAAAATATGATATAAGTAACAACAAACTTCATTAACCATTTTCTCAAAAACTACAAACTAGCTTTTGTTGAAATTTGGCAAGTAAATTTATAATATATGAATGCCTTTATGATCCAAAAATCAGACTATTTTGATGCATGGATCATGAGATATAAACAAAATGGTTGTAGGTGAGAGTGCATGATTTCTGAAATTTTATGAACCAATTTATCTTGAAATTATCTAGGTATGTGTATTTTAATAATATGTCTATGTTTCCTAGAGATCACAAGAATTGAGTTCATAGTTTTAAAAATATTATAGAAATCAATTTCTACACTGAAATTGTATGCCTTAAATGAGAAAGAAAATAGAAAACATCCATCATGCGTAGCAATTCCTCCCCCTCTCTGAAAAATTAGCATGCCCTCATGCAATGCTAGAAAACAAATAGAGGTGGTTGCTACCAACTGTTGAATTCTATGCTTGGTGTAAAACAACATGGAAGAAGGGAGGTGTTGAGAAGGAATAAGAATAGCAATGGATGATAAAGAATAGGAATAACATGGTTATAAGAAAGAAATGAATGAAAGCAACACTCCCCCAAACTGAAAGATGATATGTCGTTGAAAAATGGGAAGAAAAATGGGAAGTGGTACAGATGTGGAGCAAAGGATGATAAATAATGCTCAAAATGGATTTTTATGAAATTCTCCTAAATTTGTAATAAATCAGAAGATTATGTGATTTTACCTCCAAAAATGTGGAATGACATATATGGACTGGCATTTGTTGAAGCTGATGTAGGCAAAGTTGGTACTGTAAGTGATACAAAAGGTGGAATCCAGGTAAGCACATGTCTGAAGAATTGTTCATGTTCGCGAGCCTCTTCTGTTAAGTGCAATAGTGTGGTCATGCTATGAATAGAATTCTGCCCATACTTATTGTTCTCCTGTAAACAAAGCACTATTTTGCATACAATGTTCTTGAATCCATAGTGTTAGCTTTAAATAGAAATAGATAAGATGCATGCAAAACTTTCAGTCAGAAAAACTTTTGTCAAATCAACAAGTTATGGCAGGATGTAGTAATCATCGTGCATGCAATCCCATAATGTATACATTCCCCTCTCTAATTGAAAAAGGGATTTCATGACCATAAAGCCTATGAAAGGTGTTAGGCTAATGGTAAGGCAAGGGAATGAACAATATAGCAGTAGAGTACACATATCAATGATAGGACGATGAGAGTTATGGTTATAATGAGAGCAGAGTGTGTAAAGATAGTTATGAATAAGAGATAGGACACTTTGAATTGATGATAAGTGATGAAAAAGAGAAAAAGAACAACAATATGCCAAAAAGATGCTTTATTGATAGTATGCTAGCTGAAAATGATGCGATTGATCATAAAACAATTTCTCATGCATAAAGGTTCAAAACAGGGAAAAAGTTAAGGAAATAACTTCTCTGATAAAAAGAAAAAAATAAGAAAAGGGTATTATAATAATAATTGACGATAAGAGCCCACGGGGCTTTGGATTGACGGTGAATGGGTGGGCTGTTAAGGCACTCCTTGCGATAGGTCACTGGTTCAATTCCCCGTGGGTACTTAGTTTAGTCTTAACCTAGAAAAAAAAAAAATTGACGATAAGATATAACTTCAATACCATAAGCAGAGCCGATGCTGCCAGCAGGCGTCCATAGCCTCGGCAGGGTTTCTTTTTAACCCACATGAGCCAGGATCCTCAATTTATAAATGGAGAGTTACAGTGTTGTTCTACAGAAGAGATCAGTGTGCTGGCGTGGTAACCAGATAACCACACTGCCATTCACTGGGATGTAGCAAAAGTGATCAGGCCGGCTCGTGATGAGACATCCTGTTCCAAGGATAATATGGCTATCCAATGGATCATAACCCTGGTGTGGTGGCCATAATGGGAATGTCACTTTCTTACAACCTTATGAACATGGTAGGCTGGCTCGTAATGAGACCCCCTATCCTCTATCTGCGAACAAAATTTTGTTGTTATTACACATTTTTATGATAAAAAGAGGGAGGCTCAATACTCTTTAAGAGCAAGGATGGTGGAAGAAGTTGAACATGTCAATAGAAAAAAAAATATACCCATAATCTCATTTATTATAGACAGAGAAGATTATAACCAGGGAGGATGGAACCAGCATGGTATTAAGATGATTAATCAATATCATGTACAGCAGAAAACAATGTAGTAAATTAATATATAAATAATTGTGTCCCTTTTGAAAAAAATCTATCATCAAGGAGCTATCCTGTTAAAGATCATAACGTGAATGATATTAACTCGCTTCAAAAGAATCCATAATTCTTGTCCTCATAAAAGTAGTGTACTTCATGCCATAAAATGGAATCAATAAAATGTGGTTGAGATGAATTAGGAATAATCCCACAAGAGGAAGGAAGGGTTGCTCTCGAAAATATTCCCACAATGTTGCTTTTTTCAAGGAACAACAAAAACACTCAAAAAGAAAGTGGTGTTCTATGTAGGGAAAAACAAAGAAAATGCATGTGAAAAAGTGTTGTTCCTTAAAAGGAACAAAAAAAATGTGAAAATGTTGTTCCTTTGAAAAGGAACAAAAAAAATGTGAAAGTGTTCTTCCTTCAGAAAGGAACAACAAAAATGTGAAAGTGCAGAAGTGTTGTTCCATTCAGAAAGGAACAGTAAAAAGTAAAAGTGCAGAAGTGTTGTTCCATTCGGAAAGGAACAACAAAAAGTGAAAGTGTAGAAGTGTTGTTCCATTCGGAAAGGAACAACAAAAAGTGAAAGTGCAGAAGTGTTGTTCCATTCGGAAAGGAACAACAAAAAGTGAAAGTGCAGAAGTGTTGTTCCATTCGGAAAGGAACAACAAAAAGTGAAAAAGGAACAGCAAAATGAGTCGTGGAAAAGGAACGACAAAATGAACCGTGAAAAAGGAACAGCAAAATGAATTGTTGACCAAAAAGGTGTTGTTCCTTTAGAAAAGGAACAGTAAAACGAAATTGCCGTCCCTTTGAAAAAGGAACAGTAGAAACGACAAAAGTGCACACAAACGTTGTTCCTTCAGAAAAGGAACAACAAAATGCACAAGCATGAAATGTAGGCACGCAAAGAATGAATTAGCTGTTTACTGTATTGATGCTGAGGATGGGTCACAGTTTGAATGAAGCAACACCTGAAACATAAAATATAAGAAATATCAGAAAAGAAACAACGTTTTATTTAAAAACAATATATAAATAACTAAATTAAGTTAGAACAACTATGATGTTATGTCAAAAAAAATGATCTCTTTGAAAAATGTTTTGGCAGCAGTGATAAGACATGAATCTTCAAATTGAAATCAATTCTTTATTTGTTCTATTATGAATCCGTTGGATAATTAGTTGGATGAAATTCCTTTGTTTTATTAAAATTTGTTTCAAGAATCACTTGTCCATAAATTGACCTTCTTTTTCTCCTAGGACCTGCAAAAAACGAGTGTCTACCTGCAATAAAACATTAAATCATGGAGAAAGAGAGGTGATCGGGCTCTCCTAATCTAAGAATTATGGAAAAAACAACAAGTAGTTACTCTGTATAACAAATCCATTGAGAAAATAACAAAGTAAAATTTATCTGTCACTTGCGGGAGAGTAGTGGCCAATCATGCTAACCTGCAGTGTTTTAATCACAACTTCTTTGTTTTTCGTCGAAATTGAGTGATTCCAAAGACAAATGAGAGATAACTCAAAGGGTTATCTCTAGTAGCAACAGGTTTTAAAAATTCAATGCTATGATATGTCAAATTTGTTTAGAACAACCTGCATAATAGAGTCATTTTCGATTACCCAATCTAGACCAACGATTGATATTTCAAGCATAGATTCTTCGTTTGATGTCGGATTAAAATGATTCAAATTGGAAATGAAAGTAGATTCATTTATTTATCTCCAATATGAATAGGTTTTTAAGAAAGAAGAATTGATAGGTCAAATACTGTAAGGAACAGCCAGAAAGACATAGTTTTAAGGGTGCTGATTTACGATAGACAGTCAGTATTTTGATCATAACTTCCCCATACCATATCAAAAATGAGTGATTCAAATTGCATTGTAAACTATATTCATAGGGGAATCTACCATAGTAACAGATTTTTTTTAAAATTCAAAAATTTATGCCTCCAAAAACTGATTGTCCCAATTCTGTTCCTGAGCTGCCCACTAGACACCCTGTCAATGTTTTGTTTCTAACTTTTTTGTTTCAAATCCAAATTGAGTGGTTCAAATTGGGTTAGAAATTAGACATCAAGGGAAACCTAGGGTAGAAACAAGTTTTAAAAATATTCACTTTTGGTCCCTCAAATCATGATTGTCCCGACTGTTTTTCCAGAAATCTCATCAAGCCCGAAAGCCAAAAAAATGATATTCAACCATTTTTTCATATTGATGATAAAAGTGAATATAAGTGTTTGTAGAACTATTATTTCCATTATAAGACATCTACATACACAAATGAATTAAAAAATTATCACCGATGTTGATTTCCATAGCATGTTGCAACAAAAAACAACTAGCTTTACAAAAATAAAAATAAAAAAGATGTGTTCGTTTTATTTGTTTATTTATTTTATTTTCTCCACTATCCTAATCTTATTTGAGAATCGAATATGTTTATGTATAAGAGTATTTCCAGTGGAACCATTTTAGAATTAAGGTTTTACGTATGCACATACCCAAATCTGGAAAATGCATGTTGATAAAAATTAGGGTATGAGAAGCCAACTTCCCTTGAAAAGATGGTATAAAAAATTGTTGAAGTATGGAGTGATGATGCAAACACGTGATGGAGTGAAACCAATCTTCAATATAGCCGTTACTTTCTTGATTTCCCATCATACCATGAAGTTCTTGAGCTTTCAGAATGGTTTGTTGGTGCAACCTACAAGAAACTTCATTTTCTTCCATAGCTTCTACAATCTTTGAATTTGAAACATTCTGAATCTCATTATAAGTTTTCTCTAATGGCGCATGTGAGATAGAATGGGTGGGAAGGGTGGGTAAATTTGGCAGTTCAACATTGTAAGCATGTTGTACTGGTTTATTGTGGTGAGGGTGTGAAATTAGTTGAACAGGAAATTCAAAAGTAGAAATGTCGGTCAGTTTCTTACCATAACAGAAGATGTTCTTCATGTGTTCCTTCGAAGCTCCTTCTTCCAATGTTCCTGTCAATTAGTTAGTGAAATGGGTGGTTCTTACATCACCACTTGAGTGAGATCATGTGATTCATTTTTAAAAATTTCTATTTTTTTTCTAGTAATTCCCACAAAAATTCAAACATCTATTTCTACCAGCCAAAAATTAACAAATCTACTGGAAAGCGGTCGGGGGAGTAGCGTTGTTCCATGCTCCGTACGCAGGTTCTTACCTTCCATTTTTAATACCCAATTCTCTCCTAGCAGGAACTCATCAGATTCACACTACTCTTTAGAAATGGCTACACTCTCTTCGGCAACGGTGCCAAAATGTCGAGCAATAAAAAGGTGTCTTTTTAACTACTAATTACCTTGACATTAATTATCAACCCAGGGACGAATTTTATTTCAAGAGTGTACTCAGCCTGAGGCAGCTATTTACTCAAGAGTAATGTTTTGTAGTATAGTGCTTAAAATGAAAAAGTAAATGAAAGCTGGAAACAAAATCTAATTGGAACAGTAAGAAACTGAAATGTTCTAAACTAAATCATTCACTCAAACAACCATCAATCGAGGATACAGTAGCAATAACTCATTCCTCTGGATATTGATGCAATTGAAATCAAGCCGGAACAAGACAATCAATTTGGGAACGACGAAGCAATAACCAATGTTCTCTACAGTTGACAGTCCTCCTTTAAAGCAATCAAAAGGAAATCGAAATTGAACTAAAGTTATCATTGAAAGTAAACTAGGAAAACTTCTTTAAAAGCAAACTATTGCAATTAATCAACAGAAATGAACAAAAAAGTAAATGGGTGGCAAACTGTAATTAAAGGAATCTGAACAACAAACTCTAATTAATGGAAATCAACAACAAAATACCTTGAAGCCTAAATCATTCATTTGGAAAAATAAACAATGTATCAGTCAAGGGTTTGACAGCAATAGTCCATCCCTTTGGAAACTGATGGAAAGGAAATTAGAGCATGGACCACGGGTCTGGGAGATAGGCAGTAAATGCCAAGGCTCACTACAGCCACAGATCGTCTCTCACACCAAAATAACGATAATGCGAATAATAGGAAATGGAACAACAGATTAGATATGAATGTACAACAATTCAAATCAAGCACGCAACACACTTATCATTAAAAGGGACAGTAATCCGAGCTTCGATACAATATGCATGAATCATAACTATAAAGTAACAGCAAGTGTAATAGAACAGCGATCCCGAATAAACAACGGTCACAATTTAAGAATACATCATAAGT
The DNA here is from genome assembly GCA_031772625.1 of Pinus tabuliformis. NCBI lineage: Eukaryota > Viridiplantae > Streptophyta > Pinopsida > Pinales > Pinaceae > Pinus > Pinus tabuliformis. The sequence continues at coordinate 965,823,914 of CM062808.1, forward strand.
TGTACCGATTTAGGAACATACAACGTGGTTAATCTATAATCGAATGACAATCTGTAAGGAACAACAATGTTATATCAATTATCAACAGGAACAGTAATGCGATACAAAGTTAAAATGATAACATAGCATTCCCGTTGCAGATAACGATAGTATCCAATCAAGTATATCTAATAGTGCTGATATGTAAAACAGTAAAGTGCGTCAGATTACTGAACAGAGTAAAAGAAAGATATCAAACCACACATGAATCATAAAGATATAATACAGCAGCAGCGTAATCCACCAGAGGCTGGGCCCTTAGCCGTCAGCGGATGCTGCTGGGTTACTTCAAGATCAAAGATGGAATAGCAACTAGATTTATATTAAAATATCAAAGCAGAGTTACAGTGGATTACAACAAGAAATCTCTCAATCTCTCAGCCATTTTCCATTCTCTCTGCCATCCTCAATTCTGAATCTCTAATTCATCCTCAATTCCATCATTCGAATCCCTCCTCCATCTCTGATCTCTGTTTTCATTTAAATAGAGAGAGATCAGAGAGCAGTTACAATAGAGATAACTACAACATGATTTCTATTACAAAATTGGATTGTTTCCAACCAATTGATAAACAAGAAGATATATTTCCATCCAGCTTTCAACAAGAGCAAGATGAATTTGGCTTTGCAACTGAGATTTGGAGGACGACCGCAACAACAAATCTGAGAAAATCGTGCTCAAAGAACCCTGAGTTTCTCTCAGTACAAGCCAAATTTGGGCAAACCGTTCTTTAATAAATTTAATTGGGTCCGTTCTGGACAAAAACCATGTTCTGAATTTTCCAGATTCTGCTTCATTTGTTCAAAATCGCAACCGCAAAACTGTCACTTCTTATTCCAGTGAATTTCTGAGTTGGCACTTTTAATGATCAAATCTTCAATCTGGAAATTATCTTGGAGGCTAAAAATGGTGAATAATATTACAACTGATTTATTAAAACTATCATTGATAAAATCATGCATAATCATCAATTTATTAGAAATAAAGGAGAATAAATAATATTCATTCATAGAAGCATAAATCATCATAAAATGGATTGATATAATAAATTATAATAAATGACATGATGAAGAATAGTAGAAATGGGTGGAATAAGTGTTCAAAAGTGATAATAATAATGGCATATCAACGGCCTAACACAGGGGAAAGCTTACAACTGAAAACCCCACACTATCTGTATATTAATGATTGAGAACATGTAACATTACATAGTACAATACTCCTCACAAGTATCCAGCACTATCTCCACCTGTTACACACAAACCAGCTCAGATCTGATCAATCACTGCTCAAATCTCCTCCACTGCTTTGCCTGCCTCCAATGCACAACCCTGCAAGAGAATGAATGATGAATGGCTGATCCAAACTCCTATTTACCTTGGCTAATCCAAAATCACGTGAGCACAAGCTATAATTTCCTTGGTATTGGCCCACACTGTGTAGTCCTCATTGGCATTACTCAATCCATGCACGTGAAAAATCTCATGCATAATTGATAGTCACAACTCACCCTTTCACTTACCTCTAACACCTGTCTGTCTTGAACTGTCCATGCACTGAGTTAACTGATATATTCTTTAGTTTCTTTATGAGTTAATAATTAGTGAAATAATTAATATTTAATTCACACAACTCATCACTAGTGTATTCTTTAGTTAGACTAAATACAACTAGTTCAACTAAGTCAAACTGAACACAACTCCATCAACTCCACAGAACTCACATGCATGAGTTCTAACTGAAGTCCTCCATGCAATAGCTCAACTAACACATAAGAAACCACGTGATTCCTTTTGTTAGCTACATGTGCCACATCCATAGCTCGAACTAAAGTGCTCCAAGAGAATAAGATAATGTTTAGAGTCCAAATATTACTAGGGGCTAATAATATTTGACTGTTTCTATTTTTAGCCGGGCAGTCTAAAAATAGACTCTGATCACTCCTCTGTGAACCAAAAATAGAAGTCCATCTATTTTTCCCAACATGACAAATCATCCATAAAAAACATCCTGCAACTCATAGACCATGATCCATATGTCTAAAAATAGACATAGTCTAAAAATAGACTTTGCACCAAAAATAGCCTGCGGACCCACTTAGTGAAGGCGACTCCTTTCCACTAAGCTCCATCATCTTATTGCATTTCCAACACTCGCTCTCAACAAGATATGGATTATCTGCAACCCCTATCCTGCATGCAACACATTTGCCCGGTCCACTTGCTCCAATGACACTTGGAACAAAAACACTCCCAACTGACCACTCTGTTGGGCTAGGAACATACTCTGATGTTGAAGCTCTACCTGCTGCTAACAAGTGCTCCCTCTCTGACATCTGCGCTACTGCAACATCTCCATGCATCTCACACCATTGCACACCTCTCTATGCCACCTAGCATTGTGCAAAACACTTGTGCCTCTCGCATTGTTGCAGCCTGCTAGCTATGCGCTGTCCTGCGATTCCCTACACTGTCGCTCTCTCTGCCGCTCCATCCACATCTGCCTCTACCCAATTAGTCCATTCCTGCTACTCCACATCGGGGCTCCTGTAGCAAGGTCTCATCTAAGAGGATGGGTACCTCAAGGATCCTGCCCCTCCTCCTTGGGACGATCAATCCACATCACCCCACCTCCTACCTAGAGGTATGGCTGCATGCGATCCCTCTACCCACCTGGCTCAAAGTTTTCCCCTATTGGAGGTCTCTGCATGAGTAGATGTCTCTACTTGATCTCCTCTCAGCTTCCTTTGTTGTGGCTACTCCACAACCTCCTGAAGCTGCTGCACATATTGTGGTTCCTCCATAATTGTCTGAGACTTCTTCTAGCTCTACATGTTGAGAGGTAATATACGCTCCCTCTCAACCACCAAGTCTCCATCAGTTGCCTCGCTGCTTAAGGCTTTGCATGCATCTTGAACCTCAAGAGCATATAGGTTCTTGACCCATGAACTAATCTGCTTCACCTATCTAGTGATGATGTGTCTAAGGAAAACCTTTCCCTTACTGAAGACTACATCATAGCCTCTATCTTCCAACATTGCGATCGACACCAAGTTTCTCTTCAATCCTGGTACATACTTGACATCGGTCAAGGTAAGGTGAGCTCGATGCTCCCTCTGAAAAATAACCATGCCTACACCTGAGACACTATACTTATCATCATTACCCATCGCTATGAGTATCTGGAGATCTTTCTCCTCCAAAGTACTGAACAAACTTTTGTCACCGGTCATGTGGAAAGAAGCTCCACTGTCAAGAAACCAACCACTTCCCACCATGGATGAAACCATGCATGCGAAGAGTGTGAAGTCCAACTCAAAATGTGAAGCAAGTGAGGCTGCCTCACCTTCAGATCCTTCCCCGGATCCCTTCTTGGATTTCTTCTTTGGGCAATTAGTAGTATAATGGCCCAACTCATGACAACAAAAGAATCTCACCTTCGACTTGTCAACCTTCTTCCCATCATTGGAAGAACTAGATTCGGAAAGAGAACCCTTCTCCTTCCCCTTCCTCACCTTACTCACTAATGCACAGTTCTCCTCATCATGCATGCATGAAGAATTGTCTCTGGTGCTCCGTCTGATCTCCTCCTTCACAAGATCCGACCAAAGCCTCTCCCATCCTGGCAATTTCTCCCGACCATTGACAAAGTCTTGATAGGAATGCCAACTCTTCGGAAGACCAAGGAGAGCCAAGCTCACCAAGTCCTCATCATCAACAGTCACCCCCACACTTCCCAGCTCATCCTAGCACTGGGTGAACTTCGTGAGATACTGGGGCATACTGTCTCCATTCTCACACTTAATGTTTCTGAGCTTATCCTTGAGTGCCAACTTCCTCTGGTTGCTCTTGCTTTGGACTAGATCTGTCAACGCTTTCCACATCAAGTATGGAGAAGCCTTTCCATGCAGGCTGGACACAATGTCATCCTTCATGCCCTCCAACAGAATCCTTCGACACTTTGCTATCTTCTTTTGCCAAACCACAGCTTTAGCAGCATCAGTAGATTTTGGGACCTCAGCGTCTATGAAATCCTTCAACCCATTATCATCTAACACCGCCTCCATCCTGCATTTCCATGCAATATAGTTTGAGCTTCCTTCAAGAGCATACTCCAATCGCAATCCGTTGAAAGACATTTCAACTTTGGCACCATGAAAACACTGCTGCAAATTCAAATTCCACCAGCTCTAAACTCAAACGCCTCCGATCTAAGATTTGTGAGAACAAAGTATTTCTTGTATAGAGATTGACTGTATGGTCTTTTACCAGATATCTAACCTTTGGATCCAGAGGCTACCTGGCCCGATTACAGACTCTACCTGAAGAAATAAGATGTAAACACTTTCTGAATAGTAGATCTGATGATCAAAAGCTCTGATACCATGTAGAAATTTTGAATAATATGACACTTATTCACAGAGATTATCCCGATTATACACAATTGCGGAATACATGCATAATACATAACCTCCTCTACGTTGATCATCAATTTAGTAGCATTAAAAACAATGAAACATCAATTGCATGCACACATTAACATAGTATGTAACCCAAGGAAAGAATACAGTTGAAAACCCCACACTATCTGTATATTAATGATTGAGAACATGTAACAATACATAGTACAATACTCCTCAAAAGTACTCAATAATATCTCCACCTCTTACACACAAAACTAGCTCAGATATGAACAAGTCACAGGTTCAAATGTCCTCCGCTGCTTTGCCTGCCTCCACTACGCAATCTGCAAGAGAATGAATGATGAATGGCTGATCCAAAATCACATGAGCACAAGCTATAATTTCCTTGGTATTGGCCCACACTGTGCAGTCCTCATTGGCATTACTCAATCCATGCATGTGCAAAATCTCATGCACAACTGATAGTCACAACTCACCCTTTCACTTACCTCTAACACCTGTCTCTGTTGAACTGTCCATGCACTGAGTTAATTGATGTATTCTTTAGTTGCTTTATGAGTTAATAATTAGTGAATTAATTAATATTTAATTCACACAACTCATCACTAGTGTATTCTTTAGTTAGACTAAATACAGCTAGTTCAACTAAGTCAAACTGAACACAACTCCATCAACTCCACATCCAACTCCACAGAACTCACATGCATGAGTTCTAACTGAAGTCCTCCATGCAATAGCTCAACTAACACATAAGAAACCACGTGATTCCTTTTGTTATCTGCGTGTGCCACATCCGTAGCTCGAACTGAAGTGCTCCAAGAGAATAAGATAATGTTTAGAGTCCAAATATTACTAAGGGCTAATAATATTTGACTGTTTCTATTTTTAGCCTGCGAGTCTAAAAATAGACTCTGATCACTCCGCTATGAACCAAAAATAGAAGTCCATATATTTTTCCCAACATGACCAATCATCCATAAACAGCATCCTGCAACTCATAGACCATGATCCATATGTCTAAAAATAGACATAGTCTAAAAATAGACTTTGCGCCAAAAATAACTTGTGGGCCCACTTAGTGAAGGTGACTCCTTTCCACTAATCTCCATCATCTTGTTGCATTTTCAACAAACCTTGCAACGTACAATGGTTATTGAACAGAAAAGTGCCAAGTGGGATGATTGCCTCATTAAAAAAAGATGTTTCAGAAAGGGAATTGGGCATTATTGTATGACTCCATATTTCAAGATTTTATGGGAAAACTTCAAGCAAGACGGCTAGGACCCTACGAAATTACTAAATTCTAGGACAATGGTACAGCGACCTTAAACACTATTGGCGGTTTTAGCATCTCTCGGTAATGAACATTTAATACCCATGTATCGTTGGCCGCTCACAAGAGTCTTTTTGGCATTAGATAAGTAATGATTTGATTTTCCATGTTGTAGTTGACTAAGGAGGTAACCACACACCTACATCTACTTGAATTTGTGAAAAATATTTTCATGTTGTACATAATGTATAATATTTTTGAAATTTATGGCCTGTATATATATATATATATAAGTTTTTTTCTTAAATAATAAACTAAGGGAAAAAGGAGTTTATGTTCTTTTATAATAGCCTATTGATCCCATTTGTCACAGTTGTTTTTCCCTTGCTCACAACCATTGTTTGCTTTTATAACAGCGCGTTGTTCCAATTTGCTACAGTTGTTGTTCCCTTTGGTGACAATTGTTGTTCTATCACTATTTTTCCCTTGGTGACAGTCGTTCTTCCATTTTTTAACAGCTTGTTGTTCACATTTGTCACAGTTGATGTTCCCTTTGGTCACTGTTTTTATTTCGTCACTATCATTCCCTTGGTCACAACCTATGTCGCCTTTTATAATAGTTGTTGTTCCGTTTGGACACAATTGTTGTTACATTATTTATAGCTATTTTTTCCTTATGACTAACACTTCCTCCCAACCATTACCTTACGAGAATATTTTATTTGATTTTGGAAACTATATCAATTTAGAAATCATGATATTCTAATAACATAAATTGTTCATGATACATCACCTTAATTACCACCAAGGGATTTTTTTTTCCTTTTCTCCTTATATTCTGGTGACCTCCTTAACAAGAAAAGTTGTGGGAAGAAAATAGAGACTTAAAGAGGTAATTGTTACAATAATTTTTATGCCACCCCTAACTCTTAAGGAGTTGATGAGCCACCCCATTCACTGATATTTCATCATGATGAAAAGAGAAAAACTATAAAAACAAAGAAATGAGAAAAGATGTTCGCCAAAAGAATAGGAGGTCTCATCACAAGTCGACCTACCATGATCATAGGACTTAATAAAGCGACATTTCCATTGTGGTCACCAAGCTATAGTAATTGTCTTTGATGTTTTAATTAAAGGACACGAGGTCTTATCATGAGCCAACTTGTTTGCTTCATTAATATTTGGTGAATGAAATTGCTATTAACTAGTTACCACACCAAAACAATGGCCTTTTGAGGAATTTTTAGCAAAATAGAGTCATGATTTTTTAGTAGAATGGGATATTGGCATATCAATGGGTTAAAAGGAAACCCTGTCGAGGATATGAATGCCTGTTGGAAGTAGAGGCTATACATGTGGTATTAAAGTATATTTGAAATCAACCTATAAATATATTGCCATTTTGACTTCCTTTTTTAATAAATAAGGGAGAAATCACCAAACTATTATGGAAATTTGTCACAAAATTAAGGTGGCAATTCAAGCACGTATGAACAACTATCGATCCTCATATATCAAGAGTGTACTTTTAGAATATTTTTCTATGTCTATTTCTAATTTATTTTCTCTTGAACAGTAATCTTGTGGTGCAACTTAATTTTAACCATGATTAAAGTCTTTTCCATGCTTCTAACTCTGAACAGATCATGTTTTGTCAGCATATCTTGGCATTTAATATGCCTTATCACTAGGCCGTATGACCTTGTCTGATTTGATGATTACCCATTATGGTAATTAATTTATTGATATGTTGTTGATTCACCATATCATTGAAGGTCACGGTCCACCTTTACTTTTATGGGGGGGGGCGGGGATCACACATTTGACGACAATGCTTAATCATCATAGTAATTCCACCTGCATGTGTTGTATTTAAGTAATCATTGAATGTTGCTCTTTTTTTTCATTTTCCGGCTAAATCTATGTTGAATGCAAACTCATATTACTTGTTGAGAAACAACAAATATGGGTGGCCGATTGATTCGTAGCGAACTAATCCAATTACGAATATCTAAATAATCAAAAGTATTATAGAGTGGGTGGGTTTGATCGAGTATTTTTCCCGATTACCAGGATTCGATAATTCAATCACTTTGGAATTTTTACAAAATTTGAACAATGTAAAAACTACAGTAAAGGGAAAGCATGTACCATTTAATGAAGCAATATTTTCAGAGGTTATAGGCCTCCTCATCAAAGGTATAAAATGGATTGATAAACATAATGCGTTGCAGAGCACAACATTGTTGTTCACAGATCCCAGAGAAGTGTTGATTCGAAAAGGCAAGGGATATCAACCTGCTTCCTTTCAAAAACCTTGGAAGGAATTAACAAAAGTAGTACAAATTTATATTACTTATGATGGTCAATACGATGTGGTTAGGCCTAGACATCTGAAGCTGATGGTGACACTTAAGCAGAAGGTAACTATAAATTTACCCTTATTTTTAAATTCACTCCTACATGAGACTACTATTAGAATTGGTAAATCTAAAGACCAGGTTTCAGTAGTAAGCCACCACTACCTTATAAAATTGATAGTCATCAGAGAATTGAACCAAGCCCATTTAACTTGGAATGAATTTGTGGGAAACATTGAACCTCCATTACAAATTGGAACACTTACTATGGAACCTGAACGACGAGCAAAAAACAAATAAGATAACATTGTAACGGAAGAGACTACGCAGGAACAAGCCCAGACTTCAATTTCACAAAAGATGACCAAGGCTCAAAAGAGAATAGCTTCCATTCTAATCTCTCTATCTACTAAACGTAGAAGGTCGTCTAGAATAATAAAAACAAGAAATCCCACAAATTCTAGTGAGTTTCTAGTAGAGGAAAATGTATCTCAGAAGTCTCCTGATGTTTGAGAAACTCATTAAGAAAGTTCACCTCAAATGCATGAGGAAGAAATATGCTCAGGAATTGGAAATATTGGGAACCTTTTCATTAGAGGAATTTTGAGGTCCAAAATGGGCCTCCTAAGAAAAATGTACAACCAAAATAAACTTTATAAGAACCAATAAGATTCAAGATGATGATGTCAACCATGGGGGATGATTCACCATTTTTGGAGTAAAAAAGTAAAAATATTAAAAAATAATAAAATAATAAAACTACTTTTTCAACTCGTATTTTAAACTTATCTCCCTAAGTTTTTACACAAATTTCGATCAGGAGTGCTTGTTGGATGCAAAATTTAATTCCTCATCCAAAGAGTACGTATGTTGTACATTCATAAAAATTGGTATGATTTTTCCCCTTGTTTCTTTAGTTAATAATTAGTTTTTCAAGCTTCTTGAGTTCAGAACGCAATAATTCAGACGCTAGAAGTTCTATAATGAAGCTAATGACATCTTAATATTCTACCTTATTAATAATTTAATTTGCATACCAAAGAAGTGATTAATTCATAGTTTGGATTAATATCTTCATAGGAAATAATTGATGGATGATTGTTGTTCCCTAAGTCGCTGAAGAGAAACTAAGCTGTGAAGAAACCATTAGGCTAATTGTGACTTGATGATCAAGGATTTGTGTGCATGTGCATGAGATAGTCAAAAAAAATGATACAATCTATTATTTCAGAAGTATGATGGATATTTTACAATTTAAAATAAGAATCCTAAGAATCTTCCAATTTTTAGGATAGATTTATTATTATATCATGGGAATTATGTTATAATATACAAAAGTAATTAAAATCAATTAAAACATATTATTATGATTTTTCTCACCAATTGTAAAAGGTGACTAAAAAGCATAATGTCTTAAGGTTTTCATAGACCTTTTTTTATTCACTGTTGATATCAATGAAGACTTAGGTGGTTCAATTTTAGTATAGAGTACTGAGTTTCCTCCAAAAGGGTTAAATTCCAAGGACCATGGGCCCAGTGTGAGAATGATAAATGTCTTCTTTGTACCATTATTTCTTGTTACTTTTAGCTTTAAATGATTTTTTCTTCCTTTTGTGAATTTCCAAATTTACTATTCAGTTGTCTAAATTTACATATTTACTCTTCAGTTGTTTGAATTTTTTTTACTAAGTTCTACTGTCAATATTTGCAAGAAATTATCGCAGTTAGCAACTAGAGAGAATTTCCTTTAAAGCATCATACTTTATCCTTGATTTTCGTAGTAAAGTAAGGATTGTTGGTTTCACAGAATTTAATTCCTTTATGGTAGATGCATATTAATCTTCTTATCGTAGTTATCACCTCCCAAGAAATAGTTGAGTTTTTTCATGATTTTTACATAAGAACACAACACTTTATTCTTATCTTTAGTTTGATAAGATCATGTATTCTTCTGGTAGAGCTTTTTGAATGTTCCTTTTTAGCTTTTGCCTCATGTTAGTCTTATGTAGATCCAAGTAATTTAGGTACTATCCTTGCACCGATTGTGTCGACAACCTTGCAATAAGAAGAAAAAATCCCAAGTTGATAATTTAATGTACAAAGGATTAAGTTGATTCTTTAAGAACAACTTAGTACCCAACAATAACACTACCAAAAGATAGGGAAAACGATCCTTAATTTGGATTCTTAAATATATCTCATACAACTCCAAATAAATTCATAGATGAAAAAAAAATGTAAAACTTATGAATGAAAACTATTGCAGAAGATTACACATTGCTAATAGTTGAAAGAAGAATCTTTTGATTAAAAATTGTAGTAATATTGTCCTCACATACAATAATACATTTTCTCTCTAAAAATTCAAACACTTTTTTTCAGCTCTTCTATAATTTTTATATAAAATTATTCCAATATATTTTCATTGCAAAGGAAACTTTTTAGCAACAAACTAATAAAAATAGAAACAATTTACAAATATCCAATTGTACTTTTCCACTCATCCCCTTTTCTAGCTAGTTTTTTTCATTGGAATTAAAAATATGTAAGAGGGGGAATTTGGTCAACCATTCTTGATCTGGCCAGACTGGATTATTGTATGATATCATTTTTATGTAGGAAATATCCAAATATGTATACTCTTTTAATGTTGGGGTATTTGAAAATAACATTTTAACCTAACAGTGAATGTAAAAATTGTCCATCAATTTATCCTCTATATTCTAACCCTTTAACATTCCACTCATGTGTAAAAACTTGCTTGAATTTTCTCTTGTTATTTTTTTAGCCAAAATTTGGTCTAATTCTTAACAAAACTTCTATGTATGAATCTAAAGACATCAACCTACCACTTTAACCCAAATAGGAAGATACCCATTTCCTTTAAATCCATATACAGGAAGATGAGACAGTAGAGAAATCATAAGAAAAATACAAGGCCTCGCATTATTAGTACATAATAGAGAATTAATTCAAGGTGGGAGATAGAGTATGGATACAGTTGAACAAGGAGAGGCTACAAAGTCCTGGTAAGAAAATGAAGGCTCTGCAATATGGTGCCTTTGAGATACTGGAAAAGGTGGCAGATAACACATATAAACGTAGCCTACCCCCATACATGTGCATTTACTTAGTTGTGAATGTAGAGAATATAAAACTCTATGAGCCTTCCATACATGATTAGGAAAAAGAGCCAGTCCTAACTTATATAGATGAGTTGGTACTAAATGCTTAGGAAGAGTTGACAAAAGATACATATTTGTAGAAGAGATCCAAAACTACAAAATAGGGGTACTATTAGTTTTGTTAGATTGGGTTGAAAGGATGGCTTCAAGGAAAGGCTAAATGGTACACCTGAGAGAAGGTTGAGGAAAAATTTCCTCACCTCATTCAATAGAAGCTTTTCGAGATAAAATACCTCTGACAATAGGGAATTTCGATCTATATTGGATCATTATATTTTTTTCATCCATATTGATACTTTTGGAGTGGAAAAAGTGGATGAATCAACTCATTAGACCAATTTTACTAATAGGAACTAGTTTGGAAAATTGTAGTCTAAAACCTTCTAGGAGCATTTTGAGGCATCAAACTAATTTTTTGGGGGAAAAATTGCCCTCTTTAGCGCTACACCTTTTGATCCTATTTTACACACAAAGACATTTCTAAACCTGTAGGAATCACATCAATATGAGTCCGTGTGCATAATTTATGCCACTCATAAGGTTACCTTCTTGTTTTGACCACTATAATTTGAGAGGATGCAATGTCATCCTCCATTACACAAGGAAAATGGGATAATAATTTGATCATGATGAAGAATGATTTAGAGTAGTCGATATTGTAACTCTACTTAGGATTTGAGTGAGTTAAACCTAGCCACTCGTAGGCTATGGGGTTGTGTTATAATCGAGTCACTAGGAGGAACAAATGTTGCATTCGTTTTTAGTGCATTTGTTCCATGTTGTGTTACGAAAAAGCATGAGGGGGGTAGAGGGGGGGGGGGGGTTAATTAGTATTTTACACACTTCAATTTTTGAATTTCTTATTCTGATTTATCTATGCTACTGTCATTAACGAACAATTGTATGTACGTGACTTTGGTCAATGCAACCCGCGTACATCCAAATAACTAGTTTATCGTTCAATTTAGATTTAACCAGTGCATCATTATTTCCTTATTCATTCATTAACCAAAAGTAAATAATAGATAGATCATCAACACACAATAAATATTGAACAAGAGTATTTTAGATTGAAATTGAATGTGGGAGAAAACCACCATTGTTATTATCCTTGTCTTCCTTTCTTAAAAAGGAAGACTTCTTACAATATTGTATTGATACACACTCTAACCAGTACATAGGAACCCACCTTTATAAGGCTACAACCTTCTCTTGTTCTCCAGTATCTAGTGGAAGGGACCTAGAACCCACTAAACATTTTTACGAACTCCTAGTGGAAGGGAGATAATACTCCCTCTCGAAGGTTGCTACCCTCAGCTCCTTATGGACAACTTTTGATAATGTTTCAAACTAGATCCACCTGTCAAAGAATCATTTAACCAACTTGTAGGCCACCTTTCATCAAACTTTCAAAGTGGGCCCATATCAACCATAAACCCAAATAAACTAAAGTACTAAATGTGAGATACTATCACACTATAAATCAACTAAAATTATGAAGTATCAAGTCACTAAATGAAGGAGCCAACCAGAAACAAAAAAATATCAAATTATTTACACAACTTTACCGAATAACACTCACATATATACGTGATTTCTCTGCACAACATCTACGTACAGATCTCAAAATATTGAACACTTAAATCATTAATCACTGAACCATTCATAGACGTTTTCACCAGCCATGGATCATAGTATGAAGTACATATTTCTAAACCAATTATGGATCATACATTTAGTCAAATTTTTGTCCTATTTGATTTGAACAATTCAACCAAGTCACCTCAATCATGATAAAGGCATCATCAGAAAACAACAACAAATAAACAAGATAACTGCAACTCTAAACATCTATCATCAAATATGTAAGCATCAATCAACAAATACAACCTTGGTTTATGTACGTGACTTCCATAAGGAATATCAACATATCTATGGGATTATCACACACAACACTTGTGTATAGTTATGCACATACTGAAAAATTATTTCGCAGAATATATACATGACTCTTCAGAATCGGATCTACGTATGTATGTGACTATGACAAAAAATACTTATGTATAGATTTGAAAAACTTTTACTGCAAACATAATTACATTTTTTGCAACTTTCACTATCAATACTACAAACTTCTGAATAAATTTTTTAGATCATAGCATCCAAACTTCATCAATATTAGAAATTTTTAGTAGGAAAATCAATTAATCATACATGTGAACATATTTCATGTCTTTCAAATTTGATTATTCTCCTTTCTCCCTGGTGCACACTTATTTCAAATGAAGTCATACATAGACAACGCAATACTTGTACACATAACACTTTGATATCCATCTCCTTATATAGCATTAGCCTTAGCTAATACCCTAGGCCAATCCCTTATTAATCCCGTTGGTATTCTTTGATGAGATCAAGTAACCATTATTGCACTCATTACTATGGGCCAATACCATGGTAAAGAACCTTGCTATTCAGGTTACCATGGCGTAAATTTTGTATGTGACTTTTCATCGCAATACCCACTTGTGTACTCGACATTGCTCCATAGGATTTGTGTATACTTTCCAAATCTTTATATTCAACATCCATCAGTCTCTCGTATGTCATTTATCAATTCATCACTTCTATAGCATCTATTACATAGCGTTGACATATTTATCAATTAGGTTTCCATCAAGGACAACAGATTAGCCATAATGCCAACAATCTCCCCCTTTGGACTTGATGGCAACCACTTTCGTTTTTGGTCACCATTTGACGATATGAAAGCACACATGCACATACCAAGGCTTCTCACAAAGAACCTCCAAGCATTCTTCTCCCAAAAACCAAGCTTCTCTCTCCCTTTGACGTCAAGGGAAAATGTCTGACCAATGCTAAATGTAGATCCCCTTTGTGGAAACTACATACTGGCCATGCTCCCCCTGAGCATATGTTGAAGATATCTAGATTACTCAACCAAAAATGACTGATTATTACATCAAATATCCAAACATTTTGGTTTACATTTGTGACTCAACATTACATCAATTTCCCAAAATAATGGGATTACATACAAAGCATGATTTTATCCCAATAGCTAATACATGATTGAATATTACAATGATTACATAAGGGGTCTTCACATGACCTTTACATCAAGGGAAAAATATGATATATATAACCAATAACTAAGATCTCAACAATGATAGTTATTAGCAACCTCCATATACCATATAGGAACTTGCAACGTTAATATTTGATAGTAGCAATATAACAAGCTCATGGAAATTTATAGTAGTAATAGTAGAAGTATCTAGACATAAGAAAAGATATGTAACAATACATGCTTATGGAACAATAATGCCAAGAAGAATATTTTAGGGTTATAATATTTTCTCCCCTTGAACCAACAAACTATAGCAAATTAATGTTTGCAATAGAAGACCATAATGATGAATGCATATAGGAGGCTCCCCCTAAATCTATGCCATTTTTATCAATAACAGATATTTATAAGTGTCTATCTAACTCAAAAACCATGTACAGATGTGATTGTCCTTCACATCGTCTTCATATAGAAAGTGAATTGTAGTAATTTATAGCTTCAGCTCCACCTGAGCATGAAATACATGTTAAAATAATTAACATAGTGATGAAGTGAGAACCATTCCTAATTCATGTCTGATATATTCAAGGGAATCACGTGGAAGTGGCTTTGTAAATATATTTGTAACTTGTTCCTTTGAAGGAACATATTTTAGTTTTACATTTTAATCAATAACCCATTCTCTTAGAAAATGATATTTGATTGGAATATACTTGGTTTTGAGTGCATGATAAGATTTTTAGAGATACTTATGGCACTAGCATTATCATAAAGAATAGGTACAAGTTGAGGAAAAGTGATTTGAACATCTTGCAATGTTTGCATCATCCATAGAAGTTGAGTACATCATGATGTGGCAACGACATATTCTGCCTCATAAGTAGATAAAATGATGGAGCTTTGCTTCTTGTTGAACCGTGATACCAAGCGAGGTCCCAAATAAAATGCTCCTCCACTAGTACTCTTGTGATCATCAATATTACATGCCCAATCTGTGTCTGTGTAAGAATGAAGTGCAAAGTATACATTTTGGGGATACCATAAATGAAAATCTTGAGTTCCTTGTAGATACTTTAATATTCTCTTAACTAATTGTAGATGAGTTTCCTTAGGATTGTCTTCAAATCATCCAACGATTCCAACTGCATGCATAATTTTTGGTCTTGTAACTATAAGGCAAAGCAAGCTTCCAATAATAGGTCTATATTCTAGTTGATTAATTGAAGTAGAATAATCATTTTGACTAAGATTGCATCTTTTTACCATTGGTGTGCATACCGGCTTGCAGTCTTCCATTCCATTTTTCTTCAAAACCTGTTTGAGCTATTTGGTTTGAGAAAGAAAGATACCATTGTCATTTTTTTGAACTTTAAGACCAAGAAAGTATGTTAGTTCACCAAGTAGATACATTTCAAATTCTTGCTGCATAACTGAAGAAATTCCTTGACTCATAGATTTGACATTCCTTCCAAATAGGATGTCATCTACATAAACAACAACTATCAAAGGTTTATCTTCATCCATTTTTATATATAGGTTTCTATCTGCGGACCCATTTTGAATCCATTTCGTTGAATGTACATGTGAAGACAATAATACCATGCACGAAGAGCTTGTTTGAATCCATACAATCCCTTTTTAAGTTTGCACACAAGATTTTTATCATTGCCAAGAATGAACCCTTCAATTTGTTCTATATAGACTTCTTCTTCTAGGTCCTTAAGAAATATTGACATCCATTTGATACAATTTAAATCTATAAAATTTTAAAATGAAACATTCTTATGGCTTCAAGTCTAGCTATAGGTGCAAATGCTTCTTCAATGTCTATCCCCTCCTATTTATTATAGCCTTTTCACACAAGTCTTATTTCGTTACGAATTACTTCTCCATTTTCATTCAGTTCGTTTTTGAACACCCATTTTGTCCCAATAATATTTTTATCATGAGGCCTTCATACTAATTCCTAGGTATGGTACTTTCCCATTTTATCAATTTATTCATTCATTTCCTTAACCCAACATTCATCTTTGTTTTCTTGATTCACATATTGAGGCTCAACTGTGGATAGTAAGGCTAGGTAACTAAAAGCTCCAACAAGAGTTCTTCTAGTTTTTATTTTTGCATCATCTTCCCCTATAATTTGAGATTTAGGATTATTTTTCTAAAGATACCTTGAAGGAGTTTCTTCTAAAGTATCTGTATCTTCATTTATTTGTTTTGACGGTTCTTTATTTCCTTCTTCTACAACCTTTTGGCTTGTAGTAGTTATATGCTTGTCATCTACTGGTTCTTCCTTTTTGGTACCTGTGGATGCTCCATCAGTTACAACATCTATGCATTCGACAATATTTTGAATCCTTTTATTATATCATTTATATCCCTTGCTTCTAGAAGAGTATGTAAGAAGAATTCCTTCATTACCTCTAGATGCAATTTATCTTATCATCGTTGTTCATTATGTAACATTTGCTTCCAAAAATTCTAAAATGTTTGAAAGTTGCAGGCTTACCATACCATAGTTCATGTGCAGTTTTATCACTGTTTACTTGAAGATGAATTTTGTTAAGAATATTGATAGTTGTATGTGTTGCTTCCCCCTAAAAGGTATGTGGAGTTCTTGACTCATCAATCATGGTGCATGCCATTTGTTTGATTTTTATGTTCATTCTTTACATTGCTCCATTTTGTTGAGGAGTCTTAGATATAGAAAATTGTCTTTTGATTCCATGTTGTTCACATAAATTGAAAATCTCATCTAATATACACTCCCCTCCTCTATCAAATCTAAGACAATTTATTTTAAAATCTAACTCATCTTCTAACAGAGCCTTGAATAGTTCAAATTTATAAAATTCTTCATCTTTATATTTTAGTAAGCCAATCCAACACATTCTTGTAATATCATCAATAAATAATATGATGTGTTTTTCACTGCGAGTATACTTCTTTCTCATAGTACCACATAAATCAATATGAATAAGTTCAAGTGGATTACTTGAAGTACTTTCTTTAACATTAAATTAAACTCTGGTTTTCTTACCAAATTGACATGATTTCAAAATGTCATTTACAGGTGGAAAGATGTTGGGTAAGTCATGAATGGCTCCCATTTTTCTTCATTTATATAATTTAGAAAAGCTAAGGTGTCCCAACCTCTTTTTCCAAAGCCAACTTTCTTAACATTTTGTTAAGTAACAATGTTCTTGGTCACCTCCCAAGACATAGACACTGCCTAGAGTTCTTGTTCCCTTTATTATGATCTTACATGTATCCATATTTCTTACCATGCAATTCTTTGATATGAAACAACTTCATGCCCTTGGTCACATATTTCACTAATACTCAACAAGTTATGTATTAATCCATCAACAAATAAAACATTTCCAGCCTTGACCTTTTTCTTTAACAACACGATTCCTTTCCCTTTGATAGCAGCAGGTGAGTTATTACCAAAAGTTACATTCTTTTCTTTCTTTATTTCATTAAAATACATAAAATTATCTTTGTCACCTATCATATGCTTCGAACATCCGTTGTCAATGTACCACATATTTTCTTGATCTCCTGCATACAAATCTAGACCACAATTTTCAGATTCTGTAGTTTTCTTTTTCCATACCTTGGGTGTTATTATCTTATGCTCATGCTGGTAAGATGGTCCCATTCGGCTTCTACATTGAGTTTATTTATGACCAAATTTATTTCATAGAGAACATTCAATTTCATATTGAAGAGGTGATAAAACATTATAAGAAGATTTATTTTCCCCAATCTCATTCTTTAGTTTTATTGCTTCTCTAGTCATAATAGTTTTATAAATGACACACTAAAGAACCTTGTTCCCAAAATTATCACAAGTGAAGCATTTACCATTAAAATAGGAGTATCTTGGAGTATAATACCTTCTTGAGTAGCTTCCCCTTCGATTATGGTAAGGTTTTTTTTCTTAAGAGATATTTGATCCTTCATTATTTTGCTGATAGCTACAATTCAGATGACTGCTTCCTTTTACTGAATTGAGATGGCTTCATGCACCTATTTCAAAAGAGTTTATAGTTTTTTATGATGCACCATTTGAATTGTATCCAAGACCTATCTTAATTACAGGAGAGAATTGGACTTTGATCGTTTCTTTGATAGCCTCAGATCCTTTAGAAAATCTAAGACTTAGAGCCCTTGTTTTCTCAAGTTCCTTTCTTAGACCCACTATTTCAAGTTATAAACATTCATTGCGCCTTTCCTTTCCTAAAACTTGCTTCTTCAAAACTTCTTCAGATAATTTAGATTCTTCTAGACAAAGTTTTAGTTGAGTTATTTCCTCAATAAGAGTATTTTCCTTCCAGATATGATTTTCTTCTAGAGAATCGATAAAAATTTCATTAGATTCATCTACACATTTTTCTTCAAATGCCATGAGAAATTGAAAATATTGATAAGATTCAACATCCTCATCATTGGAAGAATATTCACTATCTTCATGAGTATAAAAAAATTTATTGTTATCAAACCTTCATTTAACATTCCCTTTTGAAGAATTCTTCCCTATCTCATGATTTTCTTTATAAGGACATTTAGCAGCATAGTGACTAACCCTTCCATAGGCAAATCATTTGAAAGGAAGCTTGCCTTTAAACTTCCTAGTTCCCACTTGGAGTTTCTTCAAAAAATTTGCTTCTTCTTCGTCTGAAATGTAACATGTTTCCTTTCCTCTCTATGTAGCTTTGAATGCTACTTCTCTGATATCTGATGGACCCCGTTTTCTCATTTCATAAGTTTTTAATATCCCATTGAGTTTCTCAATAGTGAGGTTCTTCAAATCCTACATTTCTTGGATGATAGAGAATTTTGAATCGAGATTTGGGGTTAGAGATATTATAATTTTCTCAACAACAATTGAATATTTTACTTCATCACCAATATTTCTCATTGACTTAAAAATCTCATCTACCTTAAGGAAAAAAACTTGTAATACTTTTATCATTATGCATTTTTAGAGTCTTATACTGAATTCTAAATGTTTGAGGTTTAACACTCTTTACCTTAATGTCACCTTCATATCTCTGGATAATCTTGTCCCAGAGAGTTTTTGAATTATTTAGCTCCACAACCTTCATAAATTTTGATTCTACCAAGCTTCCTAAGAGAGCATTAATTGCCTTTACATTGGTCTCATATTGTTTCTTTCCTGCATCATTTATGGGAATGGAGGATGGATATTGATAGCCTCCTTCAAGAATTTCCCAAACATCAACTCCAAGTGACTAGAAATATGCTCTCATTCTGACTTTCTAGAAAACCAAGTTAGTTCCATTAAACAAGTGTGGTTGGATAGAAGATAGTCTCATTTGATTTCTCATTTCGATGGATCTCCCTTTAAAAGAACAACATTCTTCTGAGGGATACTGGTGTGGGGTAGGGGGGCGGGGGGCGGGGCCGGTGTGGGGCATGGGGTAGGGTGAATCATTATTTTACACACTTCATTCTTTAATTTATTATTAAGATTTATGTACACTAATATCATTAAGGAAACAAGTATACGTATGCGACTATGAGCAATGCAACCCACGTACATCTAGATAACTATTTTATCATTAAGCTCATCCATAATCAGTGCATCAATACTTCCTTATTCATTCATTAGCCAAAGATAGAACATCAACACACAAGAAACATATCAACACACATGAACATCGGGATTTTAGGTGGAAACCCAATGTGGGAGAAAACCACTACTATCGTCATCTTTGTCTTCTTCTTTTATTAAAAAGGAAAAAAAAATTACAATCTTGTATTGGCATAGACTCTAACCAGCATGTAGGCGCTGACCTGCAAAACAATACAAACTTCTCTCATTCTCTAGTATCTACTGAAGGGAGCTACAACCCCCTTAACTTGTTTACCAACTCCTACTGGACGGGAGCTCCTACCCCCTTTCTCAAGGTTATTACCCTTGGCTCCTTGTTGACCACTTTTCATAATGTTTCAAATTAGATTCACCTATCAACCAATGATAAAACCAACCTACAAGTCACCTTTAATCAAATTTTCAAACTCGATCCCTATCAACCATAATCCCAAAAAAACTAAAGTAATGAATGTGAGACACTCACACTATAAATTAATTGAAATTCTGAAGTATCAAGTCACTGAATGTAGAAACCAACCAGAAACAATAAATATCAAATTATGTATGTGACTGTACCGAATAAAACTCATGTATATATGCACTTTCTCTGCATAACATCCACGTGAAAATATGATAATACTAAACACTTAAATCATTAATCACTGAACCATTCATAGACCTTTTCACCAACTACACATCATAGAATCAATCACATATTTATGAACCAGTTATAGATCATGCATTCAGTCACATTTCTGTACTATTAGATTTGAACAATTCAACCAAATCACCTCAATCATGATAAAGAAATCATCGACAGACAACAACAAATAAACTAGATAACCTCAACTGTAAACATCAATCATCAGATTTGTAAGCATCAATCAACAAATCAAACCTTGGTTTATGTATGTAACTTCCATAAGGAATATCAACGTATGTAAGCACTTACCATACACAACACCAACATGCAGATATGCAAATATTGAAAACTTATTTCGCAAAATATATAGACGACAATTCAGATGTGGATCCGCTTATGTACGTGAATATGCCCAAACATACTTCCGTATAGATTTCAAAAAAAAATTGCTGCAAAGACACATACACTTTCTGCAACCTTGATTGTCAATACTACATACTTCTTAATAAATTGTTTATATCATAGCATCACATTTTCATCAATATTAGACATTTGTAGCAAGTAAATCAAATAAGCATATGTTCAGCCTCAAAACTACCCTTTCCTTAGCAACTCTTCTCATCCATTTTTCTTTCTTTTTCCATGAAGAAATGCATTTATATCATCAATGACCAGTATATATTGCCTTAAGGAGGACATTTAGTGATTTACATGTTATGCTTTTATGTTCTTCTATTTGAATAATTTTTTTCTTTTAGCTACGGAACGCAGCCTATTCTATAGCTAATCAGTTGTTTCATAGCTACTTCCATGCTTTAACAGGTTCCAGGTGTTAGAAGGAGAAACTAACTACATGGGTAACCTGGAAATCATCATGACATGGATCGTGTCCTATTCACCTAGCCCAGGTCGACAAGGAAGATGGTACAAGACTCCAGTCAATGGAGAAACCAAACATAGAGACCGAAGGGAACAAGACTCTGTTTCGTGGATAATCAACATGTTTCACAGTGATGGGAAGCATTATCCGAAACAACTTCCTAAACCCACAGACTCCAACAACCATCTGTGCAACCAAATCCAACAACCATCATCTTGGATTTATGTCTCTAGCAGCCAAGGAAGAAAAATCTATGTGCTTGTCTTCTACGTGTTTTTCGATGTAGCTTATTTTTCTCCACAAATAGTTGCATAATTTTCTTATAAATACCTGTGTAAAGAACTCAGAAGTAGTTCGAATTTCCTCATGTATTAAGCTCAGACTATTGCTCTATAATTTTTGAAAAACCCATTTCCTGTGTTTTTTAAATATGAAGACCACAAGTTTTATGGATATGTGAGGGAGTTTCTTGGATTTTGATTAAGTACGCATAACCTGATCAGTTGCAGAGGACCCGTGCACTGACTGAGCTTTTATTTCATTTTGTTTTATCTTTTCTAGTTAGCTGTAAACTCATCATTTCTTCCATAGTGTTCATAACCAATTTTCATACTAACATTGTTTATAATGTTATTTTTTTTGTAATTTCCTTACTAATGCATAATAGTTTCTTTCAATGCAAAATAATTTTTTTCTTGCTTAATTTCTTTCTAGTTTTTATCAGTAGTTAGAAGTTGAAATTCAGTAGTGTAATGTAGTTTTGTTTCACTTGCTGTTTCACTAGTCTTTAGGTTTTCAATCAAACTGATCAGTGCCATTACTACTCTTGCCATTTTCTTACTAGTTTATTGAATCGTGGTGTAAATGAATGTTTCTGAAAAGCCCTTCTAGTTGATAACTCATTTTAAACTAAGTGGTTGAATACTTCATTCATGCAATGAGTCTTTTCTGCGTTTTTGCATTTATCTTCTCTTAGAATAATGAAATACAGAATTCCTCAAAATGTCATCACAAGGATGTTTTTCTTCCAAAACTGAGAGCCAGAGTAACTAAGCACTTCATTTAGTTTTGTTTCCATAATAGATTACACATTAGTTGCAATTTCCCTTTTAGTTTTAGTATTTCATTTAGTTTTGTTTCCATAATAGATTAGACATTAGTTGCAATTTCACTTTTAGTTTTAGTATTTCATTTAGTTTTGTTTCCATAATAGGTTAGACATTAGTTGCAATTTAACATTCAGTTTTATTATTTCATTTAGTTTTGTTTCCATAATAGACTAGACATTAGTCGCTATTTCACTTTCAATTTTAGTATTTCATTTGGTTTTGTTTTTGTAATGGATTAGACAGTAGTTGTAATTTTACTTTCTAGTTTTTTTGTTCATGATTTGGAAATAATGAAAAGAGAAGAAATAGAAACTCTATTTTCATTTCTTGATTATACTTTGCTTCCAAATCTTACTTAAGCTCTTTTAGTTCTCATTTCTTTAGGTTCTTAGTAGTCTTTACAAAAGTTAGACTTAAGATTTTGTTAGTTATATTGTAAATCATTAGGGACTAAAGGACCAAAAACACACAAAACAACATAACACATAAAAACAATGAAGTAACAACCAAAACATTGAGAAAGAACAACAAAAAGAATCAGTGAATACAACTCCTATGATTGAACAACCAGCATCTACTTCTGCACCTCCTTTTCCTGAGAGACTACAAATTGATAGAGGGGTAGAAAAATAGATCTTGTTGCCCAATTATGATTTTCTAGATGAATTGAAGAATGTATGTATCAAAATTCCTTTGCTACAAGCCATTAGACAAAATTCGAATTCTACCCAAGAAAATAAAGGAGTTGAGCATAAAAAGACCAGGGAGAAAAGCAAAAGAAACAAAAAGAATTCATTTGGTAGGAAAAATAACAGACATAATGACGGGAAAAATTGCCATACAAAAATATGTGGATCCAGGGAGTCCAATTGTATAGAAACATATAAATGGAATTGAAATTCCAAATACATTGATTGACTTAGGGGTAGCAATTAACACAATGAGTAGAAAAACTATGGAGCAACTTAAACTTCCTAATCTTCTTTACACACCCACTTTACTGCAACTTGCATATAGATCAGTAATCAAACTAGATGGTGTGCTAGAAAATATTTCAGTATCCTTAGATTTTTGGGAATATCCTATGGACTTCATGATCTTAACTCCCAAGAAAAATCTAGGAGGACACCCACTCATATTAGGAAGACCTTGGCTGGGCACAGTTGATGCTTTTATTAGTTGTAGATCTGGTGACATATATATTTCTAATGGTAATTCAACAAAGAAATTTACTCGGTATCCTCCAAAAAAAGCAATCATAGAAATAGATGACAAGGAATGGATTGACGATGAAGATGATATTCAACCTCTTTTTACTATGTCAAAAATTAGTAAAGATAGTCAAATTTTGAATACATTGGAAAATTTTGAAACATTTTCAGAATATGATCATGCACAATTTCGAGAAAAATCTAATATTGAATACTGGTCATCTAGGCATATGTCTCTCTATTCTATGGAAGAGTTTGGTAGCTTTACAATTGAAATTTTTCTAGCTAGGACATTGAACATAAACAAAAACTTGGAGAAACTACAACAAGAAGAGCTAACCAAAACATTACAAAAACATTTTGCTGCATTTGCATGGGAATACACCGACATGAAAGGAATTGATCTTAAGATTTGTATCCATCATATCTATATTGAGGAAAATAGTAGACCAATCAGACAACCTCAAAGAAGAATGAATCCAAATCTTAGGGAAATTGTAAAAGAAGAGCTCCAAAAATTACTAAATGTAAACTTCATTTACCCAATTTCAAATAGCCAATGGGTTTCTCCTTTAGTAATTGTGTATAAAAAGAATGGTTAATGGAGGGTGTGCATTTATTAGTGAGAATTGAATAAATAAACCCTTAAAGATCACTTTCCTTTGCCCTTTATAGATCAAGTGTTAGATACATTAGCAAGTAAGAAGTATTTTTCATTCTTCAATGGTTTTAGTGGTTATAATCAAATTCAGGTAGCACCTAAGGATCAAGATAAAAATACATGTACTTGTCCATGGGGAACTTTTTCCTACAGAGTACTTCCTTTTGGGTTGTGTAATGCACTTGCAACATTCCAAAGAGCAGTACTAGGAATTTTTTCTTATCTAATACATGATTGTGTAGAGGTATATACGGATGATTTTACAGTCTATGGAAACACATTTGAAGAAGCTTTGGAAAATTTGGAAAAGGTTCCTAAAATATGTAAAGAAACAAACCTTTCACTAAGCAATGAAAAATGTTTTATGATGTTTGCAAAAGGTATTGTTTCAGGACATCACATTTCAGGAGATGGGATTAAGGTTGACAAATCTAAATTTGAAGTCATGTCTAAGTTATCAATTCCAAATTGGCAAAAGGATGTTAGAAGTTTTCTAGGATTTATAGGATACCATAGACGTTTTATAGAAAACTTCACCAAAATACCATCTCCACTCTTCAAATTGCCTACAAAAGATTGTGAATTTAGTTGGAATCCTGATTGCCAACTAGCATTTGAAACCTTGAAAGCAAAAATTTCTGAAGCACCTATTTTAAGAGGTCCAAATTGGAAACTTGCTTTCCATATTTCCACAGATGCTTCAGATACAGCTCTAGGAGTTGTATTGGGACACAAATATTTGATTCCTTATGCCATTTACTATACAAGTTGAATTATACTATGACTGAAAAGGAATTTTTAGCTATTGTTCATGTAATTAAAAAGTTCAGACACTATATAATAGGCTATGAAACCTTTTTTCATACAGATCACTATACAATTAGATATTTGATGAATAAACCTATTACCAATGGCAGAGTTACAAGATTGCTTTTACTTTTGTAAGAATTCAACACTATTGTGCTAGATAGACTAGGAAAACAAAACACGGTTGCCGATTTCTTGTCCAATATTCAGAATATCAAAGAAGACTCTCTGGTTGAAGATAAGTTTCTTGATGAATATCTTTTTGTAGTAACTACTCAAAATCTTTGGTTTGCATATGTTGCTAATTACTTGGTTACAGAGAAGTTACCTTCACATTTGTTTCCTAGAGAGAAAAGAAAGATTATTCAAGAAAGTGTAAGACATTCATGGATCACTAACGAATTGTATAAAACAGGGCCAGATCTTATGATCATAAGATGTGCCAGAGAAGATGAAATGCCTAATATTCTCAAACATGTCATGATGAGCCATGTGGTGGACACTTTTCTGAGAAGAGGACAACCTATAAAATCCTTTCTTTAGGATATTATTGGCCATCCATCTTCAAATATGCTAAAGAATATGTCAGGAGGTGTGACAGCTGCCAAAGGGTAGGGAAACCTGCTCCCTGAAATTAAATGCCATTACAAACTCAGGTACTTATTGAACCCTTTGAAAATGGGCTTTAGACATTATTGGACAAATTAATCCTCCATCTAAGTAGAAAAAGTATTTATTGGTATGCATTGATTATGTCACCAAATGGGTAGAAGCCAAAGCATTAACTTTTGATAACAAAAAATCTGTAGTTAATTTTATTTTTGAGGACATCTTCACTCGTTTTGTTGTTCCAAGAGAAATTGTGACAGATCAAGGATCTCATTTCACATCCAACATGATGGAAAGGCTTATGGAGGAGTACAAGATCAAGCATAGGAAATCTACTCTCTATCATCCATAAGAAAATGGTCAAGTGGAGACTACAAATAAAGTGATCGAAGGAATCCTCACCAAGAATATGCATCTACATAGAAGAGATTGTGCAGAAAGGCTTCCTGAAGCCTTATGGGCCTATAAAACTACATGGAGAAACACAACGGGACATACACCCTGTGAACTTGTTTATGGGAAACAAGTCCTATTCCCTATAGAGTTCCAAATCAAAACTTTCAAGATGGTAGACTAGTTGGGGATGGAATTATCAAAGGCTCAAAAACATATACTGGAGAAATTAAATCAACTTGATGAAATTAGGCAAGAATAAGTTCAAACAACTGGTATAGTCGAACAACAGAGGGATTAATGGCATGATAAATACATCAAGGACAAGAGGTTTCAAGAAGGAGATTGGGCATTGTTATTTGATTCAAAGTTTAAAGATCTTCAAGGGAAGTTTCAAACTCATTGGCTTAGGCCATATGAGATTGAAAAAGTCTTTAGTAATGGAGCAATGAGGATTAGAAGAATATATGAAAGTCAAACTCCTTTTCTTGTGAATGGTCATAGATTCAAAATATATCAAAAACCAATTTCAAAGGAGGAGTTCATCAAGATCTTCCAGAACAAATCTAAAATAAAGTTAGTGAAGAAGAATCCTTCTTCTCCAACAAGTTAGTCTTTATTTTTCCTATCTAAATAAATAAATAAATTGTATAAGGTTGAAAACCAATCATTGATTGGCATGCTTATACAGAAAATATAGGGTGAAAATAAGAAGTTTCTAACACCCTATATTTTCCATTTCCTTTCTATAATAAGTGGTGACAAAAAGCCATAGTCACTCATCATTCTATAAAACTCATTATCTCATCTCACTTCACTCTATTTTACTATTACATTTTCATTTCATTCCATTGCCATATTTCACCAATAAGTTTTTCCTTTTTCCAGTATTTCTTTCATCTCGATTTTCATTTATCATCTTCTCTTATTTTCACTTACACATCCATTTCCATTTCATTCATTCGTAAGCCATATTTTACTCTCGGTTTCACATTCTGTAGTTGTTTTCACGTTCTGCAGTTGATTCCATTCCACAGCTGATCCTGTTCTGCAACTAATTTGATTCTGCAACAACAATTTGTTTATCAATCCAAGCATAAGTGTCCAGTTCATAATAAAAGCATGTATGCAGGTAATTGAAGAAAATTAACTTTGAAGAGCAATCATGCCTAAAGTACTTGTGGATCAAACATCAAAATATTAGCAAACAAAAGGTAAAGGTTCCAAAAGTAAATACAAAAATTTATTTGAGAAAGAAATTTGAAAACATAAGCTTGTATAACATGTATGATCACATGTCTCCTTAATTAATCATCATGTGATTTGACCACCACAATGTCTCCGCCATATCTTTTGCCTTCAATGACAAATGTTCCAATGATTCCTTCATAACTGATCTCCACTTCAAACTCCATAACTTGTACTTAACCCTTCCTCCACAGCTACACCTGTTAACGGTCAGATTAACAACATGACCTATCTATCTACGACTCTTCAAACCCTAAATGCTTATTTATTGCATGGCAAATCTTAATTTTTTCTCTCATATTTACGTAGCCATTTCATGTATACAGTCATTATGTTTCCATATATTTCGTGTATACAGTCATTTTGTTTCCATATTCGCAGACGTTCTATTTCCATATTCATAGTCGTTCTGTTTCCATATTCATAGTTGTTTCGTTTCCATATACCTAGTCATCCTATTTCCATATCCATAATCATTCTATTTCCATATACTCAGTCACTCCATTTCCATATACGCAGTCATTCCATTTCTTAGAAAGTGAGAGTAGTTTTAAAGGGTAACCGAGAACAGAGGATATGAGGCTTATTGTTAGAACTGAGCCCGTAGGGATAAAATACATGGAGGAGCATTTGCAACTCAAGGGGATGTTACAGAAGGCTGGATGGTTGTTTTTTATTGAAAAATTTGACAGCTGTCATAAGCAAATCACTAATTCATTTGTAAGGTCATTTGATGGCACAGAAGTGGAAATAGGGGATATCAAATTTGCAGTCACCGAATCCTTCATAGCAGAAGCAACATAGCTTCCAAGACTAGGAGAAAGATGGTTTAGAAACAAAGAGTTTCATGATGGATCTGGGAAGGTGATTCTTAAAAACCTAGGTATAGATGTTACAATATTTAGAAAAGGGATTCCAATTTGAGCACTCAAACACAAATGGAGTAGCATGTTGTTAATATTGCAAAAATTCATTACATGTGAAGCAAGGTTTGGGTCTATGTATGTTTATCATATATGATTGTTAATGAATTTTCTAGAGAATGGAACCCTCAATCTTCCCTTTTTCCTTCTGAATAGCGTGAGAAGAATGGCAACAAATATCCCAAAGAAAGTTGAATCAATAGAACCAACTTTATGTCATCATGGATTACTGAATATTTTAGTTGAATTTCATTTAAGAAGTGTAGGGGATACATGGGAATACTTTTTGGCAAGGAATTTCTTCCCAGATGTTCCATATTTATCTGAGGGAAGTCATGTTAAAAGAAGTAGAAGGAGAAAAAACAACATTGGAAGCTCCTCACAAAAAGATGATACAGAAATGGCTCCTAAACCAGAGGTTAGGAAACAAACTAATCAGAAGAGAAAAATGAAAGAAAGGGTTGAAGAAATCAATAAGGAAATTCCTAAACCTTCATCACCACAAGAACATGAACAACTTCTTTCCGAAAGACTAACCAGGATCAAGGAGAAAATCAAGAAAAATAAGGAGAAAGGAAAGAGGAAAAAGGACACAAAAGAAGAAACCATAAGCTTCCAAAACTTGAGGAGGAGCTCTAGACTCTGAGGCAAGGTGAAGAAGGTGAAATGAAAAGAGGCCCAGTTTATAAACATAGAGGAAGAAACCCTAGTTCTATCCCCTGACAGTATTCCATCTGAACAGAGTCCACAGAACTCTCCTCCACAGAATTTTGAAGGCAGCCCAGGTAGAGCTTCTCCTAGCATAGATCCGGTACAACAAAAAATCTATGACTATATAGATTCATTAGCAAAAAGAGTACCTGAGTAGACCCAGGGGCTTCAGCTAATCCAGAGCAGCTTGTCACCCCACAAGAAACTCTAACTAGCTCTCTCAGACAAGAGATATTTGAGCTAGAAATTATGAACAAGCACATCCAAAAAGAAAATGAAACCTTGAGGGAACAGAATAAGCTGGATAGAGCTATTCATGACAACACAATGCTACACTTGGGATTATGGTACAAGAAGAACAGGAAGCTGAAAAGGAAAAATAAGAAGTTGAGTAGAACACTTATTAACCTCAAATATAGATTTCTTATGAGGAAGCCAAGGATGGCAGTCAGTGCAAAGAAAAGCAAGAAGAGGAAGTTGGATGTGTTGGCAGAAGTGTCAGAACAAATGCAATAGGAGGAAGAAGTTCACAATTTTGATTGCATGGGGACATGCAATGGTTTTGTAGTGGGGGTATGTTGAGCCTCAAAACTGCCCTTTCCTTAGCAACTCTTCTCATCCCTTTTTCTTTGTTTTTCCATGAAGAAATGCATTCCTATCATCAATGACCAGTATATATTGCCTTAAGGAGGACATTTAGTGATTTACATGTTATGCTTTTATGTTTTGCTATTTGAATAATTTTTTGTCTTTTAGCTATGGAACACAGCCTATTCTACGGCTAATTCGTTGTTCCGTTGCTACTTCCATGCTTTAACAGGTTCCAGGTGTCAGAAGGAGAAACTAACTACATGGGCAGCCTGGAAATCATCATGACATGGATCGTGTCCTATTCACCTAGCACAGGTCGAAAAGGAAGATGGTACAAGACTCCAGTCAATGGAGAAGTCAAACATAAATACTGAAAGCAACATGACTCTGTTTCGTGGATAATCAACACATTTCACAATGATGGGAAGTGTTATCCGAAAAAGCTTCCTGAACCCACGGACTCCAACAACCATCTGTGCAACCAAATCCAACAACCATCATCTTGGATTTATGTCTCCAGCAGCCGAAGAAGAAAATTCCTTCTGCCTATCTTCTACATGTTTTTAGCTATAGCATATTTTTCTCCACAAACAATTGCATAATTTTCTTATAAATACCTTTGTCAAGAACTCAGAAGGAGTTTGAATTTCCTCATGTATTAAGCTCAGACTACTGCTCTATAATTTTTGAAAACCTCATTTCTTGTGTTTCTTTAATATGAAGACCGCAAGTTTTATGGATATGTGAAGGAGTTTCTTGGAGTTTGATTAAGTACGCATAACCTGATCAGTTTCAAAGGGCCCCTGCACTCATTGAGGTTTTATTTCATTTTTTTTTTCTTTTCTAGTTAGTTGTAAATTCGTCATTTCTTCCATAGTGGTCATAACCATTTTTCATACTAACCTTGTTTATAATGCTTATTTTTTTATCATTTCCTTACTAATGCAAAATAGTTTCTTTCAGTGCAGAATAGCTTCTTTTTGCTTAATTTCTTTCTAGTTTTTATTAGTAGTTAGAAGTTGAAATTCAGTAGTGTAATGTAGTTTTGTTTCACTTTCTGTTTCACTAGTCATTAGGTTTTCAATCAAACTGATCAGTGCCATTACTGCTCTTGCCATTTTCTTACTAGTTTATTGACTCATGGTGTAAATGAATGTTTCTAAAAAGCCCTTCTAGTTGATAACTCATCTTAAACTAAATGGTTGAATACTTCATTCATGCAATGAGTCTTTTCTGCATTTTTTCATTTATCTTCTCTTAGAATAATGAAGTACATAATTCCTCAAAATGTCATCACAAGGAGGTTTTTCTCCCAAAATTGAGAGCCAAAGTAACTAAGCACTTCATTTAGTTTTGTTTCCATAATATATTAGACATTAGTTGCAATTTCACTTTTAGTTTTAGTATTTCATTTAGTTTTGTTTCCATAATAGATTAGACATTAGTTGCAATTTCACTTTCAGTTTTAGTATTTCATTTATTTTTGTTTCCATAATAGATTAGACATTGGTTTCAATTTCACTTTCAGGTTTAGTATTTCATTTAGTTTTGTTTCCATAATAGATTAGACATTATTTGCAATTTCAATTTCAGTTTTAATATCTCATTTGGTTTTGTTTCTGTAATGGATTAGGCAGTAGTTGCAATTTTACTTTCTAGTTTTTTTAGTTCATGATTTGGAAATAATGATAAGAGCAGAAATAGAAACTCTATTTTCATTTCTTGATTAAACTTTGCTTCCAAATCTTACTTAAGCTCTTTTAGTTCTCATTTCTTTAGGTTCTTAGTAGTCTTTACAGAAGTTAGATTTTAGATTTTGTTAGTTATATTGTAAATAATTAGGGATTGAAGGACCAAAAACCCCCAAAACAACATAAAACGTAAAACCAATGATGTAAGAAGGGTCATCTAGCACAAACAGTGCACTAGACTTCATCAGTTTATGATACCCAGATTTATAATTTATGTAGATTAATTTAGGACACTAAATTGACCAAAAAATGTACATGTCAACATATTCATATCTCTCAGATCTGAATCTTCTCCTTTCTCCCTGGTGCACACTTTTTTCAGATCAAGTCATTCATAGGAAACACAATATTTGTACACATAACACTTTGACCTCCATCTCCTTATATATCTTTAGCCTTATCCAATACCTTAAGCCAATTCCTTAGTAATGTTGCTGGTATTCTTTGGTGGGATCAACTAACCATCACGTCACTCATTAATATGGACCAATACCATCATAAATACCCCTTGTATTCAAGCTACCATGGTGCAGGCTTTGTATGTGACTTTTCCTCACAATACCTGTGTATGTACATGACATTTCTGCATAGCATCCAAATATACTTTCCCAAACACTATATTCAACATCTATCTATCTTTGATCTGCCATTTACATGTTCATCACTTCTATAGCATTTGTTATTGTAATGTTGACATCTTTATCAAGTAGGTTTCCATCAAGCACAACACATTTGCCATAATGCCAACAAGACGAGCATAGTAGCCAATAGGGATATAGAGAGAGCACAGAAAAAGGAGTTGTGCATTATAATAGCCCATGGACCACATGCCTTACTTGTTTTTACTCGCAACCATTTTCTATTTAGAGAGAGATATTAGAAGGACCTCACCTTCCAGTTGGGTTTTCTCCCAAAAGGGTTCCCATGTTATATCTTATTTCAATGATGGTTTTCCAATTTGTTGCATATTTCTTTATTTTTTGCATAATTGTCATTTGCATGCATACACAATAAAAAATAATTTACATATTTAGAATTATAAAGAGAGACAAACCCTCATAGTGTATATTTCATATTTTTAAGTATAAGTTTATGAGATTTATTGAATTGCCTAGTGGAATATCCATGATAGTTTATAGATCACCCTCCAAAATAAGGTCACAAAATAAGTTATATACCCTAGGGTAGTAATGTAAATAACCCCCCTTGGTCATTCTTAATTGAAACATAGAATTTTGAATTTTAGGGAGCTTTAAATCGTCCATAATCCAATATCACAAATCCCATAGTGAGAGGAAACCCATGAAGAGGCAAGGCTTAGAAAATATATTTTCTTATACCTCCTTAAGTCTCTCATGTCTTGGTGGGGTATTTTCATCTATTTTTGGTACCCATAAGCTAAGATTCTCTCACCCCAAGGCAAAGGTAGCTTAGTGGGGAAATCCTAGGTCATGTTATGACAGATGGTGGGTGTAGGAACACTTGCACCGAGATATTATTTGAATGGTTATTGGAATTTTTTCCAATTATGTCAGGACATGGATCAATACCACTCCTTATAACCCTCCTTTCATACCTTCACTAGTTTTGTTCAGGTGTGTGAAGACTGCATTGCTGAAAACTTTCATAAATCCTAATTACTTTTTAATGGAAGGACATTGTGTCTTTTAGGATTTCATATGCATAACCCCTCACCAAAAACTTGCATCGTTTCACCCATTAAACCATCACTAAGAAAAATAAAAAAAATATTTTCTTCTTTGGTTTATGTATTGCTACATTGTTTTACATACTGGATATGCCATTGATTATTCATCCATCTCCTTGGGAACCATAGGGGCCGACTTTGCACATTGTCACTCTCAATTCCTTCAAGGCTTCCCATATTTTTTAGGAGGAATAATAGGTATTGTAGCTTCACCTACTCTACATTCCCCTGAGAGATCACCACTTGATCCAACTTTGATAGGCTCATCCATCCTTGGTGCCACTCTGTTAAGAACCACAGTACCTCATAATAGCGCTTCATCTAGCACATGTTACATAGTTATGGTCACCCATAAATGAAACCTTCATCCAAATCTATGTAGGAATGAAATTAAATACAAAGTTAAATAGTGAAACAAAGATACAATGAAAATTGAACTTCAATTCATTAATAATAAATACTCAAATTATTTACATGCAGAATGGAAACAAACTAGCTCAGGCGATGGTAGCTTATCTCTAAAAAGAGATTTGATCAATACATGCCTTTTGAACTATGTTAAAATGAGGCTTAAAGGCCTTTTTATTATTTAGAAATAATGGAAAGCCATAAACATCTAAAAACCTAACCATAGGAGATGAAGTGCCAAAATTTTGTCAGCCACGTTGGGATTAGTGGGAATGTGAACTTCCTGGGGTTGTAATTTGGCAATATGATTTCCATTTATCATGTGTGATACCTCATTAGAGATATATATCTAAGGACAAAATAAATTCCCAAAAATATCTTACCCATGGGTTATGTGATTTTCATGTTTAAAAAAAAATGATGTTTACGGCCTCAAAACAACTCCGCAAGTTCAGGACCTGAAAAACTACCAAAAATAGAAAGTTGTGCCCGAATTAAGAAACTGAAAGGAGTTACTATTGGAGGTCCTAGTGGAATAGGTGGGTAGCCACTAATATCCACCTGGATCAAACCTTCTATTTGCAATTCATTGAATCTCCTTGAATTATGAATTTGAGAAATGACCCTATATCACATGACACTACATGGTTGACCATGCCCACCAGACTACCTTTAGACATACCAAAGTTTGGAAGAAACCTTCTTCTGACCATTCATTTATGATTTTCATTAAAATCTATCTCCAATGACTCAGTTCAACTAAGGCTCTTCCAACACACCCTCAATGGCCCCACGATTAAAATGTATGTAAATTAGAAGGCAAGATGCCAAAACATGTTTGAATCCCTAGCCAAGTCATTTCTAACATTCTACAAACTCCTTGTTCTTTATGAAACATGGTTAGTTTGAGTTATGATAGACATATTTCACCCGCATTATGGACCATATCCATGAGTTGTGCATATACTAAAACATCTAAGGATTTGAGGTTCCTAAATAACTTCTCTTAAATGTTTTCCTTAAATAACGCGTTCTTGTGATAGTGAAGGAGGTTTCCACCACCATGCTACAAAACAAGGAACAAACAATGACAAAATATAAAAAAAATATGATCTCATTTATGCCAATCATGGTGTCTCTATATAATTATCCTAGGTGCTCCATAACCTCAACCTTTCAACAAAAACAAATTTGGGAAATCAAACATTATTGATGACTTAATTGGGTCCATTACCCAATATGAAAGGTAACATGGGAACTAAATTTCCTATTAGAGAGTTCATATGTAATTCCTACATCATTCCCCTACATATGTGGGATGTCATTATTCCCTTCAACCACAATGATAGTGTATTATCATAGTACTCCTACTCAAGTCAACAACTATTCGATGCAGGGGGAAGCTATCCCACCATGTGTAGCTCTAATGGATTTTCGACATCCCAACCCTCCTATGGAGATTCAGCAGAAGCAAATCCATATTTCCCTTTCCAATTTCTATCAAAATCTAATCCCCGACACCTCAATAGAATGAAAGGGTTAATTTTGTCCAACCTTCTTACCCTCAACAATAACAAGCATTAATTGTGTCCAGCTTTCTTACCCTCAACAATAGCCGACATTTGAACAACTTAATAATATTAACCCCCCAAATAATATGAAGAATAAAGGAAATAAAAACAAAAGGGAAAATAGTAATAGGGTGGTAATCCATAGCTATTAAACATGTAGGGTTAGGGAAATGCACCCAATTTGAACCAAAATCCTCATCAAGGCAACACCAACCCATATAAATATGGAAAGAATAATGGTATATGGAATAATTACCCCTGTTCCTTTTATGGTGAGTATGGAAATTACAACCATAATTTCCTCCAAATTGTCAAATCTAAATGCATGAAGAAGGTTGTAACCATAATATCCAATCAAGAGGTGACCAGCATACTATAGTATTAGAAACACCTTTTCCTCGACAAGGAGTTGATTTTGCACAATAGGAAGCTAGTGCTCCTATTTTCACTAATGTCATAGTTGAAAGCACCCAAGATATGGCCAACCATGACATTTACATGAACATGATATACATCCTACTACAAACATGTCATCGAGACATAAATATCCTCCTAAATCTAATCCCTTGTTGGTGGAGGCCATTCCATCTACTTCACCACCCTCATCCCCTTAACAATCCCACAACCTCCCATAAACCCAATTTCTAGGTTGACCAAAAGAAACTTAAGTCATTTGTCACACAACTAAAACAAAACACATAATTATAGCATTTATAATGAACTCACATAATTGTCTACTTCTTTGTTAGAATCAGAAGTGCTTCAAACATGTCCAAATCAATGAAATGCCTTTCTTAGATTTAAGTGAAATCAACCCTTCCAATTCCTACATTATAATGCTTGATTTGCACAAATTAGAACCACAACTCCCATCATTAGTTACTTTCCAAATCCCTTTCACCGTGCATAGTGTCACTATTCACAGGAACATCATTGATGACGGGTCATCTACATGCATCATGTCTAGGAAGATATGGAAAAATCTGAGATCCACAAAGCTTTATCTTCATCTATTACCCTCAGGACATATGATGGTCATATTTTCCATCCATTAGGACTTTTTAAAAACACCCCAGTGGAACTTGTTGATAAAATAGTTCTTATCAATATAGGAGTCCTTAACTCTCCTGTAGATTAGAACATCTTGTTCATAGAAAGTTACATGTATGAAATAAAGGTTGTAGCATCCTCTACCATCCACACCACGAGCTTTCGTTGTAATAGAGAAATCATAATCATAAACCAATTAACACACTATGAGGGAAGTAGCCCACCTCCCTTAATAGTCTGTTACCTTTTGTGAGATCACAACAAGAACTAGTCCCTCATTTCGTCAAAGTTGAGCCTAGAATATTTAAAGATTCCACTCTCCTAGGTACATGCCCAGGAGACACCCCTGCCATTAATTCTTCTTTTTCATCCCTTGTATGCGTAGTAACCACTTGTTCTAGTGAATCATCTCAACAAAATCAACCAACTTAAGTGGAAATGGTTTTTATGAGTCATGTAGTGTTTCTACTATACATTGTCACTTAAAATTCCTTCATGTATCCTCTTCCCAATTTCATCCCACATCAAGTGCTTGAAACACTTACCTTGCCAAACATGGCTCTCAATCTATCCATCTTGTATTTGGAACCAACTATCAGGCCAACTATGTTAGTTTTTGTTTCGACTAGAAAATTACTTTTGCCTCATATTTGAAGAAATCTACTCCTTTCGAAACATCAAATAGCACACAGATACCAGAAGGAACCAGAAAACTAGTAGCGAGAAATAAAAATAAGAAAGGACCTTCAACCAAAATCGCTCCTAGGGTAATTTTCTTGTGTACCCTTTGTGCCACACTAGGTCATCAAACCAATTTATGCCCCATGCTACACTAGTTGAAGGTTCTCCTTCAAGCCCCTTAGGTACCCCCATTTCTTCCCACTCCATCAAGTGAAAAATCCACCTCTTCACATAATAAGGGAC
Organism: Pinus tabuliformis; assembly: GCA_031772625.1. Classification (NCBI taxonomy): domain Eukaryota; kingdom Viridiplantae; phylum Streptophyta; class Pinopsida; order Pinales; family Pinaceae; genus Pinus; species Pinus tabuliformis. The sequence goes on from CM062808.1 coordinate 965,861,116, forward strand.
TAAGAACCAACCACTTGTGTGCCATTTGTGTACAACATAAGCCTAATATGAATCATTTTCCTTACCTCCCATGATATCAGGATATGTTGGTCACCCTACGTCATGCATTGACAATTGTGTCACCGCTTTCACCAACATTAGATGTCGATGATGCGCAATCCATGTCACCATCATGGTCAATCAATGATTGGCATGCCCTTCCATGTTGTTTGTTGAAGATACCCATCTCACCTTTATGTGTCCTTTAATCATCATATATGATCCACACCATAGGGCTCAAACAACATCTCCCACACCTCAAGAGCCCAGTCCACCTTAGAGTGTATTTTATCCTAATACACCAAGCACGTCAACCATTTCAAGAGAAGAACCCACCCCAAATATGGTTTAAATCACACAAACAAAATCATCGAAAGCTCAAAATACCTCACTACTTGAATAGAATTGAGAGGTTCTCCCGCCATAAAGTACTAATGACATAAATAATCAAGAGCATATTTATTATACTCCCTCATCATTAGGAGTAATGCTATGAGACACCTACTCATCATTCCATGGTGTTGATATTTATTCACCCAAATCAAAGTTAGCACTAGCTAGGATAGCATCGAGCCACCCTGTCTATGATGTGTCCTCATCCATTGCTCCTACGAAACCTAGTACAATATCACACCTTTAAATTTCCAGTAGTACTTCCACACACGATCCATTTTCTCATGACTAATTGATGATGCCACAACCTTTCTTTAGTATCTTCCACTCAGATGATGACATCCTTGAGGTGGTGGCAGTTTTAGCGTGCCCTTTGGATGCCATTTACCATCGCTCCTTATTTTTACCTCTACGAGCATTTACACTTTTTGTACCATCTATGAATAATTTATGTGTAATGAAAATGAAATATTTCAGCCCCATAGGTCATGTCGACTAGCTTAAAACCCCCATTCCTACATTAGGCACCTTCAAAGAAGGTAATATGGCTTACATACCTCTAACCATGAAAGTTTATATTTTAAAAAATGTTGACATCAATGAATAAATGAAATTAGGGGCATATTACTTCCCTAAGAAAATTTCTACTTATAATTCCTTATTCTAGGAATATTGTGACATTTTCACTTGGTCATATGAAGAAATTCCTAGCCCAAGTCCTACCATTATAGAACACCATGTTGACACATAGTCTGATACTTATCCTATTTATTAGAAGAAATGTCCTCTACACCCATCAAAAGTTTCAACTATTAAAGCTTAGATTGATAAGTTTCACAAAGTAAGCTTGACACTCCTTATTACTTAAACTTCGGGTTTTTAAACCTTATTACCATCCTGATGAAATAAGAGAATGATTTGGATTTGTGTTGATTTATGGGATTTGAACAAAGCATGCTCGAAGGATAAATTTATTGCACCATTCATAGTTCATGTCATCGAGGCATGTTGGGGGCATGAAGCTTTCTATTTCATGCTATAATCAGATTGTGATGCACCACACAAATTAGTACAACATTGCCTTCACTGCCCCCAAGGTGTGTTTTCATATTGAATAATGCTTTTTCGCATTAAAAATGCTAGCACCCACTTCCAAGAAGCCACAAATTAAATTTTTCATGATATGTCCTAGATTGTCCTCACTTATTTGGATGACCTCACCACTCATTCCACATAGTTCTATCAACACCTTGAGGATATTCGCATGATACTCCAGTGATGTACAAATTATGATTGAACCCTCAAGTGTGTATTTTCTGTGTTTTTTGAATCTTTTCTTGGATATAGAATTTCTTGGTAAGGAATTATTGCGGACCCCCATAAGGTCCAAGTCATTTGGGATATATTCCACCTAAAACTCTATGCCAATTGTAAATACTTCAAGGCAAATCCAAATCCTTATGTTGCTTCATCTCGAGCTATGCTACTTAAACTAACAATTTATTTTGTATTATATCTCAAGATGTCCTTTTCCAATAGGATGACCAAGCACAACAAGCTTTCGATTCTTTGAAAGAATCATTATCAAGCACACCATTGATTGGTCCTCTTGACTACACCATCTACCTCTCATCTTTTGAGGTAGCCATCACCAAGGTGATATTCCAAGAAGACGATGACAATAAATAATACATGATCTAGAACAACATCAAACATTTATTAAGACTTTCTCTTAAATATGAGATACATGAGAAAAGTACTATTGCATTAGTCCATGCAATACAAAATTTATGGAATTATATCATAATTGGGACTACCAAAGTAATTCTATGTTCAAACCCCATGTTATACTTTCCGACTCATAGAATGAGCAATCACAAGTTCACCCAATGAATATTCATTATATAAGAGTTTTACCCCAATTTTACCTTTCCCAAAAGTAAGAAGGCCTTACTTCCCAGAACTTCCATCCTTTACCTACGATTAGAGACCAAGGATCCACTAGTAGATGACACTTTCCATGATGAACACATCTTTAACATCTCGTCAAATGATCCTCGATGTGATGACATTCTCCTCTACTTTAGGGCTGAGATGTCCAACCCACATCTCATACAGGATGACCGGTCATGACTTTATCACCATGCCCCTCACTATCTCCTTATCGTAAACATACTCTATCAACAAGGATTTGATTTCCTTCTATGCTGATGCGGCACATTAGAAAAAGTAGAATGGGTCTTAAATTATTCTCATAATGGATTTGGTAGAGGACACTTCTCCGGGATGTCAACCTCCTAGAAAATTCTTCATGCTACATTTTTCCCCACCTTTTTTTCTGACTGCATTCAAGCAGTCAAATGTGCACCAAGTTCCAACTCTATGCCCATAAAATGAGAGTCCCACCAACTCTATTACATCCTATCATTGAAGTAGGCCCCTTTTACAAATGGGGAATTGACTCCATGGCTTGTAATAAACCATCCCAAAATGGCCATAAGTACATAGTAATCACCATCAACTAGTTCACTAAGTAGGTGAAATCCATGCCCACATTCAACAACACTGTAGACACCCTGACACATTTATTCTTGAACCATGTCATCACATGGTTTGGGGTTACCAAGGAGCTATTGTCTAAGCATGGAAATAACTTCAAAACTATTTTTTTCATGAACTCTCATCACTCCTTGGATTCATTCATGTTTTTTCCACACCATATTACCCTCAACCCAATGGTTTAGAAGAATTTTTTTACGAAGTCCTCAAGACCATGTTACAGCAAATGGTGAACAAACATAAGACCAATTGGAAACACGTGATTTTTTCTACGTTGTAGACACACCGTATATAAATGACAATTTTTCATTGGTTTCATGTCCTTGAACCTTGTTCAGGGGGCCAAAGAAATTCTACCAATAGAATGTGAGATTTGTACTTTGTGCATAGTTATCAAACTTCTACCTGATATGACTCATTGAGAAACGTATCATTAAATTGTAAATTTTGATGAAGATTGGTGCACTTCCCTACAACATAGTGAGGTTGCAAAGAAAAATTCTAAAGCATTGTTTGACTATAATGTACAGCTTCATATGTTTCTCAAGGGGTACTTACTCCTTTAGAATGATTTTTATAGAAAAACCTTTAGCTCTAGAATGTTTGAAACACTTTGGAAGGTACCATACATCATCAAAAATTGCCTGCTTAAATGGTTATCCATAGTCACAAATCCTAATCGCACGTGTCTTGAAGACCCTGTTAATGATGTCTACCTCAAAAAAAATTATCCATGATTGAAATGTATGTTGTCCCCTAGATGTTGTTATACAATATCTCTAATTATTCTTATATATTGAAAGCCTCATTTAAAATACTTATATTTCATACATTTTCATTTCTTTTCAAATGGATCACCCATTTGCATATTTCTATGGTTTTGTTAATCATTGTGCTTCTTAGTGGAGGCAAAACCTAGCATTAATGGCATGGGTAGTATACACTCTTGATCAAACCATTCCCTACGCAAGTAGTGTTTGCATTATACTAGCAAAAAAAAATCAAGCCAAATATGACACCTTCATAGGCATGTTAACTAGTGCCATTCACCTTGAAATTCTCCACCTACATGCGTTCCTTGATTCTCGACTTGTCGTTGAAAAATTGAACCAAAATTTTTAGGTTCTCGATGGTAATATATTTAGGAACTACTTGCATTCCAAGTTGTTAGTATGAAGTTTTAACAACATCATATTTTTACATATACCATGTAGTCATAACCAAGTTGTCGACCACATACAAAATAATATTGTAGAATGAAAAGAATCACACTAACCATATTAGGCTTTGAGATACATATCAAATCAAACATACATAAAGCATCCATAACATTGAAGCAACACATCATAAAAGCATACATCATGAGAGAGACACGTGCCAAAAGGATATATATAAGATATATCATATCATATATGTATGTATGTATGTATGTATGTATGTATATATGTATGTATGTATGTATGTATATATGTATGTACATATTATTTTCTTGTACATATGGGGTATATAGCTATAAAAATGAGATACAACAAAAAATTAGGGGAATATTCTCATAATGGATGCTTCTGTTATAGACATTTTTGGGCACTGCAACCCCAATCATAAATTTCCATAAACCAAGGGCTCTTAAGTCCCTAAAAGTGTTGTTCCAACCCCTAAAAGAACAAGGTCAGCTGATTACATCACCTCACAGAACTTCTCCATGAAAACTACTCGGAACTGGTCAAAACTGGACCATCTCACCTGCTCCACAGTCAAAGTGCGTTGCATCCCACCTAAATGCACACGGGAGGTGTGATGCATATTGAAAAGCCCTTCTATGGTGTGCCATGGGCGAGAGTGGACAAATGGAAGGGTTAATTTGTGAGGTGGAGGATCATGGAATCTTCCAGAAACTTCTCCTGTGACACTTGCCTCTCTGCATTCGCCCAGGGATGAGTATGAGATCATCAATCTCCAAGTGGAATCAAGAACTATCAAAGAGAGGACACTAATAAAATCTCATAAGCTGACTCACCCCCCTTGCAAACATCTATATATGGATCCCTCATCCCAGAGTTCCAGGGGGTTGGAATTTTGTATCTTGTAAGGAAGTGCTGCTAGTTTCTTGGTGTCACATCATAGTGTTGGGTGATCTACGCTTTTCATGAGGTGAAGAAGGGCTTTCTTACTGAGAGGATGACACTGGGTCAAAACAATTGGTTGCAATCCTCTTTGCTATTCCTCATTATTAATAAATCTATTCGATTTTTCCTCCACATTCTTGTATGATTGATGATATATGCATTTGTGTGGTCAATATATATCTGGTCCTATATTGTTTATGATAGTAGATCTCTGTTCTTGGATAGTGTTATGCTACTTTGATTCTACAGGTACTCTGTGAAGCTGGGTAAACGAGGAAGCAAGTGGCAAAGATCTATCAGAAGGGAGAGGAATCAAGGAAGGAAACAAGCGCAAGACAGAGGTTGGTCTCCTTCTTTCCCCTCTTATCTACCTCTCATAAAGGATAACAAAAGTGGTTTTAGTTTGTTTGTTTCTAAGGTAGCTACCAGCCTTAGTGGGACTAGCAGCTCTGCATAGACACTAGAATTCCCGATAACAGCTTCCCCTCATACAAATACAATATATATTGCAGTGGCAATGCTCAGGCACTACTATATCCCCCTCTACCACCCACAAGTGAGTTCTTCCCCACCCCTTAATCAGGGTCTAAAATGAGCATCACATTTGTTGGCATTATTTTTCCCCTCCATAGCTTTTGTCACCACTCTCGATGTACCATCACCATGACATTTGCAACGCACTTTCCAAACATCACCTATCAAACCTCATGGATTCCTAGCAAAATCATCGCCATATATTAACAAACATCCATGTTCATCTGCTCCAGAGATGCCAGCCACATTTAGAGACATTTGATCTCCTCATCCCTAGGATTCACTTCTACCCCCTCCTAAATAAGAGGAGCCTATACACAACCATAAAAAATACCCAATTGTCTGAGCCACTATGATCCCGTTGGCTCACACATTGCTAAGCGCACAAGCGCACCATGCATTTGTCCTTGAGTTTTATCCAACACTCAAGGGTGATCATGGTTGGTTAGGATATATTTCCCGTAAGGTATCATTTCTACATACAATGAGAAAAACGTAATATTAGCAACATCATATACTTGTATAAAAGATGACAAAACCAATAAAAAAAATGTAGATAAAACAAAACACATACCTATGGGACCCCCTCTCTAGCCAGGGGGTGGGGGCATGTCTATCTATCCCTGGCAACTCCAGCATAATCTATGACATGGAGAGCCACCATTGGTAGACACTCTTAGTCCAAAAGCTCCCTACATGCCCTCCCCCCTTGCGAATAAAAAGGTGTCCCCACTACATGATTTTAGGCCAATGGAGAGAATTCACCTCCACCCTAATTTATAGGCACAACAACATGACCCACTCAAAGAAAAAAAATTCATAAGAGCATGTCAATGGTAAAATAATCAATCCACCCCTCTACTATTAGGATTTGTTAAACCACCAAACTCCCATTGAAAAATTATACCAAATCACAAAAGGTGCAACAATATAGCAAATCTACAACACCAACCTATCGAGCTATGACACTAGGAGGGGGCTATTCCAATTAATAGCCAAATTATCATCTCAAGTTCCACCCATATGCCCATGTTATGGATTTCCATGATATGCAAGTCTCCCCCCTCCACTACCCTATGTTGCAATGTTTCCTAACCAACTTGTCCAGCTACATAATAAATCGCGAAGGATCAATATGAATCTCCTACCCATGTGGCCACAACCCCATAAAAAAAAGGATACACACCCCTACACATATCACCAAGTCCTCCTCCCTAACCTAGAATAACCCTAATTGAGGCCTACATAGACTATACAGGAATCACAGGAACTCCTCCTATTGTCATATTAGGGGGAACTTGAAATACTTTAAGAGCCCTCATCTAGCTAAAGTTAGAAAATCCTATCGACTATCCTACACCATAACCCAAACCTCTACATAATGACGACCCATCCAATGAAGGACCATCAATTATATCTACATAGAGAGGGGGTTAGTCAAGAACAGAATCCCTTTGCAACATATGCACACCTATATATCCCATACTCACATCATCTTGCACAACTATAACTCAAACAATTGCACATGGATTGATTTAACTATTGCTTGTCCAACTACAAGATGTCACCAGTGCAACCTTCTTTTGCATGTAGATTATCACACAATTAATCTCAAATAGTCATGATAGTCACCATGACTATTGATCACTGAATCATGGGGAATTGTAAATTTACATCCCCAATAGTTGCACAGGTCCATGCAATTATTTTAATACTAGTTTTGGGGTAACCCATGTGGCCCCACCCTAAATAATTTTGGTCATCATTGTGATTATGTGCTCAATTCCCATATAGTCACCATGGCTTCCATTAAGTCGCTTGCGTAGTTTTGGGCCCCATGACATAAAAAATTCCTTAAAACCCCTTATACCATGTGACCAACCTAAACTAGTGTAAAATACACAAAGGTTAAAGACCAAGGTCTCATATGTCTCCAAGCACAACTCTAATGGGGTCTCCAAAATCCTCCAATCAGCACCAAGATCACTCAAGAACTTTCCGATCACCACCTAGACAAAGCACAAATGAGGTGGCATGGTGGACCCTGACACCCTTTCATACACCGTAGCTTGGAACTTTCGATAGAGCATGTGGGAGCCCACAAGCTACATTTTCCAAACAATTTGTACCTTTGCAATTTTCTCACTGCACACTTCTCGTTAACACCCTTGTTTTGCCTTCCTAAATTATCACCTTTGGGGCCCCCATTTCTTTAGGCATTATGCCCAAGTGCACAATGTTATCATCCTATCATGGTAAAATATGCACTTTCAATATTTTTCATATATGTTTTAGTTTCACTTGGGGTGTCTAGCTCATGGTTACAAGATACATATTCTACCTACCATGTCCCCCTAACTACAAGGAAAATTTCTCACACTTAAGGAACCATATTATTTAACTACTATGATAGATTCTCCCTAAGATGAATTTCAATAAACCAATTGACTCCCCCCTAAGCTCACCATAGGACCCCCATATCTTAACCAGATTCACCGACACCTTTCTCTTGTAACAAGTGAACAATTTTGTATAGTAAGTAGTTATCCCACCCTCATGGATTGCAGCACACAATAGTACCCATTGCATTACTGGAATCCATGTTGGCATACGTCTCCCAAGAATCATTTTTTTCTTTTATCTAATCATGGCCACATTCCTCTTTCTTTGCTTACTGCCAACCAACTCTCTATATTCCTAGGAACCTATATATTTTATCATCATCGATGCACCACCACATTTACATTTTGCCTCTCATGCTTAGACAATGAAACATATTACTTTCACACCCTCTATTCATTTCCCCAACACCAATACCAAGAAATGGGACCCCTGCCCTCTATAATTATTCCCCTGCAACATGACCCAAGTTCCTAAGGTTGTGATTTAAAAAATCAAACGACACAAAGTCACCTAAGAATTTATACACAAATCATCGCAATTGTTTCATTGATACTCATGGTAATCCATAGAAATGACATATTAATAGTGAAAAATCCGAATAGAATTAAATGGAAAACCTCCAAGTGAAAGGATGAGGTCAAAGAGCTTAGTCTCAAGCCACTACACCATTGAAGTGGAATTAAGGAGCCTCCAAAGGACTCCCCTTATCTCTGACTAGCTCTCTCAAAGATCAAATCTCATTAATGAGCCAAGGAGAGGAAAGGCATGAGATTGGCCTATAAATATCATTGCATTTGATACCATTAGAGGAAATAATTACAAAGCAATGTTATGCTTCAACATTGTCTCAAAATTGGAATAGATTTGTGTTGACATATTTCACCATTAGAGCTCTGAAAGAAATTATTGAAGAGAAATATTTCTTGCAAAGAGAGGGGGAAACAAACATACCATTAGGAGAGTCATAGGTTCCATTTCCCCATAAACTCCCTTTAGTGATTCTAGGATAATACTGTAACTGTTTTTATCAATAAATGAAATAGATTTCTTGCTTCCCTACCTCCACTTTTTGTTTTCGTTGTTCTAACATTGTAACTCATGATATTATGCAGATATAGTTTCTCTATTCATTTGTTTGTGTGTTTTTCTTTCTAACCATTTTCTTATTGGTTCTATGTAGGGAACAACGACCTTGTAACAAATAGGATTTGGGACATCCTTGCTACAAAATCCACATAAAATCATCTTTCGAAGTGATCTTGACAAATTGAATCAAGGGTTTGTAGTAGAAATGTAGGAGTTTAAAATTTCCATGCTAGGAGAATTTTCATTTTTCCTAGGAATACAGGTTGTTCAATGAGGTAAAGGTATATTCATCGCTTAAACCAAATTTGTTAAGGGGGTGTTGAAGAAGCTTTAAATGAAAAATTGTGCACCTATTAGCAATCTCGTGGCCACAATATCCACATTAAGAAAAGATGATGAATCTCGAAATGAAAATAAAACTTTGTATAGATCAATTATTTGTTGAATATTATAGTTGACAACATCAATATTTGATATCATGCGTGTTGTAGGTTGCACGGTTTCTATTTGCACCAAAGGAGATGTTTAGTCAGTTTAATGTTCATAAATTTCTTACATAAATTATCGACCGGAGTTGGTAAACTTGTGAAGTACAAGTGCTTTATATATGCTAAAAGACTTTTTGAGTTTATTAAGACAAAGATTGTGGATTTTTCTTTAGGGATTTTCTTTGTTCCTATGTTCTTAACAAAAACTAAAGATTTACAATACAATCAACTCTTGAAAAGGAAAAATAAAACAAGCTATCATGATCCTCTTTTACTGACTATTGTTAGTTACTATGTAAAATGATAAAAACAAATCTATCTAAACTAATGTTCTAGAAAGATAATTACTTCTACTCTAAAAAGAATTACTTCTATTCAAAGATAAAATTTATAAATCAATCTATATTAATATCTATGCACTGCAATTGACAATCTTACCTGAAATAATAAAAACAAAAGTAGAAATACTGTGATCTAAACAAACATATTTACTTATGAAAGGAAGGATATTTATGTACACAATCCTATTTTAGAAAACATGTAAATGATTTGAAATTGACAAAAAACAAATGGAAAACTATAAACAAATAATTACAAAGAAATGAAACTACGATAATGCAATTCTAGAAAAATAATGAAATGAACTAAACTAAATAATAAGAAAATGAATGAACCTCGACTATCTATAGGGGTCCTCGAGAAAACAACAGGTTTATAACTCTATCTCAACAGCTAACTATGCATGATATTCATGAGAATACTTCTTCAATTAAAAAGGAACAGAGTCATGAAACTTCAAACTGTGAATTACAAATTACATATATGTATGCATGTCTCTATTTTCTATTTACAAAGATATATATATATATATATATATATATATATATATATATATATATATATATAGCATTCAAGCCCAACAATTTTGAAAATTTCATGCCTTGAAAACCTAAAAACAATCCTAATCTAAATGTTAATCTTATAATGAAAATTTTAATGCTTCTCGATGATCTTCTATTTGGAAAGGAAATCAGAGAGTCTTGATTGATTTGAACTCTTGCTGCTCTATTCATCCATGTGTTGACCTACTTCCTTGACTGTGCCACTGAGCGATTTCCTCGATGATTTGGCTCAGGTGAATAGGAGGAGATCTATGATGAGATTGTTGGGTCCCTATAATACTAGTGATTACCCCATTACTATTGTAGTTATACCCCTTATTTATATTGTTGTGCCCCTATTACCCCCATATTGTTATTTTTGTGCCCCATAGAATCCCTCTATTGTTATTTTTGTGGCTTTATATTATTATTGTTAGGTCGGCTGGATTATATTGTGACTCCTTAGACTCCTATATATAGAAAGGAGGTTTTGTCATTTGTATCATCCAAGAATTGTTCATTTATGTAATGTAAAGGAGGTTTCCCTCTCTAAGAGGCTGAATTCTAAGGCGTTGATCTATCTTTTCCATCTTTTCTTGAGCTGGTTTCATAACATTTGGTATCAGAGCTTTGGATTCTAGGGTTTCGCTGCTCCAAACAGGTCATCATGGTATTTTTGCTATAACTTTTTTTCTATGAAGTTTCAGAAGTTGCAAAGAAAACCCATTTGAGAAGAAATATCACTAAAACTTGGGTCCGAATTTCAGAGCGTTTCACGTGATATTTGCGGAGATATGATCTGAGGAAGTTTGTCTTTTTGCAGACTCTTGAATTACATTCAAAACAGGTGACCTGGGGAAAATCGTCATAACTTTCTCTCTGGGGATCGGATTAAAATTTCGTAAGAAGTTACAGAAAGAAGATGGACTGTAGTTTCTTTTGTGTGTGTTTTAGATTCAAAGGTTGAAACAGTGACTCGTGGCACGTCGTACAAGTTCGCTCTACTGAACCAGTCTAAGCAAGTCACTGTGGGAGATTTCACATAACTCTTCCTTGGAGAATCCAATTTGGCTCAGACTTGTGGCATTGGAAAAAGGACGCAGAAGGCTACTACAGGTAGCAATTTCAGAACTGGATGATCCAAAATTACAGAGATACATCAGATTCAATATCAGGCTTCTATAAAGTGAAAAAAGGTGTGTAGTTTTTTTTAAATTTTTGTATAAGCTTGGTTTAACGGAATTCAAAGGGCATAGTAAAGCATTATTATCGGTAACTGATGCCCCGAGGAAAGAAAATGCAAACACCTAGTAAGGAACCTGAAAGCTCTAGCATGACTCATGAAGAAGAGGAAGAAATGCTACATGATATATCAAAATTACAAGAACAAGTGCAACAAATGTCACGCTCACAAAAGCTAACAGAAGCTAAGATAAGTGGCGTGGAATCTAAGATAAATGGTGTGCAATCTAAGATAAAGGGCATGGAAGCTAACATGGATGATTTGAAGACAGATTTGAAGAGAGACATGGCAGATTTGAAGATAGATTTGAAGACAGACATGGAAGAATTGAAGAATTTGCTACAAGAAAGGGTCACTAATGGTGAAAAGATAGTAAAGGAAACTCATGATGAGAACAAAAGAAATGTTAATCATGATTTCGTAGATGCTAATGTTGGATCGAAGAATCACCATATTCCAAAAATCGATATGAGGAAGTTTGATGGCAAGGATCCCACCACATGGATATTACAGATGGAGCAATTCTTCGATCTCAATAATGTGCAAAACGCACAAAAGGTACGTATGGAAACTGTATATTTGGAACCAAATCAGTTTGTATGGTATCAATGGCTTCGCTCTCGTAAACAATTTATCACTTGGGCAATTTTTACGGAAGAATTGATAGCACATTATGAAGATACAAAAAGCAACACCTTTTTTAGCCAATTGATAAGTCTCAAACAAAAGGGTTCAGTAATGGAGCACATTGAGGAGTTCCAAAAATTGAACATAAGGGTAAAAGATATTCCAGAGGAGCATAGGATTGATGTGTTCATAGGGTCTTTAAAGGATAATATCCAACATGATGTTCGCCTTTGGGAACCTGATTCATTAGAGAAGGCATTCAGGTTAGCAAGAAAAATGGAAAGCAAAATTATGGCAACCAGGAAGCATACCACTCACAACTATAAAGATGGAAGTGTTGTTGCCCCTAGTCTTCCACAACCTATAAGGTTGACACCACAAAAATTGGAAGAAAAAAGAGCAAAAGGGCTTTGTTACAGTTGTGATAGCAAATACACTAAAGGTCATAAGTGTGCTGAGAAGAAATTATTCTACATAGATTGTGAAGAGGAAGAAGAAAAGGAGCAAGAAAGGTCAAAAGAAGAAGATATACTCCAGGAAAAAAGCCTAGATGAAGAACAAATAAATCTGACCATATCTTGTAATGCATTGGCGGGAATTACCACTCCTCAAACCATCAAGATAGAAGGACAAATCAAGAAGAAAAAGGTAATAGTGTTGATTGATTCAGGAAGCACCCACAATTTTATTCATTGTAGGGTAGCAAAAGAATTGAATTGCTTCCTATATCCAGCACCAGAGTGTCAAGTGATGATTTCAAATGGAGGAACAATAAATTTCTCTAGAAAGTGCCATAATATCAAGCTATCCATGGGAGAATATGTATTGACTAGCCCAATGCTTTCCATTCCAATGGGAGGTGTTGATGTTGTACTAGGAGTCCAATGGCTACAATCCTTGGGTACAATAGCTTTTAATTTTCAAGAACTTTTCATCAAATTTTCTACGGAAGGAAAGGAAGTTGAATTAAGGGGTATTGCAGGGAAACCAAGAAAGATGATCATCTCTAATGGCATGACAAAGCTTCTAAAAAAGGAGCAAAGAGGTGTAATTGCATAATTATGTTCACTAGATGTTTCCACATTGGAACCATCTATTTCTCCAGATCTCCAAAAAGTCCTAGACAATCATTCCAAGGTATTTGAGACTCCAAAAGGTCTCCCACCTATGCGTGATCATGATCATGATATTCATCTGATTCCAGGAAGTGTTCCTCCAAACATCAGGCCATACAGATATCCCTATGTCCAAAAAAGTGAAATTGAACGTATGGTTGCAGAAATGCTAGAGGCTGGTATAATTCAACCGAGTCAAAGTTCTTTCTCAGCTCCAGTAGTATTGGTGCAAAAGAAGGATGGATCATGGGGCATGTGTCTGGATTATAGGGAGCTCAACAAGCTCACTATTAAAGATAAGTTCCCCATTCCTGTTATTGATGAATTACTGGATGAATTGCATGGATCAATTTACTTCACCAAGTTGGATCTTCATTCGGGATATCATCAAATCAGAATGAAGATTGAAGACATTCTGAAAACGACATTTAGAACTCATGAGGGTCATTATGAATTTTTGGTCATGCCTTTTGGCCTTACCAATGCACCTTCAACATTTCAAGGTTCGATGAATTCAATTTTCAAACCATTCCTCAGAAAATTTGTGTTAGTATTTTTTGATGATATACTAATCTACAGCAAGTCTTGGAAGGATCATGTTGAACATGTTGACAGGGTGCTACAACTATTGGAGGAGAAACAATTATATGCAAAAAGATCCAAATGTTTCTTTGGGGTCCAGGAGGTGGAATATTTGGGTCATATTGTATCTCATGAAGGAATTAAGGTAGACCCTAGCAAAATTAAAGCCATTAAGGAATGGAAAGTCCCCACATCCATAAAGCATCTACGAGGATTTCTTGAGCTGGTTTCATAACAGAGATCAATTTGTATCTTCCCATGTGTTTGTTTTCTTGGTTGACATACTGGAATCCAGCAAACCATGGAGATAGATGCAGAATCATAAAGCAACTGCAAATTCGTGTTAAATCCATAGCTATTACAATCTTTAACTTAATAATAAGGAAAATTAGTAAATACAAAAAATAAGGCATTTGAGTAACTTACCATGTCAAAATATATTATTTTATTGTTTATTTGAGTTGAAAGAAGTGATGAAAAGAGGAAAAATGAATGAAAATGATGTAAAAAAACAAACCAATCATGAGACTCTACAATGCCCCATGCCGAGGTCTTTGCATGTCCTCATGCACAACTCAAAATTAATGTTTCCTATTTAATTATTGCATTTCTTTTGAATCTTCTGCAAGTACATCCAACTTCATCTTTTTCCATTTCATTGCACCTACTGCCATCATTGCCTTTTTCATGAGAATCTTGTACTTCAGGTTTATGACTTGTCATTGCAGAGTTATGTTTTTCTGTTTTAGCTTCTTGTTCTTCTTATACCACAAACTTAGGTGTAAAAGGAGATTTTCACTATTAGCCACTTGGATGTCACTCTGCGCCTTTAGGGTTTGATTTCCCTTTTGAATGTACTTGTTTAGTGTCTCTAGCTCAAAAAATTCTTGTTTTAAAACATTTACTACAGGGGGTTCTTGTGCTTTACTAAACTGGGCTTCTTCATGATTTGAAGCTGATATTTTTTTAGCGTCTATTTTCACTGGAGACTCAATATAATCATAGCTTTCCTGCTATATAGGATCAATTTTAAGTGTGCTTCGACCTAGAATTTGAGGAGGTGTGATGAACGTTGGCAAAGAAACCCTTGAATCTTCCTCTATTTCTAAGTTGATATGGACCATAATTTTTTTAGGCCATTATTTTGTTGTTGGATTGAGTTTGCTACTTCTTCTTAAGTTTTTCGCAGGAGGCTTTTGAATTTCTGCTTTGTTTATTTCTATTTTGGATGTGCTCTCTATCTCTTGGCTAGATTTATTTCTACTAACATCCTTCTTATTCATATTCTCTAAAATTTCTACAAGAGGAATGTTATCCTTTGACTTCTTCTGTGATTGTTCTTGTCCTTATTCTATTGGTCCTTCAGTTTTTGTTTTTCTTCCTCTCTTAGCCTTGTTGTTTCTTGGCTATTCTTGTTCTACTCGTCCTTCAAATTTTTTCATTTCTTCCCTCCCATAGCCTTACTACTTCTTGGTTGTTCTTGGTTATCTTCCTTAAAATGGTTCCTCACCAAAAATCTCTCCCAATCATCACCCACATTCTTAAGATAAAAGTCAACAAGGATTTTAATGAGACAATGGTGATACATGGTGTTTTCTATAAACTAAATTTTTCGTTGGACATTCCCTGATATATTTCTTACACTATTGAGCAAGAAATATGGAAGATTATTTCATTATCCTCAATAAAATTCATCAGCAGTCGGATATGATACAAAACCATGCATCCAAACCTCCCTTCACAAGTAAAATGATTTTGAATTATCATATTCAAATTTTTCTACTTACTTTTTAATTTTATGCTCGGGATGCCTTTCTTGAAAATGGAGGTGCCCATGCTAGGTTTCTTCAAAAAAAACTTTCCAATATTCACTCTCAATACCTCTATTTTTAAACCATTTTTCTCGAATTTGAGGTAATCTAATAGCTCCAAAAAGAATGGATTCACTCGCTGCGAAATTTATGTCCCCTATCTCAACTTCCACTCCATCAAAGGCTCTGGAAAAGGATTTGGTTACTTCCTTGTGGAATCCATCAAATTTATCTACAAATTCAAGCCACTGAGCTTTCTGAAACAATTCCCTTGTCTGTGGATATCCTTCTTAAACATTTCTTCCCGCTGGTTATGTTCTCACTATAGCTCCCATGGCTTAGAAGCATCGTCTCAAGATTGTTTGTGTGATAGGGTATGAGTGTTTCAAAGTGTTTAAGAGTAATGAGGATGAGAGTGTGAATGATAAGAGTGCGAATGGTAATGATATGAAGAAATGTGATATAATCTAACCATTGAGAGAATGAATGCGCATGATTTGGGTGATCGAATCAATAAAAATCCAAATGTGGGTTGAGCATAGGTATAATGGTGTGGAGTGAATGGTGGATTAGATCTGATTTGACACGCTACTATCAATTTTTAGTAATAATGATTTTGAATTCAGTAGTATGATTTCTATATAGATCATACAATTAATGTTTTGATCCATATTATCAAATTAAAGAATTGCATACCTTTGAATTATTGCTTTCTAACCTTTGGTTGATGTTCTTTGTATTGTCTTCAGGTGCCTTGTAGCGAAGGGAGTCACTCACTCTTTCAATTATACCAACAAAATTCTCTATAAAATTGGCTACAGAAATCTGTCAGAGCTGGAGAAACTCAATATTTATGTAGCTATTTTATTTTCAAAAATAAAAGAGTGGTACATAAAGAAAATGGGTTTAGAAAAATTGTAAATCAAATTTAAGGTGTCAAAATTTGATTTTCACCTTAGATTTTCTGTATAAACATGCCAACAATATTAGTTTTCAAGTTTATACATTTTTATTTATTATTATTATTATTATTATTATATTCATTTTTTTTGATAGTTTAGAAAGAAAAATATTTTTGGAGATAAAGTTGGAGAAGAAGGAAAATCCTTCTTCACCAACTCTAAATTAGTATTATCTTGCAAATTTTTGATAAATTCTTCCGTGGTCAATGGCTTATGATAGATTCGCAGTTGATGACCATTCACCATAAAAGTGATCATTTCTTCATTAATAGTTCTGATTCTGACTGCACCATTGTCAAAGACTATTTCAATATCATAAGTCCCAAGCCAATGTGTTTTAAATTTCCCTTGGAAATCTTTGAACTTTGAATCAAACCCAATCTTCTGATTGTAAGTTTCTCTCTTTGATATATTTTTCATGCTATCTGGATCTTTGTTGTTGAACTAGATTAGTTCTTTGGATTGCATCTTTTCTTATTTCATCATGTTCATTTAGCTTCTCCATTCTTTGTTTTTGTGCTTCTGAAAGATCAAGGCCCAATTTCACTGTTGTCTTGAAAGTTTTGACTTGAAACTCAACAGGAAATAGGACTTGTTTTCCATTGAGAAGCTCATAAGGAGTATGTTTTGTAGTGTTTTTCCATGTGGTATGGTATGCCCATAAAGCTTCTGGAGGCTTTTCTACCCAATATCTTCTATGTAGATGCACATTTTTGGTGAGAATTGCTTCAATGGCTTTATTGGTGGACTCCACCTATCCTTTTGATTGAAGATGATATGGAGTAGAATTTTGATGTTTGATTTTGTATTCCACCATTATCTTATGTACCAATTTGGATGTAAATTGAGTGCCCTTATCTGTTACAATTTCTCTTGGAACATAAAAATGAGTAAAGATATGCTCAAAAAGAAATGAAACTACATCATTTTTCAGTAGCAGAAAGAAGTGCTTTCTCTTCTGCCCATTTTGTAACATAATCAATGCAAACAAGAATGTACCTTTTTTGTTTCAAAGGTGGATTTATTGGAACAAAAAAGTCCACAGCCCATTTTCCAAAAGGCTCAATAAGTACCTGAGTTTGTAGAGGCATCTCATCAGAAGGAATAGGTTTTCCCATCCTTTGAAAACTATCACATCTCTTAACATACTCTCTAGCATTATAAAAAAGGGAAGGCCAATAGTATCCTAAGACAATAACTTTGTAAGAAGTTCTTTTTTTAGCAAAGTGTCCTCCACATGGCTCATCATGACAAGATTTCAACATCTCTGGTACTTCATCTTCTCTTACACACCTTCGGATGATCAGATCTGGACCTGTTTTATACAATTCTTCGTTTATCCATGAATAAGATGCAGTAATTTGGATTACCTTCCTTTTCTCTCGAGGAGATAACTATAATCGTAATTTTATTGTAGCCAAATAGTTAGCAATATCTGCAAACCATGGAGATTTAGTAGATACTACAAAAAGATATTCATCAGGAAAATTATCTTCTACAAAAATATCATTGTTACCATTTTGAATCCTTGATAAAAAGTCAGCAACTATGTTTTGTTTTCCAGGTTGACCCAGAATAGTAATATTGAGCCCTTGTAGCAATAATATCCATCTAGTGATTCTTCCATTAGTGATTGATTTATTCATTAAGTATATAATTGCAGAATGATTAGCATGGACAAATGTTTCATATCCTGTAATATAATGTATAAATTTATTGATGGCATGAACAACAGCTAAAAACTCATTTTCTGTGATAGTAGAATTTAACTCTACACGAGTCAAATTTTTAATGGTGTAATAAATGGCATATGGAGTTAAGTCTTATTGTCCTAGTAAAACTCCTAAAGTTGTATCTGAAGCATCAGTTGAGATATGAAGAGGTAATTTCCAATTTGGTCCTCTAATAATGGGTCCTTTAGAGATTTTCTCTTTTAGTGACTCAAAGGCCCTTTGGCAATCAGAATTATAATTGAATTCATAGTCTTTTGTGTGTAGCTTGAAAAGTGGAGATGCAATTTTTGTAAAGTTTTGTATAAATATTCTATAATAAGCACTGAAATCAAGAAAATTTCTAAGATCTCATTGACAAGTTGGAATTGATAATTTAGAAATAACTTCTACATTAGATGTGTCCACTCTAATTCCATTTCCTGAAATATGGTGTCCTAGAATAATTCCCTCTGTAAACATCATAAAACGTTTTTCATGGCTTAATGAGATATTTGTCTCTTTACATCTACTGAGAACATTTTCTTAATTTTCAAGAGCTTCCTTAAAAGAATTTCCATAAATTGTAGAATCGTCCATATACACTTCAACACAATCATGAATTAGATCAGAAAAAATGCCTAACACTGCTCTTTGGAAGGTTGTAGGAGAATTACGTAATCAAAAGGGATGTACTCAGTAAGCATATGTTCCCCATGGGTAGGTAAAGGTGGTTTTATATTCATCTTCTGGGGCTACATATATTTGCTTATACCCACTAAAACCATCTAAAAATGAAAAATATTTCTTTCCTACCAATGTATCTAAAACCTTATCTAGGAAAGGAAGTGGAAAGTGATATTTTAAAGTGGCTTTATTCAATTCTCTATAGTCAATACACACTCTTCATTTTCCATTATTTTTAGGGAAAATTACTAAGGGTGAAACCCACTGAATGTCTGATATTGGATAGATGAAATTGACATTCGGCAGTTTTGTAGTTATTCCTTAACAATCTCCCTTAGATTTGGATTCATTCTTCTTTGAGGTTGTCGAACTAGTTTGCCATTTTATTCAATGTAGATATGATGTTTACAGGTATTAGGATAGATTCCTTTCATGTTAGTATCCCATGCATAAGAAGATGTATGTTCTTGTAACATCTTGATTAATTCTTTCTTTTGAAAATCTTCCAAATTATTATTGATATTCAAAGTTTTTCATAGAAATATTTCGATTGTAGAATTACCAAATGTTTCCATAGAGTGTAAGGATACTTGACGAGATGATAAATATTCAATATTGTATTGTTCTTGAAAAGTTTGACTAGATTCACAATATGATGAAGATTCATTATTTTCTATTAAGTTTAAAATTTGATCTTCTTCATCTAATTGTGAAGTAGCAAAGATTGGTCTTATATCGAAGTCATCATCTATCCATCCTTCATTTTCAACCTCTACTGTTGTTTTTTATGGTGGATATAATGTGAATTTATTTGTCGTACTACCATTAGAAATGAACATATCACCAAATCTACAAATCTTGCTAGCCATGGTCTTCCTAGAATCAATGGATGCCCTCCTAAGTCATTCTTGGGTGTTAAAATGATAAAATCAACATGATATTCACAAGAATCTAAGGATACATATATGACTTCTAATACAACATCAGGTTTGATTACAGATCTATCTACCAATTCGAATAATGTAGGTGTATATTGAGGATTAGAAGGTTTTAATTGATTCATAGTTTGTTTTCTCATGATATTTATGGTTGCACCTAGATCAATCAATGTATTTGGGATCTCTATACCATTAATGTTTTTTTTTCACAATGGGACTTCACGGATGAAGATATTTTTGAATTGTTGTTTTACCCATCATGATATATGCAATTTTTCCAATGATTTGGATTCTTTCGGTTTCTTTTCTCTCTCTTCCAGGTTTTTTTATGCTCAAGTCCCTAACTGTCTTTGTGCAAATTGGTATTTCCTTAATATCTTGAGGAAAAGGAATCTTTATGCAAACATTGTTCAGTTCATCTAACATGCCATAATCAGGCAATACATTTTGTTTCTCTACTCCTTCATCGATTTTCAATATTTTAGGGAAGGGTGGTTTTGAAACAAATATTGAAGTTTGTTCCATAATAGGGGTTGAGTTATTTGGATGTGTTGGAATAACTTTTTTTTGAGTTTCTTCTTTTTTCTTATTAAGAGATCTTCAGGGATATTTTCTTTTTCACTTTCCTGAATAACAACTGAGGGGCCTTATTTTTTGACATTCTACCAGATCTAGGTTGAACATTATTTAGATTTAGTGGAGTTACCATGTAGGTTTGAAAATTTTGTCCTTCCATATAGTAAACAAGTTGTGAATTTTTATTATTATCTGGATTTGGAATTGATAGGGCAGGAAATTGATTTGGTCTTGGAGGAAATGTTAATGAAAGTTGTGGATTCACATTTTGAGGTTAAGTTTGTTGAATAGGCTAAGGATAATATTGTGGAGGAAAAGTAGGATATGACTGTTGAAATTGTGGATATTGAGGATATTGAGGGAATTTTCCATAAGGGTTTTCCATTCTTGTGACCAAGGTTGTGGCTAATATTTCCAAGGCATTGGGGTAGTCCAATTACTTTGCGAATATTGTGCAAATCGCTGAGGATTAAAACCTTGAGCTGTATTTGGCTGTGGATTCTGCCAAGGTATTTTAGCAATAAAACATAGATGGTCTACCTGATTTGGTACTCCTTCTCGATAAAAATTTTTAAGACCTGGTGTTGAGGGACATTCTTTTCTATCATGATTTTATGCACAAATAACACAATTTCATATACTTTTTAAATCAAGAGGACATTCTCTCAAGGCATGTTTCTTTTTGAACTCAGGACAAAAAAAGGACAATGCAACATTTTCAATTTTTTTCTTGTTTTGTATTTTAAGGGTGTCAATTTGTTCACTAAGACTTCCTAAAATATATGTTTTAAAGTTACCAAGCAAATTTCCTAATTTTGCTCTACTTAATGTCCCAACTGCAGATTTATTAATCCTTGATAGAAGATGATCTCTTGGATTTTTCCAAGTTCTTTCTTTGCCTCTTGAAATATGTATGCACAACTCACAAATTTCTCCTAATGATAACTGAGAAATGTCTCCCTTACCCATTAGATTGAGAATATTAGTACATTGACCTCTAATTAATTTTAATAAGAGAGCTTTCAAAGTTTCCTCATCTAGATTATTAATTTTTCCCCGTTTTACATTGTAAGCAAATCTTTCAACGAAATCTTCAAAATTTTCATCTTCTTTTTATATGATTTTAAAAACTTCATATTTAATGTTATGGGGCATATAATAATCCTTATATTTTGCTAAGAATGTAGTTTTCATTTGTTACCATGTTCTTATGGAGTTTATTCCTAAACCCATAAACCATTTTAATGCTACATCTTTAATGGTTTTAGGGATTAATTTCAACTTTTGAGCATCATGTAGATAATCATATGATGTACACAAGACTTCAAATCCAAAGAGAAATGTCTCAGGACCTTCACTCCTTAATCCATGAAAATTTGGAAGGATAGAAGGTGAGATATTTTACATTGTTACAATTGTATCTTCATCTAGGATTGGGAATCTAAAATGTTCTGGATTTATATTCTCTCCTCTTCCTCTTCCTCCATCTCTTCCACCTCATCTTCCTTGTCTTCCACCTCCTCTTCCTCCTCCAATTATAGCTTTTTCACCATTCAGATTATGTACCTCTCCTTCCCCTTCTCCAACCACTGTATATTCTTCATAATTAATATAGGGTTTTGATTCTATTTCTAAGATTGCATTTTCAATCTCCTCTAGTTCCTCTGGTTCTTCTATGAATGTTTTGAAGTATATTTCTCCTTCCTCTTATTCTGTAGGAACTTCCAACTCTTGAGCTAGAAGTTGTTCTCTAGTTGAAGATAGGAAAAGTATTCCTGTTGTCGGGGATATGGGATCTTCTTTGATTATGGCTTATGTTGATGAATTTAATGAATTTTTAGGTTGGATTTCGAATCTTGATACCTCAGGAAGTCTATGTTTCTCTACTATGGATGAAATTCGAGTTTGTATGGATGGTGTGGCACTATGAGTTCATGGTGGAGTAAGTGATGTTGTTGGAATTAAGATATTTCCTCTACCTACAAATATACCCATAGACTCTCTTTCACTATGCATATCATGTTTTTTTCTTTAAACAAATCAAGACATCTATTTACACTTCCTCGAAAATGGCACCAAAATGTTTATTCAATTCAATGTTCTTAAATTTCTTACATAAATTATCGACCAGAGTTGGTAAACTTGTGAACTGCAATTGCACTATATATTCTAGAAGCCTCTTTGAGTTTATTAAGACAATTATTGTGCATTTTTATTTAAGGATTTTATTTGTTCCTATGTTCTTAATGAAAACTAAAGATATACACCACAATCAACTCTTGAAAAGGAAAAATAAAACAAGCTATCATGATCCCCTTTTACTAACTATTGTTAGTTATTATGTAAAATGATAAAAACAAAGCTATCTAAACTAATGTTCTAGGAATATAATTGCTTCTACTCTTAAAAGAGTTACCTCTATTCAAAGATAAAATTTATAAAGAAATCTGTATTAAGATATACACACTGCAAATAACAATCTTACTTGAAATAATAATAGAAAAAAGCAAAAAGAATGTGATCTAAACAAACATAATTACTTATGAAAGGAAGGAGATTTATGTACACATTCCTATTTTAGAAAGCATGTAAATGATTTGAAATCGACAAAAAACAAATGGAAAAATGTAAACAAATAATTACAAAGAAATCAAACTACGATAATGCAATTCTGGAAAAA